>CM066741.1:20619047-21349880 GCA_033961575.1 Aselliscus stoliczkanus
CAGTTTGCTTTGTGATAGAGCACCACTTTTCTGATTGATTTTCCAGGAGCTCTCTGGATATTGATGCCACCGGTGTGGTTGGGCTGTCATTTAGCGGACACCGAGTGCAGAGTGCCACAGTGCTGCTCAGCGAGGACGTGAGTGACGAGAAGAGCGCCGAGGCTGCAATGCAGCGCCTCAAGGCAGCCAACATCCCGGAGCGGAACACCATCGGCTTCATGTTCGCGTGCATCGGCCGGGGCTTCCAGTACTACCGAGCCAAGGGGAATGTGGAGGCAGATGCCTTCAGAAAGGTGTTTCCCACTGTGCCTTTATTTGGCTTCTTTGGAAACGGAGAAATTGGGTGTGACCGCATAGTCACTGGGAACTTTATCCTGAGGAAGTGTAGTGAGGTCAAGGACGAGGACCTGTTTCACAGCTACACAACCATAGTGGCGCTGGTCCACCTGGGGCCGTCCAAATGAAGCGGGGCGCGCCTTCACAGCAAAAATGCGTATTGCACGCGGGAATTACTTGATAGGTCTCTGTTGTATGGCTTTAATGCTCTCAAGATGACTTCAGGGTGGTTTGTTGTTGTTTTTTTTGTTTTTTTTTTGAGGGCAGTGTCACTGGCCCTCATACGTGGGACCCAAATCGGGGCCGCTGGCTTCCGAAGCCAGCGCTTAACCACCGTGCCACTCGGCCGGCCCAGGGTGGTTTTTAATACTATAGACGAGGACAGCTTTGGATGTCATGGAGGGCAGAGCGGAGCCGAGGGCTTTGGCTTCAGGCACAAGCACACAATCATGACTGTTGCACCAGATCCTTCGCTGCTTGCTGTGCACGTGCTGTGAACTGGTCTCTTGCACAGGAGGACTGAGAGGGCTTTGTCAGTGGGTGGGAGTCCAGACGCCCCGACCTCCTCTGCCTTGTTAGTTGAGCGCTCAGCAGAATCATGACGGCGTTTGCTCTCCCTTAATAAAGGAGGAAAACACATAGACGGCTTGAGAAACTTTCTCTCCCTTACAATTTTACCAGTTTTTTTCAGAAGCTGTAACAGAATTATTACTGACTTTTTACTTAATTTGATAAAAATTAAAGAACTATTTTTGTTTAATACTTAGTGAAATAAATTGCCACAACAAATCACCGGTATTTTATTATTATATCAAGAAAAAAATTTTTCTTTTTCCTCAGACTGTTTTACAAGACAGAAATTAACATCAGTCTTGTCTAAGCCACTTTTTTTTTTCAGGTCTTCGTTACAAGATAACTTAGACTAGCATATTCTCTATCTGATAGAGTGTGACATAGCTCATGGGTGGCACCTGTATTGTAATGCTCAGCCCTTCTAACAGGACAGTAGGAAAAGTGAAAGGTAAGTGAAGTTAATGTTATTGACATTCCCGCTTTTCTATTTTTAATCAGTTTTCTCCCAATTTTTACCTCAAAAGATTTTTCTCTTCCTGTGCTTGTATATGATCAAAATACTTAAAAGTTTCCTTTGTTTTATAGTTATCCTAAATCTTAGTTCCTGAAGAAAGTACAAAGAAAAGTTTGATTGTCATAGAACTTTTTGTCTGTGACCATTAGTATTTAGCCGTTTCATTTAACACTAGTACCCGTTTTCAAGGAGACAGTGCCTCAAAATTTGAGTTTTTAGACACACTTACGTAGCACATAAGAAAAACACTTTGTAAATGTTCTTCATCCCTGATATTAACCAGAGTTGGTGGAATAGTAGGGAAAAAAAGATTTATATAAAACTGCAAAACTTTTTAAAAACTGAGTCTGGGGATTGAATGGATTATGTTGCTTTTTCAAAATAATATGTAAAATGTTTTGTGACTTCTCAAAGGAGGGTGCTGCAGGGTCGTTTCATATAACACTTGAGCTTAACATAGGGTTCCTTTTTATAGCAGAGCCTTGGGGCTTCTTGTGAGCAGTAAATTCATTTGGCCACAAGGCTGTAACCTTGGTGCAAAACAGAGAGAAGTGGACCCATAGACACAAGAGTGGCATAGTAAGTCCTCACTTAACAAGAAAGGTTCTTGGAACTGTGGACATGACATATAAGGAAACCAGTTCTACCCTAGGCTGGTTGATACAAACAAGAGTTAAGCTCCTATGGCATCTCATCAATGTCATAGCAAAATGACACTAAATGCAACAGTTATTTGAGGACCTGCTGTGCTGATGAAATAAGAAGTCACCCCCCCTGCCCACCCCCCCACCCCCGAGAGGCCTAGCTGTTATGGAAGGGAATCACAATCTAACCAAAGTTACAACGAAATCATTTACTACAGTTTTGAAAGGGTTGTATGAAACAAAAGCAAGCATTGAAGAGATAGTTACTGTTTCAGCTAAAAACATACCAAATGTCTAGCTGTTGTAGTCATTTGTGAAAATGGAAAGTGATCACATGAGAAAATGGACGTGAGCACAGAAAGAGAAGGAAAGATGCCTGTGGTGTCTTCACAATGACCAACCCCCTCGAGTGATGCCCACATTAATAGGATGGTTTATGTAATCAGTGCATGTAACCACACCGATTTCCTTTATATACTTTCAGAGCAGAATCTCTCTCTGCAGCTGCAGTTTGCTTTGTAAAAAGGCTGCTTCAAGGAGTCCATTTCCTGCCCCTTTATCCAAGTGAGCCAAACTCCTTAGGAGCCAGTAGCACCCTAAGCATGGTGGGGGCCAGGTGGACCTGGACACACGCCCTGCACGCTGGTGTAGGGACCTGTATAGATGACAGGACCCAGGGGGACCCAGGCAGTTCCCTCGGCTTAGACCTGGATCAGTGGCAATGTCTCAGCCTAGCACAGAGACCAGATAGCAAGTGTCTTGCCACTTACTGGAGATTTGACACAGTGAACGTGCAAAGGACGTAAAATAAACTTGCACAAATCTATGCAATCTGCAAAATTTTTTGAGGAAAATAAACCTTGTTACTTTATGCCCATATGATGTAACCTAGATTAGCAGCACCAGAAATTAAATTTTAATGGAAACAGAAGATGAAATCCTCTTGATTACAAATTGTGAGATTTTTCGATGACTGACTTGATTTTCATTTGTAGAAAGTGGGTATGAGTCTGCTTAATAAAAACCCTAAAATAACAAAACGTAGTAAGCATTAGTCATAACATCCTTGTTAAATGCACAAAATTAATACCTACAGTATGGAAAGAATGTGTGACCTGAGTCATTTTTAATATTGGTTCAATGTAGAGAAGCATATCTGCAAGACATGTCATTTTGGTCTTACAAACTTCATTTCTGCCTGCAGCACAGCTGAGACAGGTAACAAAAATACATGGTACGAGAACATAAAAAATGTTGGCAGAAAGAAGTCGATAAACCTCATTCACGGTTTTGATACTAAGTAAGTAGTATATGGAGCACTTTCACCTCATAAGCAGTTTGTAAAGGTTTGTCTATGTTAAACCACCTGGGTGGTTTAACCAAGTTAGGCTCCTGTCCCCCCACAGAGGTGGGACCCAGGGGCCCTATCTTCAGTGCTGTCTGGACCAGATAGTGGGTTATTCTGGCAGCCTTGACCTTTCTTTGGCACGTTGCGGGGTGGTGGTGGGGTGGGGTGGGGGTGGTGCGGCCTTGAGCTGGTACAAGCTTTGCTAGTATTTGTTCAAGTCTTCACAGACCAAGGTGGAGGCCTAGTCGAGAGGAGGGCCCAGGAGCCTGGTAGAGTTTGGTCAAGGAGAGAATCGTCGTTAACTCCAAAATGTGAATCAGATACAGGTAATAAAACTGATGACTCAAGAATGAATAGAGGCCGCAGGTTAGCGCATTTGGTTAGAGCGCAGGCTCATAACACCAAGGTTGCTGGTTCGATCCCTACATGGGCCAAGGAGCTGCACCCTCCACAACTAGATTGAAGACAGCTACTTGACTTGGAGCTGATGGGTCCTGGAGAAACACTGTTCCCCAATAAAATTTCTTTAAAAAAAAAAAAAAAAGAATGAACATAAATTAGATCTGTTATTTTCCTCTGTGCCCTCTCAATATTCACATGTGACTGGCGTTAATGTCCATGTGAGTTAACAACAGTGGCTGCCATGTATTTACACTCACGGTGTGCCCACAAAACAATAAAAGCCTCATGTACATTCTATGGTCCTTAACAGCAGTCTTGCAGTGTAGGGCTTATCTTCATGTCATAGAGAAGGACACTGAGGATAGAGAGGTTAGTGGATTGTCCCAGGATTTCAGCTGCACAACCAGGTTTACAGCGAGGCCTGCCTTGCTGCAGAGGACACACAACCCATTTATCGTTGATTCAGAACATAGCTTCAAGTGCCTGCCATATACAAGATACACTCTAAGCACAGAGCATAAAAAAGGATGAGCAAATCCACGGAGGACCCCGCTTCAGGAAGCTTAGAGGCTGAGAGAGACGCCGGTCAAGTTGTCGTGCAGTCATGTAACCCTGCAGCTGTCAGAGTGTTCTGCTGAAGTCCAGGGCTGAGGAGTGGGCAGGAGCTGGCCAAGCAGGAACGCAGAGAAGCGTATCTTCCATCTGGAACTCTTTAAGAAGTTGTGCTAAATAGACTTAAGTGTTCATTCTTGTGAATTTACTCACCAGACAAAAAATCTTGACCTCAGTGATCGCTAGTGTTGGTTTACTAATCAGTGAAGCTATGGGTGTCTGCGATCATTTTGCTGCACCAGCCTGTGTGTTCCCTTTTATTTATTTATTTTTTTAAGAGGGCAGTGTCGGGCTGGCCGAGTGGCTCGGTGGTTAAGCGCTGGCTTGCCAAGCCAGCGCTTAACCACTGCGCCACTCCGCCAGCCCGTGTATCCGTTTTGTATTCATGTTTGTTACCTAATGATTCTAGGATGGTCCGTGTCCCTGCAAGCATCACATCTGAGGTCAAAGCAAGAAGGGGGCTCATCCAGGCCTGTCTGACCCTTTTATCAGAAAAGGAGAAGCCTGTGACATCCCCCATAGACTCGTGGCGTAGAATTGTGTCATCTGGCTACTGCAGCAGTAAGAAAAATGGGCAAGTCAAATAGTTGACTTCCAGTTCTTAGGGTAGATGTCAGGGGTGGGTGTGTATCGGCCAAACAACAGGGCCTGCTCATTCTTGATGCAGGTGTGCACAGACACGTGTCATACACGCGTTAGACATACTCGTCCCCACTCAGGTAGGGTTAGGGTCAGGGAAGATACCCCCACTCATCCAGTTACCATGCCAAGCAGGGTCTCTGGGTGGCTTTCCACCTCAGTCAAGTCTGGATGGGTAACTCGTCTGACCATCTCCATGGCTGAAAGATAGGTGTTCTCTAAACCACTGCCCTTCCACATACCTAATGAAAAAGCCGAGTGATGCAGCAACAACTCTATTGAGAAAAGCGGCCACGAGGAAGCACTCAGAGGTCCGCAGTCCATGACCCTAAACGCATCTTACTGGACAGAAACCGCAGCTTCCCCTGCAGGTGGTCAGGTAAACTCATTCCAGCCAGGGAAGGACCCACTTCGGGGCCGCCCTCTGGGTCCTGGTCTGAGGTTGGCTCTGAAGGTCTGCCCTTCCCAGGAATCCAGAGTGCTTCCCACCCGTGATGATGCCTCCGGCTTATTGAGGCACAGCTTTGTGAGGCAGCCAGCACCAGGCTGAAACTTGGAAGTCTTGAGTCTGCTGTCCAGGTCTGAATCTTGGTCCTTCCACTTGCTAGCTGTGATGTGAGCCAGTCACTTAATCCCTCTGTGCCTCAACTTTCTCATCTGTTAAATGAGTTAATAACTATAACTTCCAGCGGGGTCGTTATGAAAAATACATATAAAGCACATAGAATGTGGTCGCATTGTAAGCATTTAGTGTCAGCAACTAGGATTCTGTCAATAAAGGCATGGACATGTATTTGCAAGGTCTTATAATACCTGAAATTTTCTAGACTTAGAATGCTGGATCATTTTTGTTTTCAAATATACATATATAATCACTGATACTCCATCTTGGCACATGAATTACGTTGCTACAGGAATTTTCTCATCAAGTACATACAAAATTTCAGGTGTTAAACACATAATAAAGCTCACTTAATTTGAATGCCATTTTTGTGATCCTTTGAGCCCACTGGTATATAAGACACCCCGAGGGATTTTTTTTTTTTTTTTTGAGGGCAGGGACCCGAACTGGGGCCGCTGGCTTCTGAAGCCAGCGCTTAACCACCGCACCACTCGGCCGGCCCGGGATCATTTTTTAACACCCTCTTCTCTGTGTGATAAAATTATTTTTAGTAATGAGCATGAGATTAATAATAGCCAGGAAAGAAACAGTGAAATTTTTTTATTCGTCCACTTATATACCAATATTAAGATAAGTAGTAGGCAAAAAAAAAAAAAGGAAGGGGGTGGGGGATATATTAGAACGAAGATCTTTGAAAAAGAAAAAACCTATATTGGCCTGTTGAAGTACCAAATAACAATACACCTATTTTCTCGATTTGTTTTTAGAAGCAAACATTAACAAAGAATACATTCGTTAAAGATACCATTTGAACTCTGTTATTCACAAGAATAATTTTACATATAAAACTTATATTTACCAACTAAAAAGGATACACCCCCAAGTGTGCACACGGTGTCACAACTACATTTTACACAGTGAAAACGACAAGGGGCCCCATACAAGGACAAGATTGAGATAACCGGGCTGTGTCCCTGCGCCCTCAGCTGCTGCGCCCCCGCCGGGCACCCATCAGGGCCCGTCCGCCGGGCGGCGGCATGCGGGGCAGGCTTTCCCCGAGGGGCCGCTCCGAGAGGGAGGCGGCTGCCGTGACCAGGTGGGTCCCGGGCGGCTGCAGCGGCGCTTCCCGGGGACAGGAAACCCACACACAGCCGTTTGGAGGGCCCAGGTGCGCGCCGTGAGCGCGCCGCCGCCACGCAGTCGGCCTGCGCTCCCACGAGGGCCTTTAGAAGCGGCCGCTATAGAAAGCAGCCCCTAGGGGAGCCCTGCGCCCGAACGCTACAGTGGAATCACACTGCGCGACTGCGGGCGAGCGGTTCCCAACGCCGTGCCGTTTCCAGACGCCCGTCCTGCTCTCCCAGCGAGCGCGGTAACGGGCTGCTTCTCCGCGGCTCTAATCAAATCTGTAGATGGCTACCAGCGGGGGACGTGGGGCGGGGCTGGGTGTGTGGCACGCGGCCGCCCCCCGCCCCGCCCCGCCCCCGGCACGCGCCCCGGCCCCGCCCCGCCCCCTGCACGCGCCCCCCCGGCCCCGCCTCCCTGCACGCGCCCCGGCCCGGCCCCGCCTCCCTGCACGCGCCCCGGCCCGGCCCCGCCTCCCTGCACGCGCCCCGGCCCGGCCCCGCCTCCCTGCACGCGCCCCTCCCGGCCCCGCCCCCCGCGGTTTGAAGGACGGCGCCTGAGGCGCGCGCGTGCACGTCCGGCACGCGGGGCCCAGGGCGCAGGCGCCAGGGCGCAAGCGCGGGCCCGGGCGAGGCGCCGGCGCGAGGCCGCCGGGGCGGACGCTGAGGGGAGCCCCGCGGAGCAGAGCGGCGCGAAGCGGAGCCGGGCGGCAGGTAGGCGCGCGGGGCGCGGGGCCGGGCGGGGCGGGCCGGTCTGAGCGCTGCCCTCCGCGCCGCGGGCCGGGACCTGCGGCCGAGGGGAGCCCCGCGCCGTGCGGCGGCCCCGGGCCGGGCGCCGCCACCTGTGGGCAGCCGGGGCGCTGCGGCCGCGGGGCGGCGCCCGGGGAGGCCTCGCGGCCCGTGGGGCGCGGACCGCTGCTCCGTCTCGAGGCCTCCGCCCTGGGCTCGGTGGCCGTCGCCCAGACACGCGTCTCCCGTGGGGCCGCGTGGGATGCCCGCGGACACGGCCGGGACGCGCTCGCAGGCGCCTCCTGCGGGCTGGAATCTGGAGCGCGGTCCGCGCGCGTGGGACGGGCCCCGCGCGGGTCCGTGGTCGCGTCTTCCCCACGCGGCGCCCCGCACCCCGCCACTCGCGGCAGCAGCGCCGCCCGTGGGCGCCCGTCCAGGGCCTGCACCGCGGTAGCAGTCACTCGTGGGAGAGTCCGCGCGTCTGTGCATTGACTGTGGGCGGATATTCTCAGTAGGTCTTTTTCTGCAGGTGCATTGTTTTATGATGATTGGGTTTGCTGCACATTCCTAGCGGTTCCCGCAGAAACTGCTGCTCTCGCATCAGTGGAAACTTCGCCCAACGGGGCTGCAAACTTTTATTCTCAGCTCACATATTGGAGACGGTCATGAGGGAGGCACAGGTGCATGTAATGCAATCCACGAAAATTGTATTTCATGGAAGTGGCAGCTTTCAATTCTAAATGGATGAACGATAGTAGGTAGGAAATGCAAGTCTCCCTTGTAGATTCTATCAGCTGTTTTCTTCCTTGGGTGATATGATCAGTTTTGTTTTGTTTTGTTTCTCTTTCTTTAAACTTCGCTGGGGAGCAGTGTGCTTTTTCCAGGACCCATCAGCTCCAAATCAAGTAGTTGTCTTCAGTCCAGTTGGGGAGGGTGCAGCTCAGTGGCCCATGTGGGGATCGAACCGGCAACCTTGCTGTTATGAACCTGTGCTCTATCCACCTGAGCTAACCAGCTGCCTTATGACCAGTTTTAACGCACTGCAATGTTTTCATTATGCTGTTCTGTTTGCAGTGAGGCGCTTTGTGTCACTGTTCTGCCTTGAGGAAGACATCGGTTTTGGGAGAGCCCCTTCCCAGGGGCTATGGAAATGCTTAGGCACAGCCTTTCTGCCCTGGGATTCCCGGTCTATGATCAACGAAGCTCAAGACGAGTCTTGGTGTTACTGGTGGGGAAGCAGAAAGCAGGGAGAGCTGGTGGTTGATTTGGGGGGAGAAAATGGGGTGTCCTGTGGGGAGCATCACTCTCTTGTTCAGTTAGAAATCTAGTAATTAAAAAGCATCTATGGGCCGGCCGAGTGGCGCGGTGGTTAAGCGCTGGCTTGGGAAGCCAGCAGCCCAGGTTCCCACGGGATACGAGGGCCAGTGACACTGCCCTCAAAAAAGAAGCATCTAAATGTGGACTAGCCTACTCTCCTCCATTCAAGCACGGCTATATTTAATGCAAAACTGAGCACCCTTTTTGGTGCAATGGTCAATTTGATGGACGTCAAAATGTTTCTGGACTAATACGGTTTTCCCTTGAAACATGTTTAAACTGGGAAAGCCATAGGGAAACTGTGGATGCTTAAGGATTATCTTTCTTTTTCTCTCACCAGGTGTCCTTTTTTGGAGGTAAGGGGATAAACTAAAACTTTTACAAGCTACATAACCAGCTCCTCCTCCTCCTCCCCCTCCTCCCTCTCCCCTCCCTCTCTCCGGTACCAGCAGACAATTCCTCTTCAAAAAAATGCAGCCTCCCTAAAACTGCTTATGATTTGTACTAGAAATGACTCAGGAGCTAGGACAGGGGCTGATAACTCGAGTCCCCGCAGCTCCTTAAACAGAATTTCAATCAGTGTTTCTGTTCTGTGCAGTCAGGTATTTGGGGGTCCAGGCTGCAATAGTGCAGGTGCTCTCTGGGTTTCAGCCTCAAGTCATAACACATGCTTTCAGCTGCTCTCTCGGCTCAAAACAAGTTCCAAGAGGGTTATCTCATCTCTGATGCCCTCAAGTCTCCCACCCTAGTTCCAGAACTGTCAGTATGTGCAGCAAACGCAGCAATAAAGTCAGGCAACCTTCCCTATGATGGTTCCCCTTGAAATAGTTAGATCTTTGTATTTTCCCTGAATTTGATGCAGTGTTTTTAAAAAACAATTTCTGTGGCACTTGCTAATTCTCCTTTAACCATAACTACTGAAATGTGTTTGTTTCGCCCTTCGAAATAAAAGAACAGGTAGAAACATTGTTATCTCTCAAAGAAAATGTTCCATTGTTTTGGGGCATAGTCTGGAAAGAAAAGCTTGGAAATTTCTCTCCCCGGTCTCCCTGTCCTTTTGTTGTCGGAGAGTGGGCCCTTCTTGGCGCAATTCCCAGGTTCTTGGCAATTCGAGCAAAGAATTGAATGAGATATCTGAATAGTGAAAAGTAGTTTATTAGAAGAGATAGTACATTTCAAAGAAATAGAAGTAGGCCCGAGAAGCAGAGGATGGCTCAAAGGCCCATTATTAGAAGAGAAATTACGTTCCAAAGAGTTTGGAGTGGGCCATGTGCAAAGGCTAGGCTCAAAACGCTCAAAAAGGGAGGAAGGCGGTCCAAAGAAAAAGAGAAGGGCTTCTCCAGACTTGGAGTTTTTATCCCTTTTTCTCTAGAATGGGCTGTTTCTCTTTGGGCATGGGACCACTTGATTGGCACCTGTGATTGACAAGAGGTATTGCGCAGGTGTGAGTGACTGGTCTGATTTAGTTGGGTATTTTGTGCCCATTTGTTTTCCCGCAGGGATATATAATTACAATACAAAGGGGAGTTTTGGGTGGAGAGGGGAGGTCCCCTGGGCCGTCCCACTCTGTGGGACGTGCAGGAATGCAGAGACCCAATGCCTGCCTCTAACTGCCTGCCTAGTTTTCCCTTTGAGAGTCGTGATCCCCATAAAATCTCTGTGGGAAGCTGAGGGACAGGAGGTCTCCTCTTCTGTATCTGCTTCCTGCTGGGCAGGGGTGGAGAGCTGCCCCTGCCTATTGGGGTTCACGGAGCTCTCACCCTGTCTGATCTCAGATGAGAGGAAGGGGTCTCGCGCTCCGCCCGGAAGACCGTGCTGGCTTCTTTGGTTGTGACTGGCAGTCTTGCTGGGGTGTTGTCTGTATCCCCAAGGCCCCTGAATGAGGAAAAATAGATTTTAAGTAATAAATCTGTTAGCTCTCATGAAGCCTGTGGCCATCCAGCCCTTCACTCAAGTGGCGTCAGTTGTCTGGGCCCAGAATAGGTTTGGAAAGAAACGTTAGGCTTACTGGCCTGGGAGATATTAGGAAGTCACAGGCTTTCAAGTGGTTATCTGAAGCAGGGGTAGGAGATTGCTATGAACAATCTACTGTTTAGGATTCAGAAACTGATTTACAGACAGCCAAGAAGCAGGGGATAGGACTCTTCTATGATTCAGGCTAGGAGCCATCTTTACGATTCAACACCAGGAGCCGAGGGATTAAGAAACTAGGGAGTAGGCTTAACATTTCCAGACTTAACATTTCTACAGGAAAGAACACTTAAAAGTCTTGGGGGGGGGGGCTGCTTGGTTGGCCCACAACACTTTCACTGTCAATTTCTACCTGGGGCTCTAGCTGCTGTCACTGCCTGCTTTGTGTCCTACAAGGAACCCTTGTCCTCACTCAGCTACTGAAACAGAGCCCTTAAAGGTCACCTGTGATTGCCTAAACTTGAATCCATGGCTGTTTCTCAGGTTTCGTTCCTGATGGCTCAGCGGCGTCTGACCCTGTTGGCTTCTCCTTGAAGCGCTCCTGTCCCAGCTGGTTCCTCTGTTGGCACCCTGCCTGTTCTGTTGAGAGGTGATTGGCAGTGTGGGCTCTGCCCAGGGTTGGAATGCTGGCTCTAGCACTTGCTAATTGTGGGACTTTGGGGGATATAACATCTCTGTGCCTCAGTTTCCTCATCAGTAAAATGAAGAGTAGCTGTCCATAGGGCTGGCGGCAAGAGGATTAAATGAATGTGCCTAGTCAAGAACGTTTTCTTTATTTGAGGGATTACAGTGTTTCTCTCTGTTCTTTGGTTTCAAAGGGCAAAACAGTCACGTTTTAGTCACCTTTTATCGCTGTAACTTCCCATTTAGATACCTTTGGAGGCTAAGAGCCCTAACTTCAGCTCCCTGTTAGTTCCTTACTGCTCTGACCCTTCCCAGAGGATGCGCACATCTCGGGCCACTTGCACCCCTCCCTGCCCCTCCTTCCTGGCCAGAGAGGGGCAGTGCTGAGGGCTACAGCCGGGAGACACTGAGCAGAGTGTAATGAGACAGCTCGCGTGGCCACCTGCTGCGATTCAAACTTTTTTTTTTTTTTGAGGGCAGTGTCACTGGCCCTCGTATGTGGGACCCGAACTGGGGCCGCTGGCTTCCCAGGCCAGCGCTTATCCACCGCGCCACTCGGCCGGCCCTGTGATTCAAACTTTTAAAAAATGTGTTCTGCAGCCTTTGGCACTACACACACAGTAGGAATTTACCTCCTCTCTCTGTGTGAGGGGGGCTCTATAGAAGTCATTTAAAGACTGGGGGCACAAGGAGTAAGGCTTTTAAAGAGAAGTGTGACATCCTAGCAGCCTGTGAAGCTGCTGGGGTTTTAGAAAGTGTTTCGAGCTTTTCTAAGTCCTCCCGACGGTCCTCCAAGTAAAACAAGCCTGAGGGTGTAAGTGGGAGTCCAAACCCTTCAGACCTCATCACTGGGTCCCGAGCCGCGAGGCCTGCTGCGGCCTGCTCTCCCCTATCCTGCTGTTAAAGAGGAGGTTGAAATTGATGGAGGAGCAAAGGAGGGGCTGCCGGATTACAGAAAAGCCGTGCCTGTAATCAGGTGTAGATCGTATTGTAAATGAGGAGATGTACACTAGTAAAGTAGGGACGGGTTCAGACCAGCTCACCCCTAAGGGTGTCCACTCTGAATGCAGCAGCACATTCTGGGGCCATCACAGTGATCCTTGGGGAGTCTCTCCTGCCATCATACTGAAGTGCCCCAAATACCGGAAGTGTATTAAACCAAAGTCATGTTTCTGAAGAAATCTTAGTTGATTATTACTATTGGAGGAAATTCTGTTTGCCCTGACGAGATCCGGCTGTCGCTGCCAGAGGCTGCTCCTGACCACAGAGCTGCTCTTCGACCGCCGGCCAGGCGCTTCCGAAAGAAGCCAGAATGATGGGCGCCCCGTGCTGTAATGAAGGGCCTCAGCTGCCTGCTTCGGCCAGCGAACTGCCTTTGAAAATGCAGAGTATGAAGCAGGCCCCAGGGTGCTCGCCAGCTAACAGTCTCGAAACAAGCCTTGAACCGTTTCTGGATCCCAGAGGCAGGTAGACCCACTCAGACTCCAGGCAGCTGTGAGCGCCATCAACACCCCGGGTTTGCTCCCTGGTGGAAGAAGCCCAGAGATCACGTGCTGTGCTATGGACTGAATTATGCCACCATCCCCCCCACCCCCAAATACATATATTGACGTTCTAACCCATAATGGGACTGTATTAGGCAGTGGGGGCTTTCAGAGGTAATGAAGGTCACCTGAGGCTACTAAGCATGAGGCCATAACCCATAGGACTGGAGAGAGAGAGATGTCTTTTTCTCTCTGTCCCCCATGTGAGCAATGGTGAGAAGGCAGCTGCCCGCAAGCCAGCGGGAGAGCCCTCCCCAGGCCCTGACCGTACTGGCATTCTGGTCGGAAACTTCCGACCTTCAGAACGGTGAGAGAAATTTCTGTGAAAGCCACCCACGCCGTGGTGTTTTCTGATGGCTGCACGAGCTTTGAGCTGGATGTGAGACCAGAGACTTGATTTAGACCAGAGGAGTTTTTAAAAACATCTTAAAATTAGTCTCAATCGCTGAAATGAGGTGGTTCTTGAAAGAGTGATTAACCAGAAAATTATGGAGCCAGTTTGAAGACAAAGTTAGAGAGAAATAATGCTATTTCTGCTTATAACTGCAATCAGGCTGTTGTTACTCCCCTTTTCAAAAGATAACATTCCAGCGTTTGAAAAGCGCCATAGGTTTCATTCCTGTGGAGTGACGGGACTGCGCGTGGGGGCTTAGGCGCCAGCATCCCTGCTGTGCTCTGAGCCAGGACAGCGTGACTCCTGGAGAGCTGGCTTTACAGATGGGACTTGGTTTGTATTCCTTGGATGAGTGGAATGTAGACGAGTGGCGTGTGGCAGGAGAAAACCTCAGCATGTCGGAGCCCCTGAATTGTGCACTGCAGGCAGCTCTGTAGCCTGGTCTGAAAAGAGGTGGCATCCTTGAGGGACGCGTTGTAGAGCTTCAGAGTTTTGGCAGTGGCTGGTTTGACCGCAGCACGCTTGGCCTGTGTCACACGGGTGGGTAGCGTCCACACTTTGATCCGAGCCTGCACGGGGCCTGCGTGCTCCTGAGTGTGTGGGGGGCGGTACAGGCTCTTGTCCAGGGTTCACGGCATGGGTCACACTCTGTGGGAAGTCTGGGGCCCGCAGCCAGCAACACACGTCGTGGTTCATTTCCAGGTTTTACATAGTTTTGTTTTCATTTCTCTCCACTATTGTAGTCGGGCTAGCGTTTCTCATTTGGGAGGTTCCAGTTACTGTTGCTGTGTAACAAACTGTACTACAGTGTAGTGCCTTCAGCACCCACTCTGTCTTGCTCAGACTGGCCGGCCTGAGCTTGTGGTGCTGGGGACGGATGGTCGTGCGGCAGGGAAGGTCGCTGGGCATGCCTGGGCTGGGAGGGAGTCCGTCCCCCCTGCTTGCTGGTGGTGCCCTGACTCCTTGCTCAGACTCCGTACAGCTTACAGTCTCTGATCAGTTCCGGTGTGCTGAGTCTGGCCCTGGTGGTGAGCCTGGGCATTTTAGATATTGGATGAGAATCTCTCTCTCTCTCTCTCTCTCTCTCTCTCTCTCTCTCGTATTGATGAGTACATTTTCGGCCTAATTTTTATTTCTTGTGAGTTTGATTAGCATGATTTAGCTAATCATGCTAAGGTTGACTCAACCTTGAGAGTGACAGAGCTAGAGGCCACATCTTGACACTTAGTAAATTTGCCTAGCCAAAGCCACACGGTGAGACTTTTTTAGAGATAGCCTTTAGTCTTCCAGGTACTATCAAGTGTTGTCACTGATCTCTTCCTGCGGCCTCAGGGGACATCACGCTTCTCCCCAATTCAAAATCTGGGAAATGTGTTTATTCAGCAGACGTTTTTTCTTGGCACCTGTATATGGGGGTGAGCTGAGGGGCTGGAGAGCTCCTAACATGCCCTGTAGGGAGAAGGACCTCAGCCCTGTGCAGGTTCCCTGGGGCTGCTGTCCAGAGGACCACACACTGGGGGGGCCTAACAGCAGAAATTTCTGCTCCCCCAGTGCTGGGGGCCAGGGTGTCGGCAGGGCCGCGCTCTCACCACAGGCTTGGTGGCATCCCTGGGCTCGTGGCAGCGCCACTCCAGCCTCTGCCCTCACACGGCTTCTCCTCTTCTGCCTCTTATAGGGACACTGGCATTGGGGTCAGGGCCCGCCCCAATCCACGATGACGTCATCTTAACTGATTACAAAGACCTGATTCTAAATAAAGTCAGGTTTTCAGGGTCTGAGTGAGTTTGGGGGGCATCATTCAACCTGCTGCACACCCTGAAGTTGGAATAGGTGCTCGGGCTGCACACTCCTGGATTCTGCTGAGTAGATGAGTCAGCTCCAGTGCGGACCACGAGGCCCTGCGGTGAAGTCAGGAGCTGAGCGGCACACGGAAGCTGGGTTATAAGCAGGGGCGCCCTCTGTGCTGGCAGCGTGATGCTCTCTGCAGAGGTCCCTGAAGGCACCATTCCAACATGGGAACAACTGCCGCCCCTCAGGTCTCCTGCCTGCTCTAATTGAGGTCACCCTGCAGTGCTGCTCTCTGCAGACGGGGACCGGCTCCCATGCCCTGCTGTTCTCTGCTGGTGTGGCCACCTGTCCCCTGGCCCAGGGCCCTCACGGCTTCGCAGCTTCCCGTGGACACTGGAGATTATTCCAAAGGCTACTTTTCTCCCGTTGGGATGGGTTCCTGTGCCGTGGGGCTGCTCCATCCATAATCACTCCAGTTACCATCCAACTTACTGCCACCTTGGTGTTTTGTGCACTGAGCTCAAAAGGTCACCAGAAGGCAGCCCTCCACACTGTGTCCACAACAGGGACATAGCATGCTCAGGCCACGCCACGGACGGGACAAGCCACCGAGCTGCCGTCCGTTAGGTCGGCCTGCGATGCACAGCAGTGCTGGCTCCTGTCTGACCCTTCCCGACTCAGAGAAGGTGCTCCGTGCTCAGGTGTCACACTCCGGGCTGCCAGGCTGCTTTCTTAGTCCTCGCCCGCGCCAGTGAGAGCCCGGGGGACACGTTATGCAAGCTACTCCCCACCCCACCGCCATAGGCAAAAACTGCCTGTCGCCTCTCGCTCTGTGCCCGGGTCACGCAGAGGGTGCTCTGGCCGTCCCGGGGCCGCCCCGGGCCAGTGAGGAGGGGAGGACGAGCAGGCTCCAGGGTGCCTGGCTCCTGGCGCTGGAGGCAGCTGGACGGCGGTCCTGTCCAGGTCTGTGCCGCCCTCTGTCTGTGTCCGTCCGCTTCTGCCTCTTACAGGGGGGCCCTGTCACTGGGCTCAGCCACTCGCAGGCAGTGTGGACCTGGCAGGGTTCCTGGCCCCCTGAACCCAAGTTTTGTAAATAGTAAAATGTCTGTAAGCTGGGCCTAAAACTTGATACTTTCACAAATCACTGTGACAATGTAGTAAAAACTTCAGTGCCGGGCTGAGTACACGGTGTCCACTCCATCAGCCTGCCCGCTGTGGCTGGGGCAGAGTCCATGGCGCAGGGGCAGCAAGTGGCTATCTGATGGCTCCGGGTGCAGTGAGGAAAGTGGCCCGAACCATGTGACTATACGATCGCCTCTCCCAAGGGCCAGGGTTTTTTCTCTGCGGCGTCCCCCACATCCCTGCCCTTCTCTCTTACCTGCAAGTAAGAGCCTTCCTTCCTAAAACCAATATGCTTGGTGGTCTTGACTCTGTCCCTTTCCACCTACGTCAGAACTTGCTTACATGTTTTTATCTCTGTTGGCTGTTTTCCGTCAACAAGCTCAAGTTGTGCCTTTGCTTAGCAACACCTGTCCCTCAGCCCTGTCGCCTCTTCCCTTTAGCTTTCACACTTTAAAAGTGTCCACGCTTTTATTAAAGTTCATGAATTCAACTCCTGTCTGTCACGCACGACCACGTGCTGGTACCACGATGGGCGACGGGCAGAGAGGGCACTGCCGGTTCCGCTCCTTGGTCTCAAGCCGGTGGTGACCAGACCCTCCGCGAGTTCAGGTCTGGCCCTTGCACACCCTTGTCCCTCACACGGGGCCCACTGGTCTCTGTCCGCAGCCTGCCCAGCTTCATTTCAGTGTCAGGGACAGTCCCAAATCCCTGCCACCACGCGGGGGAGCGCGCGTGCCCTGGGCGCTTCCTCCCAGCCCTCAGACCGCAGGTCCAGGGCAGCCTTCAGCGACAGGCCCCTCGTACACCGCGGCACACTCGCCGTCCCTTTGTTCAGAGCGCTGACTCTGTTTCTGCTGCCACATTTATGCGTGTGATTGCTTCACTGTCTTTTCCACTCTGCCCTGAGCTCTGTGGGGTCAGGGACCGTGACGGTTTTCATTCGTCACTCTGTGCACTGCCAGCCTTGCGTGGGTGGGCTCCGGCGGAAGGCAGAGGGCGTCCTGAAGGAGCCGGCCAGGCCGAGGGAAGAGCCTGTGTCTAATGCTCGGTGGAGCGGGGTGTGAGAGTGGCGCCGTGCCCTGGGGCACAGAACCTGGCTGTGTGAATAGCTCGGTGTGAGGTCGGGGCAAAAAGAGGAGCAGGCGTTTGCTGTGCAAACGAAGACAGTGGGATTCCGGCAGAGAGGTAGGCTTATGCCCCGATTGAAAGGGCTGAGGGGCGGTGGGTGTGCCTGGAGAGGGCTGCGCCTCTGGGGAGGCGCATGGAGGGCCTTGCACACCTCCTGGGCGGCCGTGTGAGCACTGTGGGCGGGGAGAGCTGTGGTTAGGGGTTGTTGGACTTGGGGAGATTGTGAGGGTGCAGCTCGGGAATTTCGGGGCCAGGAGTTCAGCAATGGCAGTGGGGTAGGAAAAAGAGGGGGTAGATTTCTGGGTTGTTGAGGTTATAGAATTCACAAGAATGAAATGTGAACAGGATGGTTACCGTAGCGTTTTTCACAGTGGACAAAAAGAGAATGTGAGAACTGCCCTTCCACAGGGAAACTGCTGATTGAGTTACTGAGCACCCACATAGCAGACCGCTATGCAGCCTAGTTAAGAAAGAATTTGCATTTTACTTCGTGACTCAGGATTCTACAGGGTATCATAGAGGGGGAAAGCGAAAAGCAGATAAGGGTAAATGGTAAGTATTTTTGAGTACAGCAAACAGCAGACGGTTTGTTTGTAAACAATTATGCAGCACAGAGAAAAGCGAGGGGAGATGGACGCAGGCTCACCACACACCCTGGGGGCCGAGAGTGGGAGGCAGGCACTGGGCGGGCACAAGACTGTTAGGAGAGGCAGTTTCTGTTAGCTTGTGTGTGTGCATGAATGCAGAAATTAGAGAAGTGTGAATCTTTACTGACCAGAAAAGACGTCCATTATATATTGCTAAGTGCTAAAAGCAAATTAGAGTTGGTTTTATTTTGTTAAACACAAAGCCACAAAAGTTAGCCTGAGTGTGTGAGTGGATGTTTGTGTAATGGAGCAAGGGTTTCCACACCTGGTGTTAACACAGGGACCCCGGGCGAGGGGTGGAGGGTCAAAATGGATGTCAGAGAGAAATTTAGCTTTTTAGACAGACAACAATACCTTCTAACGAACCACCCCCAAAACTTGGTGGGCTTCAAAAACACTTTTTCTTAAAAGATGCCTCGATGAAGAGGGGACCCTGTGCCTGCCAGTGAGCAGTCATTAATTACTTAGTATTTATAAGGAAGTTTGCAGCTCTCAGAACACTTCTCTGTAATGTTTCATTATTCTCACCCCTTCGAATTTTAATTTCTGCCTGTGCAGCTGTTGCCCATCACTAGCCCACAAGTCTCCTGAGTGCTGTGACCATCTTATTTATCCTGATAATTGCAATGTGTAATGTGGTTCCTAGAACACAGAAGATGCTGGTCAGTGACTACAGAATACATTTTTATTGATTCTGTACCAGAACTTGATGAATATTGAGCTCGTGAGTCTGTGGGCATAGCTGGAGCTTGTGACGGAGCTCAGGCCCGTGGCTGGGGCGGGTCGGGGCAGCTGGCGGAGGTGAGGGCCCTGCGTGTTGCCAGGGGGTGTGCAAAGAGAGCACAAGGCCAGCCCTGTGGTGCGTTTCCTGCTTGCTGATGTATTGGATGGGCTTCTACAGAGCAGCAGAACCAGTGGCAGCCGTGTGTGTGTGTGTGCTTCAGGAGGAAGGCTTCTTATATGGAACTGGCTCACACTGCAGTGGCAGCTCGGAAGCCCAGACCCAGGAGAGCCCATGGTGAGAGTGTGAGTGTGGCAGAGAGCAATGTCCCGGCCAGACACAGTGAGGCAGAAAGAGAGAACCCTGGCTTCCTCAGCTTTTGTGCCATTCAGGCCTTCCACTGATCGGATGAGGCCCCCCCATGTTGAGGCGTTGGGATGGGTGACCCCCTCCACCGACTCGGATGTTAATTTCATCTAAAACACCCTCACAGACACACCCAGAATAATGTTTAACCAAATATTCTTTTATGTGTCCCGTTATCCCATAAAAAATAGCCATCTCAGCTTACAGTCTACTCGGACAAAGCCAGTCCCATGGCCAAGCCCAGCACCAGGTGAGCGGTGATGGAAGGCTAGGTGGCTGTCTTAGTCCCTCAGGCTGCTGCGACAGAGCCCTGCAGACCAGGGAGGCCTTCCCCAGCTCATTCGTTTCTCACAGTCCTGGAGGCTGATACAGGCACCGATCCCACCAGCCCTAGAGGCCCGGGGACCATCAGACTCAGGGGCAGGTTTTCTCTCCCACACTCACCCGCTTTGTGAGGCAGCAGGTCTGATAGAGTGCCAGACCTCATCTGCCTCCTGCTGGTCTTGTGCTTTGCAGGCCCGTGGTTTTGTTTGGAAAATGTTTTTAGATAACAGCATCTTAAGGAATCTTGCTTTCTAAAATGTTCTTCTTGTTGGGATCAAAATCTCTGACTGAGGCAGCGACTCACTGTCCACCAGACACGCTTTTCCTCTCGCCTGCCTCGCTCTGCCCTGTACTGGAGATGCCACACATCTTCCCCGCCCTCCTCTTCTCTAGGACATGGCTGCCCACTTCCCAGAGGCCACTCCCCCCACTCAGCTCCCCCGAAAGCAAACAAATACATAAAACCTCACTGATCAACTTTGGAGGATAAGAAGATGCCAATTTGTTATTTTGAAAACCAGTTAAATAAATGGGGGAAATGTAAGCATTTATCCTTCCTTTTCTGGATGAACTGTACCTTAGGGAATCAAATAATTGCTGAGAGGGAGTTTGTCTTTCTAGAAACTGATAATGCAGAAGGAATGATGAAATCATAATTTGATCCTTTAGCAAACTCTAATGAATTAACAGATCATCCAAGGCTGTTACTATCACAAAAAGAGGAGCAAGAAGTCATTATCTGTCTCCTAATGGAACTCATGACAATGCCTATAGTCTTCACACACACAAAAAAATAGAACCTGAGTCTACAGACTAAAATTTATAGGAAATGTAGAGGACAGAGGAGCATGTTAAATGACACTAACGGGATGGATGCAGTCGCCATCATCCGCAGTGGGGGAACCTTTTCTGGGACAAATGACCCAATTTTCCCAATAAATTGCACGGAAAAAATGCGATAGAGGGTAAACCTACAGATTAGAAGAGACTTAAGAGTCACGCTAAGCAGCTGTAATATGTGCAAGTTGTTTAGCTCCCGATTCAGCAAACCTTTAAAAACTTACAGGCAAACGGCGAAATGTGAACAAATCCTCGTCAGTTGATAATATTAAGAAAATATTGTTGACTTAGGGCTGATGATAGTTTTGGGGTTATGTCTTTTAAAAGCAATCTCTATCCTTAGAGCTACATTTTGAAACATTTATACAATAGATGGATGAAACGACATGTGGGATTTTATTTATTTATTTATTTTTTTGAGGGCAGTGTCCCTGGCCCTCACATGTGGGACCCGAACCGGGGCCGCTGGCGTCCCAAGCCAGCGCTTAACCACCGCGCCCCTCGGCCGGCCCGACATTGGGATTTCAAAAAGTAATCACGAGGGTGGGGAAGGACAGACGTAGAGAAAACAAACTGTCCATGAGCTGCTAGCTGTGGCGGTTAGGCGATGGGTACCTACAGTTCTATATATTTGACGTTTCCCTTCCAAAAGCAAAATTAAGAAGAAGTTCTTTCTATCATTTGTATTTCTATTTTTTGCATATGTTTTATATTGGCCATGCTATGTTAGTGTAGAAGTTCATGCTTCTTATTTATAAATACAGGTCTGTCAGTTTTCATTTGTCTTTACTACTAAGGGTGCACATGAACTTTGGAGTTTCGTGTGTTTCGGTCTTGCCTGCCCAGCCAGCCTGCACAGCACAGAGCCTCCTGCTGTAGCCCCAGAGAGCTGGTTCCGTGTGCAGTGTGTAAGTGCTCTCGTGGGAGTACAACGTGGTGAAACACCTTCCGGAAGGGGCGTTGCTCATGTGGTTCCTTGATCCTGGCTTCATTGTCCGCTGAGGCTTACCAAGCCTGTGTTACCGTTAGCACAGGCCCAAGCACCACGGAGGAGTCAGACTCTCCTTACACAGGCAGACTAAGGCAGAGTGCACGCCAGGCGGGTGTGCTTGCGCGCTGTCCTCCACACTCTCCCTGCCGCTGCCCCCGCCCCCTGCTCTTTTGGCCCCGAGTGGAAGCAGCATAGATGGTGGAGCTGCCGGTCTCCCTTACTCCCCGCTGCTCCAAGTTCGCACTTGCCCAAGATTTCCTCAAGTCTCTTTACCTTGAGCTCTCACTTTTCTTATTTACACAGAACTTAAAGAAGCTTCCCCACTTTGCAAATTTCCCCTCGTTCTCTGCCAGTCCTCACCCTCGGAGCACATGTTCCTTTTGAGGATGGACAGTTGTGCCCTGAGTTCCACTGTCGCTGGGAGCGGAGCTTCAGGAGGGGGCGAGGTTTATCCTGTTGATGTGGAAAAAGCAGCTTGCAGTGGAAGCAACTTACAAAGGGGGTGCGTTCAGTAGCCTTGCTGGTAACCTGTGCAGAGTCACCCAGGACCGGGCCTGCCTTGTCGTCTGTGTGCTTTCTGCCGCATAGTTACTGTCTGCCTGCAGCCTTCCGATGAGACCAGAGCACTGCTTTACAGAAAAGTATTTCCTATGGGTCTAGTCCAGTTTCAAGAGGAAATTTTACACTCAGCCATCCAGTACTTTGGAGTGTACTCAGAGTCAACAAACTGTGCAATTTAAATTTATAAAACTATAAAGAAGAGCCAGTGCTACTTGCCAGGCACTATTCTAAGTGTTTTCTGTGAATTTTCTGGGTTAGTTCTGAGAACAGAGGGGCTGAGTAACTTATCAAGGTGAGGCTAACGAGTTGGAGCTGGGCCCTCACCCCTCCTCACTGAGAGACCATGCAGAAGAGTGGACAGAAGCCTGGGCAGGTGGCGAGGCACAGCTCCCAGACGGAAATGGGAGAAAGAAATTAGTGGGAAAGTACTTGAGATTTTGGAGACAAACCTTATTTTTGAGATTCCTAAAACTGATGTATAAAATTACCCTGGTTTCCTTAGGCACATTTAGTGAAAAGAGCTGTGGATTAGGAATCAGAAAGCTTGGGGTCCAGTCTGCCTCTTCTGCCTTCTCTGTATGACACAGAAAAGCCACTTGGTCACTCTGAGCCTGTTTCTTCATCTGTCCAAAAGAGAAATTGTGCCTATTGTGAGATGAGAGGGTAACCAGAGTGTAATCACAGAATCAGTTTAGCATCGCGGTGAAGAAAAGTGCTAAGGACTTCTGTGTCCAGGTCAGCTTAGGAAGACTTCAGTTTGGCATCAGCGTGTAATAAACGGCTCTTGATTTCTCTTTTCAGGGTACCATACCTGTATGCCTTGTAGACCTCATGCTTGGAAAAGCTGACAGTCGGCTTCAAGACAGCTGAACCCCGGCAGACACCAGAAAACCATGGCTCTGTCTGCGTCTTTCACCATGAGCAACCCCCAGTAAGTGGCATTGGGGTGCGCCCCCTCTGTCCTCACTGTCCCGGGGCCGCTGGGGTCTCCCCAGGTCTGGTCGGCTCCCAACCACCATCAGTACATCCAGCTGTGAACAGAAACCTGCTGTCTGTTGTGGTACAGATGGTAGAAACATCCCAAAGAACCATCACAAAAACACCACAGGAGACAGTTTACAGGAATGGCTACTGCAGTGCGAAGCCCAGTGACCCGGAACCCCGGTTCCGCTGGTTGGCCGAGTTTCCATGTGGCTCTTTACCTCCCACTGACGAAGGCCCTGCCCCAAGCCTCATGTTTTCAGATATGAGCAGCTCCTCCTCTTCCTGTTGCCCACTTTTCCTAACCGGGGAAGGAGATGGGCGTTAGGGTCTCCGTCTTGTCCCTGGGGAGGCCAGGGGGAGAATGGGCTTCCCAGCAGCACAGGCAGCTCTGGTGCATTTCCTCTTCTTTCCCGGGGGAAGGGAGACAGTGCTTTGCCCTGTTGCCTCCTCCCCACGCAGGCCAGCCACAGAAGGAGGCTTCTCTGAAGTCGAGGTCATCTCCCAACAAGTAGACGAGGAAACCAAGAGCATTGCTCCCGGGCAGCTGCTGAGCTTGGCCTATCGGGACTTGCCCCTGGCCGCGGTCGACCTCTCCACGGCGGGCTCACAGCTCCTGTCAAACCTGGACGAAGATTACCAAAGAGGAGGGTAGGTGCTGGCATGGGAGTCTCCGTGGGCCCCTCTGCGAGGCTCGGAGGTTAGAGATGCTGGGTAAGAAGACGCCACCCGTTCACATGAGGCCTCCAGGCCCCTTTCTCCTCAGAAAACGGCTTTGGGCACAGAAATTACCTGTCGCTGCCTCTTAGGTGGCATTTGTTTAGAACTCAGTCATAAAATTTGTTTAATGACTGCCGTGCTCCGTGTGGCCCATCCAACCCCTCTCTGCACACTGGGAATCCGGAGAGCCACAGGGGTCAGGGATCACCCAGGGTCACAGAGCCCATGAAGGATGGGCGTGGACTGGGCTGCCATCTGTCAGCTGGCTCCCAGGAAGAGGCATGCAGCTCGGTGCGAGTCTGTAAGGGGTGTCAGCAGCCCGGGGCTGGGAGCTTGGCCGACGTCCACTGCCCACTTCCAGCAAGGACCTGTGCACATGCTGGTCTCCTTGATTCAAAGGCGTGCCTCCACCTGCTACTTAGCGTGTCGGTCAGATTGGACGCCTCTGTTCCCCAGTCTTCTCATTAGCCTGGTGTGTCTTACAGACCTTTCTGAAGGTGAGGGTAGCCTGTCAGAGCCGGATGGCCGGGGAGATGCCCCGCTGGACACCCTCCGTTTACACGGGGGAGCTGCAAACCAGCAAAGGGCAGGAGCAGTCCTAGGTCACACAGCAGGTCAGCCATCGCCTCCCTGTCACTCTTAGATGTAGACTTTTAACCATTGGCCGGGAGCTTTGCAGCCCCTTGTGGCGCATTCTCCTTTCTCAGGTCATTGTAAATGTTTCGGAACAGGCTGGCTGCTGTGAATATGAAAACGATGGGTTGCTGGGTTATTTTAGAAGCCAATGAGAAGCTTTGGCTTGGGTGAGATTTTCAACACTTGGATTCCCCGTGCTTGTTTCCCAAAAGGGGCGTCCTCTTTCCTGAGAGAAATTGCATGACAATTGTGAAATCGTGTACCTTTTGCAAAAACTTCACCCCAGTGGCTTTCTCTGAAAATATAATTTTCTCCAAGTGTTGTGCGCAGAATCAGCGGGACATTGGGAAGAAAGGACAGACTTGGTGGGGGTGGCTAAGGGCCGCCTGGCAGTGGCGGGCCGCCTTGAGCACTGCGGCCCCGCGGCCTCCGGAGGTGCGAAGCGGGGCTGGGCCCTTCAGGCCCCTGAGCCAGGGCTACGCGGCCGTGCAGCTGTGCGGCCCTGCTCTTGACTGGATGCTCCGCTGCTGCTGCCTTGAAATTCTGAGTGGTTTCTGAACAAGGAGCCGCCTTTTCCCTGGGCTCCCCAAATTCTGGAGCGGGCCGGTCCTTCCCTGAGCACTGGGTCGCAATGTCGCTGCGCTCTGGTGGCCAAATGTGGTACTGTAGCCTGGTACCGCCCCCAGCGTGAACTCCTTTCTGGGAGGCCTGTGCCGGCGGCGGGGCCGTCTTCAGGTGCCCAGGCCGGGGCCGTGTTCAGGTGCCCAGGCCGGGGCCGTGTTCAGGTGTCCAGGCCGGGGCCGTGTTCAGGTGCCCAGGCCGGGGCCGTGTTCAGGTGCCCAGGCCGGGGCCGTGTTCAGGTGCCCAGGCCGGGGCCGTGTTCAGGTGCCCAGGCCGGGGCCGTGTTCAGGTGCCCAGGCCGGGGCCGTGTTCAGGTGTCCAGGCCGGGGCCGTGTTCAGGTGCCCAGGCCGGGGCCGTGTTCAGGTGCCCAGGCCGGGGCCGTCTTCAGGTGCCCAGGCCGGGGCCGTGTTCAGGTGTCCAGGCCGGGGCCGTCTTCAGGTGTCCAGGCCGGGGCCGTCTTCAGGTGCCCAGGCTGGGGCCGTCTTCAAGTGTCCAGGCCGGGGCCGTGTTCAGGTGTCCAGGCCGGGGCCGTGTTCAGGTGCCCAGGCCGAGGCAGGGAGGAGAGGCGGGAAAAGCCCCAGCGTGCTGTTGGGGGCAAGACCCACCTCTGCACCTGTGGACACGAGGCGCCACGGTGCCTCCCCAGCCTGAGCTGCACGCCCCGCCGCATCGTTGCCTGTGCTTCCGAATCGGGCCTCCGCCAGGATTCTTTCATTCGGGGAGAACGCAGACGAGGGGCCGGGTGAGCACGCAGGCAGTGCTGCAGAGCGGCTCCTGCCGCGTGGCGGGAAGGGCTTTGTGTCCCCGGCCCCCCCCAGGCTCGCTTGGCAGCCAGGGGCCTTCTGGAGGAAGGAAGAGCAGGCCCGGGACAGAAGCCAGGGAAGAAGGAAGCAAACCCAGCACACTGTGGGGGGGAGCCTCTCCTCACAGGCTGCTTGGCTCTTGTGACATTTCCTGGGGTTTCCCCCAAATTCCCCACCTGGCCCCTCCGAGGCCCTGCAGGACAACGGTATTTACAGTTCCCGGAG
This sequence comes from Aselliscus stoliczkanus, assembly GCA_033961575.1. Lineage (NCBI taxonomy): Eukaryota > Metazoa > Chordata > Mammalia > Chiroptera > Hipposideridae > Aselliscus > Aselliscus stoliczkanus. The sequence goes on from CM066741.1 coordinate 20,644,913, forward strand.
ATCTCTGAAGCGCTTGGTGTAAGTTGCGCTGAAGCCACCTCTTCCTGCTGTGGGAAGTACTTCTTACGGGGCGTGAATCTTTCCTGCAGGAAATGAGCCCTAGGGACCCGGCCGCCCACCATTCACTTCTGTTGAAGTACAGATATTTCAGTGTTTTCAAGTTTTGCAGAATCTGAGAGCTTTAGGCCCAGCAAAGAGCTTAGAACACAGCGTCCGTTCTCAACATTCTAATAGGATAGCAGAGTCCAGAGGGCGGAAGGGACTTGCCCAAGGCCAGACGGTGACAGTGACCAGCGGACTCCCATCTCCTGGCTCCTGATCCAGGCCAGCACTGCTGGCTTCCACGTGTCACCTGTCCCTTTCTAACATCACACATGTGGCACATGTCATGCCACTGCTAGGCCACACTACCCACTGCCTTTTGCTGTTAAGTCCATTCCCGCCTTTGTCCAGGAGCCTGTGAAGAAGGCCCAGTCGCTGTGATGTGGGGGACCAGGCGTGGTGAGGAGCCCACCTTGGTCAAGCCGCTTGCTGTGCCCTTGTCCTCCTGACAGACCCGCCTAGCGGACCGCTGCCAGGCTACCAGGGGCTCCGGGGTGAAAAGCAGACAGTCAGGGGCTTGGTGGCGGTCTCAGTTCGGTGACCGTGATAAAACACCAGAGACGGGGTGGGTGGCTTAAACAACAGATACTGTATTTGTTTTCTCACAGTTCTGGGGCTAGGAAGTCAAGAGCAAGGTGCTAACAGGGTTGGTGTCTGGTGAGAGCTCTGTCCTTGGGTTGCACACGGCTGGCTGTTTCCTGCTGTGTCTTCATGTGGCCTTTCCTTATGAGCCAGTCTCTTCCTCTTCTTATGGGGCACTGATCCCATCATGGGGGCCCCACCCTGGCCTCATCTAAACCTACACTGTGGAAGCCCATCACACCGAGGCATCAGGGCATACGGACTGGGTGGGGGAGGGTGCGATCCCTCAGTCCACAGTGGCACCTCCCAGCCTCAGGCTCTCCATGTCACCTTGCCGCTCACTTATGCCTCGCGGTCCTCTGCTCCAGGTTAGCTTTCACCCCAGATGCCTGGGGGCTGTTCCAGGTCATGTCCGCGGTCCTCACCCACCTTCTGGTGGACTTGGCTCCCTAGGTACAGCCTCACCTGTCTCCTAACCCGCCCCCATCTCTCATATCCTCTCTGGTCTGCGTCGTTCCTACTGGCTGTCACCATCTGCTCCTCTTCCTCATGACAGCCTAATGTACGCCTGCCATGTCCCTGTCCCTCCCGTCTTCCCCTGTCCCCACCTGCTGTGTCCTGTGCCTCCCATCCGGCGCCCCCTGCCACAGCCTAGCTTCAGTGTCATGCCCACCAAGGGAGCAGCTCTCCTACGGGTCATCAGCGGCCTCCTGGTGCCGGATCCTCCACCTGGTCTCCGTCCGTCTTTCATAACTGTCAGCCTCCTCCCTCTGGGGCCGCTGCTACACCACGCTTTCCTGACCCTTTTCCTATAACACCTGCCCCGCTACCACCATGTATTCCTTCCAGGTCTTTCTGTCTGGTCCTTAAATGTTGGGGTTCTTCATTTTTCGTGTTTGCCATTTTTCTTCTACACACTGGGTAATTTTATTCATCCCCAAAACAAGTTAATATCCTTCATCTTGTAACTTTCAAAGCTATGTCTCTGTCCCAGATCCATCCATCTCTTTCTCTGTCCCTTCGCTTCCTCCCTCCCCACCCCCAACCTCCTGGCTCACATCCAGGCACTTCACAGGGTCCCACACACGCCTAACAAGAATCTGTTCTATTCTGGAACCATCAATTCTTCTGCCTCTGCTGCATATTTTAGAGAAAAATTGTTCTTGTTTCTACTCAATTCATTGTTTATCACAGCCTTTTCACTGACAGCAGACAAAGCCAGCCTGAGGGGCCACGACATGCCCCCCGGGACTTGTGGCCATCTCAGACCCAGCAGGCCCCCAGATGAATTGTCTTTTCCCAAAATGTATTTCCTGTGGCCCCGACCCGTGGAGCCCAGCCTCCCAGAACCAGTGTTTTCCAAGACACCGAAGCTCTGTGAAGCTAGTCGGCCGTGGTCGCTCCTGGAACGTGTGTCCTTCCTCTGCCCCAGCGCTGGCTTCCTCCTGTCCCCGTCTGCTGGGCTCTGATGTGGGGCTGCTAGTGCCCAGTTCAGGGGCTTCAGCAACCACAAGGCCGCAGGGTGTCCAGCAGGGCAGGGAAGAGCCCCGTCCCCGACCCCCAGACGCTGGACCGCGCTGTCAGCGAGCCTGGAAGTGGCTCTGCCTGTGGCCACCGCTCTGGTCCCGTGTGCTTCTGGCCTTCACTTCCCTGCAGCCAGGTCTCCGGTTCAGTCCCAGGGGCTGTCATCCTTTCTCTCGCTGCGTCCTCCTCCTCCTCCTCCTCCTCCTCCTCCATTAGTGATGAGACACAGATGTGAACACACACCCGGGAGGGGAGGGGAGAGGGGGAACAGAGCAGGTGTCTGAGGCAGCTGAGGTGGCCACGCCAGCTTCTCCCCTCCGCCCCCATGTTCTGGCATTTAGAGTCTTAGACTTCTTCACTATGCCGTCCTCACAAAGGACCGGTGACGCCATCAGCCAGGGCCTTTGGACTGCACGTAACAGAAAACCCATCTCACACCCAAACAAGTGAGGACTGTCACTGGCCCGTGTGCCACGGAGCCAGCAGCTGTCAGGCTGGTCCAGAGTCTCAACACCGAAAGACTAGGTGCCTTCCATCTCTGCTCCGTTGTCAACAGTGCTGGCTTCACCCTGACGCTGTGAGGCTCCCCTTAGTGTGTGAGAGGGCTGCCTGTGATACTCAGGCCGCATCCTTCCTTGTTCGTGCCTGGCAAGAGAAAATAACTGCCCATCATTCACTTTCAGGAGCAACAGAGGACTTGCCCAGAATCATTTAGCTCCTCGCTCCTCGTGTCTCATTGGCGAGCACTGGGTCACATGGTAAGGGATGGGGAAAATCCATAGGCCAGTCGGGCACACCCGTCGAACAGTATCATTTCCCAACACACGTTGCTGTTATCCAGTGGGCAGCGGTGGGATGGATATTGCAGAATCACCCACAATGCACCGCTGCCTCTCAGAAGCCAAGTCTTCCCATTCATAGCCTTGGGTCCAGAATTAGATCTTTCGTCCCGCCTTTTGAGTTCTGTTCGATTTGAGAAAGATCTAGAACATGTCTCCCTTCTCCGCCTGTTTCGTCAATAAGTCCGTTGAGTGATTTTTTTCACTCTAACTTGTGTCCACCATCCCGGCTTTGTGTTTCCATGTAATCAGAGCTCCTTCTGCCTGGTCCTCATTCTTTGGCATTGGATATGATCACCCCCATGCAACAGTGGGAAAGGGAGGCCCAGAACTGCTCCCCAGTGACCCAGCTGTTCACCTTTGGAAGAGGGACACTGGGTTTGTAGGAGACTAACTCAGGGCGCAGACTCAAAGGGCCATCTTCTCTTAGCCAGCCACAGTACGTTGAAGGCAGGCTTGGTCTGCAGCGTCGGCACGAGACAAGAGCACGGAAGGGAAAATGCAGAGAGGGCCAGAGCCTCTGCCCCAGGAGCCTCACAGCCTGTAAGAGAGAGTGGTGACAGCATGAATGTTGAGGCAGACAGTCCAAGGTGAGGGTTGGCACCCCCTTTTACAGAAGCAACTCTGTGGCCATAGAGAGAGTGTTCCCCACCTCTCAGGCGACAGGAGGGAACAGAGAGGTTCATGGGAGAGGAGGTGGGACAGTCTGTTGAAAATATAAAAGCTAAGTAAGGAATGAAAGCTATTCAGCCTTTTGTGGTTATGGTAGGGTTCTGAAAGGTCTGAGCTGAGAAGTCAGGGCCGGACCCCCAGATAGCAGAAGTCTGGAGGCAGGCTGAGTAGACAGAAAGAGGTGTTCATACTTGGAGATGATCCCATTGGCACATTTCTGCTGGAACTTCACAGTCATGGGGAGAAAAGGAGGCACAGGGATGATCATGGATGTCAGGCTAGAAAAAAGTCCAGTATAGCAACAGCTGTAAATAAAGACGACGAGGATTTTAGATATGCCAGCAAACAGGCAGGAGGCAGAGAGGAGGTGAGGGAACGGACCTACTAAGCCGGAGCCCGAATGAGCCTTCCCTCTACCCGTACTGTGTCGCTCAGACAGTCTCTGTCCTCTAGCCCACCCAGGCTGGGCGCTCACCTCCGTGCACCTGTAGCCCTGGCCAGGGCACTTGGGACGCTGGGCTCTGTCTGGTCTGTCCTCAGACGTCTCCAGTACTGGACCCGGGGCCCCCTCAGGGCAGAGCTCAGCTCCTGTGAGCTGGGACAGGGGCTGGTGAGGAATGAAGAAATGACGTGAGTGAGTGAGTGGGTGGCTGAGGCCTGTTAAGAGTTAGAAAAGGGGACCCAGTTACATTTGGGGAGGCGGGCAGGAAGCGCTGGCCTCAGACCTTTGTGGGGTTGAGGAAGAGCCCCAGGAAGGGACCAGACCCCTCATGCCCCAGAACTCAAGGCCGTGGTGGTGGCCGGCCCACACCCCTCTACAAAGTTGCCCTAAAAGAGAGAAAGAAAAAGAAATCCAGTTTGCCTCAGAACATGCCAACCTCGCTTGCACAATTGTAGGATCTCGTTAGAAGGAAAAGCTTTTTGGGGTTCAGAGTTAAAAGGCAGGTTCGGCCCTGCCATGACCTTGCATGGACAAAGTCTGGAAATTCACAGCTTGTGAACTGTTTGTGTCATTTTTCCCCCAAGGAGAAAAGAATTAATGAGCTTTATTAATCCGTTTTCTTGATGCCAATGAGATGTGTCTCGCACCTCCTCTTCCCCGGGCATCCCAGCTGTCCCCTGACCCCTGGCTGGCCCTGTGACTCACACTCTGTGTAGCAGTAAGCTGGGGCTTCTAGGAGGGTTCTTGATTTTCCGAACAGGGAGTAAACGTTCTATTAAGACCAAAAAGTTTGTCTGAAAAGGACAGGCTAGCCTCTTTCCCACAGCCCAGGAACTGCAAAGATTTTTCATTAAGAATTCACAGATCTGGGCCAGCCGAGTGGCGCAGTGTTTAGGCACTGGCTTGGGACGCCAGCGGCCCGGGTTCCGATCCCACATATGAGGGCCAGTGACACTGCCCTCAAAAAAAGTAATAAAAAAGGAATTCACAGATCTGTTACTTCTCAGCAACCTAAACCTCCTTGTCCCCACCTCGCCCCAGGTGCGCGTGTGCCGCCAAGGGTGGCCACTAGGTGGCTGCAGAGCGCCTGTGAACACGGCTGGGTGCTGAGCGCTGCCTGGACCGGGGAGGCCCCCCAAGAAAAGTGAGCTGAATTTACGGGGCCGGGGGGTCCTCAAGCATCACGCGTTCCAGGGTCTGTGTACCGCTACGGCTTGCCTCAGAAATGGGTACGAGAACAAAGGCCGTGCTTGACCGTGGGTCTCACATTGTTTAGTTCCCCCCACCCTGTGGGTGCTGGGCCGTGGCCCTCACGGGGGAGCTTTGTCTCTGTGGAGAAGCCCTGCACACGTGAACTCGTTTCCCGCGCTGGTTTTTGTCTCCTTCTGTGTGTTCTGCTTTTCAAGAGTGGGCTAGGACCTGGAGCCCATTGCACAGTCAGAACTCACCGACAAGGCAGCAGGCCTGGTGAGGGTGGGGCCCGGCCGCCCGCAGCGCTCAGCGCTGGCACTTAGTGGGCACAGGGTCCCTGTGCGGGGGCACAGCAGACGGGGGGTCGCCCCTTGCCTGCTGTCTGCCTGCACCTGACCCTCCCGGGAGCTGGGTGTGTAGCCGTGGGGCAGCACTGCGCTGTGCGCCTCACCCATGTGTCCAGTACTGTGGAGCAGCGACCCTGCCGAGCCCCTGGCACTCGTCGGGGACTATGAAACAGGCTCAGACATTGTGTTCAGACTTCAGTCGGTGCTGGGCTGAGGTCTGCAGACACCAGTTGCCACCAAAACCCAGACAGACGGAAGAGTCTGGCTTCTCCTCACTTTGTCCGCAGAGACAAAGGAACTGTCTATTAAAACAACTGGATGAGCCGGCATTTGTAGAGGGCTCAGAACAGCTCCTGGTTCACAGTGAGTGTCTTCTGAGTTTCGTTAAATCAGTAAAAATAAAGCCCAGGTCAAGGCCAGAAGTTGGATTTGAGTCGCCTCGTGGCTTTCTCTGACAATATTTTACCCACCTGGAATGAAAACAGTGAAGAATGGAGAGTGGGGCCTCAGGGGCTGCTGCTCACAGCTGACATCACGGGGCCTGGGGCGTCCAGGCCACACAAGCATCTCAGGGTGCAGCTTCCAGGGCCAGGGCTGCTTGCACACCCCCAGTGCCGGGGTTTGAATCTGGGGGCTAGGTGTCCTCAGATGACCCATCAGTGAGGTTCTGGGGTCCAGGCACCTCCTGGAACGTTACGTACAGTGTGGTGGTTTTGTGCCCTTTGGGGCAGAGGGCTGTAGGTTTCGTTCTCTGTAGGAGAACTCTGCAACTCAGCTGAGCCTCTGGTCCAGCAGTGCCGCCCACAGTCAGCACCGGGCAGGTGGGCCATCCTGGTGCCCTGCTGCCAGATGGCTTCTGAGTCACTCCGAGTGCCGCCCTCCACGCCCTCCTTTGGGAACTTGTTGGGTGAGCATCTCAGGGCAGGCCTGGCCGGGCCATCTGGCCTGGCTGTGGCTGCTTCCTCCACGGGGGACGCCTGTGAGCATCTTTTGGGGCACCTCCAGGGTCTCTGCGGTTCCCATGCTCTAGACACTGCCCCCTCCCAGCCTTGCTGGCTTGACAGCCACAGTAGCCTGACGCACGTAACGCATCGCTGGGTGTGGGAGGACAGCCCCTGCCGCTCTGCCGCCGCCGGGCCTGCCCCCTTGCAGTGCCAGGCTTGGGGACGCCGCCTCCTTCTGTCAGAATTTGCCACGGTTTGTTTCCACATTCTAGGAGTGTTCTTTCAAGACGCTCTGATCAAGACGCTTAAGAAGAGAAAGCAGAAGCAGTCAAGGCATCCAGCCTCCCTCCCCACCCCAGATTTTTCTGCAGCCTCAGGAGTGACCGGGGAACGGGAAGGCAGAACACGCCTACCTGCCGAGCGCTGCCATCTGCTTGTTGGCATTTGGGCCGTTGGCAGCCCAGGTGGCCTCCTGGGGCGGCCCCTCCTGCCGCACCCAGATATGAACGTGGTTGACACCTGCCCTCTGCTGGCGTTTCCGGGGATGGCACTGCCCGCAGGGCTCGGAGGGCCTGGACGCGCCTCTGATTCAGGAGGCAACCTGATTTAAGCCCCTGCAGTCATCATTTAAACTCTCAGGGATATTGTAAAACTGGATGCGTTCTGTTTTTCGACTAAAACAGTCTCCTAGGAATGCCTGAGTCATTTGAATTTCACAGGAGATTTTACTAGCGGCTTAGGGTTTGCAAACAGCAGGCCCACCAAAGAGCCTGCTGCTTCCGTCCAGGTCAGTCCTGGGGCTGTGGGTCGCGGTCCTGCTTCACGTGGGTAGGACCCTCGGCACCTAAACATGGGCTGCTCAACGGGACACCATCCCCGACAAGTGGCCTGCACAGCTGCCCCTCTTATTTGTAACTACAAAGATGTTTGGCTCAAATTTCTGGTGACAGTGAAATGGCATCAGTTTTAGGGGCCCCAGATGGACTGGGTTTTAGGGAGCATGTGGAATTGGAACTGGGTCTCCTTTGTGATCTGGTAGTGACAGGGAGGAGGCGGTGGAGCCTGGGCTAGAACCCCTGGTGAAGAGGTGCGAAGGATTAAAACTGGGCCCAGCAGAGGGCAGCAGGAATGTCACCGTGTGGGAGAGAAGCATGGGGGTAGGCGAGCCACCCGGTGCTTCAGGGGAGGGGGCCAGCTGAGGGGTGACAGCCAGAGAGACCTTAAAATTCGAAGGGTCCTTCATGCATAAGCGCAGCACAGCCAGCAGCACCTGTGGGCAGCAGCCTGGCTTCCCTGGACCCCGTCCCCTGGTGGCCCTCTGGTGGCCATCCATTCACTGGTACTGCCTCTCGCCCTGTGTCCCTGGGTTCTCGTGCTCTCTGACCGATTCACAGGCTTCTCTGAGTGTAGGGTTGCCAGGTTTAGCAAATAAGACTACAGGATGAGCAGTTACTTGAATTTCGGATGAACAGGAGTTTTCGTGTGAATGTTTGGGATGTGCTTATGCTGGCATATTGGTCGCTGTTTATCGGAGATGGAGCTGGGTGCCTGTGTTTTATCTGGCAGCCTGCTCAGCTCCGTGTGCTGTCAGTTGGGGGTTTTCAGCTTCTTGCTGGCAGGTTGGCCCACGTGAGCCTGAGAGGAAGTAGAGAGATGCTTGTGCGACAAACTTGGAAACTCGCCACAGTGAGCATTTGTCGAGGGCCTTCTCCTCCTGGACCCCACTCTGCTGTGTCCCCCCATTTCCTGCTTCTTCCGGACTGGCTGGTCTCCTTGTCCCGGGCCCCACAGAGGGGCCTCACATCAGCCCCCTGCCACCTCATCCGAAATGGCTTCCTCTTTCTCCATCACCTGTGACATCTTTCCTGGGACCAGCTTCTAGGAGTGGGGCTGAACCCCAGTCTTTGCATTCTTTCCGAACCAAGGACCGTGCCTTTCATGCCTAAAGATCTTTGAAAACATCCTGAAAGACTTGGACTAAGCCCGTTTCCTGCCAGGTTTCTCGAAGAGCCACCACCTTTGTTCCACCTTCCAACAGCTGGGGGCTCCTTCAAGCTTCGCTGGATGGATTGGGTGGAAGAAGCCTCCTTGAAGCATTCACATTATTCCTTGGGGAGAACGGAGCCCCCTGCCAGTGATGCCCTTGGGATTTCAGGGGGGTGGACACTGGGCTCCAGCAGACTGCTCCCCGTGGACAGGAAGGACGGGTTGGCCCTGTGTTTGAGCTGTCAAAATTGTTTGTTTTGTTTTTGAGGGCAGTGTCACTGGCCCTCACATGTGGGACTGAACCGGGGCCGCTGAATTCCCAAGCCAGCGCTTAACCACCGCGCCACTCGGCCGGCCCAAAATATTTTTTAGCAGCAGCAGCATTTCGTGTCAGCTACAAGGTGCTTTAGAGGTCAGGTACATCCTCTTGTTTAACCTTCAGCAGCCCCAGGGGTTAAAGGGTCCTAAAAAGGGAAGCCTCAGGCCCAGAGTGCTGAGGTCCTGGGAGATGAAGGCAGAGCCCGACACGAGGCCTCCCTGACCATGCTGTTTGCTCCTTCAGGACATGAGCCAGTGAGCTCTGACCTCAGCGTCCCAGGCCCCCCACAGGCACCCCCATTTCCCAGGACCTTGTGCCCTAGGAGACCCACCCAGCAGTGAGGTTCTGTACCTCCTCCCCACTTCCAGACCTCCCCAGGAGAGAGTTTGTCCTCGTAACCTCATCTCTACCTGTAAAGGTTCAAGGTCATCTTGTCAGGGTTCCCAAAAGATGGTCTGTGGAATACTAGTCCTGCCAAGGGTGCCATAGTCTAGCGAGTTTGGGCAACACTGATACCAAAATCCCTTTTGGAACATGATGGTGCAGAATAGCATATTAAAGGCGCAGAAAGGTCCCACAGAAAATCATTCACATACCTTTGTTTGACCCAAATTTTCTAAACCTTACCCAACCATGGAAACCTTTTATCAGCATTCTGGGAAACTAACATTTTGTACCAGTGACTTTGAGAAAGAGGGACGTCGTTCAGGTGTTTCCTGTGTCGCTGAAAATACTGAAAATTCCTTCCTCCCTTCATGGCGCGTTGCTCAGAGGGCAGCTGGGGTGTCCCCAGTGCAGAGCCTGGGCGGCTCTGACAGAGCGTAACTCGCGGCTCGTTGGCATGGCGCCCTCCCTGTGCAGCCAGGCTCCTCACTACCCTGTCCGAGGATGTGGCCTTCACAGCCTTTCTAAGTGAGGAGACAGGCACAGGGAGGGCGGTGTGTCGCCGGGCCAGCCTTCAAACCGAGCCCCTCTCTTCACGAGCTGTGCTTTCTTTGTGACTGCCTGTGGTTTCTTGGACAAGGCTGTGTCTCCTGAGGAGGTGTCGGGCGGGAGGAGTGCCGTGGGGTTTGAGAGCAGGGCCCCTTCTCAGCGCCGTCTCCACTCTTGTCCCCACAGGTCCACCTGGCTGAAGCCGTGCTGTGGGAAGAGAGCGGCCGTGTGGCAGGTATTTTTGCTCAGTGCCAGTCTCAACAGTTTCCTGGTAGCCTGTGTAATATTGGTGGTGATTCTCCTGACTCTGGAACTTCTAATAGATATAAAGCTTCTCCAGTGTGAGTAGCAAGAGAGATCCATATGCAAATACATATGATGTCAGTATTCAATGTGCATCCACCAGGGGCCCCCAACCGCAGTGTGACCTGCCCCCGGCCCCGCCGGCCCCACCGCCCACGGGGTCATCTCCAGGGAGGACATCTGACCGCTTCTCTCTCTGTCCCCCACTATCAGTTTGCCCCCCTGCACCCAATGTGCCACGTCTGTGCCCCCAGCATTCCATGATCCAAACCTGATGAGATCAGAAATGTCGGGGACCTGTGTATGCACTTTTTTTTTTTTTATTGTTCCCGTTTGGAATTTTCCAGGTTGAAATTTCTGTAGCTTAAACGAAGTTCCCATGCATGGAGGCATTTCATCTTGTAACTAATGACAGTAGACACATGACGATGAGATTTGTTCTTTTGTCCAGTGTCCGTGGTCAGTGACAGTTTAGAAAGCTCTTTTCTGTACATCTGACCCTAGCAGCACCCCTGTGAGATAGGCAAGGCTGATGTCATCCCATTTTTTAGACAAGGGAATTTGCAAAAGTTAGAGGCTCCCTGAGGTGAGAGGTACTGGAGCTGGGATTGATGGCCCCCAGGCCGTGGACCGGTGGCCCATTCTCCTCCCACCACAGGGCCTCATGGCATTCGTCCTGGTTCAGTGCTCATGGCAGCCAGTGGCTTGTCTGCCACCTCTCTGTCGTCCTGGACGTCGTGGCGCCATGCCTGTCGGAGCGGAGGGCCCACTGGCCCCACCCTTGCAGACCCCTGTTTGGTGCACTGGCGGGAGGGTTGAGACTCTTGGCTTTGGATGAGTGAGTGGTTCTTAGAGCTCCTGGTTCCCACATTTCCCCAATTCAGAAGGTAGATCGTTGGAAGTGCAACTAACAGAGAGAAGAATGCGTTGCTCCTCCCCCCAGAGATTTCCTCTGCCGCCGGCCTCCCCAGGGCCATAGATCCAGCCGCCCCGGAACCCATCAGTTCTCTTGGACCTATTTTCTCTAATGTCCCCAGTCCCTTTACTGGAGCCTCTGTATTCAGGGTTCCTTTCGAGTCCCACTAGCCTTCCCGACTCTAAGAGAGAATGAAGTGAGCACAGGGTGGGCTTTTGTCTGGTCAGCCTCACTGGGCTTTATGCAGCTGGTGGCCCCTCAAAGCATCTTTAGGTAGAAAGTGACCAGCACTGGTTTTGCACTCAGCCTGCCTTCCATTAGACCGTGTTGTGTGCTTTCCCTCACACACCCATACCTCTGCCTTTGTGAGGCCCGGCCATAACGGCGTCTTTGTTTCCCTGTGCTGGGCTGCACTCGCTGCTCGGGCTGTGACAGGCGTTGAATAGGACTGAGAACTGCCCACTCTGGAATTTGCCCTAAAATTAAGTATCCAGGAGATTGATTTTGGTGGGAGATCCAATAGCAGCTCATAAAAGGCATCTTAAATTCCATAAAACACACAATCACAGATTTACTGCTCTTCTAAAGCAAACCGTAAAAAAGGCACAGGAATCCATTTGAAAAATTATGGGGAGAGTTGATGTTTTCAGAGTCATCTGGAGGTCCTTTCAGAGTCACATAGGACTTGGCCTCGATTCCCACTGGCATACACATGGTCAGCACAGAAAGAATTGTGTCGTCTCATGGCTCGTCTTTTAAGGGTCAGGCTGGCCCAATGCCAGGGACCCGAAGTTGTCCTCTCCCCACACCTCAGGACCTGGTTTCTGCCACCCCCAGGTTTCCCCAGCCTCAGAGCTTTGGGGGAGGCTGTGCAGCCGGACCAGCACTCTGAGGCCCTGGGCATTTTCCTTTGGCCCCAGGGGACTCTCAATGGCCAGCTGGCCAGGCCGGGCTGGAGCCCAGTAGTGAGGCAGGGCAGTGTGTTCTCAGCAGCACTTCTGCACCCCGTTGGGCCCCATCGCCCCGGATGCCCTGCCAGTATCTCCTCAGGCCTGTCTTCCAGGGAACTTCCCCTGCCACCCACTCTCCATCCAAGCCCACCTGCCCTTGTCCTGGGCCCTAGCACCCTGCTTTGGGCCTGCCAGCTGTGACACAGTGCCCTACTCGCGTGGGAGGCTGGCCGTGGCTTCCGGAGCTGGTGCCTTCACACCAAGGAGCAAGGTGGGTGGGGGCTGTCAGGGGTGACCGCCCTCCCCACCGACACTTGGGTGTCTGGAAAGCCAGTGGAGCACCTGGGAAGCGGAGCAGACCCCAGCCACTCGCTCTGTCACTTTCGGTAGGACTCGCCCAGTCCTCCTTCCAGCCTGCTCTCTGAAACACCCTGGCTGACACCGCCATCTCCGCACTCACTGTTCAGAATGAAAAGTCAAAGTAAGCTCCTCGGTCCCCCGGACCACTTGTGGGGAGAATTATGGTGGGGTTCCCAGCAGCCCGTCTGGACCTGACACGTTGCCCACCCAGGTCCAAAAGCCATGGTGTCTCCCTAGGCACCCTCAAGATCCCCTTGCTGGGAGGACAGAGCCCATTTAGCTTAAGGGCTGAGCTGGAACTCAGGAGACGAGGGAAGGCTGGCATCCCTGGCCCTGCCCCATTGTAGACACCCCTGAAAGCTGCCCTTGGTATTTTCTGGTCTGATGTCATCCAGATTAAAGGCTCACGTGAACAGCCGGGTCGCAGAAGCTGGGCAGCCCTGTACTGCAGCGCCTGAGTTCCGCTCCTAAGCTGGCCCCTGTCACTGTGTCGTTGCAGTTTCCAGCGCGTTCCAGTTTGCTGGTGTGATTCACTGGGTCAGTCTGGTCATTCTCTCCGTGTTCTTCTCAGAGGTAGGTGAAGACTGGGCCTGCAGCCCTCTTCTCAGGGCAGCCTCTGTCCTGGGGACACCAAGCTTTATCCTCCAACGTTCACAAGTGTCAGGCCTCCAGGCCCCCACGAGGCCCCAAAGAGTGGGACTCAGCACAGGAGACTACAGGCCGGGCCCCAGAAGGTGACCCCTGAGTTGAACCCCAGACGGTGAGCAGATGTGGTCCGGGGTGGGGTGGGCCCTGGCATGTGAAGGGGAGACTGAGCAGGACTTCATTAGGGGGCAGCATGTGGCTCTCGTGGCCAGTGAGGGGCACGGGGAGACGGGGCCCGGAGGCGGGGAGAGCAGTGAGAACGCACACAGCTCACACACACACAGCTCACACACGCACACACAGATCACAGATGCACACACACAGACACACACAGCTCACAGACTCAGACATGCAGCTCGCACACACAGCTCACACACAGCTCACACACACACACACAGATCACAGATGCACATAGACACACACACAGCTCACAGACTTACACTCAGACACGCAGCTCACACACACGGCTCACACATGCATACACAGATCACAGATGCACACACACAGACACACACAGCTCACAGACTCAGACATGCAGCTCGCACACACAGCTCACACACACAGCTCACACATGCACACAGATCACAGATGCACACAGACACACACAGCTTACATACACTCAGACACGCAGCTCACACACACACAGCTCACACATGCACACACAGATCACAGATGCACACAGACACACAGCTTACAGACTCACACTCAGACACGCAGCTCACACACATGCATACACAGATCACAGATGCACACACACACACACACACAGCTCACAGACTCAGACATGCAGCTCGCACACACAGCTCACACAAACAACTCACACGTACACACAGATCACAGATGCACACAGGCACACACAGCTCACAGACTCACACTCAGACATGCAGCTCGCACACACACAGCCCACAGATACACAGGCACACTCACAGCACAGCTCACATGCACACAGGTGGCGTCCACAATCCTGGGTGTGGGTGTGTGCTGTGGGCCTGGTAGCAGCAGTGCAGCACAGGATGTTGTTTGTCTGCAGCCCGTGGAGTGGGTAGGTTGTAGGTGGCAGGTGAGCCTGGGCCTCAGGCTCAGACTGGGGGGCAGACTGGGGACGTGTCTCAATCAGCTCGTGGAGATCATAGCCCTGGAGGTGCCTCAACCCCAACAGAGTGCCTTCTCCCTGCCTGCTGCCCTTTTGCGGGTCCTGCCCTCCCCAGCCCCTTGTCCCCCTCACCGCAGTTCCCTCCCACTAATATGTGGGCTGAGGCCAGATGTCCCCTTGATGCAAACCTTGGAAAATGTGCCCTGTGTCTGTGACTGCCAACAAAAACGTTTAATCAGTTGCCTAGGTTCTTCCCGCCATCCCTCTGCTTTGGTTTTATTGGCTTTGCAGAATTCGTTACCTGGTGTTAATTTGGCATTCCCTTCCTGTCACTGCTGGAGACGAGCCCCTGAGCAGAGGAATGTCAGCCTCAGACCTCCACCCTCTCCCACACACACCCGGCTGGGAAGGGCTGGGCACAGCTGGGGGGCTGGGAGAATGGCTTGCACCCCTGACCTTGGACCTTGTCAAAGCCAGTGAAGCAGTAACAGAGAGTAACAGAGGGGTAACAGGGGTAACAGAGGGTGATAGAGGGTAACAGGGTAACAGAGGGTAATAGGTAACAGGGTGACAGGGTCACAGGGTGACAGGGTCACAGGGTAACGGGCGACAGAGGGTAACGGTAACAGAGGGTAACGGGTAACAGGGTAACAGGGTGACAGAGGGTAACAGAGGGTGACAGAGGGTAACAGGGTGACAGAGGGTAACGGGTAACAGGGTCACAGGGTGACAGAGGGTCACAGGGTGACAGAGGGTAACGGGTAACAGGGTCACAGGGTGACAGAGGGTCACAGGGTGACAGAGGGTAATAGGTAACAGGGTGACAGGGTCACAGGGTGACAGAGGGTAGCGGGAGTCCTGCCTGACCAGAGGGGCTGGTATGTAGGGATCTTCTGACGAGGCAGCCCAGTTTCCACGTCTGATGGGGGTCCGGGACCTTGGGACTAGAGCAGCCTCGTAGGCCCACCCCACCCCCAACCCTACTGTTTCCTAGAGGATTTGGGGATGTGTGAGGACTCCTCTAGTGAGAAGGACCAGGGATCAGTATATCAAGGCCTCTCAACACCGGCGCTCAGGGCCACCTCCGCCCCAGTGCCTGGCTTTGAGGGAGTGTTGCCTGTGCCATTGTCTGGTACAGACCGCTGCCCAAACCAGCCAGGGCCTCATCCTTCTACAGCAACAGCCGCCCCAAGGTCCTGGATCCGCGAGGGTCCCCTCCTGCCTGCCACCTCCTCCGGGGGTCCCTGGTGAGCTCAGTCGTCAGACACAGGGCGGGAGGTGGCTCTCTGCTCTGATCTGAGAGGTGAGGGTACCTCTGTCCCCTCCACGTCTGACCAGAGCTCCACAACAGGGAGCCAACTTGGTCACTGAGTTGCTGTATGGCCTTGGGCACGACACTGCCCGTCCCTGTGTCTTGGCTTGCCCAGCTTCACATGAGGAGATTGGGCCTGTCCTGGGGCCGCCTCGTTGGTGAGAATTGCTGTGAACTGCTGTGAGTGGTTCAAGGAAGGCTACCAGGGCCCTGCAGGACCACCTTTAACGTCCTCGGGGTGAGGGACGCGCTCGGGGGGCAGTGGTGTTGGGGGCGAGCTGCTGAGGTGTTAGGGGATTGGTACTCGTGCCCACTTTTGTGAGATGGCAGCGTGTGCTCTGCCAGGCGTTCGGGGCAAAGGGGCTCAGACAGTGTCACCTGAGCCGTATGGGGGGCCATTCTGGTAACCTCCACAGGTTCTGTGATGGGGGGCCATTCTGGTAACCTCCACAGGTTCTGTGAGGTGCCATGGAGGGTGGTGATGCCCCAGGGGCTTTGGGACACAGGAGAGAGGCACTGCGCCCGGGGAGAGCTCCCTGGAGGTGCCATTGGAGCCAGGCAGGAGGACAGGAAGGCCTTCTCCAGGTAGCGACAGGGGGAGGGCCCTGCTGGGCAGCACACAGGCCAAGTTGCGGCGACAAGACCACCACCACCACACAGCACCAGGCAGGGTTCAGGTCTGTCTCGCAGGAGAACTGGCACGCAGATGACGCCGACGTGGTGACATGCTCCCCATCTTGCTGCCCAACCCCCCCCCCACCTAGTTGGCAGCAGCTCAGCACCATGGCTCCGCACCCACTGCCTTGTGTTTGGAGGAGGAGCCTGGCCCCTGATGGACTCAGCCCACACGTTGTGCTTCTGCCCACGTGTCTCGGCCAGAGTGTGGCCCCATGGCCACTGCTGGGCGCAGGGAAGTCTGGGACGCAGAGTCTCCGGCTGAGGGGCCATGCCACAGCCGAGTGACTGTATAAGAAGGAAAGAGAGTGGCTGGCCGAGTGGCTCAGTTGGTGAAGAGTGAGCTCTGAGCAACAGGGCTGCTGGTTCGCGTCCAGGCCCGAGCTGAGCTGCTGCTGAGCTGCCAACAGGTGGCAGGATGGCTCAGCTGAAAAAAAACAAAAAGAGATGGGGAGGGAGTCACTGCAGCCTGCCACACACAGTGTCAAGGCAAACGGAGGGAGAGCTTGCATGTTTGTGTCTGCAAGGGTTTGTGGTGTGACAGGTGCAGGAGATGACCTGGAGAGGAAGGCAGGGCTGAGCATCATTCCGGGGCATTTGGAGCATCTTCCATCCATCCTGGGGGACCTGAGGGTGTGGAGCGAGGGGCTGGCACGATGGTGGGCACTCAGGGTTGGGGAGGACGGTGTCCTGTGTTGGCCAGGACACTGAGTTTCGGGAATCCCCATGGGGGGGTGAGGGTGGAGCAGTGACTGGAACTTCCTGTCTCCTGTCCTCTCCTCAGACTGTCCTCCGGATTGTGGTGCTTGGCATCTGGGATTACATCGAGAACAAAATAGAGGTAAAGACCCATGCCCACTGATCCCAGGCCAAGAAGGCCACTCCGTCCCCCGTGGACAGGGCTCTCCAGTGTGGGGGCCTGGGGAGTGCAGGCTGAGGAAGTTCCTAGCCAGGGGACCTCCCTGGGACCCGCGTGAAGTTCTGCAGAGCTTTAACGTACTCTCGAATCATCTGGGAAGCTGTGAAGTAGGTTTTAAAGCACGGAGGTGCACATTGCGGAGGCCCCGTGGTCAGAGGCTTGAGTGGAGTGCTGAGCGCTTCTCATGCGTCTCAGGGCAGACGCGTGCGTGGGAAGCTGGCTCACAGCACAGGCCCTGCGCCGGCCTCCACCCCTCTCCCACCTCACTCCCACGTGTTAGCCTCTGTATGGCTGGGAGCCGACAGAGGGCCTGCCCGTGGAGGTGTGCCCGAGGCCGGGCCCGAGCAGGCTGGGCTCCTGTCCCTCCCCACAGATAGAAGGGACAGGCCTGCCAGAGAGAGTGCTCAGGAGCACGTCTGGGGAGGCCCTGGAGGCAGCCAGGCTGTGGGTGGCGGGGGCCTTGTGAAGGGCGCATGGATCAGCCGTTCTGCCTCCCCTGGTCTCCAGCTGGGGATACCGAGGCCCACCTTCTCTCCTAGGTGTTCGACGGGGCCGTGATCACCCTGTCCTTGGCCCCGATGGTGGCGTCCACTGTGGCCAACGGGCCCAGAAGTCCCTGGGACGCCATCAGCCTCCTCATTGTGCTGCGGATCTGGCGGGTGAAGAGGGTCATTGATGGTGAGTGGCCGGAAGGGGTCGGTGGGGTGGTCCAGTGACAGGTGTCAGCTCCAGACAGCTCGCAACCGAGAGGCAAGAGATGCAGGGTTTGGGGCTGCCCAGCCAGCATCTGGGTGGCCAGTGGAGACTCGGGTGTGGGGAGAGCCAAGCCTGTGGCTGCTCATTCAGTGTCCAGGAACCACTCACACACTGCCCAGACGCCGCACACAAACACTCGAGATCAGAGGTCACGCATGAGTCCGACGTGACCACCGTTTGTCTGGGTGGGAACCCTTCACCCGGGAGCCCATAGCTGGGCCTGCTGCCTGGAAAAGCAGGTCTTCATGGCTGAGTGCTTTGGCGCCCACCCACCCCCTGCAGACTCCCAGCTTTGTCCAGGCCCCTGGCCATGGCACTGCTCCCTGCAGGAGGGTCCGTCTCACCTGTGTCCACCAAGGCCAAGCTGGTTGCCCCCAAGCCTGTCAGCCTGCAAACAGCCAGGGTCTGTGGGGGCTGCTGGCACAGGTGGTGCTCGGCGCAGGGCTCCTCCGGCCTCGTCGCACATGCTCCCCCCTGCCGTCTCATTGCTAGGCCCCACCCCGCCGTCTCGCCTGTGCCACCCTCCGCCGGAGGCACTTCACCTAGAGGGCTGGGCCCTGATCCGGTGGCTCACATGTTTCCAGAATGAGGTGACAGACAACAGTGTGTCCCCGGAGGAGGGAGGCCTGGGAGGAGAAGGTGCTGGAAATGCACCCCTGCAGAGTGACGTGGGTACAAAGCCACCTGCAGACAGGCCAGTCCACCTCTCAGGACATGGTAGGCCAGAGGCCAGGTGGCCAAATGGAGGGTGAGGCATGACAAGGAGGTTGTGCAGACAGCAGTTACCACGCATTTCGAGTTTTGTTTCTGTGGGCTTTTAGTTTCGTTTTTTGTTTTTACCAACAAAGCCCATTAGTTTGCAAAATCTTGTACCAGATACCCAGTGTGAAAAACAGATTGAAAGTGAGGCTGCTTTTGACTTAGAGTAGGGGGCCCAGAGCCCACCCCTTAGTGCTCTGCCCTCTCCTCCGAGGCACCTTGAAGGACCTCCTAGGCCTCGGAGCAGTTTCAGAACTCCCGGATAGACAGCATGCACTTGTAGACTGTGCATATACTACATGCTGAGTACACCTATACGGTGTGCAGACTGAGGCCACTCCAGCCCTTAGTTTTTGGTTGCAAGGGACAGAAACTATGGCCATGAGAACATCCCAGCAGATGGTGCCCAGTGGGCGCGATGAGGGAAGGACAGCCTTGGGGGCCTCTTGTCCCCTGGGCGGGGTAGCCTGTCCCTGTCCTTCCCCACCCCCGTGTTTCCCCTTGTGGACACTGTCGGGTTTGCGTGTCACCAGGGAGTCCCTGATCCAGTCTTCATTACAATGGAATGCACTTTGGTCCAGCTTTGCAAGGCCCGAGCTGGGCAGGCTCTGGGAGCTCATCCCATCCGCTCCTCTCACTTGACAAATGGGGAAACTGAGGCGAGAAGGCTAAGGGTCACACAGCAGAGCAGGCCCTGAGGTGGAGCCAGGACCCCAGATGCCACCAGCACCCTCTTAGCTGTTCCCTCCCCTTGTCCACCAGAGCGTCCGCTCCCATCAGGGCAGGGATAGCGCCTTCTGGGCTATCTCTGCGGCTGTGGACCCTGGACACCCTCGGAGGGGCCTGGACAGCCTCATTGTGACGCCCTTCCCAGCTGGTCCGTTTGCAGAAACGTCAGCCTCTTGGTGGGGCTCTGCTTCGGGCAGAGACAGAGGCGGCCGTGCCTGCATAGGGCAGCCTCCTGGAGGTGGCTCCAGGGACATGTGGCCGCTCTCAGGTTTGGAAGCCAAATGGAAAACCCTGGTCTCTCTTCCCTGCACAGCCAGAGCACGTGCGGGGGTCAGGGGGCTGTGGGTGGGAGGGGACGTGGAGAGTCCCGGAATCCACGTAGGTCGGGAGTTGGCGCCCAGAGGCCGTCCCGAGGGAGGGGACCGAGGGACTTCCAGTGCAGATCCAGGGTACCCCCCTAGTCTCAGTGTGGGCCAGTGATACTGGATAACAGTGATTTCAGGGAAGCGCGCGCTCAGCAGAAGTGTGCGGGTAGGCGGACCAGGGCTGGCACGGCCCGCTCTGCCGTCAGGACCCTGGACTCCGCCCGTGTGCTGCTCTGTCTGCTGACCAGAGCCTACGTCCCAGTCACTCGTGGCCTAGTGAGGCTGCTGCAGTGCCAGCCATCACAACGTGCCTCAGCCAGTAGGAAGAGGGAGGGAGGAAGGAGAGAGGCCCCAGGGAAGACCCAGTGCCTTTGCTTTCAATCATCTTTATTGAGCTCTAGTTCACGCCACAAAACTCACCCATTTAAAGTGCACAGTTGAATGGTTTTTAGTAAATTCATAGACTTGTGTGAATATCACCCGAAACTGAGTTTAGAGCATTTACATGACTCCAGAAAAACACCCCACACGCACTAGCCGTCAGCCTCCACTCCGCGCTCAGCCCTAGGTGACCACGAGTGTCCTTTGTCCCAATAGCTGTTTCCTGTCAGTGGGCTCCTTGCTCTGGGGCCCCCTTCACTCGGCGTGCTGCAGTGCTGGCCAGTGGGGGGTCGAGCTCCACTGCACGACACGCACATGGTCTGCGCCGACCGTCAGTGGACATTTCGGCGGTTTGTGCGTCGGCTGCTGTGAACTCAAGTGCAGGTTTCTGTGTGGATGTGTGTTTTCATCTCTCAGGCCCCGGACAGTGCAATTGCTGGGCTGTGTGGTTACTATTAGTTTCCCATTTCGAAGAACTGCCAGACGGTTGTCCAAAGTGGCTGTGGCATTTTGCACGCCCAGGGCAGTGTGTGAGGATCCCAGCTCTCCCACCTCCCCGGTGGCCCTAGCTGCCCTCTAAGGAAGACTTCTGGGAGCTCCCGCATGACGCTCCCGGAGTGATCTTGTGGCCGCAGCAGAGACTGGAGAGCCGAGCCCTTGACCCAGGCAGCTGTGCACTCGGCTGGCTGAGAGTCTCTGTGGACAGGAGGAAGGCAGACTCGCTCTTGGGTACCGTGGGTTAGGAGTCTGGCCCTCTCCCACTTCCTGGCTCCCACCCGGGCACCCCCCAGCCCTGCTGCAGAGCCTCCCAGAGTGCCGCTGGCCAAACGCGGGGTCTCGCCCCTCCCCAGTCTGGCTCTTCACGGGGCTGCTCTGTCTTCTAGCCTACGTCCTGCCTGTGAAGGTGCAGATGGGAATGGTCATCCAGCAGTACGAGAAGGCCAAGGGCATCCAGGACGAGCAGCTGGAGAGGCTGACGCAGATCTGCCAGGAGCAAGGGGTAAGACACGGCAGCTTCCGGTTCTGTCCACTTCTGCTGGTGCCTGCGGCCACAGCGGCAGCCACTTGAGGGACACAAAGGGAACCTGAGGCCCAGAGATGGGGAAATACGTCTCTAAGATCACTCGTGCCCAGCCAGGCCTGCCTCGGCCCCGATGCCCAGGCGGCTTTCACTGCACCCTATGGCCGGTCGGCTCGCCAAACTGACCCAGCCGGGTCGCCAGCTCCGTTCCTGAGGTTTGGCGCAGTGACCTCGGAGGCAGGGGTCAGGTTCTGCCTGCTGAGACTGCCGGGCCGGTCAGTCCCCGGGAGGTGTTGGCGTTGCCCACTGCCCTCTAGGAGCCGTGTAAAGACCCCGGGACAGGCTGTGCACCGCTGTGCTGGGCGGGAGGGGGCGCTGTGGGGGCGCCAGGCCCAGCCCCAAGCTCCGTCCCCCGGGACCTCAGCCATGCCACGCCAAGCTTCTGTGCTCGGCCCCTCCTCCTGCACATCCCTTGGCTGCTCCCATGTGAGTGGGGCATGTCGCGCCTTCTGCAGGAGCTCGGGGTAGGGCCACCAGGGGCTCAGCAGCGGGGAACAGCCAGGCCCTACAGCATGGCTGCGCTGCTCTGTGAAGAGCCTCACGTTCAGTATGTTCTGGTGCCAGCCGTGCCAGGTGTGCGCCCGCGGAGGGGACTCGCTGGCAAGGGGCAGGAGCGTGTGGGGCAGGGCACTGGGCGCCCACTCATGGCCAGGCTCCCTGCCTCCGGTGCTGCTCTGGCTGAACCAGCTGCCCCCCAAGGCAGGCTTAGTACCCAAGGCCAGCCAGCCGTGTACCCCTATGTTGCGGGTCCCCTCCACCCCAGCGTCTCACAGCTGGAGGCACTGGAGTGGAATGTCCCCAAAAATGATCCCATAGGAGCAGACTCCCAATGTTGTTGAAATTGTCTCCTTGGAATGTCTGTGGGGACGAAATCTCTTTTTCTATTTTGAGCATACCCGGCCTTCCATTTCAGCATAAAGTGGTTTTGAGTGATGAGGGGTGTGAGGCACACAGCCCTCAGGAACTCATCATCCAAGGTGTCCTGGGAGGGTCTGTGTGGGGTCCTGGGCTGGGAAGACAAGTGTTTCTGTCCCCGAGTGTCGGCATGAGCGTCATTGTCCCCCATGCACCTGGGCCCATAGACAGAGGGTGACAGTGTGGTGCCTCGGCGGGGGGCGGGTGGGAATGGTCGTCTAGAGGAGCTGACGTCGGAGGCCAGTGCCAGCAGAGGTGACAGCTGGGGCACGAGAGTGGCTCTTGTGCTGGGGAGCTCGAAGCCACTCAGAGTGAGCAGAGGAGGAAGTGGGGTGTCAGAGGCAGGCCTGCGAGGGGCCTTGAGGCCTGACCAGGACTTTGGCTGCATCTTGTAGGGAAAAAGCAAACTGGAGTGTTAGCAGCAAGGATGGGGCACCTGCCTGGGCTTGAATTTGATGG
The DNA here is from genome assembly GCA_033961575.1 of Aselliscus stoliczkanus. NCBI lineage: Eukaryota > Metazoa > Chordata > Mammalia > Chiroptera > Hipposideridae > Aselliscus > Aselliscus stoliczkanus. The sequence goes on from CM066741.1 coordinate 20,667,412, forward strand.
ATTTTTCTGGCAGCCATTGGAGGACGATGGGAGAGGGCCAGGGGTGCCGAGGCAGGGCAGCCCCGGACCCGGCTGCAGCTTGCCTGGCGTCATGCTAACAGGCAGACGTGCTGCTCCTCACGGCCGTCGGCCACATGGAGGAAGCCTTGCCCTCATAAATCGCCAGCCTCCCGGCCCCATGGAGAGGCGGCGGGGCGGCCGCGCGGCTCGTGGGCCGCAGGGCTGACAGCAGGCCCTGGCCCCAACCCGCACGCCACAGCTTGCCCTGCGGCCCCATCCTGAGCTCCCAGGGACACCACATTCCTGGTTCAAGTCACCCCCACGTGTAGTTTTCCCTGGGGATCTTGGCTGGAGAGAGACTCCATAGGAAAGAGCCAAATAAATAATGATGGATTCCCTCTAGGTAGTGACATCTGGAAAAGAGATGAACAGAAACAACCCACGTTAACTTAAAAAACATTTGAAAGCCTGTCATCTTAGTTAAGATGCCAAAAGGGGCCAGCCAGCTGGAATCCCAGCTGGTCCGAGCAGCGGTTTTGGGGCGGGCGTCACAAACGCGAGACAGCTGTTCTCCCAAGCTGGCAGTGCCCACGCACAGGGCAGCGGGCAGACGTCTCATTTTCAACTGTGCTGTAAGACCTGGGTTGAAACTTGGCCTGGGCAGCCTATTCCCTTAAAGAAATGAGCATGCTGGCTCCTGGAATGCCAGGGTGGCCAGACCTTTGGAGGGGACAGTGCCCTGATGGTTACAGATAGGCGTTAGGGACAGACGAGGGCGCAGAGCCGGTTCGGCCACTTCCTGGCCCTGTGGCTGTGGGCACTTACAGGACCTCTGTGGGCCCTGGTTTTCCTAATCTAAAAATGGGACAGTGATGAAATCCTGGAAGGATGGTTGTGCGATTGTGCAGCCTCACGCCTGGCACATTGCCGGCGGTGACGTGGACGCTGACCCTGGCGCATCCGACCCCACATGCGCCCATCTCACAGATAAAAAAACTGAGGGACGGGGATTTGCCCAGGAGCACAAGGCCGAGGGAGGTCAGAGGCTGCAATAGAGCCAGCTGTCCCACCTGGGAACCCTGCCTTTCCAGCCGCTTTACCCACGTCACCCTTCTCAGCGCTCAGACATGCGCCCGGAGCACAGCCCCTGCACTGCCGCCCCGCACCCCTGACCCAGGTCATTCCGCTGACTTTTGTCACACATGCTGCCTGCCTCCCTCCCTGCCGAATTCTCAGTGAGGCAGTTTCCAAGCTGAGGTCACGTCTGCTGTGTAAGGAACTGAAATTTTCCGGACTTCCGGGGGAATGTGTGGCGTCTCAGGGTCAATGACAGTCCCTCACATTCAGCCCTCTCTCTCCCTGGCATGTATTTGCGTAAACATTTGCCAAGACTCCACTCCTCCTAGTTCTTCTTAAAGGTACAGTTCATTTTTTAGAACAGTTCTAGACGTATAGCGATGTATACAGAAATGGTGGAGACAGTGCAGCGCTCCCATCCCCCACTTTCCCCGGTATGACATCTTTCATTAGCATTGCACGCCTGTTCCAGGTAAGGAACTGAGATCGGCATTTATTCTTCAGGTCCACACGTTGTGCAGAGTTCCTTGGTGTGTACCTACCGTCCTTCGTCTGGTCCAGGGTCCCACCCAGGACACCCACCACGTTTAGTCACCGCGTCTCATCAGGCTGTCCTTGTTTCCGATGACGGTGATGGTTCACGGGGACCGGTCGGAAGTTTGTAGGCCGCCCCTCTCTTGGGACTTGTCTGATGTGCTCTCATGGTCAGGCTGCAGTTACAGAGGCGAGCGCCCTCTCGTCATGTTACGTCAGGGCGCACGCTGTCGACAGGACAGCCTGTTGATCTTGACCTTGATGCCCTGACCGTGTGTTTGTCAATCTCTCCACTGTAAAGCTGCTTTTGTTTTTTTCATCTTAGCTTCCTCAGAAAGCTTACATTGCTTCATCCTGTGACCTGTAGACTCAGGTGACGTGGTTTGCCAGTCTGTGGCGTAGGTGCCTCGTGCATCTCATCTTCTGTGTCTTGTGGTCGCTCACTTGTCACCACAGGCCACGCCCAAGCTGCCCCAGACACCGCATGTTACAGGCACAAGGCCCCTTGGAGGGCATCTAGTCCACCCTGGGTTTGGCAGGTGACAGGTCCTGAGGCCCCGAGATGGGATGGTGCGTCCACATGGAACGGCAGTTGCGGGGAGGCTGTGGACAGGGTCTCGCCTGGCTTATTCCAGTGCATCTCTCTGGACCACACTGGCCTCTCTTCTTCAACCAGAGACAGCCTCGCTCCTCCCCGCCCACTGCTGTGACCTCTTGGGTCAGCTCATCCTCAGATTCTTTCTGGGAAGGGGAGCCTCCAGGGGCCGGAGGGGGGGAAGGCGCTGTCGGTCAGCCGGCCTTGCCTGAGCCCTGGCTGGCCTGCGGACTGCTCACGTCTGTGGTGGCAGCAGAGCCCTGAGCCCTGCCGTCAGCCTTCCTGTCGGCTGCTGCCTCGCGGCCTCCGGATCCCAGCCAGAACATTCTTAGGAGTTAATGTCACCGCTGCACAGATGGGTTCCCAAGGTGGGACGCCAGCTGCTGTCCTTCAGGCGGACGGTGGGGCTTTCCAGCCGTCTCTGTCCCGGCTGCTCCTAAAGTCAAAGCTGTTTAAAAAAGACAACACGATGACACGTGCTTCCGCCTCGTCTTCCGAAGCCGCTTCTGAGGCTCTGTCTGCCCGTGCCCGCCCCTTGCCCTGATTCTGAACACGCTGCTGGCCCGACTGGAACCGCTCTTCGCCTGGGAAGCCTTCCACAGCCTCTGTCCTCCACAGTCCAGTGCAGGCCCAGGGTGAGGCCTGTGTCTCCCCGCTGCTGGGTCCTGGGGAAGCATAGCGACCAGCAGAGTCCTCCTCAGCGCCCTTCTCCCTCTGGGGTGACTCGAGGCCCCGTCTGCAAGGAGGCCAGTGGGACGCCGCGGGCAGGCGTCGCTCCCGGGGACAGGAGCTGTGTGTGGGCACGGCGGGGCGGCGCCGGCAGGGTCCTCGCCTCGGCTCCCCCGTCATCCCTGGGGCTCAGGCTCCTCGCTGGAAACGTGATGGAAAGCAGGCTGTGTCCCGAGGACTCTGAGCAGCAGATTGCTTCAGGTGAGGGGTGCGTGCGTACACACTGCAGACCCTCAACATGGGGGAACAGAAAACCCTGAGTGGTCTCTGCAACGGTGGCCATGGACAAATGCACGTCACATATTTCCCCGTTTGGATGTTGATGGGCAAAGTGGGCAGACTCCGTACCAGTAATCCCTTTCAGATGGAAAGACAGGCTGACGGAGCCTGTGGCGCCCAGCGTCTCACGGTGTGTCATGGAGCTCCGGGCCCGCCTCCTCCAGAAACAGGCCGTCTGTGCAGCCTGAGCAGCGCCCTCAGACGCATCCGGACACAGACGAGTGCTTGCCACTCCCGTCCCGGTGCGTGGGCAGCTCGCTCTGGCCTCCGGGCTCCTCCCATTTCGTGGCTTCTAGCTGAGTCCTGGGCATTTTCTCGTTGCAGCAGGGAATAGAAGGGGCGTGAGACTTGTGCACGGGGGTCCTAATCGGCCGGGCCTGAAAGTGGCGACGTCGCTTCTGCACCCATTTTGTAGGTGGGGCTCAGTAGCAGTCACACCAAAGGTAGTAGATGTTGACCAGAGTGGTCCGTATGCCCAAGGAGAAAACTGTTCCTTGCTCCTTAAAACAAGGTCAGTGGGCTCATGACAGTCCCTCCCTTTCCCCTGCCCATGTAGCAAGAGACCGTCACATGTGCTCACTCCCAACCCTGAGTGAGTGCCTTGCAGAAGCAAGGTGGTGCTTAGTTATTTTAGTATTAGTTTCGGGTGTAAAAGACAATGCACTAGTTATGCTTTTCACCCTTCACAAAGTGACAGCCCCCTCACCCCCGATATCATACATATCACAATTCCATTGACTCCACTCCCCACACTGTACTCCACATCCTGTGACTATATATATGTATTGAATTATAGTTGACGTATAATATTATTCAGTGGCAGCTTCAGATGCACAGTGCAGTGATCAGGCCTCTACACTGTCCATGAAGTGGCCTCCCTGGCAAGACATGAGTCCATCTGGCCACCTAAAAAATATTTACAACATTATTAATTGTATTCCCCGAACTCTCTTTCCTATCCCTGCGGCAATATTGTAGTTGCCAGTTTATGTTGTCTCGTCCCTTCCCCTTCTCCCTCACCCCCACCCCCTACCATCTAGCCCTCATCAGTTTTTCCTCTGTGTCTCTGAGACTAGTTCTGTTGACTTTGCTCGTTTATTCAGTTCTTTAGATTCCACATGTGAGGTCATATGGTATTTGTCTTTCTCCGACTGACTTATTTCACTTAACATAACGTTCTCTAGGTCCACCCATATCATTGCAAATGGTACGATTTCATTTTTCTTAATAGCTGAGAAATACTCCATTGTGTAAATGTACCACAGTTTCTTCATCCAGTTGTCTACCGATCGGCATTTCAAGGTGGTGCCCTTGACCCAAGCAGTAGACACTCCCACTCCCCGCTCTGGCCACTCGGGCCTTTCATGTGCGGGGTCATGGCCCCCTTGTTAGGGAACCCGGGCCCTCTGCTCCATCTGTGGACCCCTCAGAGGATGCTGGTGGCAAATCGCTTGCCTTCGACGCGGGGCCTCTGTGGCCTGAGGGCCAGCAGGCCTTTGGTGGGTCAGAAACAGCAAGACGGGGCTCTGTCTGGGCTCTAGTGTCATTTGGGGTGACACTAGATGTTGGCCCATTCCAGAGAGCACCCTCCTTTCTGCAGAGGCCACAAGCCCCTGGCTCAGCACAGTAGCCCTTTTTACCCAGATTATTCAAGATCTCCACTGTGGGACATGAATATATATATATATATGTATGTATGTATGTATTTTTTTTTAACATGGGAAATGATTTGTAAAACAGCTGATGGCTTTAATGACAAGCCTATTTAGCTGATAAAATTCACCATCAGAGGACTAACTTGTGTTATCCTTTTGCCATAATTTACGTTTATGGCAGCTCCCAGTCATCTTCACAGTGCATGGAAAGGGGCCAAGGCCAGTCAGCCTCACCCTGCTCCCACATCATTCGTTTGTAACTGTCTCCCGATTTTTCTTGTTACCAGCAGTGAGGAAACAGATGGGAATAAACATTGGACACCATCCCAGTGGCAGATGGGTTTGAGGCAGGGCAGTCCATGCAGACAGCACTAATAGGACGGAAGAACATTACTGCGTTGCATTAGATGCTATCGAGCATTGGGCCAAGTGTGTATTGATCAGGCCGAGGCTGTGAGGATTGCACTGCATGCGCCAGCCCATCCAAGGCAGAGATGCCATGGTGCCCACCGCCGCCCCAGGCCAGTGCCACTGGGCCGTGCACTAAGGCCCAGCCCAAGGGGAGGGGCCCGACCGTCCCTCAGTGCTGGCTGAGGTGAAGCCGCCCCTGTGGGCCAGCTGGGCTGGTCAGCTTGTCTGTCTCAGCAGCGATACTTAGTAGCTGATGGGTGCATCAGGTGAGGTAGGGCTGGGCGCGCTCTGCCTTTCCTCCCAGGTCACAGGATGGCCTCGGCCCACTCGGCCCATCTGCTGCTGGGAATCTTGCTTCATTTGGTCATCGAAGCACGTTGCGCCTTCAGTCCCAGCGGGCCAGGCCCTTGTGAGCCCTGCAGAGCCTCGTTGGTTTCATCTGTGTTCAGCGGTCTGATGATGGGGTGTCTGGACATGAGCTCTTTGTATGCATCCTGCTAGGATTCTCCAACTTTCGTGAATTGCTGGATTGATGTTTTTCATTAGATTTGGAGAGTTCTTGGCCATCGTGTCTTTACTACTTGTCCCATTTTCATTCTCCTGGGGCTTGAGCTGCAGGATGGTGGGTATTGATTCTATCTGACACCTCTCTTACACCCGTTCTGTCCCCTGTCCTCCCTGTTTTCTGGACGTAAGGTTTTATTTTTCTATAGACCTATACTCAAGTTCTACATCCCAGCTTCTGCTATTTCGAATCTGTTGTGAAATCCAAGTGACTACTCAGTTTCTGATAACTGTATATTGAGCTTCTAAAGTTTCATTGATTTTGTAGGTTCTATTTCTCCACTCAAATGCTACATCCATGTGTCCGTCTTTCCCCTTATGTCTTTAACATGTTCATCAGTTATTTTGAAGTCCTTATCTGTTAACTCAAATATTTATATAGGGCAGCTTCAATTAACTTTTTTTTTTTTTTTTTGAGGGCAGTGTCACTGGCCCTCATATGCGGGACCCAAACCGGGGCCGCTGGCTTCCCAAGCCAGCGCTTAACCACCGCGCCACTCAGCCGGCCCTGGAATAATACTTCCGTTTTTGTTTTTTGTTTGTTTTGTTTTTGAGGGCAGTGTCACTGGCCCTCATATGTGGGACCGAACCGGGGCCGCTGGCTTCCCAGGCCAGCGCTTAACCACCGCGCCACTCAGCCGGACTGTGCTTTATGTCTTGATAGTCTTTGTTGATTATTTCTTGATACTCTTTGCTGATTATTTGCATGGATAGTAGTTCTTCTTGTGTGATGAAACATTTTAAAGGTTCTGAATCATACTCTCCTTCTTCCCAGAGGTTGGGGCGGCTCGGAGGGCAGCAGGGGATGGCCCTCAGTTCAGCGCCGACACTCACCGGCACTGGAATGTTGCTGCCTCCCAGCCGGGGCCCCGGGGCCGGCACACAGTGCACCGTAGACTCAGAATTAAGCTAGCCCCCACGCCGTCTTGAACACACAGTGAAATCGAGGCCCAAAGAGGCAAGACCCTGACCCACAGCAGTGAGGGGAGGGGTGGTGGCCGAGCACTCAGGCCCCTTCCTGTGTCTTGACCTTGGTTTTCCCCATGTGGGGCCCCCTGCTCTGCCCAGGCCTGCGTCCACCAAGCACTCCAGTCTGAGCTGAGGCACCAGCACCTCACTCCTGAGGTTCAAGTTCCCTGACACAGGGTGGTGGGGTGGAAGCCAGAGGCCTGGGTTGTGGTTCGCCATGTGCTCCTGCGTTTCCCCACCCTGCCTGCCCCCCAGCACAGAAGGCTTCTTCCCACCTCGCGGCCTCAGCTCACGCACCTGACTACGGAGGCTGCGATCTCCTGCCCGCTGACAGCCCTGCGGTCAGGTGGGGAAGCACGTGTAGGGGACCCGGGAGCCAGGCTCTGAGGGTCCCAGGTAGGACATGCTGACCGCCAGTAGCTGCAATGGGGGCCGTTTGGCTCCCCTAGATCCCAGGGCAAGGGCCAAGAGCATCGGGCGCTGTCCCCCAGCGCCACTGCCACCCATGCCCACGTGGGCCCCGCTCCCTCCTCACTGCGCCTCTAGTCTCCATGCCCACGGCTTCCACCCTGTCCCCATTCTGGCCTGGACCTCCCAGAGCTGCCCTGCCCTCCCCGCCCAGGCCATTGTCCACTCTCCTGTGAGCACCGTACTTTCCAAAAGCCCTACCACCCCCAACACCATCCTGTGTTCAGAGGGTTCTGTTCATTGCTCTTTAAATGAAGGCTGAAGCCCTCGAAACATCTTCCGTGGCCACAAGGCTCAGTCCGTGTGTTCCCTGCTGACCTCCGCAAGCGCCTTTCCTCCCAGTCCTGTGTCACACCCACCATGGGCCCTTGGCTAGAAGGGCCTCCCAGAGCCAGCCTTCAGGAGGTTCGTTCCCTGCAGTGGGGCACACAGCAACCCCACCCCCACCCCCCCGACTCCCTTCAGCTGGGAGATGTATTTTCATTCCAGAACATAACAAAATTTTAACACAGCACTCAGGACGCTTGACCTGACTTCTCCATGAATGAGCGACTGCACACTTGGGGCTTCCATGTCTAGCTGAAACCTTGTGTTTGCCGTGCCTGTGTCTGTCTGTATGTGCAGGCTCCAGGTGTGGCAAATCCTGGCCTCCGGCTGTCTGGCCTGAATTCCAGTGGGACCCTCAGGGGCAGCTCTGTATCAATTACAAGTTATCAATAATGCATCTGTTCAGAGTGGGCTGGGAGACCATTAGCTGGGTGTGTTGGCGCGATAAGCAGCCTTGGAGAAAGTGGGCTGGGTATACCCACGGGAAGTCCAGATTGGTGGGGCAAGAGGGCCTCCCAGCCCCCGCAGAGGTCAGAGGGGTGTCTCATGGGCTCCTGTGACCTCTGAGACCTTGCTGCCACAGCGGGGGCTGGAACCCGTTTCCCTGCACAGTAACAAGGCAGCCCGTTTCTTGTCGTCTGAGACGACGGCCCCATTTGAGTAGTTGATTGTTGAGGTCCAGCATCTGAGCCTCGTCTGAGGCCAGAGTTAGAGGTGTGTGTGAGTAGGATCCGCAGGGCTGGGGTCGGGGCCCAGGCTTTGTCTCAGCGTGGGCAGGGCTCGGGCTGCTCGGGGCTGGAGTTTGGACTCGGTCTGAAACCACAAGATTGAGCCAACCTGACTTCGTTGACTCATGGACTCAACACTATTTCCCAAATGCCTTTTGTGTCCTAGGCAGCGAGACAGACAAGTCCCTGCTCTTACAGTGATGGCATCCTGTGGGCATGAAGGGTGGCTGGTGGTGGTCAGCTGGGGCTGTCGCTGGCCTGTGAGGTCCAGCTGGGCACATGTCTTCCCAATTCTGCAGGACCCCTTGTTGGCAGTTTGAAGTCGGCCACAGTGGGAGTACTTGCACCACAGAGATTGACACATGCTACAAATCAGGCCTTAAAAAAAAGAAAAATCTGATCTCCTTCCCCAAATTCCACTAAAGTGATACCGGAGAAAAAAATGAAACACACAAGAAATAAGAAACTGTACCTCTAAGTCCTGTCCATCAGGGCAGAGGATAGAGATCTCAGTGGATTTGGGGACAACGGAGAGTGCTAATGGCCTCGCAGGGTGGACAATTTGTGAGTCAAGTGCCTGCAGAGGAGGACAGTGAGGGAGAGTGGCCAGCTATCCCCTCAGAGCCCCTGAGAGTTTAGGAGAAGGGGGGTGAGTGTGAAGCCCCCACCATTCCTAAGCCAGATGTTTGTCCTGGAGTACACTGAGCCCCGAAGGCACTGTAGGTGGCCACTGCGGGGAAGGGGTGGCAGGCCTGAAAAGGGTGAAGTGAAAGGGACCGCCTGCCCATCCACCCCCCCCCCAGGAAGCCGGTGACCCCCTGGAGCTCCGAGGGGTCCCCGGTTTTGTGGACGGCAGTGGGCAGTTGCCCAGATGCCAGTGAGTGCTTTGAAGTGTGTTTCACTATCGAGAGAAAAACGGTGCATTGGAATAAAGAAGCCAAGCTACCAGAAGGCGCTAGCTGCGCCGCGGAGAGCTGCAGCGGTCTGGGCAGCGGCTGCGTGCCTGGGGACGAGGGCGCCGCTGGCACCCACTGGCGGCTTCTTCAAGGAGCCCGTGGTGAACGGGAGACGGTGGGAGGACACGCCAGGTTTTGTCCCGACTGTGGTGTCAGGACACTGGTGACGCGGGGCTCCCTCAGGCTGCGGCACAGGCCTGTACAAGCTGCCGGGGTCCAGGTCAGGGCTAGGGGTGGGCGGGAAAGTGAGGCAGCCGGGCTGGTGGTCGCAGGTTTGGCTGCAGCTCCGGTGAGCTGGAAACGACCGGGGAGCGGCTTTAGGGGTGCAGGGAAGAGGAGCTCTGAGTAGGTGGAGTCGCCGCAGGTTGGCGGTTGGCGGGAGGGGCCAGGGCCCGCACCTGCTCCGGGAGACAGTCTGCGGGGGCCTGGCGCGCGCTCTGAGCCCCGGGCTCCGGGAGACAGTCTGCGGGGGCCTGGCGCGCGCTCTGAGCCCCGGGCTCCGGGAGACAGTCTGCGGGGGCCTGGCGCGCGCTCTGAGCCCTGGGCTCCGGGAGACAGTGCGGGGGCCTGGCGCGCGCTCTGAGCCCCGGGCTCCGGGAGACAGTCTGCGGGGGCCTGGCGCGCGCTCTGAGCCCCGGGCTCCGGGAGACAGTCTGCGGGGGCCTGGCGCGCGCTCTGAGCCCCGGGCTCCGGGAGACAGTCTGCGGGGGCCTGGCGCGCGCTCTGAGCCCCGGGCTCCGGGAGACAGTCTGCGGGGGCCTGGCGCGCGCTCTGAGCCCCGGGCTCCGGGAGACAGTCTGCGGGGGCCTGGCGCGCGCTCTGAGCCCCGGGCTCCGGGAGACAGTCTGCGGGGGCCTGGCGCGCGCTCTGAGCCCCGGGCTCCGGGAGACAGTCTGCGGGGGCCTGGCGCGCGCTCTGAGCCCCGGGCTCCGGGAGACAGTCTGCGGGGGCCTGGCGCGCGCTCTGAGCCCCGGGCTCCGGGAGACAGTCTGCGGGGGCCTGGCGCGCGCTCTGAGCCCTGGGCTCCGGGAGACAGTCTGCGGGGGCCTGGCGCGCGCTCTGAGCCCCGGGCTCCGGGAGACAGTCTGCGGGCGCCTGGCGCGCGCTCTGAGCCCCGGGCTCCGGGAGACAGTCTGCGGGGGCCTGGCGCGCGCTCTGAGCCCGGGTGGCGGTGAAGGCTCCCTGCCAGGCCCGAGGCCGCCCGCCCTTCAGAGGCAGACCCCAGACGGCCGTCTCAGCTGCGAGCCCAGGAAGCGTCCGGAAACGCCTCTAAAAGCTTTGCCCCCAAACACTAAACCAACCTCAAAATGTGAGCAGCGTTTTACAAAACTTTTGGGTGACCCCCAAGCGCTCAAAGGGCTGGGTGGGTGAAAACGCTGATTGTACAGGGGAGGCAAGGCCCCTGGCCGGGAAGTGCGGTGGCCCCGGGACGCCTCCTGGGCCAGGCTCACGTGCTGCGGGCGGGCCCGGGGCCCGGGGCGCGGGGCGTCCCCGCCGTGCTCATCAGTCCGTCCGGACACTTGGAGGGGTTTCACTGGGAGGACGCCCGCGTGGCTCATCATCAGAAACGATGCAAAGCAGTGTCCCTGCGATTCCCGCGAAGCCCAGAGGGGCCCTCCCGCGGCCGGAGGAGGGGCCGCAGGCAGGTGGCCGCACTGTGCCCCTGGCCGGAGGCTCGGGGGCGGTGGTGCCGTGGCTGAGTGTAAGGGGCGCCGTCTGGCCTGTGCGGCTCGGCACCCCCTCACCGCCCCCCGCACCCCTCTTCCCCTCTCGCAGTTCGAGATCCGGCAGCTGCGCGCACACCTGGCGCAGCAGGGCCTGGACCTGGCGGCAGAGCGGGAGGCGGCGCTGCGCACCCCGCAGGTGCTCGGCCGGCCGCGCAGCCGCTACCCGGAGGACACGGCGGGCCGGGGCGTCGTGGAGGCACTGCAGCCGCCGGCAGGTAAGCCCCGGGGGGGGGGGTGCTCGCCTCTCGGGCAGCAGGGTCTGCGCCCCCACCGTGGCCCACGATTTGGGGGGATATCCAGACCAGGGTTCCCTGTGTGAGCCCAGGAGGCGGCCAGCCAGGTTATTCTGACCGCCCTCGACATGACCTCCGAGGTGCACCAGTGTCCTGCCTGTGCGGTGGCCCGGCAGGGGTGCCTGCCTGATGGACCAGGGAAGGGAGGCCTAGGGAAGTTATCACAGCCAGACCCTACGCCCAGCTGTGACACTGTCCAGGGGACGTGACCTTTCTGGGCCTTGGTTTTGCTAGCTGTGAAACGGGAACATGCTGGCCCTGCGGGGCAGTGCTCGGGACAGCGTGCGCACACCTCAGTCCTGCAGGGTGTCGTGACTGGGGTGGAAGTACCCTCACCTGTGTGGCTGCGGGGACAGGTGCTCTGATGGACTCAGGTCAAGGACCGGCCTGGGAGCCAGGCAGGGCAGCTGTGCCCGCGCTGGAGCCTGCGCGTCGCTCCCCATGCCCTTTCCTGCTCCCGTCCGGACCTCGCTTCCCTAACCTGACCCGAAAGGGTTACGCTAACCAAGATGGGTCACAGAGTTTCTTTGCCGAGTTCTCGGACATAGTGACATGTAATGATTCACAGTACATTTGCAGTTCCACATTTTCTGCAACCTACAGATGAGGCATCTAAGGTTCAAGCCCCACCCGCAGAGGGAAGCTTCTAGAGTGTGATCTTGTTCAGCCCTCACACCTCCTTTCTCTCACGGGGCGGGGGGAACACAGACCCAGGGGTCAGGAGCCTTTTGCAGGGCCACATACAGGCCGTGGGACCCGAAGCCCGGCCTCAGCTAGGGCACACCGCACCTTGCTGTGGGGGTCCCCTTGCAGGGGGGCGAGGACAGATGACAGGGCGGGGTGCTTGGGCAGCAGAGGCCCGCGCCTCAGGCCCTGCCTCTCTCCAGCCTTAAGTCCGGACACTTCCATGTTCCCTTCCGTGACGTGAACTGCTGAGTCCAGCTGTGTGGGCCTCACAGGACGCGTGGGCGCTGAAGGGTGTGGGCAAACCCTGCAGCTCTCAGGCCCTGGGAACCGCTGGGCAGTGGGGTGATTGCTGCCTTCAGGGCTGCAAGTGGCTTCTGACCCCACCTGTCACTCCCTCCAAGACGCCTTCCTGTAAGAACGGGTTCTCCAAACCTCCCAGGGAGGTCACAGCCCCAACTTCACATGGCTGGCTGTGCTGCTCAGAAAGGGTGGGTGCTTCCTTCTCCAGGGACCGCCACCTGCATTCCCACAGCCAGTCCCGGGGGACAAGTTCTTTTGTACTGCCCCCCCGTCCCCACCCCCCACCCTGAGCACCCCGATGGTTTGGTCCTTCCGTGACATCCAGAGAGGTGAAGTGCATGGGGAGCTGAGTGACCAGGGCAGTGCCCAGGGCCCACCCCATCTTGCTTTTTATTCTGGACCTGTGACCCGTCGTGCAGTTGGAAAGCACTAGAGCCCTGTGATGGCTGGTCTGGCCCGAGCCCACAGGTGACCCAGGCCCACGTGTCCCCCGTCTCCTCCCTACCAAGCCCGTGTCCCCACAGCCCCTTGGGGGGCAGGTGCCGTTTTGTGCCCTTGTACGTTCATCTGTGCTCCGCTGTAGCTGTTGTTTCACTGTAGCTGACATACGTTATGTTAGTTTCAGGCGGGTTACAACCCAGCGATTCCACATTTATGTACCTCGCAGTGACCACAGTTAAGTCTGGGGCCCGTCTGTCCCTGCACATTCCCTGTGTGGGCTCAACAACCCCCCTCTGCTGTTTCATGTCCCAGTTGGTACTTCACCCCTTCCTGTCGGCCCCTGGCCCACCACTCCGCCCCCCGAATTTGGCATCCATCATTTTCTGAATTTGCTTTACTTTTATTTTGTATTTTAGATTCCCCATATACGTGAAACCATATCCTATTTGTTATTCTCTGTCCAACTTATTTCACTCGGTATAATGCTCTCTAGGTCCCTCCATGTTGTCACAAACCTTAGGATTTCATTTTTCACATCAGAGAAATCTTCTATTGTGTGTATGTGTCACCTCCTTTTTGCCCCTTCGTCTGTCGATGGGCACTTAGGTGGCTTCCATAGCTTGGCCATTGTAAACTCTGCTGCAACGCGCTCTTTTTGAGTTAGTGTTATGAATTTCTTTCCAGAAATACCCAGGAGTGGAAATGCTGCGTCATAAGATTCTTTAATTTCTAAACCCTCCATACTGTTTCCACAGTGGCCGCCCCAGTGTATAATCCCACCAACAGGGATTGAGGGTCCCTTTTCCCCCCAGTTTGCTGATTTATGAATGATGCCATGTTGACAGTGAGGTGAGATCTCATCGTGGTTTTATTTATTTATTTTGAGGGCAGTGTCACTGGCCCTCATGTGGGATCCGAATGGGGGCCGCTGGCGTCCCAAGCCAGCGCTCAACCACCGCGCCACTCGGCCGGCCCTCATCGTGGTTTTTATTTTTTCATCTCTGCTTAGTGACATTGAGGACTTGTTCATGTCTGTTGGCCATCTGTGTGTCCTGTTTAGAGAAATGTCCGTTCAGCTCCTCGGCCCATTTTTGATCAGATTGTTTGGGTTTTTGCTGTTGAGTTGTATGAGCTCATTCTATATTCAGGATATTAACACACTGAGGACAGGGCATTTAAACATATGGACGCAAATCTGTGTCACCAGGCCACAATGTGTTATCCCCTGTTCCGGTGCAGGCTGTGGGTTGGATTTGTTCGTTTCCTTTGCTGTGCAAAACCTTGTAGTTTACTTTTTGGATCTGCTTCCTTTGGTGGAGGACACGTGTCCAAAAAGTATTGCTAAAACCAACGTCCGAGTTCACTGCCTGTGTTCTGCGAGTTTATGACTTTAGGCCTCACATTTAAGCTTTTAATCCATTTTGAGTTTCTTTTCATATATGGTGTAAGAAACTGGTCTAGTTTCATCTTTTTTTTTGTTTCTGGCGCGTATCTGCCCAGTTTCCCCAGCACCATGTGCCGAAGAGCCTGTCCTTGCCCCAACGTGCATTGCTGCCTCGTGTGTCGCAGATTAAGGGGCCATGGAGGTGTGGGTTCCTTCTGGGATCGGGGTTGTGCCCCCTTGATCTGTGTCTGGTTTTGTGCCAGGACCAGCCTGTTTGGATGACTGTCGTGTACTTTGAGGTGAGGGAGCGTGACCCCCCACACCCCGCTATATCCCCTTCTCCGGATTGCCGGGACCGTTTGGGGCCCCACACACACCCTAGGGCTCTTTGACAGTGGTCACCGGTATTTCCATCCAAGGATGGCCTGGAATCTCTAGGTGGTTGTGGCTAGTGTGCGTATTTTAAGCACGTTCGCTCTTCCTCTCCGCGAGCACGGAGTATGCGCCCATTTATTTGTGCGTTCAGTACCTTAGTTCAGGGTGGCAGGTGTCTCAGCTGCCTGCCTGGCGAAATTCATTCCTGGGGATTTCCTTTCCGATGAGCCCCACACGCCTGCTGTCCTTCACGTCCCGACACCCCTACCTGCCTAGAGCTGCCTCAGCGCCCGGGGTCCCCAGGAGCCCAGCCACGGCTTCTGTGGCAGAAGGGGCGTGGGGGCAGCACGTGTCCCTACCGGTGACGTTCAGGCCCACCCTGTCCCATTAGTGCCCACACTGTGCAGGGATTACAGCACCCCGGGGAGGGGCGCTCGCTCAGTGCGGGAGGGACAGCGCCTGCAGCCCGAGCGGGTCACAGCCACTCAGCCGGCCAAGTTCACGGCGCCCTGGGAGGCAGTGAAGATCCCTCCCAAACGTGTGCGGGAGCGAGCGCCATGGTTTTCAGACACGTCACCACCAACCTCTGTGGCACCCCACAGCGCTGCGGGGTCAGGCAGGTGGCCGGCATCAGTGCTAAGCCTCAAGGACACGAGTCCCGTGCAGCAGTGGAGGCAAGTCGGGTGTCTGGGGGGGTTGGTGGGGTACAGATGGGATTAGAGGGGGACACCTTGGGTGTGACTCCGTGTCTCCCTGACATTAACACTGTCATATAGGACGATGTGTGTCGTGTCCATGTGTGTTCTGACACTGTCACACAGGACGATGTGAGGACCCAGTGTCCCCGTCACTCATACATCATTAATCGTCACAGAGTGGCTCCCAGAGGGGGCAGCAAGTCACCTTTCAGGACACCTGACGGAGATTAGAACACAAGGCTGAGGGCGGGCTTTCAGCCCAGTTCTGTTTATTTAAGGAAGGACGTGGGGGTTCTCCAAGGTCAGGTTCAGGGATCATCTGCAGTGAGGGTCCGGGGGCTCCCGTGGTGAGAACACGGACTTCCTCCCACTCACACACACGTCAGGGCAATAAACCGAGCAAACCTGTGTCCGGGTCCGTCACTGCTTGCTTTTCCTTTGGATTTCGGCGCGGAACGCGGGGCTGGGAGGGGGGCAGAGTGGTCATTGTGGGACAGGTCGGGTGTGTTGGGGGTAGAAAGGTGACCAGGATGGGGGCAACTTAGGTATTGGAGGGTGAGGGGGATCACGGGGACTGTGTGTCTTTAAGTGTGTCCCACGTCATCCCTGCAATTGATGCGTGTATGTGTCTCCCTCTTGTCACTGGCACGTCATCCCAATGATGATGTGACACGGGGAGGGAGAAGATACAGGCAGGAGATACATCGTCCCAACGACGATGTGAGACACGGGGCGGGAGACACAGGCAGGACACACATCGTCCCAATGACGACGTGAGACGGGGAAGGAGACAGGCAGGAGATACACATGTAGGACACATCGTCCCAACGATGATGTGACACGGGGAGGGGGACACAGGCAGGACACACATCGTCCCAGCGACGATGTGAGACACGGGGAGGGGGACACAGGCACAAGATGGACGATGTGAGTGAGACAGAAACACACACTCGCTCCCCGTAGTCCCTCTCACCGTTCAATACCCCGCTTGCCCCCGACTCGTCCTACAGTGCCCACCCTGTTTCCCCTGCGTCCCCAACTGAAAAGAGAAACAAGCAGTGACGGACCCGGACACAGGTTTGCTCACTTATTACCCTGCCTGCCGTGTGTGTGCGTGGGGAGCCCCCTCTGGGGGAATGCAGAGGACCCGGGCATAGCAGCCCAGCGCCCCTCCTCCTACGAACGTGACACTAACGTGCTGAGCAGCAAGGCAGACGGCTGGGCCTTCTGTTCCCCGTCTCCCCTTATAGTCCCCTCTACTCCCGGAACACCCAGCTGCCGGCTTTAGGGGGAACCCTCGTCCTGTACAGTGAGTGACAAAAGGCAACGTCACCCCACCACACAACTGCCATGTGCAACGCTCCTTTTTACCTTCAGCTGCATGCTTTCTCCCCGACCCCGTGTCTGGCCGTCGTCCCGCCGGAGTGCGCGCCCCCCGGCCCCCCGCATAGCTGACGGGCCCCCCTCCTTTCTGGCAGGCACCGGAATCCCAGAGCCCACGGCCTGTGGGGTCACCACAGCTGCCATAGACATCCACCAGCCCCACGTCACCTCTGAGGCCTGCTCCGTGGACGTGGCCATGAAGCTGGGCGCCAGCTCCCACCCCACTCCGAGCCCCGTCACCCAGGCCCAGAGCTCCTCCGCGGACTGCAGCGCCACCCACGAGGACGCGTCCTGCAGCCAGCCCCTCACCAGCGCCCCCACGCCCGCGGCCGCTCGGGGACGGCCCGGCCCGGGACCTGCTGCGTCCCCGGGCCCAGGGCACCAGCGCAGCCCCGTCCCCCGGCAGGCTGTGCCCGAAGCAGGCGCGCGCTGGAGCGCAGCCTAAGGCTGTTCCGCCGGAGCCACCAGGAGCGCTTCGCTGCCCTTCAGCTGAAGCGTGTCCCCACGTCCCACCTGCCGTCCCACCCGGAGGAGGAGTTTAGGTGTGTGGCCTGCAGAGGCCTCCGTGGCAGACAAGGGCACATCGCCGCGGGGTCACACAGGGACGCCCGCCTTCCTGACAGGATGCTAGCTGCAGCCACGGGGGGCGCGCCAGGCGGCCCCAAGGGGACCGGCGTCTGCCTGCCAGCTGCACACGCCACCCGCCTCGCAGGGCGGAGTCCGGGCTGTGCCGCGGCCTCTTTCCCTGGACTGTCGGGACAGCACTGTGAGCGCCCGCCCAGCAACCCCGGCTGCAACCCACGCCCGCCATCTGGGCCCTTCCACTGCCGGCTCAGTGGTGCGTGAGCATCTCTGCGTCTCGAGGACAGACCTACGTGTGACCTTCACAAGGTGTGAAGGGGGAAGGGTGGGGGGCAGAGCCGTTGTCCAGCCTCAGCTTGAAGAATAAAGCCCAGCTGCACTCAGACTTACAGTTGGCGGCGTCCTCCTTTGCTTGAGGCTTACTGACGAGTGTGCGGTGCCCGGCTGGGGTCACCCTGATGGGTCACCTGGGACAACATGGCTGAAAGGGAGGACAGCAGCAGTGGTCAAAAGAGCTAAAGTACGAAGTGCCCAACCGACCCATCCTGGGTCACTAATGGCAGAACCCCAGCTTTCAGCACTCCACGGAGGGTCCCGAGGACCCTGTCAGGTGGGTGTCACTAAGCCCCGAGAGGCCCCCAGGCGTCAGAGCTTCAGGGGAGGAGGCCGGAGGGATTTCCCGAGGTGGCGTCTCTAGGCCCGGGGCCAGCACAGCACCGCCCTGGACTAGCGGTCAGCGGCCTTGACGGCAGACAGCAGCGTCGTGAGCTGCTTTCTCTCTGTGCTTCCACGCTGCTGCGAGCAGAAACATCGCTCTCCACACTGATCCCCGCCTCTGCAAGGGCAGTGCACGGTCACAGCTTTCCAGGGTCACCCTCACGAGGCCCAAGACGCCTCGCCTTCCAGGGCTCCCCCGGGAGCCACGGCCCGGCCTTCCGGCTGATGGGCAGCTGAGGCTCAGCACCTCACAACGGGGCGACGGCTCCCCTCGGCTCCGCTGCCCCGGGCGAGCCCCCCTCTGGTAGCCTCCCAGAGGGAGGAGGTCTGCCACAGGAGACTGATGACATGAATGGCTGCCCCTCATGTGTCTCCGGCTGTGACGGGGGCTATCACGGGTGCTGCTTTCCGCGCTGAGAGATCAGGCCCGAGGGCACACGCTAACGAGCACACTCGGACAGGACTCCAGCCCAGGCCTGAGCATTCCCGTGCATCCTGCAGGGGCACAAATGAGCCGCCTGGCATCGAACCTGGAGCTGTGAGGGCAGCCAGAACCCAGGCCTGCGGCCCCAGGCCGTCACCGCAGCCAGGCCATCCCCCCGTTAGCCTGGGCCAATCCTGTGGCCCAGCTGCTGCCCCAACACCCAGCCCCCAGGAGAGCCGGGCCGCGGGCCGGGCCCACGCTCCGCCGGCCCTGAAGGACACCACCGGCCCCTTTCCAGCCAGCCCTGGGGAGGGCCCCTGGCTTTCTGAAGACAAAGTCTGAGACCCTGCACGCGAGACGCGTGCTCCAGGATTCCCTGTAGCGTGGCAGGTTCGTCCCCTCTGTGACCCTCAGCCCCAAGACAGCCCGTCCTCACGCGGCTGCCGCTGTGCACAAGGGCTGCTGCCCCGGCGCCGGCACTCAGCTCGGATGGCTGTGGTCCCCTGCCCTGGTGACGGCTGCAGGGAAGGCCCTTGGAGAAGGTCTCGAGGGAGACAGGGCAGAAGCCCCTCAGGACAGCGGAGGCGGGAGGGGCTGACGGGACGGGGCCGTGCCCTGCGCACACACCCCGCTGGTGCCCGTGAGTGCACCGTCACCCTGACGTGGGTGACAGAGCACGGTGCTTCCCCAGACAGGAGGCACCTATGTGCCTTCCTGGGAGCAGAGGAATGAATGATTCTGGCTCCAGTGCCGGAAACTTGGCCACCGTCTCCTGGCGAACACTTCCTTATCCAAAGGAGGTGACGCGACACCTGCTGCTAGGCGCGCTGCTAACGTGGCCCACGGCACGGCCCTGGCACGATTCTGTGGCCCACTGACTCGGCCTGTTCCAGCAGAGGACACGGCAAACCACGGTGACGGACTCCTCGGTGACACCAGCGAGGCCCCGCAGCAGGATGGAGGGGTGGGTGGGGTTCGGAGCCCTGCCTGTGTCCCAGCACGGTGGCTCAGAGGGGACACGGAGTCAGGGCACAGCGTCCATCCTGCTCCTGCTGCTTCTGCCTGGGACACGTTTGCTGTCCGTCTGGCTGCCTCCACGGCACCTGCCCCAGCCAGGCCGGATTAGGGACGCCCCCATTCTCCAAGGAGGGACCTGGGCGGCGGCCTGGGGCTGAGCAGGCCGGCCTGAGGTCACCACCTGCCGGCTCCTTCACGATTTCCGACCTTTCCCCCTGATGTGCTGACTTCCATGACTGCTGTGTGAGCCCTGGTGATCAGCAAGGTGTCTTCATTTGAGTCCCCACAAAACATGCTCTGAAACCTAGGGGTGCAGAAACCCTAACAGACTTCCTGCACGGTTGTCACTGAGGCCGCCTGTAGCTCAGCTGGCCCAATCTAGCTGCTAGAAGCCAGTGTCCTCTGGGTGTCCCAGCCTCATAAGGCCACACTCACGCGGATCACAACACCCCTCTGAGATGGTGTGTGACGCCACCCAGCCAGCCACCCGACCTGCTGGGCGGCAGGCCCCCAGCACACGCCCCAGAGGAGGAGCCCACCGTCCAGCCCCGAGCTGGCACCCCGCCACGGCCTCCCTGTCCGTCACTTGCTCCCCTCTCCACCCCCCCATCCTGAACACACTGCTGGCAGGCGGCTCCACGGACGTCAAGGGCACGCGGGGCCCTCCTCACCCAACGGCCATGGCCCCGCTGCCAGGAGGGCGGCAGGGCCTCAGGAAGTGACCAGCTGGGTGGGACATCCCGATAAACGGACAGATGTCACGCTAACACACGCGAGAGGCCAGGTGAGGGAGTGCTGCTGGCCCACTTGCTCCACAGTCGGCTTCCCTTCCTGCGGCACCGAACGTGTAAAGAGAACGCAAGAAAGACTCAAGATTGGGAGAATCTGTTTCTGACACAGCTGGCTCTGCGGGCAAAGTTTGAGACCCACTGACCTACGAGCAGAAAGAAAGGCCAAACTCACTGGGCGGCACAACCCCTCCCCGCCCCGCACGCCACGTGGGGACGCTGTGGGCTCGGCGAGGGAGAACTCGTCTGAGCAGCATCTCCTCTCGTCTTTCCTGGGAGCCACCAGCCTCAGGAGGGGCTGTGGCCCGGTGGCGGTGTTCCCGGGGTCTGGCCATATGCCACTGTCCCGTCAGGACACAAGCTCTTCACTCAGGTCACAGGCTGAGCTCCAAGTCCCACTCGGCCCGCGGGGACAGTCCCCGGATTGCACGGGGCCAGGGAGACGCCGTGACCTGGATGCCCACTGGGGGCCCTTTCTGGGTGCAGGTTTCTGCCAAAGTAACCAGGCCGCCAAATTCCCAGGGGCTGGGCGACCTTGGCCACAGACCTCAAAGCCTCGGGACAGAGATGGGCACACGAAGGCCAGCCACTCCCACACCCGTCCCCAAGTGACCTACTGCTGGGTTTCCAGTAACACACACATCAAGAGGGCCATGGAAGCCACCCACGTGGCACACAGAATGGAGGTGAAGACCACGGCTGCTCCTCCTCGGGGAGCCTGCGTGTGCCCCCGTTCCTCGTCCCCGGCTGAGCTGGGGCGGCCACGCGCGCTGCGGAGGCCAGCGCTCTGAGGCCCTACGCCCTGGTTTCCAGTCTTGCAAACCGTAAGGTGCATCCGGCCAGTGACACCACCGCTCTTGGCCTCAATCGCTCAGCTGTAAGACAGGGACCTCCGCGCCACCTGCCATGTGGGCCACGGGCTCGCTGTGTGCAGTGAGCCCCACGCTGCTGCTGGCACGACGGCCCCCGGGGCCAGGACACAAGCAGCGAGCAGCCGCCAGGGCCGAGGCAGGCCAGGCCGCAGGGCGCCAGCGCGGCACGGACCGCGTCTGCCTCCCGAGCCGGGCCGCCCGCGCCCGTCCAGCGTGGGTGAGCGTGTGGACAAGACCTGAGCATCACCCTCCCGAGGGGGCCCACTCTGCCTTCCACACGCGGCTCCGGCCTTCGGCAGCCCCATCTGCACCAGGTGGGACCAGGTGACCCCGCACTCGGACCGCTCAGGATCGGCGACTCCAACACCGAGCGTCACCTCGCTCCTCTCGTCTCCCATCACGGAGACACGGTGGCAATGCCCGCGACACTTCACTTCATCAGCTGAGTTGCACGTGGCGACCGCACAAACCAAAAAGGGCCCCACGGGTCAGCCCCAGGCCGGCCCTGTGCGCGCCTCCCTCCCTTCTGAGCTCGTGTCCTTGTCCTGTGAACTCCTGTGACTTCTGCAGACGCGCCCCAGGCTGTCAGCTGGTCACTCAGCTCGCCTGTGGGCCCAGGTCCCCGGCCCCGCCTTCCTGCGGACTCTGCTCGCTCCCCGTGACCCTCCCCGTGACGGCCAGGCTCCTGGACAGCAGAGCAAGTGTCAGAGCGCAGAGGAAGCCAAGAGGGAAGCAGGAACGACGCCTGTCCAATAAGCCTCCGTCCGCCCCCGCTGCCCTCTCCCGTCCCGACACGCTCCTGTCCACACGGCTCTCGCGCCCACGGCACGTCCCACGGGGTCCAGGGGGCTGTCGGCACACAATCACAATCACGGTTTTCTGATGCTAACAGAGGCATATGTAGGGTCCATGCTGTGTCCACGCTGTGTGGGTGGCCATGCTTTTCACTCTGAATTTGCAATCGAGTCCCCTTCTCTCAACAACTGGCTTATGGGGGTGAGGACGGCGGCAACACCCACATTCACAGTCTCACATCAAACAGAGAGCCCTCCGTGAACAAGACCGGCCAAGAAAAAATAATAAATGCATTACTACCTTTCTCCAGTTGTTGTTGTCTGTCTCTCTTTTTCTCTCGTTACGAAGCGAGGCATATTTCTGGTGGTAGTTTTAAATCTGTGGAAAGACTTTATTTCATGTGTTATTACAGAATTAGAAAATTTCAAAATATAATGGCATGGAACCACAAATAATTAAAACCAAACATGATCGCCCCATAAAATCTCATTGTGGCATCTCTTAGAATTTTTCCTCAAATTATGAAATACAACTCTCTGCGGTGTCTGGTTGTTTTAACAGCCATGAATTTCTACGATTCCAGCTGAATCCTCACACATGAATTTTCCTTAAGACATGATCATGACTCATTTTTTCTTCAATAGCTCAGTCATTTCAGGAACTACCTGTAAATTAAAAAAAAAAAAAGTGATTGACCGACTTCAGTCTTCATCGCCATCGTCGCTGCTCCTTCAGGAGTCCCCGGGGATCAAAGGAAACGGGAACCACTGCTGAGGCAGCCGTGACCCTCTGCTCACCCAGGAGGGGCCTGTCCTGTAGCCTCCCCGGCCACGGACAATGGACACGCCGAGCCCAGTCATGGCCCAGGAGCCTTGGGGACACCACCACAGCCTTGGAAAGGCTCCACACAAACCAGGATGGCCAACATGCCCAGTCTGTACTGAGCGCACCCGAGTCCCCGGCATGCCCGCTGGCCCTGCAGAGGCCAGGCCAGGTCGCCTGCCTGTCATGGCTCCGTCTGCCTCCCCGCACCTGTTTTCTCCTGGTTCATTCTCACCGTTCCTGCCACACTGTCATGAAAAAGAGCTGTACGCTGAATGTTCAAGGTCATCGCCCTATTAAATCAGAGCCTCTGCTAATGCAGCGACTGCCCAGCAGACACCGTGAGAGGGAGGGGACGCCGAGCCGGGGGCGCCCACGGTACGAAGGGCTCACTAGGAATCCCCAGGGGCCGTCAGAGTGGAGCTGCCCTGTGCCAGCCCGGCAGCGGGGGCCAGCTGCACGTGGGGACTGCAGGGGGCGTCACACAGCCACCGGAGCACCATCCGAGCCACCTGTGTAAAACATCAATCATCCAGGCTTCCAGCACACAGGGACACCGGGTGAAACTGCCACTTAAAAATGAGGACTCACAATTATGGAAGGGCTGCATTTCCATTAAGTGGAAATACACAATTTATGAGGAGCTCGTCGACATGCAGCCTCTTCCGAAGGCAGCCAATTCCAGGCCCGTGTTTACCACGGGGCCAGCAGGCATCAGCTCAGGGCGTTAGGGGCTGTGCCACTCCTCCCAGCGTCCCTCGGGGCACAGGCCACGAGCTTATGCCAGTCATACAGATGACGTGCTAAATGGGGCTCACATGGGACCGACGTACTTCTGAGAACCTGGCTTCAGCCCAACCCCAACTTCACTGAATCGAAACATTAATTTGCATTACAACATAGTTTTTAAAAGCAATCAGACTGTCCCCCTGCCATACTCCCCAAGAGGGTGAAGCAGCTTTTCCTCTCCATCCCCTAAATCCTCTGTTAACAGACCAGACTCAGACTTCCGGCCACACCGCACGAGGCCTTAGTTCGGGAAAAGGAGGCGCCACCCTGGGTTTGCAGAGCATCTGATGGCCTGAGCACAACAACATTTAGACTCAGACGGGCTACTGATGAGAACGACACCACTGTTTCACGGGCTCCCTTGGTGCCTCCCCAGGGTGGGCAGTGTGGCGGACGCAGACTTCAGGCCTCGCTGCTGCCCTCCAGTTGATGACGCCCTACTTAGGCAGAGCACACAGCGCCACCGGATCAGAAAAAGGTGTAGGTGGGCCATGTCCCAGCATTTGGAATAGAAAGGTCTCTCCAGCAGAGATGGCGCTGGGAGAACTGGGCATCCACATGCACAAGAGTGAAGTGGGACCTCACACCGCCTACAAAAATTAATTCAAGATGATCAATGACCTGGGAGAGGTAAAACCATAAAACTCTTAGAAGAAACCACAGGAGTAAACCTCAGGACCTTGGGCGTGGCAATGGATTTGGTATGACACCAAAACCAAAACCATAAACAACAAAAAGAAAACAGATGCACTGCACTTCGTCAAGATTTAAAGAGGTTGTGCATCAAAGGACATTATCGAGAAAGGAGAGACAACCTACAAAATGGGAAACGTTTGAAAATCCTATATCGGATAATGGTATAGTATCCAGAATTTATGAACTCCTACAATTCAAAAACAAAAAGACAATTCCATTGAAAACATGGGCAAAGGACCCACACAAATATTTCTCCATAGGAATGGCCACTATGCACACGACAAGACGCTCAGCGTCAGCCGTCAGGGAGGAGAAGCGCATCGCAACACGGGGACGTGTCACCTCTCCCCCAGGATGGCTACGAGAAGAAACAGACGGACAGTACCAAGGGCCAGTGGGCCTGGGGACACCCGGCGCTCACACGTTCCTGCTGGGGACGTGACCAGGCAGCCACTTCGGGAAACAGTCCGGCAGTTCTTCAAAAGGTTAAACAGTCATCAAGTGACGCAGCAATTCCTAGACTCAGAGCTGAACGAGGTGAAAACACATCTGCACAACCAGAATGGCCATCGACTGATGAACGGGAAAAGGAATGGGGCCTATCAGACCACGGAAGCTATTCAGCAGTGAAAAGGGACCGAGAGCTGGTCCGGGCGACAGCATGGCCGCCGGCCTGTGTACCGGGCTAGGAGGCCGGCGGCCACAGACCAGGCAGCATGGGACTGTGTGGATCCGGAAGGTCTGGGACTGGCCACTCTACAGAGATACAAAGTGTGAGCTGTTCCCAGGGGCTGGGCAGAGCTCGGGATGGGGAGCGCCTGCGCATGGGACGTGCTTCCTTGTCGGCGGGTGTGAGAACGACCTTCTGGGATCAGAGAGCCGCGAGGGCCACACAGCTTGGTGCAAGTTACGCTGAGAACCACTGGCTGTACACTTTATAAGGGCGAGCTTTGTGGTATGTGAATTATATCTCCGTAAAACTATTGTATTTCTTTTAAAAAAAACAACACACCACCAGTAAGGTGCCCTGTGTGTTGTCACTCAAACTCCAATTATAATACAGTTCACCCTTGAACAGGAGTCATGGACGCCAACCCCCGCAATACAGTTGAAAATGCATGCACAATTTTTGGCTCTCCCAGAACTTAACTACTGAGAGCCTACTGTGGACTGCAAGCCTTACTGATAACAGTGAAGTAACACATATTTTCTATGCTGTATGTATTATATACATTGTATTATCTTTACAATACAATGAACTAAAAAAAACAAAATGTCATTAAGAAAACCATAAGGAAAATACATTTGTAATATTTACAGCCAAAAAAAACCTCCACATATAAGTGGACCTGCACAGTTCAAACAATTGCTGTTCCAGGGTCACCCGTACTTCTCAATCCTGAGCACCTGTCCACACCTCTATGGGCTGTACTAGGTGCCGTATCATCTCATTTAATCTTCGTTACAACCTTGTACAGTGGGTAGGGTCATATTTATATTATTTAGAGGGATTACATAACTTGGCAAGATGGCTGCTCTGTGGCCAAAGTAGACTGTGAGATGAAGCTCCTAATTACTGTGCCATATGATTTGTGAAACGAAAAAAAAACAAAACCTGTCCTAACTCCTGACTGTTGAAGGGTGAAGTGAAACAACAAAAGAAGAAAATAAAATATTATGCACATACTTTTTCAGTCCAGCCATAAAATTTGGTGAGCATAATGTCCCTCAGAGAACTATCAGTCTAATACCTATGTATACTTGTTATGGGCGATGCAGTTTGACATTTAAAATTTTTATACCAATTTTACTCCAGTAAAGTCCTTTTCATACAGCTATTACTTGATTTTTATTTTCTTTAAGATCTTGATCTAAATTAGGTAATGCTAATTCATTTTTTTTAATTGTTAAAAATTTTATTAATACAACTTTTTTTTTTATATTAGTTACAGATGTACAAAACAATGGCTAATTCATTTTCATTCCTAATCTATATGGTTATATTTTGAATGTTCTTATGCCTTTACATATCTGATAATTACATGTCAGAGGATGGTGTCTTTCGCCGCCATCGTAGGGCGTAGGGTTAACCCTTCCTCGCCAACTCATTCTCACAAGACTTTCAGGATCAAGCGGTTCCTAGCCAGAAACAAAAGCAGAATCGGCCCATTTCCCAGTGGATTCAGATGAAAACTGGTAATCAAATCAGGTAAAACTCCAAGAGGAGACGTTGGAGAAGAACCCAGCTGGGTCTGTAAGGAAGCGCACATCAGACGGCACCACGTATTTATGATGCGTCAGGGTCGCCTGGATCTTAACCGAGGCACTGAAAAGATCGCCACTATCTGAACAGTTGGCTGTGTTTTATTGGGAAAAATGAGTTTTCTCTCAGTGTTTCTGCACTAGAAGGTTGGTTCAGTAATAAATATGTGAGGCCTTCTTAAAAAAAAAAAAAAAAAAGTCGGAGGGTGGTCCCAGGGAGGACATTCACTAACCTACATGTCCACTCCTCTGTCACCTGTGTCTCCCTCGTTCTGATTTCAGCTGAGAAAACAATAGGATGGCCATTGGTGGCCAATGGCTAGGCTCCTAGA
Source organism: Aselliscus stoliczkanus (assembly GCA_033961575.1). Lineage (NCBI taxonomy): Eukaryota > Metazoa > Chordata > Mammalia > Chiroptera > Hipposideridae > Aselliscus > Aselliscus stoliczkanus. The sequence continues at coordinate 20,694,088 of CM066741.1, forward strand.
GTCCGTCCCAGCCGTGCTCCTTGTCACTGCACCGCATCTGCAGTACAGCGGCGCCGTAGCACCTGGAGAGCGGGAAGGGCGGAGAGACCAGAGAAGGGCAGACTTGGGCACCTGGCGTAGCGGGGCCAATGACCTGCTGAGCCACTGCCCCAAATCACCTCTCGGGGACACAAATTCAAGGGATGCACCTCACTTGTGTTCCTCTTGTAGTGACAAAAGGACACTGAAACTTCAGTATTTTTAGTATTTTCACAATCTATTTTTTCCCCTCAAACCTTGGGGCTGCCCTTACTGCCTGCACGCGAGCGGCTCTGGGCATGCGAGTACCCCATTGATGATGGCTGCGCAGACACTCCCCAGGCAGCTGTGCGCGGACCTCGCGGAAAGCCAACCGCTGGACACGCATGGCTTTCAGTGAGCCTACCTGGGAGCTGCAACACATGCTGCACAAGCAGACTGAGAAACTACATGAAAGGAACCAAAATTACTTCTGAGCTTATTAAAATATTTTCTGGAGGAAAAATAAAACGTGACTCCAGTAGACGCCTGCTTGCAAACATGTCCACACGACACATGGCCAGGGTTCAGGAAATGTTTCATTTCACTGTGGACAGGCCTGGACCCCTTCACTGCGTCTCACTGGAACTAGATGCTTGCTACTTGAACACAATCGTCCTCGTACACAACTGCAAAAATTTCTTTTTCACACTACCTTTCCTGCTACTGGGACATCTGAGTGCTCAAGTGACTGCCATTGTTTGGTCTCCACAACTGCGCCAAGGTCACTGAAGAGGGACTGCCTTCTTCCCAAAGCACGACAGAGGCTCTTTGGGGAGGGGGCTTCTAGGGGAGGGTGCCACACTCTGCAGTCTGCCCTCACTCCTGAGCCTGCACCTCGGGCACACAGGGCAGCGAGAGCCGCGGGAATGAGGCAGCCCTCCACCCGAGGCCACCCTGGCTGACCCTGGGCTGCAGCCAGGCCTACCACAGCCGTCTCCCCTCGCTCCGCAAACCCACCTCCCCCAGGGCTGGCTGCTGCTTCCAGAGCCTCAATCCCTATGTGAGTGACTTCTGCACAAGATGGCCTACAGGCTCGTAGGCAGCCGTGGGGGACAGAAAGTGGCTGGGCCGTGCCCCAACGCTGGCCCTTTAAACACGGCCCCAGGAGCATCAGGTGCTCGCCTACCACCGAAGTCATTGCTTTCAGGACAAACACCAAGTGGCAGCACCATGGAAATACTGAAAAAAGTGAGGCGTGTGTGACTGCGGGGCAGTGTTCTCCCAACACCTGTCACATTACGAAAGCTCAAGCTCTTGACTAAGGCAAGCACAGCGCCTTGTGGAGTCACATAAGGGGGACCCGAGTCTGCCCCGGGAAAAGCGACAGCATCACTGGCAAATCCGCAAAGGAGGGGAACTGGCGTAAATGTCCACACCTGGCGTGAAGGTACCCGCTGAATGTGACTGCGGAGTCACTTCACATTGTGACTGACTCAGCGTGTGAGATGCCACGAGCCGTGTGGACTCCTTAAAGGGAAAGTCACAAGCTCTGGGTAAACATCATGTGTGTACTGGGACTTCGCTTTCAGTCGTTCGAACTGCTATGCATGCATGAACACACATACGCAGGCACATGCAGACACGTCTCCCTGTAACGGCTCCCAACCTGACCACGGCGATACTGTCGGGTGCCAATCTACATAACAGCCATCGCCCTACCGGCCAGCTTACCTTGAACAAATCCGCGACTATTCCGTAATCGGCCACTTGAAAAATCGGAGCCTCTGGATCTTTGTTAATCGCCACAATTGTCTGTGAAATACAAGCAGAGTTCGGCCTTTATCAAAAAACACCAGGGAGCCACACAAGGAAATTCAAAAGCAACTGCATATGTGGGGAAATTGCAAAGTGACCACACGTACCCAGGGAAAGGTGCAGGCCCAGGGAAAGTCCAGAGGAGACATGAATCTCACACCTCTGGTTCATGGTTGACACAGAGGCAGCTTACAACCATCAAACAAGAACAAAACCCAGAAATACACCCTCACAGTATGATCAAATGATTTTTGACAAGGCAGTCAAGATCACTCAATGAGCGAAGGACAGCCTTTTCAGCAAATGGTGTTGGCAAAACTGGACATCCACATGTAAAAGAATGAAGCTGGACCCTCACCTAACACCATATACAAAAATTAACTCAAAGACTTAAAACTATAAAACTCTTAGATGAAAATATAGGGCAAAAGCTGCATAACACCGGTTTTGGCAATGACTTTTTAAACATGACATCAATGTCCAGACAATAAAAGAAATAGACAAACTGAACTTCACAGAAATTAAAATTTCTTATGGACAAGACACTGTCAAAAAAGAGCAACCCAGAAAATGAGAGAACATATTTGAAGTCATGTATCTAACATGTATCTAATAAGGAATTAACAAATGGAATATATATATATAATATATATATATATATATATATATATAATATATAAAGATTTTTTTATTGGGGATTTGCGGGAGGGGAATAGAAAAGTTGCTGTCCTTTTGTTCTTCAGTCTAGTTGTGGAGGACGTTGCTTCACTGGCCCAAGTTGGTATCGTCATTGCGCTCTTTCCGGGTGAGGCAGATTGGTCGCCGGCCTCTGGATGATCGCTCACGGCAGCTCTTGGCAGCTCACGCTGGCTGCCGGCCACTCACTGTAGCCTATGGCAGCCCTCTACAGCAGGGGCTGCAGCTATTGGGTCACGGGGACTCACAGCCGCCCTGCTCCAGGTGGAGCTGTTATTAGCTGTAGAGGGCAGTGTCACTGGCTGTCATATGTAGAATCTGAACTGGGGCCGTTGGCGTCCCAAGCCAGTTTTTTTTTTTTTTTTCCCATATGTGGGAACCGAACCGGGGCCGCTGGCTTCCCAGGCCAGCGCTTAAGCACCGCGCCACTCGGCCGGCTCCCAAGCCAGCTCTTAACCAACGCGCCACTTGGCCGGCCCCAAATGGAATATATTTTTTAAAAACCTCCTAAGACTCGACAACAAAAGAAAACCAACCAACCAGATTCAAAATTGGGCAAATGACTCCAACGGCCACATTTCCAAAGATCTGGGAAAGGCCAACAGGCACATGAGAAGATGCCCAGCATCACTGCTCATCAGGGAACACAAGTGAGGGCCACAGTGAGATGCCAACTCACGGCCACCAGGATGGCGGCTATCAGGGACAAGCGTTGGTGAGGAAGCGGAAGTGGAACCGTGTGGCTACTTGGTGGGACTGTAAAACGGTGCAGCCGCTGAGAATAGCACAGTAGTTCCAGAAACATTCATCACAGAATGACTACGTGATCCCGGTTCCCACAAGCTCCGGAAGCAGGGCCTCGAAGACGCACCAGCGCACCCCCACTCACAGCAGCATCCTTCCCAACAGCGAAGGTGCGGACGCAGCCCGCCCAAGAGGCCTTCCGTGGGTGAACAGGCGAACACGGTGTGGCGGACACGGACACGGAATGCTGGTCTGCCTTCAAAAGGAAGGCCATCCTGCCGCGTGTCGCGGCGTGGATAGACCTTGGGGAGTGATGCCCAGTGACGTCAGCCAGTCACGAGAAGACAGATGCTGGGCGATGGTTCCACTTAAACGAGGTGCTCTGGGCAGTGAAACCCGTGGGGACGGAGGTGGGGAGCCTGGTGGCCGCCAGCAGTGGGGAGTGTTTTAACAGGTGTAGAGTTTCAGTTTTACAAGATGAAGAGAGTTACAATGGTGGTGATGATTGTACATTATGAATATACTTAATACCATTGACAAGTGTGTACACAATTTTCAATTATATGCTTAAAAATTGTTAAGATGGTAAACTGTATGTTATATTTTGCCAGGAAAATTTTTTTTTTAACTCAGTGGAATATACTAACCAAGTTGAATTTTACTATATGTAAATTATACCTCCATAATCTGACTTAAACCAAACAAATTATGACTGGAAAGTTTTACAGGTCATTGAAAAATTTTAGATATACTGAATAAAATTAAGTAATGTATTTCCTATTCGGTGTGTTTTGTTTGATAAGATAGTTAGATGTCTATTTTAACAACCATCACAAAATATTTATTATTAGAGTTGATCCTAAGCTTGTTTCACTTATAAAATGATTAATATTTTCTATTTCCTATTAACATATAAATTTAAACTTGTGATTGTTAGATTTTCAACATAAAAAAAGTAACACATCTGCACCCTGATTCATAGTATTTGCAACTCAAACAATTTACCCTCCAAATGCTGACTGCATTCCCTTTCGTATTTAAAAATTATCATTCCCTTTTGTATTTAAAAATTATTATCCAGGGTCCAATGTGAGAATGTAAAAGCTAAAGGTCTGGTCAGCCTGTTAGTAAAGGAGAACTTGAAAACAAAAAAGTTTAAGTCATTATGTATGCAGAAAATAAATGTAAGAAAACAATTACTACATCTCCTACAAAAACTACCAAAAGTTCTGGTCTCCAAAAAATTTTTTTAAATGGGGAAGGTAACGACAACAGATTAGTAACAGATTAAGGAGAAATAGTCACTCAAACAGGTGCTGTGCTTACCAATTATTCTTTTATTAGCAACAGATGTACTTCTACATCACGAATAATTTGGTATTCCCCATAGATGGCTTCTAACACCACTGCCATTGAAGTAATAATAGGGTTTGCACTCTAACGTGGTGTCATCTTACAGATTGTACATTACAAAAATGCAGATCTCTAGAAGCAACATTAGGTTTCTAGCTGCCTATTGCTCTATCTCATGGAAACAGCTGGAACACATTTTAAATGTATTTTGATACCATCTGAATTCAAATATAGGCTACACAACATATGTGTAGTTCCCTAGCGGAGCCCTGAGGAGACCCTCACAAACGATGGGCATAGGCTTCCAGGAGACCTGCCCTCTTTAAAAAAAAAAAAAAAAAAAAAAAAAGAAAACAAAGAAACAGCACACAAATGTGGGCAAGGAACCACTAAAGTGTTTTGGAAAAAGACTTGGGCTGGGTACTGTTTTCCAGATTCTTCCAGAATGTTCCTCAATCATGGACTGTAAATAGCTACAACAAACCTGGCCTGCACCCGGAGCGCCTCACGTCCTCAGAAATGCACGCTCTTCTTCCCCTCGGGGCTGGGCAGGCACAGCCAGTGCTCAGCCATATCAATGTGAATATCGTTCAAAAAGTGCTTTCATTCCACTGACTCAATGGGCAGAACCAGCGGATGTCACATTCCTTCAACTACACCGTGGTGCTAATTAAAAGGGCAGGGTGCAGATTTAAACCGGTCAGTCTACAACCCTGCTGTCGAGCTTCCCCCAAATCACAGCCACACGCGACAGTGATGACAGGGGCTCTGTCTCTCATTTGAGCGAAGTTTCCCCCATGTGCTCGTGTTTGCGCTGGCTGGTGGACGAGTCTTGGCTCCAGCTTATTCCTACAGTGTGCTCCCCAACACTGGGCCCCTCACTTCATCTGCTCCTTCTGCTCTGGGGTTTACCATCTAGTCCGTTTCTCCCCCGCTCAGCGCTGGCGGCTTGGAACAAGCATTTTCACCGGGATCTTCTCAGCACGCAGGACGTTTTAGTTCAGAGACGCAGGATGCTAGATGGGTCTGAACTGGGCCTACTGAAAGTATTTTTTTTTTTGGAGGGCAGTGTCACTGGCCCTCACATGTGGGACCCGAACCGGGGCCGCTGGCCTCCCAAGACAGCACCCAACCACCGCGCCACTTGGCCAGCCCTGAAAGTATTTTTTTAATGCTGCTGGTGTTGGGAGTCCTCTTTAATGCAGCAGTAACATTTTCCCACTGGCACGGCTGTTCTCAGAACTCAGGAAAGAAACCTGCCATCCAACTGTGAAATCTAGCTGGTTTGGGGCCAATTCATTTTGAGGTTACAGGAAGGTAGGTAGTGCATGCATTTTTTCAAGTTAAAAGTTAAACCTGGGGCCGGCCGAGTGGCGCATTGGTTAAGAGCTGGTTTTGGGATGCCAGCGGCCCCGGTTTGGATCCCACATATGAGGGCCAGTGACACTGCCCTCCACAGCTAACAACAGCTCCACCTGGAGCTGGGCTGTGCGAGCCCCGGCGACGACGTAGGCTGCAGCCCCTGCTGCAGTGGGCTGCTATAGGCTACAGGGAGTGGCCAGCAGCCAGCGTGAGTGGCTGGCAGCCAGCGTGAGCTGCCAAGAGCCGCGGTGAGCGACATCAGAGGCTGACGACCGATCTGCCTCATCCGGGAAGAGCGCAATGACGATACCAACATGGGCCAGTGAAGCAACGTCCTCCGCAACTAGACTGAAGAACAAAAGGACAGCAACTTGTCTGTTCCCCTTTCCTGATTCCCCAACGCTGTTCCCCTCCCCAAATTCCCCAATAAAAATCTTAAAAAACAAACAAACAAACAAAGTTAAACCTGTTAGAAGTTTTATTACCTTTCCCATCAACCTTCCATCTGGATAGATAAAAGCAGGGGTGTCAGAAGCATCTCTGACTTGATCACAGACTTAAGTTCATAATTCACACTGCACACTGTCATGCACGAATTAGCGTGCCATATTCTGAAATATATGTTCACAGTCATTACATGGGACTTTCAGATACAGTCCACGTAGCAAGTTAAAAGCAAGTGTTGCCACCGTACACTGTATTTCTGAAAATCACTGAGGTATTAAGACACTCCTACCCAAAATGTGTCAGGCAGTCACACTTCAGTGACAACCCAAGAGGGCATGTGAGGGTGGGACTGCTGAGGACCAGGGTGAAGCAGCCAGCAGCCAGGGATCAGGACCTCGTACACTCGTTAGATGGTCAGAACCTCACCGAGCTGTGCTCACCCACATTTTCTACCCACAGATTGCCAGAGTGGAAGGCTCTCAGAGAGCGTCACTCAACGCCTGCCTTGGGCTGACAAAGAACCCAGGTGCACACAGCCCGCGACTCAGGGCCAGGCCTACGTCCAGGCAGGTCCTGTCTGCAACCAACGACCAATGCTACACCCCAGGCAGTGGGCACATGCGCTTCTTCCAGCTCCCAGACCTGTGTGCATGTGTGAATGGTTCGATCACGCACGGTAACCATTGGAGACGGATAGTGAGACCCAACATGTGACACTGCAAGCCTCCCCTCTCGGCATCGTCCGTACTGGGCACCTTACCTTGCTGTCTTTCATCCCGGCTAAATGCTGGATGGCCCCAGATATTCCAACAGCAATGTAAAGTTCCTGAAATGAAAAAGACCGAATCATTAATATGACTTTGTATTATAACGCCTTCCAGAGTGTTTGCAATGAGCAATTCCAGGCTTAGGCACGAGGTACTGTAATCAGAGATGCGAGAGGCACTACGGGAACCCGGCTTGCCCCGTCTGCGCTGGCCCTAGCCCACAGGCCCCTCCCTCGGTGGGCAGCTCGCGGGGGAGGTGGTGTGATCAGGAGCCAGACAGTGAGAGCTACTGAGCATCACTACATGCCAACCACCATGTCTGAGTCTCACAGCCTCCGGGTGGCAGCACCTCTCGTCTGTGTACCTGTCCACGCACAAAACCCACACATGGTACCGTGACGTACAAACACACGGACTCACACATATTCATGCATGTTTTCATGGAGTTGCTGGCCTCCTCCTAAAAGGATGCTTGCCAAAATAGTCCTCAGGGTATATTTACCAAACTTCCTATTTAGAAAAGCCAAAAATACAAATTCTTCTCAAGAGGTTCTAAACACACATACACGCCCACACACAAACTCCCCTCATGAAAGATAAACTTCTGAGGACACAGGCTCTCCCTGTGTTTCCGGCACCCGAGGAGCCCCCTGGGGTTTCCAGCAGATGCTGCCGATGACATGATGGTATCTGCACCTCTTTCCACCCCTGCCCCCAACAACTGAAAGGGGAATGAGGACCGATGGCTGCGCTGTCTGCATACCTACGCACTGTCCAGTATGCGTGCTTGAGGATGAAAACTCACCGTCATCACGGAACACCGATTCATAGATGAGCTTAGTAGCTCCATCTGTCCACTGGGTGCACCCACAGCAGCTATCGGTGTTTCCCACACATTGCCTGAGCTGGCTGGCCCTGGATGGGTAGGGAGCACCCCTTCCATGTAACCAAGTCACATGCACTGCCAAGTGTCTCCTCCACGTGAGCAGCACAGACCCGTCACACTCAACCTCGTCACAGGGCGGAGCCTTCAAAGCCAATGGAAGTGGCAAGCATCCTGGGTTTTGGCACGGCTCCAAGTCCAAAACCAGACCCTCTGTACTGGGATCTGGGCAGCCGGCCTCGCCACTTAGCGCTGTGCCCTCTCTCTCCGTTTGCCCAACTGTCAACAGAGGTGGGGTTGGAGCTTTACACAGGGGTCCCCTAGGATCCCCAAAAGTGAGAGCAGAGCTGAGAGCCACGAGGACAGGTGACCCCTGTACCCAGCACACTGTCGGGCCACTCTGGGCCTTACCTCCACACCAGTGTGTCCAACTACTTCTGGGGCAGAAGGACACCACTGGGTGCCCTGGGGAAAGGGATAACCCGCCCCCAAGGTGAAAAGGACCTGGGCTCCTTTTCTCCACTTATCATCAAAAGCCCTAAGCTATGGGCTGGCCGAGTGGCGCATTGGTTAAGAGCTGGCTTGGGATGCCAGAGGCCCCGGTTCGGATCCCACATATGAGGGCCAGTGACACTGCCCTCTACAGCTAAGATGGTGAACAACAGCTCCACCTGGAGCTGGGCTGCTGTGGGATGGCATAGCTGCGGCCCCTGCTGCAGTGGGCTACATACAGTGAGTGGCCAGCGGCCAGCGTGAGCGGCTGGCAGCCTGTGTGAGCTGCCAAGAGCCGCTGTGAGAGGCCGTCCAGAGGCTGGCGACCGATCTGCCTCACCTGAGAAGAGCTCAATGAGGACACCAACATGGGCCAATGAAGCAAGTCCTCCACAACTAGACTGAAGAACAAAGGACAGCAACTTGTCTGTTGCCCTTCCCCGATTCCCCAGCGCTGTTCCCCTCCCCCAATTCCGCAATAAAATCTTAAAAAAAGAAAGCCCTAAGCTAAGTCAGAGCATTTTGGCCGCAAGAGGGTATTTTTTAGGGGTGGAGGGCACATGGTAGGAAGGGAGCTGTGTCACCTATGGCACACACACACAGCCCGACAGTGCCACAATCCCTGTCACTGTACTGTCTCATCAGACAAGGACATTCACACGAGTAACAAACAAACTTCGTTTCTTTAGAAAAGCACCACTATTTTCTACTGAAGACTTGCAGGTAACTTCAACTGAAAAATTGTAACACCATTTCAGTTTATTCTGAGTAGAATTTCTTTCATAAAAGGACATTCATTAAATCGTTAATCAGAACATAATTATGAAACCTCATATTGAGGAAAACCAGGCCAACAAGTTCTAATGTAAAGATTGTGAACGCGAGTTACTGAGACAGACCGTCAGGGTTACTCTAGTATGTCCCCAAAGCGGCCTGGGAGAGCATGCGCAGTTCTGCCCTGCGTCCTCCGGACGCACGTCTACATTAAAATTCAACAAGCCTTGAAAGCCTCTCATCTGCATCGCAGAATGATCATAAACACTCCTGATGCACTCTGGCAGCAAACATCCAGAGAAATGCAATATTAATGAGATTCACTCTGATCCCCGAGGAATGGAACCAGTGACGCACCACCATGTCGCCGAGGAAGTAACAGGTTCTGGGCCAAAGTGCGCCCAGGCAGGAGGCTCCAGGATCGGTGTGCACACCCTGCAGGGCCTTCCTCACTGTCTGGCGACCCCGGCTCTCTAAATAAACACCGAGGCCGCGCCTGGGACCCTGCTGCTCTCTGAGATCTGACAGCCCTCTCCGGCAGGGACTGGGGCTGTCTGCCGCTTCTTTAAAGAACAGGCAATTAGGCTATTAGCATTATTTCTGTACTTCTGGGGTTGGGGGAGGGGGTTGTCACTGAGGGGTACAAAGTATAACTATTGTACTGTGCTGCACACCTGAAACTAATTTAAAAAAAATAAAAGAAAAAGAAAAAAATGTGACATCATACAAAGAAAGAGAAAGAAAGAAAGAAGGAAAGAAAGGAAAGGAAGGAAGGAAGGAAGGGTGCGCCGAGCTGCCCAGGTGCGTGTAAGGAGCACGGCAGACACTGCTGCCCGACAGAACGAGGCGGCCCCGCCGGGACAGCGCCCTACACTCAGACAGCGATGAGACGCTAGAGAGACGCCAAGAGGCCTCGGGAGCGAACAGCAACCGCGGGTTCAAAATCAGGAGGGATGAAAGGAAGAAGGGTGCACAGCACGCACACAGGGAAGGGTGGGCCGTCCTGGTGACAAAACCCCAGCCGCCTGACAAAGAGCTGGGCCCAGAGGCCTGCAAGACGAGGCCACCTCCCAATCTGCTGGGAACAGGCGGAGCCAGCGGTGCTAAGAGGACTGACATTATTCCGAATATAGGACAGAGCTCCAATCCCTCGTTTGCCAAAGCCCGAGGAAGACCATGGCGACGAACTCGTCCTCAGAACGAGGGCCCAGGTGGGAGCTGTGGGGTGCAGGGTGTCACGGCCCGACAGGCAGCTCTGCAAGCTCTCGGCGCCTCCAGGGGTCAGGGCCCTACTTCCAGGCTCACCGACCTAGGTCCTTGGTTAGGGTGGCCTCCGCTTTCCCAGGACCCCGGGGCACCGCCTGTGACTTGGATTTGCTCCAACAATGACTCTCTTGGCCGCAGCGTGTCCAGGTGGGCTCCCGGGGGGAGCGGGGGTCCAAGCTGCCATGCACCGCTGAGCAGGCTCTGGAGGACTGAACGAGTCTGGAGGGCAGTGTCATTCACATCACAGATACGTACTTTCATTATGACAATTTCCTAACAGGTGGCAGTGAAGTCACCTGAGAAAGGGGCACCTGTCCTAGTCACTCAGGAGGGTGCGGGGCCTGGCAGAGGCGCACGGCAGCCTGACCCCCGCGGTGTGGACTCTCGTTTTCTGCGTGTATCACGCAAGGAGAGGCCGAGCAGCTTAGGCTAAGCGCAGTTTTCCGGCTGCTAACGCTGTGGGGACCTGAGGGGCACCCTAATTCTCTGTCCTGTGTCCTCAGGAAGCTCACGGTCTGACCGCACGGGTCACACCTGTGACGCAGCACGGGGGACGCTCACAGGTGACAGGGCGCCAGCCCGTCACTGAGCAACGCAGGGGCCGGCAGGGGCCGGCGGCAGATGAGGGCAGACGCCCCGCGCTGCCAGGCAGGCGCCCGCACGTGCAGCCAGCCCGCCCCGGTCCTTCCGTTGTGCGTTTCCTCCGCCAGGGGCCAGCGAGCCGCGGCACGCAAGCCACACGCGGCGCTTTGGGTGCGCTCCGTCTCGCGAGTTTGCTGACCCCTGGAAGAGCCAATCCTGTCACCACCAGTGACAGGCCTCTCTCCTGTGCAGGCTTCTGCTGTCTGACGTGTGGGCATGTTTCTCTCACCTGAAGCTGCGAGCAAGTAAATTAGCTTTTATATGCAAGAACCAAAAAGAGTTAGAAGAAGAAGAGAAATTTAGAATACTTTTATTAAAGTTACCACACCAAGAGAGCTACACCAAAGACTCTCAGGCTATGCTCACTGACTGCTGTTAGTCTGCCTATAACAGAGACATATAAACACAGCACACCAGAGCCATGCTTTTCAAGTTACAGTATATATATAGTAAAAGAATTGAACAGACTCTCCAAAGCTTACATTTTTTACTACATCCCATTTAGACCTCTGATACAAATGCTGAGAGAAATCACTCTAGTCAAAATTAGCTAAGAAAATGAACCACAGATCAAATCAGAACTCAAAGATGTGATTAGGGCCGGCCGAGTGGCGCATTGGTTAAGCGCTGGTTTGGGGATGCCAGCGGCCCCGGTTCGGATCCCACATGAGGGCCAGTGACACTGCCCTCTACAGCTAACAACAGCTCCACCTGGAGCTGGGCTGTGCGAGCCCCGGTGATGGTGTGGGCTGCAGCCCCTGCTGCAGTGGGCTGCCATAGGCTACAGTGAGTGGCCCGCAGCCAGCGTGAGCGGCTGGCAGCCAAGCGTGAGCGACATCCAGAGGCCAGCGACCGATCTGCCTCATCCGGGAAGAGCGCAATAACGATACCAACAGTGAAGCAACATCCTCCGCAACTAAACTGAAGAACAAAAAGACAGCAACTTGTCTGTTCCCTTTCCCCAATTCCCCAACGCTGTTCCCCTCCACCAATTCCCCAATAAAGTCTTTAAAAAAAAAAAAAGATGCGATTAGAACTAATTTGTAGCAAATTATTAGTATTTAATGACTGCACAACCAATTGAGATATCCACACCACAGCTTATAAACCATGCAACTGCCCTCTGCCATTTCAGGCTGCGCTAGGGCCGTGACCAGCCGTGTAATCGCCCTGAAGAAGAGGCTCACGCAGGCCGCACAGCACTTCTCTGTCCTCCTCTCGGGATCAGAACATCAGTTGCTTTCAGCTAAATGCACTCACATATGAATATTTCAGGACAGCTTACTGCTTCCATACCAAGCCCAGAGGAATAAAGCATCCATTTGTGAGCACAGTTCCCTGGGAGCTAAAAGCCAAGCTGGATAATGCAGTACAAGAGCGGTTGTCAATCTGTAGCTTTTTAGCAAGTCAGAAAAGCAGCCCATAAATCCAGTCTCAGCTGTACACAAATAACTCCGGAAAGTCTGTACCCACACACACTTTCAGCTTCAATGAGTTATCAAAAGAGAACCTCAGAAACACAACTTCTTGTCTTGATAAATTCTCCCAAAACTGCTTCTTCATCTAGTAACTATTCACTTACTGTCAGAATTATAAATGGACCACTAATCTGTTAGTAAAATACCAAAACATACACAAAGTCATCTACTTCCATGAAGAAGATGTATTAAGTGTGAAGACATTTTTCCCAGGCAACAGGTAACACATTCCCTAGTGCCAGCAACCCGCTTCTGTGCGCGGGTGATTAGGGAGGTCACGGCGTGCACAGGGCTTCCAAAAGGCAATCCAGAAACCTGTAAGCTGGGAACAACCACCAGCCAAGGCCAAATGTCCATTCATGTGCTAACAAAATCCAGTGAGACAATCAGACATCAGTTATAGAAATAAGAACTCAACAATATCTGTTCATGATTTCCGAAGAAAAGAAATCTCTTAGCAAACGAGAATTTGTGAAAGATTGTCAAACTAGCTAACATGACAGCATTTAAACTGTAATATATGCTGGGAGCAGTTTTAGGTGTTTTACATATGTTAACTCATTACGTCTTTACAGCTACCAAATGAAGTAAAGACTTATTATCACCATTAGACAGCTGAGAAAACTGAGGCACAGGGAAGGCAAGTGGCTTGTCCAAGATCACACAGTTAAGCAGGTGGTAACACTAAGGGCTGAATTCAGGCAACCTGGCTAGGACGTCGGAACTGTCGATCACTTTTAACCACTCACTATACACAGTCTACTGTAGGGAGCTTCTTTAATCTGATAAAGGGTATCTACCAAAACAGACAGCAAAAATCATACCAAGTGGAGAAACACAACAAAGAGTTCCTTGAAAACAGGGATAAGGATGTTTATCATCACGACTCTGTTTAACAATGTCCAGGGAGCCATAGCTGACACAGTAAGAAAATTAAAATTACAAATTCCCAGAAGACATGACTGTGTGTGTACAACACCCAAGGAAAGATAGTAAGAGCAGGGCTGGCCGAGTAGCGCATTGGTTAAGAGCTGGTTTTGGGATATCAGCGGCCCCGGTTCGGATCCCACATTTGAGGGCCAGTGACACTGCCCTCTACATCTAACAACAGCTCCACCTGGAGCTGGGCTACAAGCCCCGGCGACGGTGTAGGCTGCAGCCCCTGCTGCAGTGGGCTGCCATAGGCTACAGTGAGTGGCTGGCAGCCAGCGTGAGTGACCGTCCAGAGGCCTGCGACCGATCTGCCTCATCTGGGAAGAGCACAATGAGGATACGAACATGGGCCGGTGAAGCAACGTCCTCCACAACTAGATTGAAGAACAAAGCACAGCAATTTGCCTGTTCCCCTTCCCCGGTTCCCCAAAGCAGTTCCCCTCCCCGAATCCCCCAATTTAAAAAAAAAAAAAAAAAAAAAAAAAGAGCTTCTATATATCAAGATATGATTATAGAAATGGAAGACAGCTGTAATCTGTGAAAAATTGTATGAAACATGCATAACCAATAAAAGATTAGTATCCACAACATGTAAAAGAACTTTCAGTAATTGATAAAAGACAAACAGCAAAATGGGAAGAAAAAAGACCTGAACAGGAAATTCAGAGGGGGAAAACCCCATCACTGGACATGTAGAATATGAAAACATACCTCATTAATAAGCAGGAAAAAGAAAAAGTGAGATTTTTCTGCCCATCAGATTATCAAAAGTTTTTAAAAAATTGTGGTAAACTATATATTACATAAAATTGAGCTGTTTACACATTGTTAGGTATAGTTCTGTGGCATTTGGTGTTCACCTTGTTGTACAACCATCACCACTATCTACCTCCAGAACTGCAAAACTTTAAAAACCTGAAAACATCGAGGTTTGGAGAGGATGGGAGTAAAGGGAACTTTTATGAGTACATTTCATAAGTATGACTAACAACTCTGGAAAACAATTTGTTAGTATCTGCTAAAGCTATGCACTATCCTATAACTAAGCAATGTCATTCTCAGTCATAGTTCTCTAGGGAACCACTAACATACAAAGAGACATGTAAGAATCTTTTTTTTTTTTTTTAGCTGAGCCCCTGCCACCTGTTGGCAGCTCAACGGCAACTCAGCTCGGGCTGGCCTCGAACTGCCGTTGCTCAGAGCTCAGCTCGCACTCTTGAGCGAGCTCTTAACCAACTGAGCCACTTGGCCATCTATGTAAGAATCTTTATAGCACCATTATTTGTAATAGCAGAAATTAAAGACTACTAAACAGACACCCATTAACAGGAAATGGGTGACGTGTGATTATATAACACAATACGGTACATCAACGAAACACAAATGAAAAAATGCTACCTGCAGTAAAATAGATGAATCTCACAACCAAGACTGACTAAAAAAAGGATAAAGAATCCATACAGTCAACAAAATGAGTATAGAGAGAACATACATCAACATAATAAAGGTCATGTATGACCAGCCCACAGCTGACATCATACATATACTGAAAGGTTTTCCTCTAAGATCAGAACAAGACAAGGATACACACTCTCGCCACTTTTATGAAACATAATATGGAAGTCCTAGACGCAGCCATTAGACAAGAAAAAGGGAAAATAGACATACGAATTGGAAAGGAAAAAAACTGTTTGTATTTGCAGATGACATAATATTATATATAGAAAATCTGAAAGACTCCACTAAAGAACTATAAATGAATTCAATAAACTTGCAGAATACAAAATCAATATATAAAAATCTGTTATGCTTCTACACAGTAACAATGAACTACCATAACAATCCAATTTACTATTGATTCAAAAGAATAAAATACCTACGAATAAGTTTAACCAGGGGTGAAAAACCTGTACTCTGAAAACAGCGAGTGATGAAAGAAACTGAAGACACAAATAAATGGAAAGATACTCTGTGCTCATAGATAGGAAGAATCAGCCGTTTAAATAACCACACTACTCAAAGCAATCTACAGATTCCATGCAATCCCAATGTCATAGAAATAGAACGATCCTAAAATTTATACTGAACCACAAAACACCCCAAAGAGCCAAAGCAATCTTAACATGTTTTTGCATGTGTATGTAAATGTGTGTATCTGCCACACATCCTCACACCCACACACATTCCCAGGTTTTTCATTGAGAGGTCCTGGGAACAGTGACACCCCAATAGCAGTGAACACAACTAACACTGGGTTGTCTTCCAAAGTCGAAAATGAGCCTCCAACATAGTATTTGGTTAGAAAGAAAGGGCTCAAAGAATGACGGGAACATGCCAAAAAGGCACAGAAGTCACCTTGAAGGGATTCTCACTGGCCAAATGTGGGACAGTTTGTACACATCAACAACAGAGGTTCATCTACTGAATAAAATACAAACTGTAAGTCCACACTGATATACACCTCCTCACAAACATTTCTTAATTACAAAGGGAAAAGCACTTCACAGTTGAGAGCTGTGGCAGATACCACTTTAATCAAATGATCAAAGTGAAGGCCATCAGCAATAAGACAAAATGAAACTGCGTGCCACCTGCAGATGTATGACCTACACTGAATCATGAGGACACATCAGACAAACCCAAATGGAGGGACATTCTACTCTACAAACAGCTGTCCTATAATAGTCAAAAGTACCAAGGTCGTGAAAGTCAAGGTAAGACAGAAATTATTTCCCGTGGAAGAACACATGACGACGATATGCACCATCTGATTCTGAACTAGGTCCTTTTGCTGTAAAAAAACATGATTGGGACAGCTGGAGAACCGGAGCGGGTACAAGTGCTCCAGTGTGAGTGGTCTGACTTTAGAGGCTGTAACGTGGTCACACAGGAGAACATCTTACGTACTGGGTGACCACAGGCATCATCTCAACAGATTACTCTCAAATGGTCCCCAAAATGAAGGGTTTCGCTCTGTACTCACAAGTGTTCTGCAGACTTGAAATGGGTTCAAAAAACATTTTAAAGCCTTAAACGAACGAACGAACGAACACACACACACACACACACACACACACACACACACACACACACACGGGCAGGCCTAACTCCGAGTTAATCAGAATCTCTACGGATTGTATGATTTATGTTAAACAGCGTCTTCAAAGCATATATTTAAATTCCTTGTAAATTTTTCAATAATTCCATATTCATAGCATTAAGGTTGAAGGCCCGTATGACATTTTCAATGCAGTTAAGGATGCCGTGGGTCATCCCCTGTCACTCTGCTGTGCTATTTAACAAGAGGCGCTCCCTTTCAGCCAAAATAAATACAAGCTTCTCGTAGAAGTAGTTGTGATTAGAAAGGTTCTGGGTCTTGAGCTATCTGCTCGTTAAAAGTGGACAGACAAGGTTTCCACAGAACGTGTGCCACACCTGAATAAGTGCCGGGGAGGCTCAAGGTCACCTGCTCAGGACATAACAAATGTGCATCACAGGCAGACGGGCTCCCATGGCTGTGTGACTCGGTAGCTTTAGTGCCTACCAGATTCTGAGATGACCTTATCTGACTTCAAAGAAGCTGAATAACACAGCAGTATTAACCTTAAGAGGAAAGACCAATATATTAGATCTTACAAAAATTAAATTTCTGCTCATTAAAAGAAAATGAATAGGGAAGGCCCAGCATGGGAAAAAATATTCACAGTACACATATCTGACAGTTTGTACACAGGTTACATACAGAAGAGACGATAAAAAGAAAAAGAACCCAGTTTTAAAATGGACAAAAGACCAAATAGGTACTTCCAAACAAACTTCTAAAAACAGACTTAACATTCTGACTTTTGAAATTTGGAAAAGACATGTGCTAGACAAGGCACTGAAATAGGAGATTTTTAATGGCTCTGACCTGACACAGGTTTCTCCACTATCCGAATACAGAGCGTTCCCGCTGAAACCTTTTGTAAGCCAAAAACGGTATAAAACAAAGAAGCAGCTGTCATTCCATTTATATGGAAAACTTTTGGAGAGTTCCCAGACCCAAAAGTAACCTACCAAAATAACATGACGCCTAACATAACACTACCTGCGCCCAGAGCCGCTGCCTCTGTACCTGCAGCACAAACACAGGTGTGATTTTTGCATCCTCATCTTCTTCAGTTCGCGAAAACGGATGCTGAGGGAGGTCTCTGTAACAGCACAGTGGCTCCACACAAACTTTCAAAAAGTGTGGGATACCTGTATCTTGTTTGGAAATAACATAAAAAACTCATTTTCCGGCAATAAAGATTTAAACCGGCAGAGATTCTTATCTAATGAAAACTTGTATCAGCTGAGAAATGTGAACAATCATTAGATACTGTTACTGATTCAACTCTGAAACCAAAGCATTCCTTCTCTAAGTTTTGGACAGGAACTTCCCTGCATTACTCATCTATATGGATCAGAAATTGCAGAATTTCATGCAACCAGACAAAATGCAGAAATAGAGCAGGTGTTCAGGAAGCCATAAGACTACAACACTCACTCACAGCTCCTGCATTCACAACTCTGTGTCTATTAATCCAGATTCACTGTTTTGACTGACTGATTTTATAATATGTAGGCTTTATGGTAAATAAATGTCAGTGTGAACTTATGAAACCTATCTCACAATAAAATGCTGCTTTTACCCATTTTATGTTTGGTGTTATAATATGGATTTGACCAGTGTTCCACTGCTTTAAAAAAAATCTGAAAATCTGCTGGGTTTAAGAACCGCCAAGTATTGTACTGAGTCTAAGAAATCCACAGTCCTTATGAGAACGCACTCACCATGTCAATGGCTACCTTACGTAAATGGAATGGGGCAATGTCACGGAGATGACTGATGGACAAATGTATACATGGTGCCCACCCACACAGAGTTTGCAGTACTTACCGGTGCCACTATCTTTCCTGTCTGCCCCACTTGCATGTCATTGGGAACGAAGCCAGCATCCACAGCAGCTCGAGAAGCACCAACTAAGTAAGGAGGAAAGAAATGTGTCACTTTTTAGAAGCCGATTACTCCGCTGCTTGGGAACTCACTGGTACAGTACAGTGAGAAATGTGCTGCATGAAGGCCTTACTTTATCAACCACTAGATCAAGCCCTTTCATTTCGCAGTGGTTGTTAGCTTTGGGGTCACTGTCACTTTCTCCAATACTAGTCTTGTCTAATTCTTGGGAGATTTCAACACCCACATTTATATAACTCACAGTGACCACAGTAAGTCTGGTACCCATCTGTCCCCGCAGTCACTCCGCTGTTACTGTCCATACCCGCTCTGCTGTGCTTCACACCGCGGTGACTTGTTTTTATTAACAGGAAGTCTGTACTCATCCCCTCACCCTTCACCCACTCCCTGGCGCCCCCTCCCCTCTGGCAACCATCAGTTTGTACTCTGTGTCCACGAGTCTGTTTGTGTTTTGTATTTCAGGTTGTACAGATAAGTGAGGTCCCATGGGCTCTTCCTCTGACTTACTTCACTCAGCATGATGCCCTAGGCCCCTCCATGTTTCATTCTTTTTTATGGCTGAGTAACTCATCAATACACTTTTAATCACACGTTCCATCTTTCCTATAAATGGTTAGCAATAGTTTTAAAATACTGTTAAATGTTAATTTTTATCAGTATGAGAAATTTATATAAGACCTCTAATAGAGAGAAAAAGAAAAATAAGGGCATTCCTGGAGCTGAAGTAGTACTGAAGCTGACATTTAAATTATTTTTTAATGGAAAAAACTACTAAGATTTGGCAAATGTAAGAATGTCACATAAAAAATAAAAAAGAAAGAGGACACCCTCTCCTCATGTCATACCATTTACTTGGAGACTAAGACAAACTGTTTTAGAGGGAAAACTTAAAAACCAGAGAAAGCCGAATAATTTTCAGCCTTATATAGAAATGAAATAATGAAGAAAAGTTACTGCCAACGGAAAGGTCACATTTTCTGTGTCTTTTTTGTTTTTGAGGGCAGTGTCACTGGCCCTCATATGTGGGACTCAACCGGGGCTGCTGGCTTCCCAAGCCAGCGCTTAACCACCGCGCCACTCGGCCGGCCCGGAAAGGTCACATTTTCTTATGAAAGAAAACACCTACCTGCAGCATGCAGCTGATCTGCCAAATCATATAACAGCTTAAAGTTCTCTCCACTCTTCAAACCCCGACCTCATTAAAAAAAGATGAAAAAAACAAATTAAGTGAATACAAACTCCATTTTACAAAAATTTGGCGACTCTGTGTGCCTGAGTGATGGTCGTATTACACAGCTGCTGTGTTAAGCACGCCACCTCCTCTCTACAGCCTGCCCTCCCTTCCCCAGCGACACCCTGAGCTTGTCCCATGAGCACTCAATACCACTGCGATTCACCAGCCAGGTCACCAGTTACATACTCAGCCCTTAAACTCAGTCTTCCCCACTAGAACGGTCACTGCTATACCCACAGCATTTAACAAAACTTCGTCCAATGAGTGCATGAGGTCATGTATTATTTGAATGGCAGTCACTGCACGAGTCAAACTCCCCAACAGCAAGAACGCCTGCTTACTCCTCTGGCCGCCCAGCACTGGTCAGCGGCCCAGGCACAAAACAAGATACCAATAAACATTTCTTCAGTAAGTCAGTGAATAAAGAAATCATATGTCTTTTTGAAATATTAAATTATGGCCTCTCAATGCCCCTTGCAATACAAGGCTGTCTGGAAGCTTAATGATTTTGCTTAATGCTTAGTTTGGAAAGATTTTAAAATCAAAGCAGATTAAAATAAAAAGTTTGTTTTCTTTTTAAATAAGGAGCATGATACACAAATGGAAGCCAGTCTTGTGCAATATTAACAGCTACAACACTGAACATGGAGACGCTGTCAGAGGAGGCTTTCCACAGTGAGTGTGGAACATGGGAGTCAGCGAGGCCCTGAGATCCCAACTTACTGTGTTTATGGATCAAAAGCCACCCATACTCTTCAGAATAACCAGGAAGTCTGTCAGTACAACAAAGGCACCAAGTTGCAAAGTTACATGGTGAATACTTGTACCATGCTCCCCTGCCAGCCACACAGACTTGCAAAAGAAAGCCCAAATTGTATACTGAGCTCAGGGTTTCATTTTCCTAATTGGTAAAATGGGAATAATACTTGCAATTTACCTACTTCTTATATTTGTGGGGAACAAAATCTGTGCTTCTCTAAAATAAATATTAATAATACCAAAGTATTTTAGGTTTAGATCATCTTTTAAAATTAAAACATTACAAATCTCACTTACCACCAGATACCACCACTTTGGCACCAGTTAGCTCTGGTCGATCACTTTTTGTTAATTTCTGGTCAAGCCATTCTGATATCCCCACTGGAGAAGTACTTGATGCTACATTCATTGATATGTATAACAAAACAATGACTAAGAGTTAAAGTTCTAAAATAATAATAATTTTTAAGAGAAACACACACAGAATTAACTCCATGAAACTTAAGTTTGTTACTGTGAATTTTCTGTGCTCCTCCTTTCATTCTCATTTTTTGAAACACTTAAGGGACTGGATTCCAGCCCCTTTAACCTCATTAGCTACATGGCTTTTAAGAAGTCATTTAATTCTGAGTCTACCTGTCACACTGGAATAACCCTCTCTCTATGCAGTTCAAATAAGATACCATCTATGGGGGCCGGCTGAGTGGCTCAATTGGTTAAAGGCTTGCTCAAGAGTGTTAGCTCTGAGCAACAGGGACGCCAGTTCAATTCCCGGCCCGAGCTGAGCTGCCACTGAGCTGCCAACAGATGGCAGGCTGGCTCAGCTAAAACCAAAACAATATCGTCTATAGTCCAGTGTGACGCTCTGTCATAGCAAATGTGGCTATTCCATTCTTGCATTACACTGAGTCTCACAAGTGCGGTCATGGGAACCAGGGAGAGGAGAGCAAAGGCTTAGCATCAGTGTAACAGATCATTTGGGGCCCTCCCCCACCCCTTTCATCCACCCAAGCAACTGCCCTAGGACCAAAGGTGGTATGAAAAAGTCACGTTGCGAATATTCCCTATTTCTGTACAAGCTTGGGAGCATCACGCTGGAGACCACGCCCGACACCACTCTGCCCTATAATGGGGAAACAAGACACAGAACCGAGCACAGCCCAGGCAGACACTCACTCACCTGTTTCTGAACTCGCGCTGCCACCACTTGTGGCTGCAGCTTCAAAAGATGTTCCTCGGACAGAAAACACTTTCACTTTCTCATCACACTTCACAGTGCATATAGCATTTCCTGAAACACACAATTTAAAACCACCACCATAGAAAGGCAACAAAGAAGTATTCTTGTGAGGCTCAGAACTTACTTCACAAAGATGAGGCAGAAGTAACTGTAGCACAGTGGCTTTCCACCTCTACTGGGTGCAGGAAAAAGACCTGTGACACTGAAGAAACGTATCAGTAGGTATCTCACCTTGAATGTCTTTAGAAATAATGGGACAGGAGCCGACCTGCCTGGAAGCAAGTAACTGGAATAGACAGCCCACTGATAAGGTACACGCTTCCTAAAAGGAATACAAAAAGCTTCCTTCTCCAAAAACAAGAAAACGAATGACAACTGTATAAGCTGTAACAACTTAGACAGAATGAAGCTACTTACGCGCTAAGGGAGGGAAGTAAAAGAAAACATAGTAGGGCACAAAGAACAAGTGTGATGTGCCAAGATTTTAAAAGGATCTAGCAATCATAGTAAGAATGACCTAAACCAGAGAAAAAACAAATACCATATGATCTCACTTATATGTGGAATCAAAAGAACTGAATAAATGAACAAAGTAAACAGAAATAGTCTGAGAGACACAGAGGAAAAACTGATGATTGCTAGATGGGAGGGGGTGGGGATGAGGGAGAAGGGGGAAGGGATTAGACAACATAAATTGATAACTACAATATTGCCACAGGGATATGAAAGACAGTTTGGGGAAAAAAATAATGTTGTAAATATTTTGTAGGGTGTCAGATGATCACGTCTTTTAGGGAGACCACTTTGTGTAGAGGCTTGACCACTACACTGTATACCTGAAGCTGACAGTGAATAATATTGTATGTTAACGATAATTTGATACATATATACAGTCACAGGATGTGGAGTACAGTGTGAGGAGTGGAGTCAATGGAATTGTGATACATATGTATGATATCGGAGGTGGGGGGTGGTGGATTGGGGGAGACGTTGTCACTTTGTGAGTGGTTTAATGTATAACTACTGCATTATTTTGTATACCTAGAACTAATGGAAAAAAATTTTTTAAATAAAAACATGACCTAAACTATGATCAAATATCTTTAGCAGATGAAAAATCTGGTTTGAGAACTGACCATCTAATCTTGAAACACACGACTCCAATCAGGAGGAACTCACTGCCTTCTCCAGTCCCACCAGAGACCAGTGTGTTTAGCAAGAAATCACCTCACTAAAGGGACACTGAAAGGAATGTCTTAATACAGATGGAAAAATAAGAGAAGCAGCAAAGAAGATACTATTTTTTAAAAAAATAGAAAGTTTTGCTTTTCCAGGTGCCACTTACAAAATATACTGAGTAGCGAATCCAATTTATATCATCACTGGACAAACCTCGTCTGTGAACTGAATGACCAGGAGGGAAACGCCATCCAAGAGGACA
The DNA here is from genome assembly GCA_033961575.1 of Aselliscus stoliczkanus. Taxonomy (NCBI): domain Eukaryota; kingdom Metazoa; phylum Chordata; class Mammalia; order Chiroptera; family Hipposideridae; genus Aselliscus; species Aselliscus stoliczkanus. The sequence goes on from CM066741.1 coordinate 20,717,413, forward strand.
TCGTGTTTGGGTCCAGCAGCAATTCCTAGACTAAGACTTTCCCAGGAACCTTTAGGATGATCCATTTAAAGCAAGTCTATGGACTTTTATTTTTTTTTTTTAATTTTTTTTTTTTTTGAGGGCAGTGTCACTGGCCCTCACATATGGGACCCCAACCGGGGAAGCCAGCGCTTCACCACCGCGCCACTCGGCCGGCTCCGTCTATGGACTTTTTAAAGAAATCCAATCTTCGAGTTTAATTTCTGCTTTTAACATGTTGATTAATTCATTATTTTTCCTTGGCTACTCACCTGCATAAATAGTTCTCACAAATGTGTCAGGTGACTTGATCCCAATGATGTCAGAAATTGGGGCAACATCAAGTTTGGCTGCTATTCTGGGCAAAAGATTCTAAAAGCAAAATAAACAGTAAGTTACACATGCGTGTGCTGATGAATGGCTATAAACTATCAGCAGTAACATTCTCTAACTGCATATTCTGTACAAATTTTAATTCCAATATTTTATATTTCACATACGTCTTTAGACATACAACTTCAAGCATAATTTTCCGGACAGTCTTTGAGATGAAGTAAGTCTGCCATTACTCTAAGTACATTAAGAGTTTATGAGTTTTATAATGCATTAATAAGCCACCTTAACTCAAAGTGTTGAATTATGAGATATGGTATTTGCTTTAATGAACATCACTTAAAAAGTGTGAATTATGGATTACTGAATTTAGATAAGAAAAGGTAGGAAAATATTTAAAAGAGTAGTAAAACTCTCAAATACAAAAAAAAGAATCTATTTGTATATATTTACTTAATGTATATAAAATATTGCAAAGCAGGAATTTTTCACTTTTCAAAAAATTGATATTGCATTAAAAATATCAAAACGAACCTAAATGTCCATCAACAGGAGATATACAAATCGTCCATATAAAGTAATCCTATGTAACCCTAAAAACAACATCAGAAGGCTGAAGCACAGCCTGTACAGTATGTATAAAAAGACAAAAATTAACACACGTTTTCCTTCGTAAACACATGCCACATCTCCTGGATGGACAGACATGCTAACTTCGCTCTCTCTAGCAGGGTCCCTGGGAAAGGCATAACACCCCCAGGTCTCAGCCTCCTCACAGTAAGAGGAAGAGAATCCCTATGCGTCCAGTCTAAACTTCTCACTCAGACTCTAGGGCTCTCACACAGAGTCGGTTAGTGAAGACTGGGTAGCTATACTTTCCACACTCAGATTCTCTTAGATGGTGACATTATCTAAATGTAATAAAAAAGTAAAGTGTTGCTTTTATCACACATAGAGTAAAGCTGAATTCTACACTGCTTTCTCCAGAGCTTACTCCCTGGTACCTCCTGAACTCAGTACATGGTACCACCCCTTGTGGGCAAACTCTCACTTAACATTAGCATTCAGGTACCTACCTCTCCCCTTTCCACCACCAAACCCTCTGTGTTCTCTCGCCCAGGCTTACCTTCTAACCCATCCTTCCACATGCATATACAATCATACTGTTTAAATGGCAATATCATGCATTTCGCTTTAATTTAATGTCTACTAAACATACTATATGACCCTCAAAACTACTGAGACTATATAAGGACCCCAAGGGCAGAGGTTTTTTTGTCTTCTATTTCTCTTGTGTGCGCAATCCATATCTAATAAGTGGTTCTACATACACTGATGATAACAGGGGTGACAGCCTGAGTCGTTTTCCTGCTGTCATACTTCCCATAGGAAAGATTTTCTATTTTTCAGTTTGACACCTACATTACATAGTAATCCTCTTTCAACCAAGGTAGAACAGCTACTGAAAAGTACTATAGTTGATAAAACCACAATTAGAAAACATTAAGATCTCATAGAAAATGAAGGGTGTGAATTCATGGGATGCAGCAAAAGCAGTTCTAAGAGGGAAGTTCATAGCTACACAGAACTACCTCAAAGAACAAGAAAAATCTCAAATATACAATCTGACTTTACACCTAAAGGAACCAGGAAAAGAACAAGGTCATGTGTGTCTGTGGAACATCTTACTTCCAGTTACTAAACCTCATATGAAAACTGAAAAACTTACGCTCATCTGCATTGTGACAACCTAATAAAATAACAATTGTTCATTAAATGCATATGTTTACATTTTGGTTGAAGATTCTGTCACTGCCTAGAAATTCTGTTAATATTAGAAGAAAAAGTTTAAGGAGTTCAAAGTGATCGTTCTATAGGTGAAAAACAAGCTAGAGCAAAGTGCATTGGGACTAGCAGGAGCCCCCACACACTCGCAGTGATTCGTGTGGAGAAGCCCACAGTGGGCCACAGACAGACATTCACAAGCACCACTCATTGTGTGAGTAAAGTTGTTGATGTATCGGGAGCTCACTGCTACTGCCACTTGACATGGCTGGGTGATGAAAAATCTTGTATCTTATCCCCCAAACCCATATTTAAAAATCAATTACAACAGAACTGTAACTGTGAAAGAAAAAAAGTAACATATGGACAATATAAATAAAAAATAAAAATGACCAGGAACTATAGGAAAAGATGTTTGATCTCACCATCAACTAGGGAAATGCAAAATTTAAAGAGATGCCATTTTTTTCCACCCATCAGATTAGGGGCAATGTTAAAAGGCACAATTAACAAGTGTTGGCAAGATGCTCTCATATGCAAGTGGTATACTGTAACATGAGGCGTCCTTTTAAGAGAGGAATCTAACCACATACATCATAATTTTATTTTATTATTTATTTATTTTTTAGAGGGCAGTGTCACTGGCCCTCATATGTGGGATCCGAACTGGGGCCGCTGGCATCCCAAGCCAGTGCTTGACCACCGCGCCACTCGGCCGGCCTGTACAACATAATTTTAAAAGCACATAGTCTCTGACCCAGCTACTTCGCTTCCAGAGCTCTGTTCTAAATAAATGCCGGCACGTGTGTACACAGATGTATGTTCAGGGATGTTTCCTTGCAGCCAAGTTTATCAATACAAACAATTACAAACAACCTAGCTGTCCCTCCTTGCCTAAACATGGAATATTATGTAGCCACAAAGAAATGAGATAGACGCATGAGCAAATATTTCAAGACATACTCTTAAGTAAACACCGTTAGTTGTAAAACAATCCATGTGATACTATCCCATTTTAGAAAAAAAAAAAATTGTACATGTATTATAACTTGACAATACATCGAAAGGGGCCTAGAGAGTGTGCGCTTGTTGACACCTGTAGCTCTGGAAGAGGGAAGTGGGCGTTGGGAATAAGGAGGGGGGCTCTGAAATCCTGCTCTGCACCCCGCAGTCCTGTATACGTCCTTTATAATAGACTCTGTACAACTTAATTTAGCATTTCTAAAAGTAAAAATAAAAAATGACAACTGTAGCTTACAAAGAAGGGGATCAAAGACAAGAAGGTTGGGAAACACCCGTGGCCACGGAGAGAAAGGAGAACGACTCTCTGACAAATTCCTTCCCTTGGGCTCCCCCCATTGTGCCCCCTTTTTAAAAACTTCATGCAGACACTACCCATCTGATAGCACATTCTTTCTTCAGACATTACAATGCAGGTGACCAAACTACAGCTCTCTTTATCCCAAAGGTGAAGATTTCTCCACCACACACACCTTCCCAAATCCCCCAAGTAGTGTCAGAACTTGGCCTTTATAAATATCCACTGGCCACCCAAATAACCCACCTCGAAAGATGGGTTACTACTACCAGTGACATTCAGGGACACACAAAAGTAGTTCAACACGTCTTTAAAGAATAATGTTTGTTAAGTAGCCAAAATAGTTTTTTCCATGACAAAATTTGAAAGTCTGGAGTGGTATTTGAATAAATTATGATAAAACCTGAAAACCTGGAGATGCGTTTTAACAGAAATGATACAATCTTGAAAGAACACCGTTCAGCAAAGCTACCACACTCACTCAGCACGCCAGAATTGGCTACCTCAACAGTCTGCTGCACAGGTCAGGCACAGTGACACCCAGCCCCTCTGAGGGTGAAATCAGAGCCCACACGCCCCATCTCCTCACCTTTCCGAAGGCCGTCGCTCCGGCACAGATGTGCGTGTAACCGAACTGCTTCTGAGTCGCCACGACCAGTGGCGTCAGCTCCTCTGAGGGTTAAACACACCTGATGAATACAGCGCCTGACACTCCCACGCTCACTACTCAACAGCGATGCACACGGGGCATTGCCCCACCGCGGGGCCTCACCTGGAAGGAGGCCCTTGTAGGCGTCATGTTGGGCCACCAGCACTTTCCCGACACCGGTTACTCTGCAGAGATCTTGTGCCACCTGTGAATGATTGACAGAGGTTCTGATCATTTTATCCACAGAAAGTGCAAACAGCCACCATTACAAATGTCAGCAGGAGCGACATCTTCACGGCTAACTGTAACAACTGTCATATCAGCACAAGGGCTACTGAGGAATAAAACAATATACTGTTTAACACAGAAAATCTTACACCACTTGATCCAGCTGCCCACTGACCTTCAACAAAAATTCCTGCCTTGAAAAGAAAAGTTACTAACTGATAAACCACAACTGACAAAGCTCTCTATTCAAATTTAGTTGTCAGCTGTCCTCTTTACCCTAGCTCAATGTAAGTGCAAATTGATGATCTTAAAAATGGTTCCCTTTGTCCCTCACAACAGCCACACAGCCAGCCCCTTTCAGATTTTGGGCTTCCTAGGAGTAAAGAGCAGGTCACAGCACTTTATTTGGCAAGAATAATTTCTGCTGATGGTAAAATCAGTGACCCTGGGCATGACAGAAAACCTCACACACGGTCAACACTCCTGAGTTCCTGTGAGGAAACCTATTTTTTATTTTTGAGCCTCATTTTTCCTGTTTGGATCAAATCTCCCGTATAGGGAAGGCAGTTAGAATTCCCCTTGTTAAGGCTCTGTAATTACAGCCTGCTGCTTTCTGCTTTAGCACAAACAGGCAATCACACGGCAGTCTTCTGCCTTCTTGTCACCACCACGCTGACTCACTGAGAAGCGAACGTAAAAGACTGCACCTGCAGGACGCAGCACACAAGGACCTCCGTGGGCCCATGCACTCGCTGCCCGCAGGCTGCGCTATGCTATCCGAATTCCCCTTGCTCCACAGCAAGAGCTCCGGCACCACGCGTTAGGATCACTGGCTGCTTACAGACAGCAGTCCTGAACGTGAAATCCGCCCAGGCCATGAACAGTGTCTGTACACAGGCACTCATGGCTTTTAAGATTGGCACATGACATGCTAATAAAATCGGGACTGAAGAGACGATGTCTGCCTTTTCTCAAAATAGTGTATAAAAGATAGCATTTCAAACATTTTTAAACTAATATTAGAATATTTACATTCACAGCAAAATAAGCACTCAAACCCATTGTATGTACGTCTGAAAAGCAGGCACCCAGAAGAGACAGTACAGCCAGATCCTATGAGTGTCAACTACAGAAGACTCCGGTACACATAACTTAACCCTGCACCTGCCCGAAGACACTCTTTGAAGACACCGATTTCACGTGAGAAACCAGGAGCGACACTGGCATTCCGAACCTCAGTACCTCCCACACTGCCTAGGATTCTCTGGAAAGCAGTGTGCGCTGTCCAGGCTTCTTCCCCAGAGGCCCGCGCCCCCAGCTACAGCGCACACGCGGGGACGCCTGTGTGGGGGGCGAGGGGAACGGTGGCTCAGGCTGCAGAAGCCTAACTGAAGCCCAATTTCAGTGGCACAGACACTGCAAAGCCTATCATAGCACCTTTCTAGGGGGCTGCTTTACAAAGCTGTCAGTGTCCTATTTCAACAAGAACTAAAACGAAGACCATCTTTCCATGCCCAGCTAGTTTGGAAAGCACAGTACTACTTCCATTTGAGTTCTCATAACAATTAAAAAGTAACACCCATGATGCTTTGTCCAGATTTACCACTCGCAGGAGTTAAAAGCAATTAGCAGGTATAGTCATCAATACAAAAAAGCAATCGGCTATTAACCTCTAAGGGGACTTGAATATTATCATTCTACTTGGTACCTGATGGCACATGATGGTGCCAGTGGAACTAAATCAAGTATTTCACCTCATTTCAAAAGATAAAATGCTTAGTGAACAAACTTAGTTCCTTTTTCACATGCAGTAATGGTTGTGACACTGGCCATTTAATGAGGCTGAGAGCCCAGTTTCGGTTCCAGTCCTCACCATAATTCTCTGTTGCCATCTTTCCCTGTCTCTTGATAGAGATTATATTTGCTATGATTGACCTTAAAAATTTCTCACCTTGTCACATTTGGTCCCAGCTACTAAGCAGGACACTTCACCTCCCAGACGTTTGGCTGCAGTGATGGTATTTAATGTAATGGGTGCTAGGGTATCGTTTGCATGCTCAGCTATTACCAGGGTACTCTGAAATCGTAGCAATGAGACCTAAAAAGAGGGAGAAAACAGAAAAGAATGTTGTAATAGCTTTTTTCTCTTTTACTGACTTAAGCATGTGTGCTTTAAAGAAAACCATATACAATATTCAGTTCTATAAATGCATTTATAAAATACTTGTTCAATAGCAAAATTCAGCTATTATGTCTGTAACTGTATTACTAATATTCATACCTAATAAGAACAGAATACGCAAAGTAGTGTTCTACTGTTAAAAATTTTTAAAAATTATTTCAAAACAATTTTCCAACTAATCTGTGATCTATGAGAAAGTTACTGCATATAAATTTAACACTGTTAAACAGAACACATGACTATCAAACTAGGAATCAAACTGCTGCCAATTCCATTCACTTGCAACAATGGTACTGAACAACACGTACACCCAGAAACAATGGGTCTGAAATCAATCACTCAAGCTGATTTCTATTGTTTCAGGCAAAATGCATTCAATGCCAAAATAACTAAAAATGTAAATGTCTTTAAAACAACACACACAGGGCCAGCCCAGTGGCACGTTGATTAAGAGCTGGCTTGGGACAGCAGCAGCCCAGGTTCAGATCCCACTTATGAGAGCCAGTGACACTGCCCTCTACAGCTAAGATGGTGAACAACAGCTCCACCTGGAGCTGGGCCGCTGTGAGTCCCCTTGGAGGGCATAGTTGCAGCCGCTGCTGCAATGGGCTGCCATAGGCTACAGTAAGTGGTCGGCAGCTGGCGTGAGCTGCCAATAGCCGCGGGGAGCAGCCGTCGAGAGGCTGGCCACCAATCTGCCTCACCTGAGAAGAGCGCAATGACGATACCAACATGGGTCAGTGAAGCAACGTCTTCCACAATTAGACTGAACAAAAGGACAGCAACTTGTTTGTTCCCCTTCCCCAGTTCCCCAAAGCTGTTCTCCTCCCCCAATTCTCCAATAAAATCTTCAAAAAAAAACACACCAAAAAAACCAACAACACATACAGCAATTCTGCTGAGGTTTCAACTATTCAAATGTGCTTCCAAATTTTAAAAAAAGCTTATAGACAGTACCTTAGAACCAAACCACACCTACCCATACCCACTGTGGACCATCAAGAGAGGCAACAGTTCACGGTCATCTAGAAAGACTTCAAACACCAGGAACACAAAAATGAACAAAAATAGTCCCTGCACTCAAAAATGTCAAGAGAAATAAGACCTGTTCACATACAATTATAAGACGGAACAGTTTTTCAATTAACAAAGAGATCCAAAATGTTGGAGGCTGCAGATCATGAAGCAGAGAAGGGGAAGTTTAGGTGCTCCTGTCATGTGAAAAGGTGAGGGAGGGCGCCTGCCGAGCAGCCCCCCACCCAAAGACTTTTAAGTGTTCCTTACTACAGAAATGTTAAGTCTACTCCCTAGTTTCATAATCCCTTAGCTCCTGGCATAGAATCCTAAAGATGGCTCCTAGCCTAAATGGTTGTCTGTAAATCAGTTTCTGAATCTTAAACAATAGAAGTCTCCTACCCCTGCTTCAGATAACCACTTGAAAGCCTGTAACTTCCTAATATCCCCCAGGCCAGGAAGCTAAATGTCAGACCCATTCTGTGTCCAGACAACTGACGCCACCTGAGTGATGGACTCAATTGCCACAAGTTTCATGAGAGCTAACAGATTTATTAATTAAAATCTATTTTTCCTCATTCAGGGGCCTTGGGGATACAGACAACACCCCAGCAAGATTACCAGTCACAACCAAAGAAGCCAGCACGGTCTTCCAGGTGGAGCGCGAGACCCCTTCCTCTCATCTGAGATCAGACAGGGTGAGAGCTCCGTGAACCCCAATAGGCAGGGGCAGCTCTCCACCCCTGCCCAGCAGGGAGCAGATACAGAAGAGGAGACCTCCTGTCCCTCAGCTTCCCACAGAGATTTTATGGGGATCACGACTCTCAAAGGGAAAACTAGGCAGGCAGTTAGAGGCAGGCATTGGGTCTCTGCATTCCTGCACGTCCCATAGAGTGGGACGGCCCAGGGGACCTCCCCTCTCCACCCAAAACTCCCCTTTGTATTGTAATTATATACCCCTGTGGGAAAACAAATGGGCACAAAATATACAACTAGATCAGACCAGTCACTCGCACCTGCGCAGGACCTCTTGTCAATCACAGGTGCCCAGCCATCCTCTACTGCTCGTGCCCACTTCTATTTCTTTAAAGTGTACTATCTCTTCTAATAAACTGCTTTTTCACTACTTTGCCTCCATATCTCATCCAATTCTTTGAGTTGCCAAGGATCTGGACTTCGCGCCGCGAAGGTTCCACTCTCCAACAACATGAGGAAAGAAGCAAATTTTGGAACTATCTTGGGGGCAAGAAACTGCAATGAGCAATGAGAAAAGGAGGCAGCGATGGCTGACTGGCAGGATTGCCTGGCTTCGTTCAGCAATCATCTTCAGATCTGGAGCAGCTGCAGTGACGAAGCATAATATAAATTGACCCAGAAGTGGACACTTACGAGGGGGGTACGAATAAAGGGAAGGCAGGCACAGAGCTATAACGCTGGTTAACAACAGAATTGACAAAACACATTTTTTTTTCACTTACTATACTGTTAAATATTAATTGCTATATTAGTTTAACCAGTCTCTGCAGTCACTTGGGTTATTAATAATGCAATACTATAATAAATAATGCAAAGACCATCCTCATGGCTAAATCTCTGCACTCAGCCAGTGAGAGTGCCTTTTAGTTGAAAGACCCTCTGATGGGAACCTGCCCAGACTTTGGTCTAGCTGCTCTGTCCAAAGAAGACTAAGCCAGGTTCTGCTCAACCGTCAACACAACAGGGAGCCCCCACCCAGGCTTCCTCCCTCGGCTTCGCCCCACCTTCTCCTGAGCCCTCTGAACCCCTCTATCCCGGAGTGGGAACCAGAGCCAGGGGACACAGAAGGTAGGGCAGGCAAGCCTTCCAGGGGCAGAAATGCCTCCCCGGGGGGAGCGGGAGGGCGGCGCACGGCCGGCTGGGCCTCAGGGAAGCATCACTACAAAGTGTCAGTGCAGGACATTCCTTTTCTCCTCCCTTTTGTTCATTCCAAGGGAGCAAGGAAGGGGTGAAAATGAGACCTCTGTTGTTGCAAATCAAATACCTGTTTGTATGCCTTTTTATTTTCTACAACAAAAATTTGCTTTCTTAGGGGAGATGGTTCAAGTTTAGGTTAGAAATCTTTATGCACATCTTAAGACTCTTTTCTTATAACAAATTCTTACAGGTAGAATTGATAGATCAAGAAGTAGGCACACTTTTCAACGCTTTTAATACTGACTGACGCACATTGTTTTCCAGGAAAGTTGTAGCAAATCCCAAGAATTCACAATTCCTGGGATGGATGGGATGAGAGTTCTCAGAAGGCAAATACCATACCTGGTCATCTCTGGATCCCCAGACTCGAATGCTTTATTACAATAAATACCTGTAGAATTATATGGTACTTTCTTTCTTTAATCAGAAGGGCACACCATCTTGTGAAGAACTTCATAATTAGGACCCAATGGCATAATTTATTATTTAAATCACGTTTCACAAGAATTGCCAATAACACATTAGTACCAATATATATCAGACACCAATTTTTATTATGTTTCACACTTCATTTTCCATAAAAATTATGAGATTTCCATCAACATTTGGAGAATAAATCCAAGATTTGGTGGCAGAAGGCCCGTATTTGCTGTAAATTATAGTTCTATCAACAGATAAATTAGATAGTTCTCCTAAGGGATCCTCCAGCTTTTTAGAACTTCCAGGGGGACATTGTGTTAAGTGTGTGTGTGTGTGCCTGTGTGTGCATGTATATGCACATGCGTGTCATCTTAACTTAAAACTCATAAAAACTCTATGATGCAGATACCATCATTACCCTGACTTTATATGTAACGAAGTTCGAGCTACACAGATAGGAGGCGGAGCCAGGTGAAAAGTCCAGGTTATGACTCCAGATTTGGGGTTTTACTTACCACTCACATCAAAACAGCACCACTTTAACTGCTTTATATATGGATCAGTCCTGTAAGATTTCACTTAGCAAATACTCTCCTGCTTTAAAAAAATAAAAATAGCTCTGGTCAAAACGAAAACAGACATCCACAGCTTCTTCTCTGGCTGTAAAAATCTGTAACCCTAAAATCCTACTTTATGGAGAAGAGTGGTATAGAATACCACTGAAGAATCAGAAAGCACAGGTCCATTACTGAAAAGGTGTTAAACAAAAGTCATTGTTATTTTGCCTTATGCCCCACTGCATCTGTATTCTTTGGGGCCCTCATTTTCATGGAGAAACGGAGCCAAATTCTTAAACATTTGAAAATAATGATTGAAATACTTAATAAAGTAACTACCGAGAAAGGAATCTCCATCTCTTCAAAACACTGCTACTTAAATCAAGATTAATTAAAGCAGGCTTCTGTCACCATAAATTCTTAGTTACCAACCATACCAGGCCCTCAGCACGGCGTGGCCCTGTTGCCAGGATACACTTGTGGGCACGCTCACTCCCTCCCCACGCCATTCCCTCAGATATGCTCTTCTGAAGTTCCTCAGACCCCTGAGCGGTCTGTTCCCCACATCAGCAGGGAGGCTCACCTCTTACTTCACCTTGAAAACCAAAGTCCAGGCGGCAGAAAGGACCTGCCTCCCCTTCCTGATCTCAACCCCAGAACTCCTGCCCGGCCCCATCACAGTGGAAGCCACTGCAGGTCCTTCCCCCAAAGTCTGATCTCTTTTATCTGATTCCATCCTCTCAAATCTACTCAGACTTCTTTCTGTTATCTCTTTTCCATAATGTCTCCAGCTGGCTCCTTCCAGGGAAACATTTAAACTTGTTCAAGACTCTCTGGATTTTAATGAATCCCCAAAGTAAAAATCCACCACCTCACCTTCCTCTCCAGCTAATTCCTCATCTGTCATTCACACCTCAACTTCAGCAAATGAAATACACACACACACACACACGCACACACAAAGCTGTCACTGTGAAAAGACATGGAAGAACCTTAAATTAAATGTAAGTGAAAGAAGGGTGTCTCAAACGGCTACCCACCTATGTGACAGGCTGGCAAAGCTAAGGACAGAGAAAAAAGATCAGTGGTGGGCTGGGGGAAAGAGGGATGAACAGGCAGAACACAGAGGTCTGTAGGGCAGTGACACCCCTCTACATGACACTGTAACGACGGACACACGTCTTTATCCCACAGAAGGCATCACACCGAGAGTGGCCCCTAACCTTTACTAGGGATTCTGGGTGATACCATGTTTCAGTGTAGGTTTAGCTATTGTAACACATATAGCATCTGGTGGGGGACCCCGATAGTGAGGAAGGCTGGGGGATGTGGGGGTGCTGTGCACCTTCTGCTCAATTCTGCTGTGAACCTGAAACTCCTCCAAAAAAGAGTCCATTGAAAAAAACTTTCTGTTGCTTTAAAAACACCTTTATAGGGCTGGCCAAGTGGAGCGGGGTGGTTAAGAGCTGGCTTGGGAAGCCAGCGGCCCCGGTTCGGGTCCCACATATGAGGGCCAGTGACACTGCCCTCAAAAAAAAAAAAAAAATTTTAAAACACCCTTATAATACTCTACTCTGTACAATGAACTATGAAAACAATTTTAAGACTTTATTTAGGTCAGCCGTTCTCCAAGGCTGTCCACCTGAGCCACAGAAAATGAGATGACTGTTTTCTTCATTGTCCCCAAAATACACATAGCTGGGAACATTCTAGACACATAGGTGAGAAGTTAATTCGTTACATACAGTGGGTGCTCTAAGATTACAAATGCTCACTGCCCCCTTAAATGTGTCCTCCTTGTGTGTGTGGATGTGCACGGCTCCTGCAGAGTACTCCTGGGGACACATCCAGGAAGCACCAAGAAAACAGACTGGGTATGGGGAAGCTGAATGCCATCAAAAGGCAGGTCTCAGTTGCCACACAAGGAGCCCTGGAGCTGGGGTGGGTTAAAGGGGTCACTGTCCTCCCTCCACCCTCTCAGAGCTAAGCTGCTTGGAAACAATGTCGGTGCCCTGCACTCTGCGGCCTCACCTCTTGTTCTCCTCTACCCACAACACACTGATTCTCATTTCCACTATGACACCGAATCCACTCTCTTCAAAGTCATGCAAACCTCGCTATGGCTAATTCCAACGAACACATTTGGGTCCTTATCTTACTCAGCCTTAACGGTTCTTGAGACTTTTAGGAGCAACCAAGGAGATTTATGGCTCAGGAGCTCCACATGTGTTAGAAGGGGAAAAAAAGCTGGACTCTGATTCCCTACTTTACCCTTACAAACGCACTCAAAAACAAGAATAATAATTTTAACCAAGTCCCCCACTATCTCTGAAAACTAACTGGGGTAAGCGGAGGGGGGGAGGGTCTTTTTGCTTCTTTACTCAAAAATTAAAAAGCAGGAGTAAGCTACAAAATCTTCCCAAGTTCTACTGAAAAAATGTAACATATAAGGAGAGTCACCTATCCCTACTTTAACATACATTCTGCAATAATAAAATGTATATTACATTTCTGTACTTCAACTAAATAACTTACTTTAACCTCTTTGGTAATAAAACACGGTAGCTTTCAATCATGATTAGAAGTGTCATATGACATTAATTATAATATTAAAAACAGTCAATTTACTTCACTTTAAAAACAGACAAGACTCTTAGCAGACACACTGGCAGGCAGCATAATTTTACGGAATTCACCTTATGCAATAAATCTTTTAGAAGCACATCAAAATTGGCTTTCTTCTTACAAAAGAAATTAAAATTTGCATGAGAATTACAGAGTTCAAGCTCATTCATCAACACTAAACCATGGTCTCTGAATACCAGTTTCCCGGGTTCTGAATCATGATAGATATGCCTTCCTGTCTGGCAATAAACACAGAAATACTCCAATGACCTTGAAAAGTGTTGCTTCACTCTCCACATAAGATATTTCTTTGGCATCATATTAGTGAACAAATTAATGTCAAATGCAAATGAATAAAATCATACTAATAACTCAAATTAATAGCCCCACAAGAATGTTAACTAATTGCAAATGCCTGTTGCCTGTTTTCCTCTTAGCGTTTCTCCAGCTATATGCTGTCGATGTAAAAGACCGCCTTCATTATTAACAGATGACATTAAGGAGCCCCCCCCACAGGTGAAGGACTTTGCTCATGAGCACAAATAAGTCAAAACTGGAACTGGAATTTAGAAACGAAATGCAAGTCATTTAACTTACATTCTAACAGTTTAAGGTATCTCTTTCTACCATTAATTGTGGTAAAAAACACATCACAAAATTTACCCACTTAACCATTGTTAAGTGTAGTGTAGTAGTGTTATTAGCTACATTCACATTGTTTTGTCCACAGTTCAAGGTAATCTTTTCAATCCTTTAATAAAGTAACTTAAATCTTATTAAAAATACAGTTTCATGAAATATATTTTCCTATTTTTACTCACAGTTAGCTACAGAACCATTTTTTTTTTAAATTTCAAGAGTGGGGGGTTGAAATAAGCTATTTTGATTTTAAGACATGATAAATATAAGTTAAAGAGAAGACAGAGTGAAGGGACTCCCATTTTACCATTTTAGAAATATGGGACTTGAGCATCAGAAAATTTAAGAGTAATAATGGATTATAAGAATCCATGAGTCTTGGGCCGGCTGAGTGGCACGGTGGTTAAGCGCTGGCCTGGGAAGCCGGTGGCCCCGGTTCAGTCCCACATATGAGGGCCAGTGACACTGCCCTCAAAAAAAAAAAAAAATCCATAAATAAACACAAAAATAGGCAAGAAGGGAATTTTCTTCCTTTTAATAGAAGGCCAATAAATGTAGAAATTAAGATACAATTGGAAGAAGCACCATTTTACATCAAATACGGGCTAAGCCAACGTCGTGAGTATCCTAACGCAATGCACCAAGAACACGTAACTTCTGTGATTCTTCTCTCAAAAACACACAGCCTGAATCTAATCATGAGGAAGCACCCGACAATCCGAAATCGGGGGACAGTCAACGAAACAGAAGGCCTGCGCTCTTCCAAAATGTCAGTGCCATCCAAACCGAGGAAACGGCGAGGAACTTCTGTAACAGAAGGGACACGAGCACCAGGCGCAGCGCGGCCCGGCCTGCCCTAGACCGGGACCGGGACCGCTGCATCCCCAAGGCGACGCCTGAATGTCTGTGGGCCGCAGTGTTGTGCCACTGTGAGACCTGCTGATTCTGCCCATGATACCGCAGTTACGAAAGGCGAACCTCCTTGCTCTTAGCAAATACAGTGACTTCCTTAGGAGGAAAGGGCACATCTGCAACACATTCTCAAATGAATCAGACAAATAATACGTCTATACCGAGAGAGAGAGAGAGAGAGAGAGAGAGAGAGAGAGAGAGAGAGAGAGAGAGAGAGAGAAAGCAAATGTGCCAACCTGTGAACAGCTGGTGGAACTCGGCAAAGCGTTTTGAGCATTCTTTCTGCTATATTTTCAACTTGTCTATACGTTTAGAATTTCAAAAGCTAAGAACTGAAATACGTATGTGCGCGTGTGTCCATTTTAGAAGCGCTCCACCGTTCTTTACACACTCGAAATCTCTCGAAGGATCCTCATGACTGTAGAGCAGCTACGTGACTTAGTTTGACCTCAAACTTTTAAAATAAGTCAAGGTCAATATCTGTGGCAAACCACCATAGAGATGTGGAAATACCGTCTATGGATGCTGGCAAACTGTGCTAATAACAATGATCGAAGTTAACCACTCTTATTGTCTCTGTTAGCCCTACAAAACGAGTGTTAAAGGGTCCCCACCACAATTAGACTGCTTGTGCCAGACTTCTCACCTGTCCACAAAACTACCTTCCAGTGACTGCAAAATAAGTATTTCTCTGCAAGTCTGGCTCAGATCCTTGCAAGTTTCCCAAATCCACGACTTCGACTTGTGTGTGTGTAGATTCTCGGAGGAAAAAAAATCTCCGGGGAGGGGGGGAGGGGGAAAGCCTGAACCCTGACCTGAAGGGCGTGGGTCTGAGCTCCGTGGAGGGTGCGGGGAGGTCGGGGAACGTTTTTATGGCACCAGGAATGCCCTGGGGCCCACGGAGACCTAGGCGCGTCGGCCGCCGTGGGAGAAAACCCCTGCGGCGAGCGCACCGCAAGCACGAGACGTCGGCCGTTTCCGACCCCGGCTCCGCAAGGTCTCTCCCAGGCAGCCTAACCTCGACTTGCAGCCCGTGTCCGGCTACGGCCATCCCGCTGCGTTGGGGTAAAGCGCGGTTTTCTTCCCGCCTTTCGCGCGCAGCCGCACCCAGGTGGTCGCTCACCGAGCCCCGCCCCCCGCAGATGCCCCGCCCCCAATCGCCTGACGGGCAGCCGGACCCAGGTGGTCGCTCACCGAGCCCCGCCCCGCCCTCAATCGCCAGACAGGCAGCCGGACCCAGGTGGTCGCTCACGAAGCCCCGCCCCCCGCGGGCGCCCCGCCCCCAATCGCCAGACAGGCAGCCGGACCCAGGTGGTCGCTCACGAAGCCCCGCCCCCCGCGGGCGCCCTCAGCCGCCTGACGGGCAGCAGCTGGGGGCCGCCCAGCCGCCTCCGCGAGCCCTGAGCAGGGCAGCGCCCGGGGGAGACGCGTCGCTCGCGCAGAGGCGTTCGCTCCCCGGCGGGACACTCTTCCCCAGACAGCACCGCAGCGGCGACCGTCCCCCCCACGCGTGGAGAGCCTGGCGACCCCGCGGGGGCAGGGCTGGGCCGGCCTTCCGGGGTCACCTTGGCCCCGCCGGTGGCCAGGGCAGCCCCAGGCCTTCGGGCCGCTGGCGCCAGGGCCGTCAGCCGCGTGCGGGCCGGGGCCCAGGCCGACACCCGCCCGAGGGAGGCAGGCAGAGGCCGCCCCGTCCCAGCGGGCCCCACCGCGCCCGCCGCCACTCACCGCCCGCCGCAGCCGCCTAGGAGCCGCCGCTCGGAACATGCTCGCCGTCCCGGGTCGCCCCAGTGAAGTCTGCCTCTCAGCCGCGCGGGACGCCGACTCCACAGCGCCGCCCGTCAATCACGGCAACGCTCGCGAGACGCACGGGCGCGAGCGGACGCCCCGGGCGCAGAGCGCGAGCTCGCGGCCCCCGCCTGCCCATTGGGCGGCCGCGCGGCCAATGGGGACGGCGGAAAGGGAGGGGCTGGGCTTGGGAGTAGGGCAAAGGTGAGGCGGCGGCTCGGCGGGGCGGGGCGGGGCGCGCAGCCTCCCAGGCCCGCCCCGCCTCCCAGGCCCGCCCCGCCTCCCAGGCTCGCCCCGCCTCCCAGGCTCGCCCCGCCCCGCCTCCCAGGCTCGCCCCGCCCCGCCTCCCAGGCTCGCCCCGCCCCGCCTCCCAGGCCCGCCCCGCCCCCGCGCCGACGCCGTCACGCCACCGGCTCCGAGGTCCAGCCCCGCCCTCCTCTTAGTCACGGAGACCGACGCTCCACCTGCAACGTGTTAAACGCCTCTTCCAAGTCTGGGAGCGGAGGCTAGAATGCGCACCGCAGGGACCTCCGCAGACTCTGGAGAAACACACAAGGAAACGGCTCTCGCCTGCTGCGCGAGGAGGGATGCACCCCACGGGGGCTGTTTGGGCTGGGTTCCGGGTGGGCGCCAACAGGCGGGGACAGCGGGCAGGAGGCGCAGCGGCCGGAGACGGGGCCGGGGTGCGCGTGGAGAGCGGGCTGACGGGGCGTAACCTGGGGCGCCCCGGGCCTCCCGCCCACAGCCGCCTTCCAAGCCGCTGGCTGCCGAGGGACGCCTGGCCTCCGCGTCCACACGCCCAGCCGCCTCCCCAGCCTCTCTACGGGATGTCCCTGAACACCTGGAAGGCACCTGTCCACCAGCTGCTCGGCCTTCCCTCGGGTGTAACGCTCCTGTTGTCCGCTTCCCAGGAAATATTTCCCACCTCCGCCCAGCTGAGCAAGCCAGAGACCTGCGGTCATGCTGGGCTCCTTCCTCTCCTCATCCCCCATCCTGTCAGTGAGTTGAAGCGAATCGACCTCCAGAACAGCTCCCAAATCTTGCACCTGGGACCCCGCTGGTTTGGCTGGCTGCGCTGGCTCCACCCTCCCTCCCGCCCATCTCCCCTGCCACCCAAGGGTGAGCTGGTCATGGTGCTCTCCTGTGGAACACACTTCGGTGGCTCACCGCTGCTTTTAGGATAAAACACAACCCCCTTAACACGCCTTACACGACCGGTGTGAGCTGATACTCATGGGGGCATCACTGCGCCCCTCCTCTGTCCCCCAGTTTAACAGAGAGAGAAGGCAGCTTTCTGCAAGCCAGGAAGAGTCCCGAGCAGAGCCCTACCTTGCTGGCACCCTGACTTTGGACTTCCAGAGTTGAGAAAATATATTTCTCTTGTTCAAGCCACCTAATCTACGGTACTTCGTTATGGCCGCCCGAGCTGAGTATGGTCCATCGTGCAATAACAAAAAGGCACTTATTACTGACACATGCAACAACGAGTGTGAAAAGCATTGCACCAAGTGGAAAACGCCAGGTACAAGACATATGATACCATTCACAGGCAGCCTGCAAAACGAAAAAGTAAGGGACACAGAGCAGTAGGGGTGTCTTGGAGAGGGGCGACTGGTGTCTCTCAGGGCTGAGGACAGAATGGGGAGTGACTGCTATTGGGTGTGGCCTTCCTTTGGAGGGTGATGGAAAATCTGCAATGGATTGTGGTGAATATATTAAAAAGCATTGAACTGTACGCTTTAAATGTCAAACTGCACAGTATGTAGCTACACACACAAACATAGATGCACACGCACATCCTGTAAGGGATGTTATGATAAGTCCTCTCGTTTATTTTTTTTTTCCAAAAAATACATCAGTTGAAAAAGCCAGTAATTTTTTTTTTTAAAGATTTTATTGGGAAGTGGGGGAGGGGAACAGCATTGAGGAATCGGGGAAGGGGAACAAACAAGTTGCTGTCTTTTTGTTCTTCAGTCTAGTTGCGGAAGACATTGCTTCACTGGCCCATGTTGGTATCGTCATTCCGTTCTTCCCGGATGAGGGAGATCGGTTGCCAGCCTCTGGATGGTCGCTCACCGCAGCTATTGGCAGCTCACGCTGCCTGTCGGCCACTCACTGTAGCCTATGGCAGCCCACTGCAGCAGGGGCTGCAGCCTACCATTGCCGGGGCTCGCACAGCCCAGCTCCAGGTGGAGCTGTTGTTAGCTGTAGAGGGCAGCGTCACTGGCCCTCATATGTGGGATCCAAACTGGGGCTGCTGGCATCCCAAAACCAGCGCTTAACCAATGCACAATTCAGCCGGCCCGAAAAAGCCAGTAATTTAACTGTGAATGATGACAAACGTCTTGTTAACACCTTACACACCAACCGTGACACACCCCCCCCCCCCCGTTTCAGGGCTCCCTGACTGGGAACTGCTGCTTTACACCTAGTTTAACATGCTGTACACCCTTCAGCTCTCTGTCATCCATCAATATGGCTCGAATTCACCACTTTCCAGAGCTGCTCCAGAATTTCTATAAAAGCGGTTTTGGGGCAGCAGCCAGTTAGAAGTGGAGGCCCAGGGATTTGTCTCAAAGCTGTGTTTGCACAGCAAACCCACTTTTTCACTTAAAATCTGGAAGCCGATGAAGATTGGACCCCAGGGTACTACTGCTGGCCCCTTGCTCTGTTTCAATGTGGGCCACGTAAAAATGGGCCTGTATTCGTAAACCAGCTTCATATTTTCAAGGCTCATCTGTGTTCTCAATAAGACATTACTTTGCAACATTCTACCTTGCTAAATACAGCACGTGAAAATGGGCCAAACTTCTTAGCAGTGTCTGCCAACAGAACTTCTTGCTTCGTGCTAACAACACCCACAGGTGATGTTAATGGTGCCACTTTCAGATTCTCCTTTCAACTTATCTGTTCCTTCCCATGAGTTGTCATTTCTCTGTTTGAAAATCATGACCGTGAAACCTCTAACATTTATGGGTTATGCAAACAGCTTCCCTTGGTATATTTTTAATAATCACGGTTCTTATTATTACCAGATGTTGAAATCCCTAATGATAACAGAGAGACAGACTTTAAGGATAAGATTATTTGGGCAGGGGAAAGGTGATGTTTTTATTCTGAGATAGCAGGCGTCTGACCTGGGTTTGTATCTGGTTTTTTCCACTTTTAGTTGAGATGTCTTAGACAAATTCCCGAATTTCCTTAAGACGCTGATCCCGTCTTCACTGATCAGAGAAAGTGCTGCTAATGCTGTCCTTATAGGGTTTGGGTGACAAATCTGTGGGAGTATATGTGGTATTAGTTGTCTGTTGCTGTGTAGCGCCTCAGTCCCCAAATCCAGCAGCTTGAAATGTGTATTGTCACATGGCCTCTGAGCATGAGGAATTATGGTGTGCCTCAGCTGGGTGGTTCTGGCTTAATCTGTCACAGGTCGCAAACTACTGGCCAGAGCTACAGTCTCTGGAGGCTGACGTGGGACTGAAGCACAGGTTTCCAAGCTCACCTACGTGACTGTTGGCAGGAGACCCATCCATACGTCTTTGGCCAGAGCTGGTGATCAGAGCGACTGACAAAGACAGATAAGCACCGAGACATAAGCTGCAGCTTTTTACATCCCACACTCAGCAGTGACATACTGTCATGACTGCTGTATTCTACTGGTCGCACTAACCTATGGATAGAATGTGGGAGAGGACTACACAGGGTGAGCATAACAGAAAGCAGGGGCCGCCCAAAGCCATCTTGGAGACTGGCTAACCACCTGTGTATGAAGCACCCAGCAGGGACACCCGGACACCACAATCTCCACAGCCACGTCGTGAGCCCATTGTGTACAGGCCCTCTTCTAGGCCCAGGAAGACAAAATAGACACAGTCCTTGCCCTCAAAGGATTCGTTTCTAGAAGCCCAAAGCAGGTGCCCCCCAAATATGTTTTCTCCCCATGAGACCGAGACAACAATAAACTTCCTAAAAGGAGGCCATGTTGATCAGAGGTACAGTCACAATCCAAGGAATTCCCACTTGGGAAAGTAGGGAACCCTCCCAAAAGGTGACATCAAAGTTGGAGCGTTCTTTGCAATTCAGTTTAGAGGCTGAGAATTTGCATGAAAGATGGAACGGAAAGACAGCCATTAAAACTGCCTGTGAGAAAAAGCTGTGCTAACCAAGCTGACGGTAACCATGGTCATGCAACGTTGTGATTTTCCAAACCTCTCCTTTCAGACCTTGGCTCTGGTGTAGACATACCAGGAACCAGGGCTCTAAACTCTGTGAAAGCGACTAAGGCGCTGTCAGTTTTGTTAATGTTTACTATGACGTATGTACAATGTATAAGGTGACCTTGAGGTCAACATCGTCTATTCACTCTCTCTTTTTTTTATTTTTTTTATTTTTATAGCTGAGGCATCCTGCCACCTATTGGGAGCTCAATGGCAACTCAGCTCAGGCTGGCCTCGAGCCGCCATTGCTCAGAGCTCAGCTCGTACTCTTGAGCGAGCTCTTAACCAACTGAGCCACTCGGCCGGCCCTCAACATCGTCTAGAATGCACTGTGACCTCCTCCTGCTTTGTCCTGATTAGTGAAATTTTCTCACCCGATACTTTACTTGTGTTAGAATATCCACATTTCAGGCTCTTCCAGGAAGCCTGTATGCTTCGTGGGATTAACAGCAAACAGCTGGTCTGCACTCTCAACGTGAACCTTGCATGTCTCAGTCTTCCCGATGCTGAGGTGAAGGCTGAGGTTTGCGCCCGAGGACCGAGGTCTTACTCTGCCTTCACACGTGCCCATGTCTCTGCTATGCCCACGGGCCGAAGGGGACACGAGGACTCAGCGGTGCAGAAGAGCCTGCAGCTCCCCAGCTGAGGTCCCCGGGGATGGCGGCCCTCTCCGCTCACACCCTTTGCACAGACTTTGTGGTTGGGTGGCTCTCTGCGGAGGGAGACTGGCACCACCTCTGTTCGCAGAGTCAGCTCCGACCAGTGATGTCTGTGCTACTCAGGGCTGCATTCTCAGTGCTCAGAAAAGGGATTTCGAGTGACCTCCACTAGGGAGTCCCCAGGGACTGCATTGTCGCGTGGACCCCAGGCATCTCCACACTGAGCCATTCACACCACGAAACTGTACCGAGCGCTGGAGCCAAGCGGACGCCCAGGCCTTCCGGGGGGGCCCCCCATTTTGGGCTCATTCCTGCCTCCCAGCTTTGTTGCCAGGCTCCTCCTCCTCACCCCCGAACCTCAGCTCAAGATGAAGTTTTGAGCATCTTGCTACCAAATGGGAAACATCAGGATGACGTCATGAGTCTTTCACTCAGCCCAATAGAAAGGACTCTTTATTCGAAGCTGGCTTTTTCTTTCTTTGGTGTCAATGTTTCCCCCTAAATGATAATAGATAGTTTTTGTTGCTTCTTTTTTTTTTGAGGGCAGTGTCACTGGCCCTCACATGTGGGACTGAACCGGGGCCGCTGGCTTCCCAAGCCAGCGCTTAACCACCGCACCACTTGGCCAGCCCAATTTGTTGTTTCTTAATATCTCACTTGGCATCAGGGAAGGTGGCCATGCCACGTGATATCCCATTGTGGTTTTTTTTGTTTTTGAATTCCAGAAGGCAGACACCCAGTGTCACACAGACTAGTTCAATATCCCCTTCACTCTTGAGGCCTTCCCTGGTGTTTCAGGGCTCACTTTATCTTTCTAAAAAAAACCAACTGTGGGCTGGCCGAGTGGCCCAGTTGGTTACGAGCTTGCTCAAGACTGCAAGCTCTGAGCAACAGGATCTCCGGTTCAATTCCCATATGGGATGGTGGCTACACCCACCCGCAACTAATTGAACAAAGCACTCTGAGCTGAGCGGAGCAACTGGACTTGGAGCTGAGCTAGCTGTGCCCTCTACAATTAAGATTGAAGGACAACAACTTGGCTGTTCCCTTCCGCAACTCCCCAACACTGTTCCCCTCCCCCAATTCCTCAATAAAATCTTAAAAAAAAAAAATTAGTTGATTCACTAAAAAAACTGTTTTTTAAAAAAAATAATCACGTTGGGTGTTTTCCCTCTAAAGTCATAGTGCATAGCGCAGGGCAATGGGTAAAGCAAAAATCTGGCAAACAGGAAACCTCTATAGTCCCAATTGTCAGAGAACATAAATGTACTCTGAGAGATGGCCTTTGATTCCATTTGCTGAGTTCATCATTTCAGTTTTTAGCAAAAATGGAGTCACTTTGTACAGGCTGTTGGCACCCTGAACGCTGCCCGCTTGTGGGGTGGTTTCTGTGCTGGGCCAGCTGAGCCTCACCACACTCTGCCTCCGTGCTTCCCGTGCTCTCGGGCCCGCCCTCGGTTCCGGGCACCAGGCAGCGGCCACCAGCCCGGCTCAACCTCCCGCCCCTCCTCATCCCCCATCAGTACTCGGCGACCCTACCGGCCTTTAGTCTCTCTCTGCCTTGTTTCCCACAGCTGTGGGCACCAGGATTTGGCTAAATGAGATTCCTACAGCAGCAAGGCGAGTATTATCATTCAGTTCTGAAGGTCTTTATGAGTGTGAGGCATGTCTAAAGTGGCTATAAATAATTTATACTGTCCATAACTCAAGCTGATCAAAACAGACCTCATCACGGTGATGCGGCAAAATCTGGTACAAGCAGCTTTTCTGCTGCTCCAAACCAATTACACATTCACAGGAGATGAAGGTCTGACTGGATTCCCTCCTGAGCCGGATTGAAGCTCCCTCCACAATTACACTGATCAAATCTGTGCCCGACTAGAGGTCGATAATCCCACTGGACAAGAGCTGGCAACCCAGGTTCTATTATCTCATTTAGCATCTGTTTTTGGAACGTGCCAGTAGCTCTGGCCTCTAGAAGATGTTTTCCAGTGAAAGAGGATCTTTTGCAGGTTCTTTTGAAAAATTGTTGCTTGATGGGCTTTAACTAGAGCCACGCAGTTGGTGTCATTTATAGTTCCTACTGCGTTTCAAGGTGACGAATAGACAAAGCGGGACACGAGTCTGTTGGTCCTTATCGTGAAGAGAAAACACACAGATTTCGCTTCTTATGAATGTGTGTTACAAAGAATAAAAGATGGCCTTCCAAACCTTTGGAAGATTACGACAGTAACTTCATAAAGAGGCACCTTCACATTTGAGGATACACGATGACTCATTTTCCTTTTGTTTTAGGATGATTGAGGCATCTATGATAGGTAGCGCGGCTGTAACATGCCCCCCTAAACCCACAACACACCCACACATCCATGCAGGATGGAAGAGCTTATCACAACATTCCGTTTCCTTGCTGGAGAAGTAAATACATAGGCACCCTTACCGTTCCAGTCAAATGGAGTCGGTCAGCTGACAGTTCCTTTCACCGCAGTCTAGAAATACTGCTCCCGGGCAACACTGCTGCGGCCCCATGAGTCGGGCCAGCTCTGGGCCCATGCCCACGGTCACTGAGCCTGGCACCGGAGCACGACAGACAAAACCAGAGCCACGGCCACCCCAGGACGACTCAGCTCATGAAGCAGGATTGTTGCCTCAACCTGGGTGGAGTTTTTGGCACCTTTACCAAGAAAGTGACAAACGAGGGGCATCCTCTTCCTTTTTCTTCGGCATTGCAAGTAGAAGCTCTTTCCTTCACCCCATGTCACTTGGGGTTGACAGCAACTGGCTACGGTGCCCAGGTTCCCAAATCCTGCCCACTTCCAGGAGAGGGAGCTGCCACACGCCCACCTGCCTCCTTCCCCCCGACTGCTGTCCTCTCACCTCCATGTCCTCACCCGTGTGTCCGTCTGCCCACAGCACAGGCACACCCATGCCATGTCCCCTCTGACCTCTGAATCTCTTCAGCACAAGAAGGTCACAGACAATTTGCCCAGACAATTCCCTCAGAACTCCTCAGCCAGGCAGTTCCCACAGTGTAGCCCCACGTTCCCTTTCAGTCTTTGGCTCTTGCTGCCTCTTCCATGACAATCCAGCCAAGTGGCCCTGCCTTGGGTGGCCATGGGGGGGTTCCCATCTATGTGGCTTTGCTTGTGCCACTGCCTACACTCATGCCTGCTCCAGCCTCTCCGGGCTGCTCAGGTTTCCCCAAAACGTGCCTGACTGACATACCGCTTGCTATCTGCGAGAATTCGCTGCTCCTTTTCTGCTCAGAAGAGTCACACTCAACCCACAGGGCTCGGACGGTGGAGACGCTGTGAGCTCCAGGACGTCTTTCTGGCCTCCCCACTCGCACCCCTCCTGCCTCCTGGCCCTCTCTCCACAGTGCAGACCCCGAGTCAATGGTGAACAAAGCCCCACACTAAAGTGCCAGGGACAGATTTTAATCAGTGATAGGAGGGCTCCGAGGAGCCTGGCTAGAGTCTGGTCAAGCAGAGAGTCTCTGTCAGCTGCCATCCTCTCCTCCCTATGTGCGGCCTGTTTCGGTGAAAGGCACCCTGTCCACCCCAGGACCCTAGCCTGAAGACCGGCCCTTTCACAAGAGGCTGGCCTCTCTGCAAAGCGACACTCCAGCCCTGGTTTGGCAGCTGCCTTCCCTTCGGGGAGCTCAGTCTCTCCCTCTTTCACTTTCCCCATTGCCCAGATCTCAGCAAGGGGACGGATAGTTCTAGAAGAAAACTGGACACCAAGATTGTGTAAGCCACGACCGACCGGCAGAAGCCAGGCAGGAACGCCAGGGCCGGGGGCCTAACTGCTCCGAACCAGTCCTAGGCCCAGGAGACCCGGCTGGGGTTCCCCCTTCTGGAAAGACAGGAGAAATGCAAGCTTCCCAGAAAGCACCAAGCGCGGCCCTTCCGGGACCCCTCCCCTCCCCAGATCCGGGCCTGCTGGGTTGTCCTGGCATCTACCTTCAACGTGGGGTTTGGAAAGAAACAAAGACTCCCATGGGTCCAAAGACAGAAAAAAGTGTTCATTTTCTCATCCTTGTATAAGGACCCTATTGCTCCTCCAAGAGTGCTGCAGACTGCGGGTTTCCTAACACAGAATGACTTGGAACCATGTCCACTCTAAACAAAGTGACAACCAAATGAGTGAACAAGGCCCTTGCCACCTGGACTCAAGAGCACAAGTCCCTAACTACTATCATGGACAGTGATGTGACTCTCAGTGTCACCTCTGACTGGTATTATGACCTTGTGAAAGTCACTGATTGACTCATTTCTGGGATGCCTCCAGGCAGCGTGGACATCCCAGGGGCTGGCAGATGGGCCTGCATGCAGTCCGCTTTCTAGGAGATTCCATGAGATGTCTGCCACTTCTTCACCCGGCCGGTCTGCCTGCAGCAAATGCTCTGTGTCTGCTAGGGCTCAGGGAGAAGGCAGAGGGGCCCGCAGTGCCACTGGGTCCCTGTCTGCTCACAGGGAGTCAGGCCCGGGCAGGCAAGAGCCCCCTGGAGAGACAGGGGTTAGGAATTCAGGAGCCCTGGAGCGGAGCGTGACCCTCACTTGCCATGTTCCTTCCACTTCCCAGGAGGCTTTAGCTGCTTTTCTCGGAGACATGGTGCCCGGCCTCCGTCCCAAAATCAACCTCTCAGAAGCCTATGGCAGGTGATGATGGGAATGCCCCGGCCCTTTCTGGAGAAGAGTGGAGGCCTCTGGGGGTGGGTGAGGAGAAGGACGAAGGCAGGGGCCAGAGGACAGGCCTGGTCCTCACGACCTGCGGCTATCCCATCCCAGAGACTGCAGTGGCAAAGCTCTGGTCTGGGTCCGGGACCAGCTTCCAGCTCCATTTCTGTCACAAGCTGGGGAACAGGCCCGGGGTCTCCATTTCCTGTCTGTTACTCACGTTGGGTGAGGATTAGCCACAGACCCCGGTGAGTGGGGACGCCCCTCTGTGCGTCTGAGGAGGCCAGAGGTGTAGTGATTCCACTGGCAGGCGCCGGTGCAGGTCCTGGCTTCCCACACTACCTAACCTCTCCACGTGTCAGCTTCCTCAGCCGGGACAAAGGGACGGTTCTAACCATAGTACTCCTTCCTCGCTCTGTTGTGCGGATACGGGCAGCGACCACCCAGCTCCTCCCCGCATATGCGACTCCATGAAACATCAGAGACAAAACACCTCCGTGCAGGGGAAGGTCTCCAGTGGGTAAGAAACGGAGGCAGGCAACAGGGACTGCAGGTCCGTGGGAGAGCGCATGTGTGAGCCTGCAGGCGCTGTCTGGGCCCCACGCGGGGATGTGGGCCTGCACCACGCGCAGACACAGGCACGCACCACACACAGCAGACAGGCTTCCAACATGAACTTGAAACAGGCAACTGCCGCGATGAGACTTCTCACAGTTAACGCGGATGGCGCACTTACTAGGTGCCAGGCATTGCGCTAAGCCTTGTTCAGAGAACAATTTAACTCCCACAGCAGCCAAGGTAACTATTATTCTGAGCCCCCATTTTACAGATGAGAACACTGAGGAACAGACGATGCCAGATGCCAAAGGTCACAGAGTGGCCTGGACACACGCACAGATGCCCGCCCCTTGCTCCTCAACTCTGTTTCTTTTCTTCCTTTTTATTGTTTTTTTTTTTTTGGTGGTTGTTTTATATAGACGCACCCATTCAAACGCAGCATTCTCCCTACACCAGACCTGCCGCACATTCATGGAGAGCGCTCGTGGTCTAAGACGCAAGAAACGGCCTGTTGGCGCAGCGCTGGGCCGAAGGGCTGGACCCCCGTGAAGACTGCGGGTTCCAAGCGCCGGGGCGGTGGTCAAAAGCCTGGAGAGACGACGGGACTGGGACTGCCGGCGTGAAGCGCTGGGCACAGCGCGGGGCGGGTGGGCGCACACCGGCTGTGCGGCGGGTCCCCACAGAGCCAAGGCGTAGGGCGCACCCGGGCCGGCCCAGCTCCCGCCACTGCCTCTCCCTGCGCCCCTTCTCGGGGCGCAGCCCAGAACTTGAGGCCGACCAGGCTTCGGTTTTCAGCAGAGGGGCCGAGGCGCCCGGGAGACCTGGGCCCGGGTCTGGGCTCCGGTGGAGACATTTTCTCCCCAGGCGCTCACCGCGCCCCATCCCGGCTCGCACCACATCCTTGGTGCCCCTTTTAATGGGAAAACAACAAGCGTCACCACGGTCGGATAAATGTTACTTATGATTCACGGGCCAGTTTTCGAACCCTTTCAAACAAAACCCACAGCGATTTCCTTGAAAGAAAGAAACGCCTGGACTCTGCTCAGAAGTTGCGGTTTTGACGGACCAGCCGCCGCAGATGGAAAATCACCCGACGCGACGCACCACGTTTCTTTCTGATTCTTTGCTTTGCAGTTGGCTTGTGAAATGAAACTGAAGAGTTCATAAAAATCGTTTCTTCTGGAAGAGGGACACACTGGAGCCCAGCATGATGCTCAGGAGCTGTGCTAGTCGGGTGGGGAAAGGACGGGACGGATCAGGATCAACATACGCCCCCTCCCCGGAAAAGACGCGCGTCAAAGCCCGGATCAGCGCCCGGGCGCATCTTCGGGGGCCGCCCTGGGCTGGGCGCTGCCCACCCGGAGCTCCGGTTGGGAGGTTTCCCCAGGCAGCGGGTGGGTAAGTACGAGAAGTTCGTCCGAACCCCGGTGGTGGTTCCCTGCCCTCTGTCTCCAGCTTGGACCCTGAGAACAAAGGCGCGCCAGAGGAGAAAGGTGACGGGCTGGGGGCGGCTGATGGTCATGTCCCAGCAGACCATTTCCCCCGCTCTTGTCCCCAAGAGTTGATTGTTTAATTTTTGCATTTATGAAACGGAGCCTTGAACGGCGGGGGCCCCCTCCACGCCCCCGGTATCCAGCTCCTCGCCCCGGCGCGCCTGGGAAGCCGGGGCCCCGCAAGTCCACCAGGCAGAGCGGACGCGGGGGTCCAACCCCCACGCGGGCCAGGCCCGAGGCTCCTCCGCGCAGATTTCGGGGAGGGGGCCGCACTCCATTGTTCACTCGGGCCAATCAGGCTGGCCCCGGCCCTCGCAGCCAATCCCGCGTCGCCCCCGCCTTCTACCCAGCACGCCCGCCCACCAGCCGCGGGTCCCATCGCCTCCCCCGCACCCCTGTCCTGGGCAAGCTGGTGACGCCGCAGGTCCCGCCCCTGGCCCGGCGACTGCGTGCTGACGTCATGCTGCGTGCGGGCCGGTGCGGTCGGTCCTGCAAGTCCGCGGGGCCCGACTTAGTTAGCAAAGAGCCGGCGGGGCGCGCGACCCTCGCGCCGTGCTCGGGCCACGCACTTGGCGCACGCCTCCTTCTGCATGGTGGACGTTATTCTTCATTATCCTTTTCTGGGTGCTATGGGGGATCATCCCAAGAGTAAGTCCTCCCCTGTGTGTGGCTGCGGGTGTGTTTGTGCTTAACAGGCGGTGCTTCTGCTGCAGAGGAACGCGGAGCGGGTTCCACAAGTGGCTTCGATTTGACAGGACAGTGGGGCAGCAGAAGCGCCACGAGCGCCTTTTCTCCTGCAGGACGACATCGCCGTTGGAATCCTGCCGTTTTAATTCCTCAGGAGACCCCCTTCTCAAGCCGCAGGGCTGACCTCGGGCTGTGAAATCCGCTTGTTTTGCGCTAAGGCAACTGGGGGTGGTTGAGGGGTGCGGGGTTTCTGCGTGTCGCTGGTCTTACGAGTGAGGAGGATCTGTTCCGCCTGATCTGGGATATTTAAGCCGAGAAGCGTCAGCGGGGATGCGAGGAGACGCCGCTGGAAGCTGACGTGTGGTCGGGGCTGGAGGGAGTCGCCGAGGCGGGGCAGGCCGCCCGGCCCCGCTCGGTGTGGACGCGGCGGGTCCGCACCGCGCCCGTGTCCATCCCCTCCTGCTTCTCACCTCCGCTGCCCGCGTTTAGCTACAGCGCAAACGGAGGACACGGCTGGGTCCAAACGAGTGTCAGGAAATTCTTTCTTTTTTGGGGGGTGGGGTGGGGAGCAGACAGAGGCCGGCACAGATTCTGGTTTTGTGTTTTCGTTTCCAGCTGTTTGGACCTTTAGAAAGTGCGCTTCCTTTTTTCCCTGTGGGCGCAGTTCTTGCCGGCGAGGCGGGGCGGGTCCGCAGCCGGCCTGACGTGCGCCCTTCCCCGCAGAGAAGCCGGGCACGGCCACGTGCGTGGGCTGCGGGAGTCGGATCCACGACCAGTTCATCCTGCGGGTGTCCCCGGACCTCGAGTGGCACGCCGCCTGCCTCAAGTGTGCCGAGTGCAGCCAGTACCTGGACGAGACGTGCACGTGCTTCGTGAGAGACGGGAAAACCTACTGCAAACGGGACTACGTCAGGTGAGGCTGCGGGGACCTGCCCTGGGGCCTGCCGCACCCGCAGCCCCCGCGCTGACGGCCCTCCCCGCGCCGCCCGCAGGCTGTTCGGCATCAAGTGCGCCAAGTGCCAGGCGGGCTTCAGCAGCAGCGACCTGGTGATGCGCGCGCGGGACAGCGTGTACCACATCGAGTGCTTCCGCTGCTCCGTGTGCAGCCGCCAGCTGCTGCCCGGCGACGAGTTCTCGCTGCGGGAGCGCGAGCTGCTGTGCCGCGCCGACCACGGCCTCCTTCTGGAGCGCGCGGCGGCCGGCAGCCCGCACAGCCCCGGCCCGCTCCCCACGCGCGGCCTGCATCTGTCAGGTGAGGCGCGCCCGCGGGGGCCCCGGCCAAAGCGGTCCCTGCTGTGTGTTCCTGTGCGCGCAGGACCGCGGGTCCCCGCGAGCTGGGATGGTGCGAGTGTGCGCGCCGCCGGGGCATTCGTGGAGAATGCGTCCTCCGCGATCATACGTGGGACGCGGTGCTAGGAGCGGGGACGCTGACAGAGTGCCTGCCTGGGGTGGGAGGGACACCGCTCCCTCCTAGGCCGGGGCTCGGGAGTCCGAACCCCCAGCCAAGAGCGGGCATCTGTGTTTTGAGGCCCAGTTCCACGAGCAGCTTAGCCACGCGCTCATCGGTGGGGAGGAGACACAGGGGACTCGGGACCCCAGAAACACCCGGGCAGGGCGAGCTCTGAGCCCCGACCCGGCAGCCCGGGGGTGGCGTCCGACTGGGGTCCCGGGTGCCCTCTGCTGCTGTGCCACATGGCGACGCCCCTCGCCTGTGGCTCTCCGTGTGCCCGCTACAGAACCAGGAATCGGGCCGGGTGGGCTATTGCACATGTTCCCCCGGACCTAGAAACGCCTGGCGGGGGAGCCGCCCCCCGACTTGCAGAGTGGGTGCCGCGGGGCGGGAGCCGGTGGCCGGGGCACTGGGGGATGTGACCTCGCAGGCGCCCTTTTGTTTGTCGCCGGCCTCCGGCCCGATTTCCCGGGTGGAGAGAAGCTGAGGCCGGGCGAAGGCAGGCCGGGCGCAGCCGGGCCGGGGACCCTGCAGCTTAGAGGGAGGAGCCACGCCCAGGCCGGTCCCCGCGGCCGTGTCCAAGTGGCCTCTCGCGGAGGGTCAAGCCCCCCAATCCCGCCCCCTCCGGAGCCCCGGGCGCGACCCTCTCCTCTTCCTCCAAAACCCCAGCTTCCCCCGGAGGGCGCCCCAGTCCCACGGGCCCCGGCGGGCACCCGGGGGTCCGGTAAGTGCCGGAGGCTCGCCAGGGAGCGGCCGGTCCGCGCTCCGGGGAGGTCGCTGCGCGGCAGCCGGGTCGGGGACTCGGGAAGGGGGACCGGGCGCGCCGCGCTCCGGGTGCGGCGAAGCGACTTGGGAACGGGAGGCGAACGCCGCAACAACGTGAACGCACGGAAGCGAAACGAAATCGGACGGCGGCGGGGCCGGCGGCCGCTCGCTAACGCAGCGCCTCGTCCGCGCAGACCCCGGGGCCGGCCGGCAGCCCGCGCTGCGCCCGCACGCGCACAAACAGGCGGAGAAGACCACCCGCGTGCGGACCGTGCTCAACGAGAAGCAGCTGCACACCCTGCGGACCTGCTACGCCGCGAACCCGCGGCCCGACGCGCTCATGAAGGAGCAGCTGGTGGAGATGACGGGCCTGAGCCCGCGGGTCATCCGCGTTTGGTTCCAGAACAAGCGTTGCAAGGACAAGAAGAAATCCATCCTGATGAAGCAGCTGCAGCAGCAGCAGCACAGCGATAAGACGGTAAGGGACCACGGCCGGGATGTGTGTGTGTGGGGGGGTGGGGGTGGGGGTGGGCGCTGGAATTCGCGCCCCGCAAACGCGCGCCCTTTTCTGGGAGATGGGGGTGTGTGGGGGACCGGACTCTGCTGATGGCCTGTGTTTGTGCCTTAGGAGCAAGGCTTTGCGTGGGGGCTCAGGGCTCCTTAACCATTGCATCCTGGTCCCAGTGGCGGGCCTGAGCTAGGGTCCAAGGCTCAGCTCGGAGCCCAAGGCACTCCCTTGCCCGGTGGCTGGCCTTGTGGTGGCGGGTTGGACGGCCCAGCGTGAGCTCGCTAGGGAAGGAGGGCTCACCTGGGCGCGATCGAGCGCGCGCCTCCCCGGAAACCGCCTCGGGCCCCAGATCCTGCGCACGTGCCTGGACCCCCGTCTGAAAGGTGGCGGGAAACTCAAGACCTAACCGGAGCGCACCCCACTCCCACTTGTGCTTGTGCTCAAGAGCCTCCAGGGACTGACCGGGACGCCCCTGGTGGCGGGCAGCCCCATCCGCCACGAGAGCGCCGTGCAGGGCAGCGCGGTGGAGGTGCAGACCTACCAGCCGCCGTGGAAAGCGCTCAGCGAGTTCGCGCTGCAGAGTGACCTGGACCAACCCGCCTTCCAGCAGCTGGTGAGGCTCGGCCCGGCTCGCGCGACCTCAGGACGCCGGGTGGGATTGGCGATGTAGCCAAGGTGCAGGGGGCCTGGGGCCTGGGGCCTGGGGCGAGGGAGGCTTCCCATGGGATCTACGGCTGGGGCAGCCTCGGGCAATCGGGTGGGGGTGGGGGAGGCAAGCGCACCCCAGCCCACCATTCACTCTACGCCGGGCCTCCCGGGAGTAACGCGCTCGCAGGAGAGGCCTGGGGGTTCGCCCCGCTCCCAGGCGCCTGCGTGCGCTCGGGGGGCCTGGCCCCCAGCCCGAGGCCCGTCCGCATGGGGCGCCCCGGCTCGGACGCGTCCTCAGCGCCCCTGCCTGGCGTCTCCAGGTCTCCTTCTCCGAGTCCGGCTCCCTGGGCAACTCGTCCGGCAGCGACGTGACCTCCCTGTCCTCGCAGCTCCCCGACACGCCCAACAGCATGGTGCCGAGCCCCGTGGAGACGTGAGGGGCCCGGCCCGCGCATGCTCCCCGCACGAGGCTCGCGCGCGCTCGGGCCCGCCAGCGGGAAGCGCTCGCCTCCGCCGGGGTCATCGCTGGTCCTGCAGGAGCGCGGCCAGGGAGGCGCCAGGACGCGCCTGCGCCCCCCGGGCCGGCCCGGGGCCTGCGCTGAAGACGCGCGTTTGCCCAGCACCAGGGGTCGCCGAGTTCGGGGCTCGCTAGCGCCGCCCTGTGCTCCCTCTGCGCCCGAGGATTCCCACCGGGGCGGGGAGGGCCCGCAAAGCGCATGAACGCTGGAGAAAGGCGGAGACGGGACTTACCTTGAAAACGCTGAAAGTATCCGCCGACGGACGGCAGCGCGTGCGAGCCTTTGCGGACCAACACGTAAGTTATTGTTATTTATTGTGAGGACGAGGCAGGTCACGGTGGGACGGCTCTCTCGATGTCAATAAAACAAAAATGATAAGAACCCGGTGCGAGGCTGCTCCTGTGTGGTGCCCGCGCAGGTGCGGGTCCGGGCGTCGCGCCGCCCGCGCAGGCCCGCGCCCTCGTGCGCCGCCGCGCCGCGTGCCCGCGCGCGGCCGGGGCGGGCCCGCCGCGGATTGGCCGCCGCGCGCGCGGGGGGCGGGGCTGCGTCCGCGCGCGCGTCCCGGAAGCGGCCGCGCCCTTCCACGGGGACTGGCCGGGCGGGCGCGCGCGCGGCGGGCGGGAAACGGCGGCGCCGCCGGGTGTGGGGGCCGCGTGGCGCGGGCGGGGCTCGTTCCCACGGCCGGCGCCCCGGGCCGTCCGGTGGGTGTCGCGGTCTGAGCGCGCGGCCCCGCGGGCCTCGCCGGGGATTAATTCCCGTCTAGACGGAGGGGCGGCGGCCCCTTATCTGCGCCGGCATCACCTGCAAGCGATACGCCGCGGGGGCCGCGGGGCCGGGGCCGCGGGTCCGCCCAGAACCAGTCGGGCGTGTCCGGGTTTATTTTCCTTGCAGACCCGAGAGCAGGGGCGGGGACGGCCCGGGTCACCCGGTGTGACATTTCAAACCCCGCCACGGTTTCCCTGAAACCGGGCTTCGGAGGTCGCAGGAAATCAGCGAGATACCGAATCCGCAGCCGCCCCGGGCGAGCACCCGAGACGCGGGCTCAGGTTCTGCCCGTCCCGGCGGTTAACCCCTGCGCGGCCTCGCTCGTGGGCAGCTGCTGGCCGCCGCTCCCTTGCCGCGTGGGCGCAGCGAGCCGCCCGCGCGGCACCACGGCCACGGCCTGAGCAGGGCGCAGCTCGGCACCGCCTGGAGACGAGACGGGGGTGGCGAGGGCGCGCGGGCGGGCGGGCACCGCGAAGGCCGGCCTCCCGGCGGAGCGCAGGCCAGGGGTTCGGGGCCCCGGGAGGGGCGGAAGGCTGCACGACCGGCTGGCGCGCACGCGAAGAGCACGGCAGGCGGGGAGATGTGGCCACACGGGTTATCTTGCTTCCTGAACGTCAAGGTGATGCGAGCGCAGAAATTAAACAATATTCCCTTCTTCGGGATTTAGGAAATGGTGCTGTAAACGCCAGAGATAAGGGAAGAGATATATATGTGGGGTTAATGAGGACCAGCTTTTCCTCCCAAACAACCCAGAAACGGTTTTAATCACCAGGGTTAGGCTCTCGGAGGTTTCGTGCTCTTTAACGTAGACCATTCCCTCCCACACAGAAATATAGTTATTAGTTCCTTTTCCCTTTGGACTGGCGATTGGATAGGGGGCTGTGAACTTGCAAAAAAACCTTGCTTTCGAAAACGTCTGAATGATCCAGTTTTGTCGTTTCCAAAAGGAAACAGTAGGCCCTTGAATAAAGAATTTCATTAATGGCTGCTGTTCATCAGCTCCGATATCTGGCTTTTGACAGGCTGCGGTGTTTTCATGCGATAGGAATGGGAACAGCTATCTACTTACAGTCACCCATAGACCCAAAACCTAACTCCTCTTTTGATACGCAGGTGAGCAAGCCTGGTTTTGGGTCTCGGGGAATGACGCAGGTCAAGGCGCAGACGGCGCGCCGCGATGCCCGCCTGCATCCCCGTGGCGCAGCCTGGGCGAAGCCGCGCGGGCTTTCCTCCAGCCGCTTGTTGCGAGCTGCCCAAAGGGGCGCGTCCTTTTCCACGGCCGTTTCCAGAGGAAGGGTTTGACTTGGAAGCTTTATTGCAGTGGTTCCTGGGGAGGTGTCAGATCTATGGTCGGCTAGTTACACTAATAGATACGTCTTCATGGTTCCCAGGTCGCCTTTAAACATCTGTAATACAGTAAGGATTTTCTTGTAAATCCAATTACCTGTAACAATTTCAAGTGTTGTATGTTGACTGGACTTTTAAAGTGAGATGCCCGATGGCGTGGTAAAAAGTCAGTTCAGTAACAGGCGATGTGTGGAAATGGGAGTTATTTAACTGGATTCACTTTAGAATAAGATATTCTCAGATTTATCTAATCATTTGGATAGCCCTATGAAATTGAGGCTGGAAAGGCTTATGGCTAGAACGCCACAACATATAATACATATTGAAAGGCTGCATAATTCTGGGAAATTCGGAGCCCCTGTGCCAGCATTCCCAACAAAGTTTTACTATTTAATGGGTTGTGGGACAGAAATCCGCCTTTCAGTTTTGAGTATGGACTAGCTTAAAGCTCAGTTATGGCAGGGCTGCAATAATGGGGTTTCAGTGCGACTGTCTACAATTGTTCTCAAGAAAACCTGAGATTCTTCTGCAACTGCTGCTTTGGGGGAGGGCGTAAGTTGCCACACATTTAGCTGGCTGTGTTTTCCATACAAATGAGTGTTCGCCAAAGGGAGCGAGCGAGTGGGCTGAGCAGCCACGCTGGAAAGAGGAAACAATGAATGAATAATAAACTATGTATCTGCAGAGAAGTTCCCGGTGGACTTGCGATAAAAGCAGGAAATTCAGTTTATTAAGCTGATGTAGGGAAGATTAGAGGCTTTTACATGTGGGTCTGATTGATGTAAAGGTAAACTTTCTTCAAGATACAGGGATTCAGTGCCAGAAAGAGGCTTGTGTCACAGTATCAGACCAGCACCTTGTTGAGAGGCTGTGCACGGGGACGCAGATACAGGCAGCCAGGCGAGAGTAGCAAAGGGAGAGAAAAAGGGCCCAAGACATACTCCACTGGGGTCCAAACGTGGGCGGGGAGTGGCTCGATTTAAAAAGCAAGTTTGGGGCCTTGCGACAGGCAATCGTGCCAGAGACGCGGGAGTGCCAGGTGAGTGCGGCTGCGGGCGAGGGGCACCTCCGGGTCGAGAAGGTCAGCAGCGGCGGGCGGGGCCTCCCGCGAGGTGGGAGCAGGGGGAGGGGAGTGGAGAACGGGGCGGTTCCGAGACCCCAGGGTCTGGGAAGCGGGCAGGGAGCTCTGCGAGACCGGACAGGGGCCGGAGGGCTGCCCGGGCCTGGAGGCTTGGCCCCATCCGGGACGGGACGGACCGGTCCGCCGGGCTGGGGCAGCCGGCGTCGGGTTACAGGTTCCCTTGCTCCCGGGAGGCGGTCGCGGTGTGCCGGTTACCCCGGCTGTGGGGCAGGTAAGGGCGCCCCGCAGCGAGCCTCCGGCATTGCGGACGGTTCCTCTCGGCGGGGGGCTCGCTTCGTCGTGGGCTGTGTGGGGGGTGTCTTGGCGCCCCTCGGTCCGGGCCCGGCCCAGGTCCGCCCGACCCGGCCGCAGTGCAGACGAGCGCGGAGCCCAGGGCCCCGGCTCGGGCTGAGGTCGCCCGCTGTCGCTGTGACATGGGACCTGCACTGTCCCCCGACTTGCTGTAAACGCAGCAGCTGCGCGGGCTCGGTCCCAAACTCAGCCGGCAGGTTTGATGCAAACGCCGAAGAGCCGTCTTTTCCGGGGGCCCTCCCACGGGTCGCATCGGACAGTATTCAGACCTGGTTCCCAGGCAGCTCGCTGTCCTCGGTGGAGTCCCTCCTCGCCCACTCACGCCAGGCGTCAGGGCGCCCGCCTTCCAGGAGCCCCTCGGCGGCCCTTCACGGGGCCCATCTTCTCCGGCGGGGCTTTCCTCCGTGGACGGCTTGGGCTGGGCAGTCGGGGAGGCTCCGAGTGCCGACACACCCACAAAGACGCTGCTCTGGACTCACTGCCAGCGGCAGAAAACACGCACGAAACGGGAATGGGCCAGTGGCCTACGCACCTCTGCGCCCAAACGCACAGAGGGCAAATGTCAGCAGGTCTTTAACGGAGATGCTTCCAGAGCTGCAGCCGGCACTTCCCTTTCCGATTTGTTATCGCCTTAACAAGAAAAGTCACCACTGCAAATAGAATAAGTTATTTTATTACAAGAACAAAACATCTGACTTGCTAATTTTATGTCTATCACCCATATTGCAAGCGTAGAGTACATATTATCGATGGAAGCTACCAAACTCCAAAATATTGTGCATGAATGAAATAAACTCAACATTACAGTATGGACAGTCAGTATAAATAGTGCAGAGGATAAACCGTGTCTACAGTACAGGGGAGAGTGCAAACATGTGAGAAGGGCTTTCTTCAGGCACAGCTAGAGGGTTTGAACAACTTAAAATATTAATAAGGGTACTCAGATACAGAACCAAAACATTTATTATTTTTCTTTTTTTAAGAAAAACTGTTGAGCGTCTTCCCAGGCCTGCTGAGGAAATCTGTTAGCCAGCTCAAGATAGTCTTGAGAGCCGAGGCATTTTCCTGAGAGGAAAAAAGGAAAAGAATTAAATTAAAAAGAGTTAAATTCTTCCAAGTTTAAGAAATTAAAATTATTTTGATATCTGAGTACAAAAATGGAGACATAAACTTCAAACAAACCATAAGTTCATGTAAACAAGGTAATTAATAGTATAAAATACACAATATATTTTAATCACAATGTGTTTTGTGCTTCTAACGTATTCAGACATTAACTTTTATGTAAAACATTATGAAAACATTTTCTTTTGGATTCCAGAGTAATAAAAGAGTGGAAAATAAGTATGGTGAACAGAACAAAATGACAGCCATATGTTCTATCCTTAAGTTATCCTTGAAGGGTAAAGCTGTATGTAGACTTGACATCGTCTATTTAGTTTAAAACGCGAGTGTACTTTAACTATCACTGAAAATGCTCAACCTGGCATCCAGTCACCTGTGTAACAAAGCAGAGGCTTTCCTGACCACTGTAAGCAGAACCACAATGTCACAGCTGGGTAGTCACTGGTCATGGTGGGCATTTGCAAACTACAACTTGTCCTGGGCAGTAAGCGTGTGGTGCTACCAGGAGCTGCTTACCCTTAGAGCTTCTTGGGCCAGGGAGCTCAAAGTGTCTTGATTTGCTTAATGGGGACGTGGGGACTTAACCTAAGCAAAAGGGGAACAGGTGGCAAGGTGCAAACTGGCCACTTAAGAGAGGTGTCATCATTCTTTCCAAATCAAGTAGCACATTTTGAGCTGTCACCAAATACAGTGAGGACTGAGCAAAGCCGAGACCAGTTCCCCATTGGCTGTTCTGTGCAGTAAGCTCACTGCAATTGGGGAAGGCATGGGACTGGGAGAAGACAGTCCCTGGGGAGAGAGAGAAAGGGGGCAGGGGGAGGAGGCAGCCCCAGGGACCCTGCCACCCGGTGTGCAGCACATGCTGACTCATCCTCAGTCGAGGGCCAGAGGAGGAAGACAAAGGATGTCTACACTGCTGACTGGCAAAGAAATGGCTACATACCTAAGAATAGCACATCAGAAGATTTTTCTAGGTATTTTCACATATTCAAAATTTTTTAGAAGTGTTTTGTAAGAAAAAGAAAGACATTATGCTGATTTCTCCCGAGTAGCCTCCAAGAGGATTTTTTTTTTTAAGTCTGCCTGAGTCAGGGCAGACCTGAACTTGCATACCGGTTCTGGCTTAGACAAAAGGTGCTGACTCTGATGTTGACTTGAATTTCTTAAAAGGGGCACCGCTTTCTGTGTACTTCTCTGAGTTCCTGAGTCAATAAAACATGACATTTTTTTCATGATACTGTTACAGCTTTAGTTGTATTCTCTTCGCTGCACTTTTCAACACCTGCGCACTATAGATAACTTTGTGTGTGTGCGCGTGCGCTGGTGAGTTCAAGGGGACCCCTGTCCCCAACCACCACAAAGTAAGGGCTGCTTGGTGGGTGTCCAAGAGGGCCCTGCTGGGAAGGGGTCTCTGATGGGCCAATTGAAAGACCTTCAAACTAGTGTAAGACTTGGGGAAAATCCGGGTCAGAGTCTCAGTCAGAGGTGCTGTCGTGACAGAGAGGAACTGGTACGTCTGGGTGGCAGAATATTTTAAACAGGAAAAATGCTCTTTAAAATTCTACATCTTCCTCTCGGATCACAGGAAACACCTCAGCAGGAACACTATAGGAAAAAAAACTAGTGATCTGATAGCTTTTTCTCAATTTTACATTTTCTCAAACAATTTTACATCCCTTATTTCATTTTTTATTTTTTATTTATTTTTATTTTTAGTTTTTTAGCTGAGCCATCCTGCCACCTGTTGGCACTCAACAGCAACTCAGCTCGGGCTGGCATCAAACCGCCGTTGCTCAGAGCTCAGCTCGCATTCTTGAGCGAGCTCTTAACCAACTGAGCCATTCGGCCTGCCCTACATTCCTTATTTCAATAAAAAAAATTCAAGTACTAGAATTTTGGGGGGAGATAAATACGTGCTCCTATCATTGATAATTTCATTCTGAACACAGATAGGGAACCAAACCTATGTGATTTCACATTTGTGACAGTCCTGTAGGCCCATGCTAATTATCTGATTGTCTCCTGTATTACTACATCAATTTAGCAATGATTCACCATTTATTACATCTTACATGAGGCAGGTATAAATTACACGAAGATGTTTTGTACTTTTACTTGCACAGATTTCTCTGCATACTCTGACACACTCATGCTTGATGAAAAAATTGATTACTCACTGAAATATACTTGGTATCTGAATTGCAAATATTTTAGGTGATGTAATAAGTTGATTTCTCTAACAGTTCCAGAGGAAGGAGTGAGACACATGTCTGTTCAGCTAACAAACCATGACATTTAATTTCAATAGAGACATACCTTTGGGCTGGTAAGACTGGTTATCTGCCTGACCTGGAGTCTGTGCAAAATCCTGTGTGAGACCAGAAAAGTGTGTTTATGCCAATGCTATGAACAGAGAAAATTTCACTGAGGGCAACTTTAAAAATGCTACTGAATTCTGAGACAACTATTTCTTCACAAATACTTCGGAGCCCAAATATAAAAGCTGAAGAAACGGATGTTATGGAGTGCAGGTTCTCATAAATTTACATCAAACAGTGATGACTTCCATTTTGCTACAACTTTTCTTCATTCTTCATCTAAACAACTAAACACTTTAGTCAAATTTACTGTCTTAAAATATTGACCGATTTCTAACATTTTAAAAAATCAAAACTCTAAAGGTGCTTATGTATTCTACAGCTTAATCTTAAAGTCCAGTAATTTTGATTTTAAATGGAAAATGAAAAATGTAGTATATAATATGTAAATTTTCAGAAACTACAAGCTTCTATTTTTTTTTTTTTTTTTAGCTGAGCCCCTGGCCACCTGTTGGCAGCTCAATGGCAACTCAGCTTGGGCTGGGCATCGAACTGCTATTGCTCAGAGCTCAGCTCGCACTCTTGAGCGAGCTCTTAACCAACTGAGCCACTCGGCCAGCCCTTACAAGCTTCTATTTTTAATATAATTTTCTAGTGACTGTTAATAACCTAACACATGGGGACGTTGAAGAACCATTTTAGGGCCGGCCGAGTGGTGCGGTGGTTAAGTGCTGGCTTGGGAAGCCAGTGGCCCTGGTTCACTCCCACATATGAGGGCCAGTGACACTGCCCTCAAAAAAAAAAAAAAAAGAACCATTTTATAAACTGCACAATCCAATGTATATTCACTCTCTTGAGCACCATTATTTATAGGAAAAAAAACCTGATTTAACTTCACTAATCTAACGTCTAACATTCTATCTCAAATAAGCACTGTAAGAAATTTCTGAAGCATTTACAATGATTTGTGTGTTAAAATATATGGTGAATGTATGTTAAACTTGCATTCACTTACAGTTAAATATGTGTTGAATGTAACAAAGCAGAGTAGATTTAAAAGTACTTTCAGATCAGTACCAGGTAAAAACAAGTAACATGTATGATCGCTACTGCTTTAGATTCTGGTACCATCTGTATTTCCATGAACTGTTTCCCAAGCAGCTGAAATTATAAGGGACTCGGCTGGCACAGGCACACACCTGCTCTCTGCCCACTCAGCGTCTCGGCTGAGCCCGGCTCAGAAACCCACACAGCACCTGGCTGGCAGCGCTTCCCGCCCCGTGTTTCTCACTGCACTCAACAGCGGCTGACATGTCGTTTGTGTGATTTATTTGTTTTCTGTCTGAGTCCCTCACGTTAACGAAAGACCTATGAAGGCAGGAGTTCTATCTGGTGCATCTGCGGCTGTAGGCCGGCGCCCGGAGCACACAGCCACTCCTGTGAATGATCGAACTTAAGATCAGCCTTAAAATCCTCTATAATGTACTTTTGATTTCATTTAATTTAATCCTAGAGCTCTAGGAATATATGAAGAACCCTAAATGTCGATAGGATGGTTATATGACTTTAATCCTAAGACGTTTTATGAAAATTCATACCCCACCTGTAGAACTATCTTTGAAAAAATCTTCAGAAAATGGAAGTGAGGCTCAAACAAAACAACTCCGCTGAAAATAAAACATTTCTAAATATAATTGGTGTACTTGCGTGTGTAAGTTGATCATCTGATAGAGGACAGTTTGATAAATGTAAACCCTAATTGTTTCCAGGGTGAGGAAGGTGTGGGGACTGTATTGTCCCACCAGCACACCCCTTTCAACAGGTACCTCTGCGTCTCCAGCAAGATGTGGGACAGCACCGCACGGGGCGGGGGTGGGGGGGCTCCTTTCCGTTTTGTCACTACATGACTGCCTACCAGGCACGAGTGCGCCAGGGAGCAAAACCTCACTGGCTTTATGGTGGGGCAGCTGGAAGTATTTGGGAGATTTTCAGTACATAACAATCTACAATGACAGGGGAAAAAAAATCACGAGATCAGCTATTAGCAAATATTAAAGAACAGCCAGCTTGATTTTTCCACTGCCTGTTGACCAAGCTGCAATAGTTTAGATGAGGAAATGCTGCCCTACAGTGCCAAGTCTGACTCCAGTCCTACAGACTTTAACTGACCAGACACACGGAAGGGCACACTTAAAAGTTTTACATTTCTATAAAAGCAATATAACAGGTTTTCATTATACACACACAGATGTGTGTATACATATACAAAGAATACTTATTTAAACATTCATAAATAAACTGAAGTTTTAATTGATCCTTCTTCAGCTATCATTATCTATTCTTTAGAGCTAGACTAAACGTAAGATGGATGGAACAGTTAGAGCCTTACGAAGTCTGGCAGGCTTCTGAAAACATTTCCTGAGTGCGGGTTTACTATTTCATTAACTGGACAAAGACACTTTCCTTGAAATCCTCCAGGCAGAAATTATACAACACTCAGCCCCAGTTTTACTGTCCTGATAATTGAGAAATTAATTTTCCAGCGCAGAAACCTGTGAAGGTGTTAACAGGTAGCGTGGGTGGCCAGAGGCGACAGCTTTCGCTCGCACA
Organism: Aselliscus stoliczkanus; assembly: GCA_033961575.1. Taxonomy (NCBI): domain Eukaryota; kingdom Metazoa; phylum Chordata; class Mammalia; order Chiroptera; family Hipposideridae; genus Aselliscus; species Aselliscus stoliczkanus. The sequence goes on from CM066741.1 coordinate 20,759,610, forward strand.
CAGAGCCGGAGACGCAGGTACCTGGATGAACGTGGCGAGCAGCGCGCAGGCCATCTCCTGCTCCAGGGCGGTCCTGTTCTGACGGCTATTGTAACACGCAGCGATGAGCGAAGGGAACAGCACGCGGATCAGCCGAGGGTCGCTGAAATACCGGAAGGGCAGCTGGCACAGCCTCTGTAGCACCGTGGGGTGGCGGCCGGACTGGACGACGAGCTGAAACGGGAGGAAGCCCAGGTCACCTGCCAAGAAGGCCCGCCCTGCCCTGCCCCCCTCCTCCACCAAGGGCCACTGAGGACAGGACAGAGGAGCCAGGGGCAGCCGGACTCCTAACCCTTCCCTGAGCTTCACCTCAGTGACGTCTGGAAGCGGCAGAACTGAAGACCTCTCGTCTCCTACCGGGGGAAACGTTCCAAAGCTGAGCCGCCATTACGTTATTGGATTCCACAGGAAGGCAGAGCTGCCGTGCAGCGAGGACACCCAGGAAAGGCTCTCAGGACACACCCTGCCCGAGCAGAGCACCCAGCCCCCTCTCCCGAAAGCCGCGCAGCCGCCCAGAGCCCCTGCAGAAAGACGCCGTCTCCTGCAGCCCACCCACCGCACCCTTCCCCACCCTTGCTCACAGCACACACAGCACACGGACAGTTTGGAAAGAAAGGAGCTTGCCGGGGAGTGGGCAGACTCAGCAGCCCCCACCCTGCCTCTGGCCCACACTCCTTATCTGTGTTTCCATCAGGGCCACTGAGCCTAAAAGCAGAGCTGTTTACATAAATGAACCGCTCTCTTGGAGCGGTCTAGGTTTACAGCTGTGCCTTTGCAGAGACGGGGAGTGCAGCTAATGGGCTGCAGGGAGGCCCTCACAAGTTGCTCCCTAGGCCAACACGCTAAACTAAGCAATGTCACCCTCAGGTCTGTGTCAGGTCACCTTGACAAGACAGTTCCAACAGGAAAGAGCTGGGTGACCCAAAGCCCACTGCCTGGTATAGGGGACGCTCCCAGAAGGGCAGGGACATGGTGAAAGCGAAGGTCGGACGTAAACGGTACTCGGTACTCGGAAAAACACACTTGACAGGGACACACCCAGACAGGGCTGCGTTCAAATGAAAACCAGAGGGGAAGGGGGAACAGCAGAGGCAGGAGACATAAATCACAGGGATTTACAAGTTTTCAAAGTACTTTCAACAATACTTGAAGAACACCCTCTCAGATGAATGATAATGCAGTTTGGTTTAAGACAAAATCAACAAAGCAATAGTTCACATATTTTAGTTCAATAGCTAAAATGACATCAAAACCTTCAGAGAATGTTGATAGGGACTTGCTAATACCGTCAAATCCAGCAGGAATTTTAAAGACTCGCCATGTGACCAGACAGCACAAGCCTACGTGCTGCCATCTGACACTGGCTGAGAGGAAGACGCCCTATCATCTACCTTAGTGATCAAGCATGTACTTAAATATTTTCATTATTAGCTACAAATTTTGTAGCACAGCCCAATGCTCACCACTTAGAATTCACAATGATACCACCATTATTAGAAGTCTCTTTTCCCCTGTTGGACAAAAAGGAAGAACGAGTTTTTTCTTCGGAAGGCCACTGATACAATGCTCTTACCAGGAGTCACTCACTGGGAAGGTGTTGGGGTGGCCAGTCTGGCTGGCAGAGACACGGTGTCAACTCAAGAGATGACACCCGGGATCTCGGTCAACGCGCACGGAACAGCAGAGCTCAGCCGGAGGGCCGTGCTTCCCAGGACTGCTGAGCCTCAGTGGGGGCAGGCAGAGCCCTCAGGGGCCTGTCGGTCCCCGCCAGGAACAGAGCTGGGTGTCCGCTGCCCATGAGCACTGCAGTGAGAGGACCCACCAATGGCCAGGACATCTAAATCCCTGGACTGCAGAAGACGCTCACTGATGTGGGCAGTTTGGTTACCTCGGGGTAAGGAGTTCTACCCACAGGACCACCCACCTATGGCAGACCAGCTGCTGACAGGTGAGGGGTCCAGCCGTAGGGTGGTAAGAGCCACCCGCCCCGGCCGGCACGAGCCAGAGTGGGACACGCAGTAGGCGCTGCCCTTGGAGCCAGCTTTCAGACACTGTGGAGGTCCAGGAAGGGGCCAAGCTGTAGCACCGACACTCAGTGGACGAGACCACTGCTGGGCGACTCAGGTGGGCTGGCGACACGGGTGGCAGCTGGATGTCACAGGCATAGCTGAACCATCGGTTGCACTGGGCTAAGCACCTCCACTAGGGACAGGGAGATAGGCTGGGAAGCCAACAGCCTGACCTGGGCCTCGGGCACTGGGAGAATTGTATATCAGGCTTCTGACAGACTGTGGGCTCGGTTTTATTTCATCCGGTCACTCCCCCCCAGTTCGCAGCTGGTCAAATGCGACTTTAGACTACTCAACAGAGTCACCATGGCACATGACAGTCCCACGAATGAATTTCAGGGACATTCGGATTTACAACTCGGTGTTTTCTCTCCGTATGCCTTCCCGATGCAGCCGTAACAGAATCAGCAGCCATTGGTCTGTCAGGGCATCTGGCTTCCTGCTGTGCCTCGGTCGCCAGCCGGTTGTTTGTCCCGGGGCCAATCCCTCCATTGCTCTGGGCCAGCACGCCCTGCAGATCCAACCCAAAGGCATGGCGGCAGCCCTGACGTACCCAAGGGTGTGCAGGGCGGGGCCTGCTGGGACCGACGCATGGCTGGGTCGCTGGTGCCTCGCCCTGGGGCTCACAGATGCCACTTTCTGACTCAGAGAGCTCAGTGTGTCCCAATCATGTTGCCTCAGGTCTGCACAGCTAGTCCCTTGTCACTCACTGAGTGTGTGCCTCCTCAATTCACAGGCTGACACCTTACGCACAATGTGGTGGCATCCAGAGGTGGGACCTGCGGAGGTGATCAGGTCACGAGGACAGAGCTCGCAAATGGCATCAGTGGCCTCACAGAGGGCAGCCCGAGAGCGCCCATGGCCTCTGTGCCACATGGGGACATGGGTCCTCCCCAGACTGGCCCCTGTTCTCGGATGTCCAGTTCCCAGAAGGATGAGAAATCTGCTGCTCCTGAGCCCTGTCGGTGGCCCTCTGTCACCTGCCCAAATGGACCGCGGCCCCAGAAGGGCGAGCGGGCTCTCTTGCACTGAGCGGGGTCGGGCCAGGGGTCCCCAGCTGGTTTTCAGAAGCCTCCATTTTGTGGGTGGGGTGACACTGGGGTGAAGGGCCCAGTCTTCCAGGACACTGTCTTGGTAGGAGCTCCGCGGCCCCCAGCCCAGCACGCACGGTCTGCAGTGACGTGTCCACAGAGGCCCTCGGGGCACTGAGCACGGCAGGAACGAGCAATGTACTCTCTTACAAGAGCACATCCAGCGCCTGCAAAGCTCAAGGCTCTTGTCCCTGGTCCCCTGCCAGTCGCGGTGGGGCTGGGCCCCAAAGACTCGCCACTTGGGCCGTTGGGGACACACGAGGACGCGGGCGGATGGGCCGTACGGCCAGGCCTGAGCTCCTTCCCTTACTGGCTGCCCCCAGCTTCTCACAGCACTTTGCTGGGGCATGTAAACATGAGGGTGACAACTCCGTCCTAAACGGCTAAACCAGCTGACTGCCCAGCCCCAACCAACACAAAAGGCCTTTCTTCAAAACCTGCATTCTGCTTGGCTGGGTCTCAAGTCACTAGTTCGTGGATGTGTGCTGGGCTGTGCCAACGGTTTGTCTCAAGTCACTGGATGTGAGAACGTGCGAGAGAGGAGTGGTGCGTGGTAGGCCAGACCTCAGGGGTGACTGCTGGGACATGTGACTCTGAAACGGGCACTGTCTCATCGTAGTCCTGCTGACAGCTGCCTTCCCGGCTTTGAGTGCTGCAGATCTGGTCTTATACTTCGGAAACAATGCTATCCTGTGTACGACATTTATGATGCTCATCCCTGGTATGGCCAGGCTGCGGTTCCCCAACAAGTCCCATTTACAGAAGAGAAAAAAGAAGGTGGCGCAGGGTACCGAGCGGCCCTGAGTCTGGCCCAGAGATGCACTGAGGAGCGTGCACATCTGTAAAAGCCCACGCACGGTTCCTTGAGCCCCAAGGACAGTGGCCAGGAGGCCTGTGGGTTCTCCCACCGTGTGATGTCCAGGGACGACTGCCCGCCTCTCCTCAGCCAGGGGCGCTTTTCTCCAGGCACGGCCCCCTGGAATGTGCAGCCAAGAGCGTGGCGTGAACACGGAGGCTTGCGAGCAGGCAGAGCACGCACTGGGCGAGTGTGGCACGAGGACCTGGGACGGGCGCTGACCAGCTGGACAGCCTGCCGCTGCGCGGGCCCCGTTTCCCACAAAGTCCCCATCAGCTGCCCACAGGGAGCTCTGCGCACTCCGAGTCAGCCGGCCAGTTCCCAGGAGAAGCCAGTGTGAAACAGGAGCCTTTCCGGCCTGGAGGAGATGCTGAGGCTCGGTCCACTGACAGCGCCCGCCGACACCGAGAAGGTACAATGGCTTCGAGCAAAAGGAAGAATTTGAGAAGTTGCCTGGCATCCTTGGGTGGAAGAGGACTAATTTCTCAAGGCGCCAAACGTAGGAACGTGTAAGTGCCATTGAAGTTTAGGAAGGCAGGGAGCTGTAACATTTAAAAAATAATCGCAAAGAGTGAATGTGAAATAAACCTCATGTTTTACAGCTTTGGTCATCTGCCACATTCGCTTATGTGGGAACAGCCCACTCCCAGACCACTGCAAAGCTGTGAAGCTAAAGCACAGGAATAACCTAGAAGAAGGTTCTGTAGCAATTTCCTGCCCACCTGTCCACCTGCCTGCCCTCCAGACACAGCTGTGTGCCCTGCAGTGAAACCTCCGCTCTCTGGGACTCACCTACATTCAAGGCAGCAAAACAGAACACGGCCGAGCGGTTTTCCCTGCAAATGTTCTGTGGGTCGACTGGTTTTGCTAAGATCTCCGAGTGACCCCATATCTTCCCTGTTTCGGAGGAGCTCTATTGGTGCTTTTAGGAAGCACTGCATGAGTGCATTCATGCGTTCATTCATTTCTCGCAGAATGCCCTCTGGCGAGTTTCTGAATACTTGTCACTGTGGCCCGAGCTGCACGTTTGCCCAACACCAGAAGACAGAGCCAGCACCCGGCCTGCCGGCTCACAGGCAACAGCTGCTTAGCAAAGACAGACGGCTGGCTGTGGACCCATTTTCCACAGTCTCAAGGCTGTGAGCTCCATGGGCCCAGGCGCTGTGTCCATTTTGTTCACTGCTGTCCCCGTGAGAAATCACAGGGGCTCAGTAACAGGGTGGAAGAAGGGACTGCAGCGGCCTGGAGCTGCCATCTCTGAGCCCTGGGCGTTCCAGGACCTCAGGTGACACCGCCTTTGGACTTACAAGCGCAGCACCCCAGCGACTGCAGCAGCCTGCCGGACCCACAGCACACAGCAGGCCCAGCGGTCTGTCCACGCTGAGGCCACACAGTGTGGCCGGGTGAGTGGAGGACCAGGGCGGATGGAAGGTACACAGACAGGTAAAGGTCAGCAAGGCCAATCTCTGCGTCAGGGATTCTAGTTTTGTTTTTCTCCCTTTTCTTGTCAGAGACAACAAGTCCTCGCAGAGAGGCAGCGACAGGTGTCTAGACATCTAAATTCCCTGAGACAGACAGCCGAGAGCCTGTGGTCCCGGAACAAAGCGTATTTTTCTAGCACGGCTGGGACAGGGCAGGCTGCGCATTCCTCCGGAGAACAGGTCCTGTTGCAACGCTCCGTGAAGAGGCTGCCGGCGGCCAGGGGGCCGGGCCAGGCCGTGCGTGGTGCTCTTGACAAGTCTCGTCACACCTGAAGCCCAGGCCCGGTGACCTCTGTGACTCACAGGACGCCACACGCCTGGCTTCTCTAACCTGATGCCTGGGGTGGAGTAGGGAGGGAGCAGACAGGCTCTTTAAATCTCTCAGGGGAAGGATCTGAAGTCTGTCCGCACACACAGTCGAATTCACGGAAGCACAGAGCCGATTCCTTCCCAGAAAGCGTCAGCCATGGCAGCCGTGGAGGCGGCACGAAGAGCAGAGATGACGCGGGCTGTGCAGGTCGGCCGTCTAAGCAGCAACCCCCCTTCCGGTGGCAGGAAGGCAGCCAGGGCGGTGGGGAGAGGCCGAGGCACACGTCCGGGCCGGGGCCTCTCAGGCTCCGGAGTCCAGGGGGCCCTAGAGAGACAGGGCTTGCTTTCCCCATGCAGCGCGGCGTGAGGCGGTCCTGGGCGTCCCCCAGCGAGACCGGGTGGAAGGTCCCTGCTCCCTGTGGGACACAGGGATGCCGGAGAGGCTGCGGCGGCCCCCGGCGAACACGGCTCTGCTCCCGCAGGGGAGGCCACACTTCAGCAGCGGGCCGCGCTCACAGCCCGCGCTCCCCGAGCACGGAGAGCTGAGACAGTCTGAGCAGAGCCTCGCCCCTCTGGCGATGCTCTGGGGCTTCTGGACAACAGGCCCCAAGTTCTCGGCTTCGCGGCCACGGCCTGGCTGCCCCGCCTCCCAGCCCCACCTCCTGAGCGCGGCGGCCAGGCTCTTACGTGTCAGCGCCTAGCCTCATGGTCACTGCTGCGCCTGCAGTGGCTTCCCTGCCCCGTGGCTCACTCAGTGTCTGCTCTGCTCTCACACGCCAGCCTCAGGCCATCTCTGCAGAGCACACTTCCGAGGGGACCCCGAGCACACAGCCAGGTTCCTTTACTGTCTGTGGGAGTCACAACGTGGGGCAGGTTCCCCGCTGTACCCCGGCTGTCCGACCGCTGCAGGCACACGTCACAGGGCTGCAGGGGGAGGAAATGAGTCTCGGCAGTGACAGCGCTGCTCCCAGGCTGAGCTGTGTTCTCCGCTGCCCGCCCCAGCACACGGTCAGAGCCCGGAGGACCGAGTGATGACCTTGCAAGTGGACACAAGGCGCCTGACACGGGCACCTGCCCCAGGGCGAGTGGCCTGCAGCATCTGTTCAGGGCAGAGAACAGTCCCCTTTAAATGCGGCAAGTCCCAAATGCCCTTCACACACACTGTGTGGCACTGCCAAGTGGGGCTAGGTTAGCTCAACACCTGCCCAACCCCCCAAAACCAGGGGTTCTGTAATTTGAAAGGACTACGCCCAACCACAGTTTCCACTGTAATTTCTGTTTGAGGGAGAGCCCTACCTAGAGAGCGCAGACCTTGGAAGTGTTGGGCTCCCCATATCACCATGAACCGGAGGGGGGCCTTGATTTGGGATTTTCCTGTTGATCTGCATCCGTGTCCCACTTACACAGGGTGGGGCAAGGGGAGGAGGGAGAGGCTGGCCACAGGGCCCTCAGGTAACGCCAGAGGCCTCTTCCAGGGACCGCGAGCAAGTCCTTCTGTGAGGCGAAGAGCGGACCGGGGCCAGACGCTCTCTGCCGGCCACGCCCCTGTGCTGTGGGCGTTCACACGCACAAGCGCCTCACGTTGTCTAAACAGCACACAATGGAAAAAGTCATCACAAAATACGCTGCCCCCCAATTCTCAACTAGTAGCTCTTCTGACTTGCTATTCGAGGCTCTTCAAGAAAAGATAACTTATCACACCTCTCTCTCTCTCTCTCTCTCTCTCTCTCTCTCTCTCTCACACACACACACACACACACACACACACACACACACACACACAGTACTGGAACCATGATGGCCTCTACACACTAACGGAGACGTGGGGGGTAGCGATAGGAGGTACAAGAACAGCATCTAATAACTCCGTAAGACACAAGTATTCCCAGTGGGCTTTGGGCCTCCCCCAGGAGAACTGTGTGAGCCCCCTTGCCTGGGGCCTGGCTGGTGTGAGAGCAGCACGGTTAAAAATGCAGAGCCTGGGCCGACGCGTTTCCTGGTCTCATCCCAGCAGCAGCTAGAGATCATGTATACCTTCCATGCAGCGTTTACAGGCTCACCAGCACTAGTCTATGACAATTTTATTTAATCATAAAAATATAATAGTGGTCAAATCTTTTGGTAGTTCTGTTTACTGCTTTCTCAAGTGAAATAAACGGCCTCCCTGGTTTCTCCTGCTTTCATCTCTCTGCTCTCACTCCACTAGGATAAGGTTCCAATTAAGGCCCATTAACTGCTCACAGTGATTCATGTGAGCCATTTCCCAGTCTCTTCTCCTGCGGTCTTGGAGCGCCCGAGCTGTCTCGGGCATGCTTGCCGCTGAGCGCGTGCCCATACAGGAGAGGGTTATGTGGGTGTGGGGTCTCCCTCCCTCCTCCTTGTGCAGCCCAAGGTGGGGAGAGCAGACTCCCCCCGACTCACTGCCTCCCACACATGTGTGTGTTCACCGCCTGCTCAATGAGGCGTGCCCTGTGCCAGAGACCCCTGCTGGAGGGTCCCCGGTGGGCAGGGGACTCACTGAGCTTCCTGTGATGTCTCCACAGCTGGGGACATGCTCTGCCAGTAGAGATGCCAAAAAGGTGACAGCAAGAGTCAGCGCTGCCTGAGGGGAAACCCCAGGCCGCTTCCCAGTGAGGGCAGGGAGACAATGACAGTTTTACTAACATGACAGTGACAGTACCTGTTGTGGCCCAGATAGCATGGCCACCCAATGAGGGGCCACCAAGGTCACCCCTTCTTTTCCTTTTTTTTTTTGAGGGCACTGTCACTGGCCCTCATATGTGGTACCCGAACTGGGGCCGCTGGCGTCCCAAGCCAGCTCCTAACCACCGCACCACTCGGCTGGCCCTGGGTCACCCCTTCTTACAGAGGAGAAATGGGCGCCATGACCTTAAGAGGTTTGCCCGGGATCACAGGGCCAGTCAGGGCTCTCGGTGGGACCAGAACCCAGCCCACCTGGCTCCAGAGCCCATGGCCCTCTCACCATGCAAGAGAGACATGGGGCCAATGGCCCCCGGCAAAGCCCAGCCCGTGACTGCCGCTGTGACAGGCTCTCCAACATGTTCAGCATCTGGTGACAGACTAACGGTGAGTGTCCCCAAAGGAACCATGTGAAGAGTTTAAGATGCCCTCAGGAAACTTGCGATTAAAATGAGTATGGTGATTCTGGGGTCTTCAAGTGTAGTTTCCCCCACGCTGTGCTCTTAGAGTGGGGATGTGTCAAAAAGCTCTTTTCTTAAAAGCTCCTTTTAAAAAAATCATACTACGTCAGAGGAGATTTGCTGTGACAATGGCACCCCCTTCTCATAGCCGAGAATCAAATAAGGTGGGACCCCGGTAAGGCCGATGTTTGTCTTCACAACAACCCTGTGAGGAGGGGCCTCCCGTCTCTCTGTCACAGCTGGGAAGTGACACTGGGGATGGGCTGCCTGAGGTTACCGCCCAGTGAGAGGAGAGGCTAGGACGCGAGGCCTTTCCTCACACACGGCTGTCTTCTCAAATACAGGACTGGCCACCCATTGAACAGCAGGTGCCTTTGGTCCTCGGAATGGCTGGCTCCAGCGAAGACAAAGCTAAGAATAGATGCAAAGATAAATGACACTGTGCCAAAGAAATGACTTAAATTTTTAGCTAAAAGCAAGCTCAGGGGGTTTGTCTGTAAAACAGCAATGCTGTATCTTTCAAAATCTGGCGCCTAAGATTTGGCCTACGGAGTGAGGTGTCATCTCAACATGCCATCACTCCCACCACAAATGCTAGCGAGGGGCACTGGGGCAGGCCCTGCGACAAAGCCAGCCTCTGTGGCTCTCTAGGCACCGATGGGTAACCTCGAGTGATGGGTGGTGGGCAGCGTGGGGACACAGACTAAATAAATACAGGTTGGGGTAGGGGAATAAGCATATGGAGAAGACAGCAAGGCAAAGAAGAAAGAGTGGCTGCCACATGACCGCAGACACCAGGGCCAGGGAAGGCCCCTCTGACAGCATGCCGTCTAAGGGAAACCTCAGAGCTCCTGACCGCGCCGATTCCTGAGGGAAAAGCATTCCAGGTGGAAAGCGGCGAGGACAAGGGCCTGAGGTGGGAGGCGGGCACGGTGTGTTGGTGGAACAGCCAAGAGACGAGTGTGGCTAGAGGGAGACGCGGAAACGAGAACCTGGAATTTACCTGCATGTGCTGGTCTGGCCAGGGCTTCCCACATCCGCTCAGGTGCGTCTGCGCGTCCCCTGTCAGAGCGGGAAGGGCCCGGAGCACCCAGGCAGTCAGGGTCTCCCTGCCGGGGGCGCGTGCCCAGGGCCACACAGCCGGTGCCGTGACTGCTAACTGTCCCACGGCGATGGGCTTTTTGTAGCCCACAAGGGCCTTACATACAACTTCCTACCCCAGGAGAGGTGTTTTCTCTGTGATTACACACTTTATTGTCTTTACAGTCTACGTCACTGACTTGGTAAAGAGGCTCCTCCGTGGCTGGAGAGGAAGGCGGGCCCGGAAAAATCGGACTTACCCCTGGCCAGGAGTTAGCCCCGGACGAAAGAGTCCTTACGGTGTCACGCCCCGCGCGTGTCTGATAGCCCAGCAGAGGACGTGCACGCAGGCGGAGGCCGGATGGGCTTTGTGCACCGCTGGCCTGACACAGGGTCTCCTCGAGCCTCGTTCCGAGGGCCGCAGTCTGGCGCCTGGGAAGACGGGCTGGGCTCCCCTCGTGCGTCTTCTGCGGGTCTCGGGATAGGGCTCAGTAGGGCGTGACTAACTCCATGCCACTTTGCGCTAAACAAGCCCTCAGCACAACCCCGCCTGTGCTCTTGTAGCACGGCTGCGCCGACGCGCAGGGGCGTCCGAAGGATTTACACTCCAGCTGAGGCAGAGCCGTGGCTAGCTCTCCACGCCCACGTTTTCCTGTTAGATTTCCGGACATTTCTAAGTCTCAGCCCCCAAACCGAGACACTGAGAAGACTGCTAACAGAAGGTAAGTGTACCTGCACGCACCCGTTTACTTCAGATCACCGGGCTGAACCGGCCATGATTCCTGCCTGGAGATGACGGCCACAGGGCCAAGGGCAGTGCTGACTCGGGCTCCACACTGTCCCTCTTAAGTCGCACAGCCTCCTGGGAACCAGTGCGATCATGGCCTGCACTCCACAGATGACGAAACGGATGCCCAGCATTCTGGAAGGAGACCCAGGTCACCGTGCAAGGACAGGGCCAAGGGATGTCCACGCCCGCCCACCTCAGAGCCTTGGCTCTTGCCCCCTGTGGCATCTGATGTTAGTACCATTGGAGGTCAAGCTCACAATCTCCTCTGCAGCCTGACTCAGGATATGCACCCAGTCAGGGCCTTCTTTAAATACTGCTGCCCCCGCCACAGCAGAGGGCCTGGGGGCTACGTTGGGAATCGGGGGCAGCTGTCCTTTTTCGGGCGCCACAGTACTGTCAGTGCTGAGTGGCACAGGAGCCTGCGGGAGCTGCTGGCCCGTCCGGTGGGTGCCCGGCAATGTGGCCACAGGGCCCAGCCAGGAGCTCCGAACCAGCAGGTGGTTTGTGGAGAGAAAGAGTGACCTGGTGTGGTGCTAAATTCATCAAAGAGATGAGGGAAGTAAAAGGTGCTTTGATTTGGATTCTGCGAAATTGGCAACTTGTAATGCAATCAACCAAAATGGCTAACTGGAAAATTTCTCCATTCTAGCACAGGCCAGGTCACTCACTAAAAGTCTTAAATGTTTAGGCAAACATTTTTCTTTTTAATTAGGCAATTTCTTGTCCTACTTTTGGGAGGAAAAAACCCCACATTTTGCTTTGACACTGTAATCCTGAGAGTAACTCCAAAATGGTGGTACTGCTGAAATTCTTAGGCTCTTCCTCAGACACGATATATTTTTATTTTCTGAAAGGAACTGTGTCTGTCACACAGAGAGACAACACAGACAGCTGAATGCTAGGGTGACAGCTAAAGTACGAGCTGCCGACACTGGGGGGCTGAGAAGCCGCAAGCACTGGAACCCCCATCCTGAGCCCCTCGCAGTGGGTGCGACCTGGGGCCATCTGCCTTGGAGGAAAACAAAGCGTCAAGCGAGGATGTCCGAGCAGGCGTCAGGCCACCTCTGAAAGTTCCAGAGGTTGGCAGCCGGGGTCTGGCGAGCTGCCACTCTGAAACACTGCTTGACAGACGCCACCCCAGACGGCACACAATTGGCACGCAGCCCTGGCTTTGTCTGCGGGCAACGTCCAAGGTGAGCACAACAGAGGGTTCAGGGGCGGTTAGTCAGTGAGTGTCTGGGTCTTCTTACCAAGTCATCAAATTACAAAACAGCAGGACGCTGCGAGTCGCACAGCTCAGGCGGCCTCCTTTCCAGAGCCTCACTGTCTGCCGACCTGCCCATTGACCCCCCAGAAGCCTTTGGGACAGCGCAGGGCGGGTGGTCACAGGATCGCACGGGGCTCCCCACTGAGAAGCTGGAAGGTGGAGGGCCAGCCAAAGGGACCCCGCTTTTCAACCAGCACAGAGGACTCGGGTTCCGAGAGCTGGACTCGATGGGGTCTTTCCAAACGGAGAGTCAGGAGTCAGTCACCACCCGAGATGAATACGCGAACATCTGTCACGCCAACTGACTTAATTATCAGAGCAAATTCAGGACCAAAGGTGAAATGCACAGAAAAGGAAGGGCTGGCAGCACAGACGCATTATGCTCATCAGAGCAACTCAATGGGAAGAAATTAGAGTCGCAAAAGTGCCATGTAACATGAGGAAGCGTTTCATTTCCAAAACAGCATTTTGCTTAGAAACCACAAACCCTACAGGAAAGAGACGACGACTCCATCAAGCACAGGCCACACCTCTACCGCCCAGGTTTCTCTTCTGAAGTCGCCCTTGGTATCACGGGGCTCGGTCGCTCCAGGTAACAGCCTGTCTGGGGCCAACACAGACTCCATTCCTTGCTGCACAGAAGTTGCCTGCTACCACTCAACGTCAATTACAGGTGCAGACAGGAAGAAGCATTAATTACAGACCTTGCGTTTCCGGCAAGAAGCATCTCTACTTTGCTGCACCAGCAGGAGGAAGGAAGATGTTCTCCTCACCCAGGCACAAGCCTAGCCAATGAGAAGCCACCCCCACCTGGAACTCCCACTGGTCTCCAATGGACTGGGGGTGGAAAGCACCCTCTCTCAACCTCCTCCCTTTTCCCTAGAAAGTGAGGTTCCTCTCCTTTGCTTGCAGGACTTGCCTAGAGCTTCTTTTACTATAGCAAGCTTGTCCCAAACTGCAATTCTCTGTTCTTCCTGAAGACGTCCACTTTGGTGGTAAAGTACTTGGCTGTGTCTGTTCAAGGCCGACAGGGCTGCTTGCTGTAGAAGTGTACTCAGCAAGCTATTATCACACAGGCAAACCACTCACCTCTTCACAAGTGCGGCAGACAGTGGCATGGTAATAGGATAAACAACTTAAGCATAAAACAAGAAGCTGTTGGGTACACCGTGGGCTGTGTAAATAAGGTAAAGCTGTGCAGACCTAAACATGGTATTCGCAAAGAATGGATCTGGTATCAGGTTAAGTGTATGAGGCAGGACGTGAGTGTACGTAGAGTATGGACTCAGCTAGGTAAAAATACTCACGGAGGGACAAGGGTGGGCAACATGGGTACAACCTCCTAAGAAAATAAACTTTGGGGATGTCATATACGACATGGTGGCTAAACTGAACAACATTAAATTGTACACAAGATAGATCTTAGAAGTTCTCATTACAAGGAAAAAATTGTAACTGTGAGGTGACAGATGTGAAATGAAACGTATTGTGGTAATCATTTCACAATATACACATATAGCAAATCATCATACTGTATACTTAAACTTGTATAGTGTTATCTGTCAATTATATCTCCATAAATGAGAAAATGTTCCTAGAAAAGAGACTGGAAGGGGACCTACCCAAATAGTCACCGTGGCCATCTCAGATGGTGAGGTTAAGAATACCTGTAATCGCATTTCTTTACACTTGTTTGTCTTTTTTCATGATGAAGGAACACTTTCGTAATCAGGAAAATAAGACTTTTAAAGGGAAGTAAAATAGTCGCAGGTTGAATGGATACACATAAAGAAAAAAAAAAGCACACAGATCTCCCTACACTGTCCTTCCCCAAGCAGCTTGGGAAGACTTGTGAACCTGCTGGGCCTGCCTGGCCTGTTGGAAGCACCAAGTGCCAGGACTTGGGGCGCTGGATAGGGGTGAGCACAGCAGGAGGTGAGAAAGGCCTGCCCTCCCGGCCACAGGGCCTAAGAAAAGGGAACTCTTCCGTGTGTGATGCTAGGCCTGGGAGGAGTCCACACTGCCTCTATTTTGGCCACAGGGGTCTCTCTAGAAGGGACTGCATGTCCATTGCCTCCATCCTCACTCAGGTCGGCACGGGGGCATCAGCCATCACCCGGGAAATACAATGCTGGGCTTGGTATCCCTTTGAACCTGGACAGCTGCAATTTCTGAGCTCCTGGGCCCCCCTATTTTTCCTGCCCTCTTTCTCATCATCAGGTGGGCAGTTTCTGCCCTTACGTGCAGCTTCGCAGCCCATCCTTGGTTCTGGCACCACACACCCCCTCCCTGCCTGGTCTAGCGTGCTGTTGGCTCATGGACCTAGTAAGAATGCCTGTGGGAGCCGCCTAGAATTCAAACCAGTAAGCTTCGAGTGCGGGTTAACTGTTCAAAGGCCTCAGATAAACGAGGTTGTCAGGAATTACTATTTGATACGTGCGTTACTCCCTAACTCTGGTTTTAAAAACAAAGTCAAATAAGGTGCTTTATTATTTTTTCCACAAAATCTGTAACACGGATATCCCAACTTCTTCAAGCACCAGAAGCCTATCTACAAATGAAATCTTGCTCGGAAGCCAAATAATCAAAATAGTCAAAAGCCAAACCACTCTGGGTGAGTCAAGGCCTTGTCCCCCTCCAGCAATACCTTGCAGCTCTGCACGCCCATGCGGAGGCCAAGGGCAGCACCCAACCCTAACACTATCTGCAAAGTGACCCAAGTTGAAAGGTGCCCTCTATGTCATGAAAACAAAAAAGCACATGGACAGAGCATCAGGATGCATGTGGGAAGGGAGCAGTGCTTCTGTGAGCCTAAGAAGACTATTTTATGAAAAACACTTCCATCGCATAGCTCTAAGAGGAGGCCGCAGTGGGGAGAAGGACGCGCAGGAGCACCTGGAGACTGTGACGGGGCTCCGGCAGCCTCGCCCGCCCTCTGTGACTCCGACACCTCACCTCCCAGGAGCCCTCGGGCGGCTTACCTGGTTGTCTGGGTGGCAGACAGTGAAGTAACCCACACAGATGATGACCTCGTGAAGGAGGCTTTCACAGGAGACGTGGCTGCAGTGGCCCAGCAGGGAGCTGGCGATGTGTCGGAAGGCCAGGGACAGGCCCTCTGCCCCTACAACAGACTGGCAAAGACAAGGGTGGTCAGAACCCCAGCCGGGGCTGCCAAGCACAGAGCAAGATGGGCCTACGCGCTTTCTGCCACGGGGCCCGCAAAGCACGTGAGGTCCTAGAGCTCCACCCTCAGCATCTGGGTTCGGGGGTTCCTGCACTAATGAATGACATCACCAATGCACCGTTCAGCCTGAGGGGGACGGAAAAGGGAGCACAGCGGGCCGAACGCTTGCACTACAAGGAACAACTACAAAGAACAACTTCCTCATTGTCCAAAAAGTCTCACTGGAAAAATACTAAAATACTAAAATTCACCTGTAAATCGACCAGTTAGCTAACTTCCAATACTTGCCCTTTTCCTGTAGGGGAAAATATTTTCTTGTGCACAGGGATAAAAATACAATTCCAATGATTTATTATGCTCAAATAGGAAAGAAGTTATTCAGATAAATGTCTCTAGAAACTCAAGGCTCCCAAAAGAATGTACAAAAAAAACCATCAATCGCCCCTGCCCCCCCAAACAACCGTGAAGTGCACCCCCCCGCCCCCCCGCCCCCCGCCTATGAGGCTTCTTGGGTCCCTTCTGCAGATGGGCACGGGGCTGTCGGTGGTGGGCGACACGGGAGGAGAGCCCAGTCTGTCTGTGCAGCCCGAAGCTTCTATTTAATAAACATGTCAGACAGACAGAGCGACAGGAGGGCAGAGGGGAGAGGCGAGCCCACCCTGGCAGGAAGCCCCACTGCTGGCCTGTGGGAAAGGCCCCTTTCAAAGTCATCCCTGCATCTGGGGTCTTGGCCGGAGACGGTCACACGTGCGGCAGCCTGTAGGCTGCAGTGGATTCACACTGCCCGACAGTGGGTGAAACGGCTGCCTCAGTAGGCGCCGTTAAAAGCAAAATCACTGCTCAGTTCAGGTCCCTGGCTCAGGTCCACTGCTTGAGACAAAATGTGTTCTCAGCCCCAAAGAGGCTTCAGCAGGGCTCTGCTCCTTTAAATCAAGTGACACCTTCTCAGCTCAGCCCTTATTTAATTAGCTGCGTCCAGCATGCTGTGACCCAGTGCCCTCTGTTTAACCTTCACTGATAAGAGCAGGTCAAGGGGCATGTAAGTTTGAATATAAAAATTAAACCAATTTTTCAAGGAAACTATATTCCCTTTTAGCCAGAATTAATTGCCAAGTCAGTGCAGTGATTTGTTTCTTGAGACACCTTCCACTATAAAAGCTGTCAGAGTTTGCAATATACAATGTCCGGGATCTCAGGGCCACCTGGGCCAGTATGAATTCACAGTTAAATCAAAGTGCTGAAGGGACAACGCTCTGGTAACCCTGTTAGTACACAACGGAATGGACCAGCGGAGCGGCTGTTCTAGTGGGGACTGTGGTTACCCACCCCCACCCCGCGCCAGCCCAGGGCTCCCACACAAGCACACGGGCAGGCCTGCAGCCTCGCAGGCGGGGGGGAACAGGGGCGGGCGCTGCACTCGACCCCTGCCAGGCGGCTCGGGAACGCCTCATCTTCAGGAGTGGAGGCAGTCCGTTTTTCTTGAGGGCCTACTATGTGCTAGCTAGCAGCGTGCCTGTATGTGATGTCACATAATCCCCAGGCTGTAAGTTAGGTGTCTTTCATCTCTATTTTACAGACAAGAATCTGAGTCTGCAGGATTCAAAGGAGTAGTGCGAGGCTGTCCGACTTGGCAGTACGTTGGCCAAGGTCAGGTCTGTCCCAGTCCAGATGCAGAGGTGCGGCGAGGACGCCTCCGTGACCGCTCTGCACCCGAGAGGCACCGAGAGGTGTCAGCGCGTCAGACCATGGTCTCGTTTCAGGGTTCCTCTTCCGTCCCCTGGAGCCGCCCAGGCAATTTAATTGTCTCCCAGATTTTTCTGAGGTCAGACCCATGCTGTACCGAAAGTCTCTTTTCCTGGCTTTATAAACACAGTTCCTAAAAATCTCACTTTTGACAGGTGAGCGGTTTTGATGAACTAGAACATGAGTGTCTCTGGCTGTCTTCCTCCCAAAGTCACCCGGTGCTTCACAATGCAGACACTGTACTTGAGCGTTACCTGCTGGGTCCGATGTCCACTGACATGAGTGATGTCTGTGTGGACAGATGTTTTGCTTTCGCTTGTTAAACAGAGGGCGGTGGTTCAAAAGAAGTGACTCTAAACCTCTGCCGGTCCCCCACTGACAGGTGGGACTATGTCCTCTGCCCTTAGATCTGATGTAACCAAAGAGGACGGCTGACGTGTCAGGGAAAGGCCGCTGATGCTAGGGCCTAACAAGCTGTGCGGCTTCTGTGTGGCTCTCTTGGAACACTGGCTTTCTGGAAGCTTCCTCCAAGACACTTCCACTCGGAACCCAGACACCACAACGTTTTGAGAAGCCACGTCACACAGGGAAGGGAAGCCACATGTTAAAAGGCCTGACGCCGCAAACTGTGGGCAGCTGGCTCCCCACCCCTGCTGTGAGGGGCACGAGGGAAAGGTGTGCTAGACCTCGGGACCGAAAGGACGGCAGCCTTGGGGGAGTCCCTGCAGGCTCCCCGAGCCTGCCCTGGTTACGGGGAAAAGGGGCCCACAAACAATACCTGCGGGGAGAATGAAGACACGATGGCAAAACTGACTAAAATGAAAGAAGCCAGAAGAGAGATAAAAGAAAGACAAGAGTGACGAGAAACACGGAGCTGCATGAAGGATGGGGCACAGGGGAGCTGTCAGGGACCAGCCGGGAAAGGGCACCCCACTTGGGAGGGGGGCTCTCCTGAATCACCCTGGTGTTTCTCCGGCTGCTTTTGGCAACAGTGGCTCAAGTCGGGCCTACATCTCGGGCTGGAACCGGCAAGGAGCCGGAGAAGAGAAACCTTGATTTTTATCTCAGTTTGGCCTGAAGGGCTCTGGAAATCAGCTTTTGATTTTTCTAACTTCATTGGCCATTAAGCTTAAAGGCCACCTGGGGAGCAGGGCTGGCTGGATAGCTCCAGGGTGCTCCAGTGAGTGAGCGGTGGGGGCGCAGCAGGGGCCTGGGCTCTCTGACACAGAGAACAGCCGACTTGGCCCAGGCCTGCTTATGAGCAGCCGCCACAGCAGTTCACCTGGGTCCTTGTCCGAGGACCCACACGACAGGCATCTCAGAGGCAGCTTGTAGGTCCTTGCGTCCCCTAATCCCTGCTGACAGGAGAAAGTCGCTCTACTTGGGCCCAGCTGATGGGTGGACTGCTGGTCTCCATGCTGGTCTCTGAGCACTGTTTCTCTGAGCACTATGGGCTGGGGCCGCCATCAAACACAGACGTCGTGTCCAGCCCACAGACAGGAAGCAGTGGCGTCCCGTTCCAGGTGTGGCCGTGGCCTCTGAGAACCTCACACTCCGTGCAGTCACCAGTCACCACCGAAGGCTGGTCAAGGGCTTTGGGAGCTAAAAAGCATTAAGTCCTCGGGAAGACACTTCCGTTGTGATGGGTGAACTAACTCGAACAGTTAAAAGGCCCTGAATCCAATGACAACCAAGCCCCGGATGTCCTGTGTGAAGAGGACAGGACAGTCACTGCACAGCTATCCTTAGCTACAAAGCAGGCGTGCTGCTTCCGTCTTGGATGGCCAAAGGCCACCATCGTCATACCGGTTTCTCTAGAACCTTTTTCGTTCTGGGCAAAGCAACTCACCTGAATTATGGGCGCATCATCTGCCAAGGCTGTTCCTTTTCTAACAAAATCACTTGACAGTTAAACTGATAGAGAAAGTCTACTCCTGGGGGCTTGTTCTGTTCCAACGGCTCAGTGTTTTTGAAAAAAAAAACACCTGTTTGTACACAGACAGTCTCGTGCTTTTTTCTCTCTTTACTATAAAACTGTACAGGGGTTTCCGCATTCAACTACACAGGCACTTTGGGCTGGACACAAATCAGTGAAATCATCCATCCAAAGTCACATCGACCAAAACAATTTATCTAATTTTGGTTCTGTTTATACAAGAAGCCATTACTTCCCATAACAAGTAAAAGTTGATGGGATGCTAACGCCTTTCTCTAAAGACGTCAGGACAGGAGGCTCCTAAGTAGCAGAGTGGTACCGACTTTGCGGCCCAAGCCTCACGGGGCCGGACTCCTGGCTCCGCCACGCGTGCCCTTGGGCAGATTACTGACTGCCGGCTTTCCCATCTGTAAAATGGGCACAGCCACACTCCGCAGGGTAGTCACGAGAATACATGAGGAACGCACGCAGGGACCTGATACAGTTCCCAGTGACAGGAGCCTGACACACGCTGTGTCCAGTTACTGCCTTCACTGCAGCTTATTCCTGAGGCCCAACCGGGAGGCACAGCCTTCAGCGGGGTCTGCAGGAGTGCCTGCTCCGGGCTGGTGAACAGCCACACTAGGGATGCTTGGTACCTGAAAGGCGGGCAGGTCGAGAGCGGCGAAGCTGTTGAAGAAGCGCAAACTCTGAATGGCCACTTGGACCGTGCTCTGAGGGTAGCTCTCCTTGGGACTGGCGGTGCCGGGCTCCGAGATGCTGCCGTGGAAGAGGACGCAGTACAGCATGTGCAGGACTCCGGCGAGGTCTGTGGCCTGAAGAGCCGCTGTCAGGCCCGTGGGATCCTGGCGATTACTGTCAAATATGCTGTACGGCCTGCCAAAGAAACAGTCAACGCTTTAAATCGGCTTCAGGGATGTCGGCGTTTTTATAGGTCTAATGGAACCAGCCAAGCAGACTGTCCAAAGCAAAACATGGGAGCCACACAGTGAGGTAACACGAGCCCTGCAGGCGTGCATGCAGCCGCCCTCCCCACCAACCGCACAGGGAGCCCCGGGGGCAGCCCCAGTGGCAGACAGGGCCGTCCCGCCCTTTGCAGCCTCAGGAGCCCTACTGTTTACAGAGTCCGGGTCTGGGCAAAGTGGACCAGGTCCACAAGAGCTGCCGGACGCAGAGAATGACAGTGGCACAGCTTCCTTCCTGACACACAAAGGGGGTCTTCTTAGGGGGCGGCTCCCAGGAGAGCATGTGGCCTTGAGAAGCCAGTGCTGTGCTGCTTGGCTAGGGGTGGGTGGGGGGCACACAGTTAAACGGCGCGGGAAGGCACGGCTCCCCCACCAGGAAACAGTGGCGGACAGGCTGTGGGGCAGACTCCCCGCACGAGCAGACGCTGGCTGAGCTCCTCGCGACTGACTCCCCCGGGGACGCCGAGCACGGGGCTAGGTGGACGAGCAGAGAGCTGGTGTCTGAGACCAGCAGCAAAGCCAGGGCTGTGCCCACGTGCCTCGCTCCTGGACTCAGGCTGCGTGGAGCACTGCTGGCTGAGAATCCCAGCATTAGCAAACGTGGCCACCAAGCACTCGTTCACTATTTCTTCTAGAAAGCACAGCCAGACTGCTCTCTGAGGAACCACCTCTCCCTTCCTTAGGGCCAGCGAGTTCCAGGCGGGCCCTCCCTACCCGTTCAGCTCAGGGAGGACGCCTGAGGGAAGCTCGACCATTCGTTTCCCTTGACCGGTCAGCAGCGTTCAGGGGTGGCATGGGTCGCGGTCAAAGTTAATGGGACAAAAGGAGATTTTTCTGCTGAAATGCTTGGAAAGCAGCCCTCATTTTTCTCCACTGGGTTTGAATCTGCAAACATGTGAGGTCTGCGGCTGCTGTGGCCACTTGGCTTCACCACTGTACCCATGGTCTTTTCCTTCAGTGCTGTTCCAAGGGGGCCAGTCGCCTTCCGCCATGGGACAGCTTTTCCTCAGGAAGAGAGCTACAAGTCCACGGTGAGTGTCTTCCTTTAACCCAGCATGATCTATAAACACTGAGCGGAAGTGTTTGTTTTTGACCCTTCCCTATTTGTAACACGACTGCAGGTTCCTCCTATTTTTTTGTTGTTCCTTCCAGCTGGAATCTGAATTGGGAGAGAAGCATTAAAGATCTATGCTCATCTCATTAACTTGCCCAGAAACACTCAAGAGACACCACTAATTAAATAAGGATTCGGAAGTCCTGGCTGGCAAGTTTCTAGATCTTGTCTAGTTTTCTAACTCAAAACTTGTTTTTCCCAAAGGGCTTTTTTTATTCGTTTTAATTTGCTAGTTGTGTCAAAGTAGTTTTATTCATAACCATCTGAGCATTTGGTTCCTGAATGCCCACTATTTCTGGAATCGCTAAGAATGTCAGATGACACTGTACAACTTGCCATCTTCCTAAGGAAGCGACCCGCTCGTGAGGCCCTGTGCCTGGTCTCTGCGGCAGGTCTGCCGCGCGCATTCGCAGCTTCACCCCTTTCGCTCTTACTGCCCCAGCTGGGCAGAGAAGGAGCTGATTTCCCTCTCGCATGCATGCATGAAGCAACTGCGACCTACAGCCGTGAGGGCGACGCTGCGGGCCCCGCCGCCACGCTGGGGGAGGGCGGGGGAGGGAGGGGCGCCCGGGCTGCTGTCTCCTCCGGGCGGCGCTCTGGCCCAGGACCAGGGCGCCGGGCTCAGCAGGAAGGAGCCTCGCCTTTCCTCCCGTGTCTTCTCCTGAGGCCTGAACACTTTAAATCAAAGTCCCGAGACTGTAATGTAATCTCGTTATCATTGTGGAGAGACACTTTGACTCCTGGGACGCAATAAAAACAGAAAGTTAGCAAACAGCATTTATTTGCTTCTAGGCACCTCTGAGCCCTTGCGCACTCTGTTAGCTCATGTGCATGGCCTTCCTTCCTTCCACTGCAGCTATTAGGAGTGAGGGGTCAGGCCCTGCCTGGAGACGTGGCTAGAAATTAATGTGTCTGAGTTTATTATATAGGTTCCAAAAAGGGGTCTGTGTTTATTTAGCACTGACTGCCTTTTAGGAGCAGTGACAAGTCATTTCTCCCTAAAGCTGCTTCCCAACAGGCTTTCAGAACCTGGGGGATGAGTGACATCACTGCTGGTGACAACAGGTTTGTTGCTCTGTGGTTCAGGAGGCTGGCCTCCCCCCTGTTCTGCCTGCGTTGTTTTTACACTGATTATCAGCACCCTCAAAAGCAGATCTTCAGGAAATCAGCTTTATCATTTAAACACTTTGGAACACTTCATCTTTTCAAGCATTTCTTAAATGACGTGAATTCACTGCTATGAGTTCTTCAAAAGAATAAATGAAAAGAAAAAAAAAGCATCAGAAAAGTCCCCCCTCCCCCGGCCTTCCCCGTTATTTAGGAAAATACTGATCACAGATGATAAAGCAGCACATCCCAGGGCCTTCTGCAACGTTCGCCCGATGAAACAAACAAACACGCTGAATCAGCGAAATCAATTAAATAAGCATTCAAGAACCCAGACGAAGATGGAAATGTTCCCAAATGCACATAATACCGCTTCATGGAAAACACCCCCCATTTTCAAGCGAGCCCTGGACGGCACGGGGCAGGGGCGGGGGCTGTCTGCCGCTTTCGCTTCCACGGGACTAATGCAGTCCTGAAGGGACTCAGGAGAGTGTTTACTTTTGATTTAGTCTGAAATACAGATAATTTGTCCACGAACAGGGCACTGGCTTCTGTTGGTCTTAACTGTCAGTTATAATCACTTTCAGCCTGAATGTTTATAATAAAAAAGTAAAAGGCCTTATTCATATCAGGCATGGGTTACAGTTTTCTTTTAAAAATACATGGAAGATAGGAAAAATCAGATCTGAAATTTTGTACATTACACTCCGAGATCTTCTCAATTTTACCAGATTTTAACATGTTTTTGTTTGGTCTCTAGGACTAGGGACCTTAGTGATCTATTCTTCTCTGCTCATTACAAGCTAGATTCAATTAGGAAAAGCTATGACCCAGCCAGCACTACTCCTGCACGGCACCTGAAAACCCCGCTCTGCCTTAAAGGAGAGCATAGCTGGGCAAAAAAAGCGTAGCGATTTGTGTTGTGTGGACACAAATCAAGTGCCATCCATCCATTCCACCTTTGGGATTATAAAGCACACAGGTCCCAGGCCTTGGCTGGCCCCCACCCAGGGCAGCACTTATGGTCCCAGACACGGCCACGTGTCTGCTCCTGGCTTGTTGGCTCCCGTCTCCCTGGTCCCCAGGTTTCAGGCCTGGCGCTCCTCCCGTGCTGCCGATCTTCTAGATGGCTCTCGTGGCTCCGTGGACTTGGGCTCTCTTCCCTCCTGTAGACTGGAGTCCCTAAGGCATCGTGTATGGACGTCCCATTTTAGTCACTGGACCCAGAGAACCCCCCCTCGAAGGGGTGCACAGCGGTGGGAGACGTGCGCTGAGTCACTGTCCCTCCTGGTGCTGGATGAACTTGACCGCTCAGGAGAAGTGGCCGTTTCTCAGACGCAGTCCGGCATCGGGCTCTCATGTCCAGGGGTATGTGGGAAGTCTGAGGTGCGTCCACCCCTCACCCTCATCAGGCTTCGTGGCGAGTGCAGGGCAGGAGACTGGCCAGATGCTCTCTATCTGAGAGGCCAAGAGCCTGGGCTCCGGGGACACTGACCACCTGGATGGCACCCATCCTAGGAGGGGCAGGTGGGTGTGGCGCCAGGTTTGCAGCTGCTGGAATCAATTCCCACCACAATACAGTCCTGGGGTGAGAAATCCGAAACAGGTCCCACTGGGCTAAAATCAGTGTCCCCAGAAGTGTGTTCCTCCTGGAGGCTGTGGGGGAGCTTCTGTCTCCTGGCTTTTACAGTGTCTAGGGTACGACTGCTCCCTCCATCTTCCAGTCTGTCTCGCAAGCTGACTTTCCTGCTTTGCTCGTGCACTTACCCCTCTGGGTAAGTGATGACACTGGGCCCACTGGGATCGTCCAGAGCAATAGTCCCATCTCAAGGTCCTCACCTTCATCACTTACGCTAAATCCTTTTTGCCATGTGAGGTGACATCTTTGTGGGTTCTGGGGGTTAGGGTATCGGTATCTTTGGCAGGGGCGTTATTCTTTCTTTCCCCCCAGTATTTGCTATTGTGGTGAAATACACAGAACATAAAATTTACCATTTTAACTACTTTTTTTTTTTTTTTTCAGCTGAGCCATCCTGCCACCTGTTGGCAGCTCAACGGCAACTCAGCTCGGGCTGGGCATCGAACCGCCGTTGCTCAGATCTCAGCTTGCACTCTTGAGCGAGCTCTTAACCAACTGAGCCACTCGGCGGCCCCCATCTTAACTACTTTTAAGTGTACACTTCACTGGTATTAAGTACATTCATAATGTTCTAAAACCATCACCACCAATCATCTCAAGAATTCCATCAGGAAAGCCGAAACTCCACACCTGTTAAACATTCACTCCCCACTGCTGGCAGCCACCAGGCTCCCTCCTGTCCCCACGGGTTTCACTACTCTGAGCACCTCGAATAAGTGGAACCATCGCCCAGCATCTGTCTTCTCGCGACTGGTTGATGTCACTGGGCATCACGTCCTCAAGGTCCATCCACGCCGCTGCACGCGGCAGGATGGCCTTCGTTTCTCGGCTGATGTCCCCGCATCTGTACAGACGACGTCTTGTTCATCTGGTCACCCCCTGCCGGAGGCTGTGTAGCCAAGTACAGACACCTGCTTCTGCTGCTGAGACTGGGAGGAGAATGCTGTCACATCTGGGCCACACGGTGTTGGCAGCAGCCTCCTGACCCCTCTTTGCTGCCCCTCCATTCTACACAGTAAACAGAGGCTCTCTGCACTCTCTCTGCTGTAAGTCCTCCGATGGCTTCCTGTCACTCTCAGACAGAACCCAAGCCTCTGCTCTCGGCCTCCACTTCTCCGACTTCATCCCCTGCACTTCCTTCCTTGCTCGTCCTGTGCCAGCCAGTACGCTGCGCTGTTTCTGGACACTTGGGTGTCACTGACTTGCTGTTCCTCTCAACTGGCACATGGTTCCCTCGGATCATCACGTGACTGGCCCCTTCACATCAGTGTCATGTCCCCAGACACCCTTCCCTGGTGACTGCCTCTACAGTAGCCCGTGCCAAGTCACTTTGTTACACCACTCTGCTTTACTTTCTCCTATCACTTCCAACCAGCAAAATTACCTTTCTGTTTCCAGCCTTTTCCTCCTGTTAGACTGAAAGCCAGTCTTTTGTTGGTCACTGGGCCCCCAATACCTTGACAAGTGTCTGGCATGTAGTGAGTGCTCCATAAATAGTGATGAAGGAAGATCTGCCAAAGCAATGGAGGGAAATGAGGGAGATGTGATCTCAGCAAGGCGCGCCCAAGGAAGATGGGCCTCGGACACCTCCTTCCGAGCAGAACTGGAGATGTGGGCAGACCCCTCCTCTGTGAAGGGCAGGCTCACAGGGCAGGGGGGCTCCCGGGCACTTGCTAAGTGCCAATCAACAGCTATTTGCTGAGCTCATTTTTGTGTCTAGCCTGGTGCTAGGTGCCTGAAGGGAGCTTTTAGTCTGTTCCTTAGGGAAATCTTTTCGTCCGAAGACATAAAACATACGCAGAGGACAAAGGAACTAAGTCAGAAGCAGACAAACGTCAAGTAGTAGGTGCCATCTCACATTTCTGAGGCAACTTCCCCTTCTGATGGAAGTGGAGAGGCCTGAATTGGATTCTGGGAGACGAAAGGTAAAGGTCCCTGAGGTCTGGGTCTTAAAATCAGCTCCGATGCCTAGAATCATGAGCGAGTAAGGTAGACGGGGAGAATGGATGGCCCACTGTGAATGAAGGCCAGTGAGCTTGGAACCTGACACAGTAAATGTAAGTTCCTGGTAGGATTGGGCAGCAGGAATTCCAAGAGGAACTGTCTTATCAGTGTGGTGGTCTGTGTCTTGCTTTACTTGCTTCCAGGCTGATTTATGTTTTTCTATTTATTTTCTTTTGTTCTCAGTTTTCATCTTTAAAAAAATGATACAAGACATCTGTGCTTCTGTAGGCCAAGTCAAATCTTTGTGGAACAAGGTAGGTATAACACCTATACATAAAAAACAGCACCTCAGGCAAGAGGTCCGGGGGACGCACGTGTTCGTGTGTGTCCCCATCTGCCCCTGCCCTGTGCAACCCTGAGCGAAGAATTTTCAGACTCACTTGTACAGCGTGAGGAAGCAGCCTCGGAAAAGCCGATGAGCCTGCCGCTGGCGGCGGAGCGAGGGGAGTGGGAGTGCACCTAGGACTGTGGACCACCCCCCACCCGATGGCACACACAGGCTTGCCCTTGCGACCTGCCCCAGAGGGCGCCCTGCTGCATGTGAGCCCTGGACATGCTCTGCAGCCCGCGGCTGGTCAGCAGGACATCCACTGACCATTCTCCCTTCAGTAGTTTGTCCCGCGGGAATGCTCAGTCACTGATGGCTGCCCCTAAACTTTGGCCTGTGGCCTGGCCCTGGACATGCCCCTACTCTGGCCCTAGCATGTTGCGGACACACAATGTGAATTACGGTGACCTAGTGGTCATCTTTCTGTCCCTATAAGCTCAGTGAGGCTTTATTACTAGCTGGGAGGGAACTTCTGGAAGTCTCCATACTAACATTTGCACAGTCTCAAACAGGGCCAGCCCAGGGGCCCCCGTCCCGAATTACAGACCCGAGGTGCACAGACAGAGGCTGCCATGCCCCCTGGCACAGCGGGGAGGGGTGGCTGGGAGCACTTGAGAGGGCACCTCGCCAGGCACGTAAATGGGCGCAGCAGACGTTACTTCCTGCAGCTGCCTCGTCCTGTCCCCTACTTCATCCCGGTCTCCCTAGGCAGCAAGCATCTTGTCCAAGGGCAGTGACTAATGACAACAAAAGATTTAGGAATTACGGAGACACTGCCAAGAGGCAGGGTGACAGCCCCGGACAGGAGCCTGCAGGGCGGACAGCATCCTGGGAACACACTTCTCAGGTCCTTCTTATCTTTGCGTGACACAGCTTCCCGGGGACCTTCGCTGGAGCCCACTTTCTTGGTGCAGTTTGCAGATCCGCAGAGGAAAACCACAGGCACAGTGATGACACACCTCCCTCTGTGCAGACAAACCCAGAGCTCAGAACAGTCTTTGGCGACTGAAAGGAATCAGCTCGGTTTCACAAGCTCCTCTTTCACCTGGGAACTTCCCCTGTGGACCCACCGCTCCTGGGCCCTCGGCACAGACCCGGGGTGTGGGGGGCAGGGTGGGCTATGAGCCCAGGAAACCACTGCTGACTGAGCGCTGGCTGCAATTGAGAACCACTCATTCCTGTTCAGAGCCTCTGAGTGCCACCAAAGAGCCAGCACGTGGGGCGGGGGGTGGGGGGTGGCGCCAGGAGGGGTTGGTGAGCCTCGGCCAATTACGGCGGTGGGGACACTGCCCTGAGACTTGAAATTACCCTTTTCTCTTCCTGCAGGACCAAGAATGGAAAACTGGTAACAGGAAAGGCCAAACCACCAGGCACTTCTGAAAGTCCTGTTACAGAGTACTGAATCCTTTCAGTGATTAAGAATTATGGTCTGTGAACAATTCCCATATTACAGTTCTGGAGTACCCTTAACATAAAATCAATCCTTTTAGGAGCGGATCACAATTTCAATTTTTACTTAAAGAAATGCAAATTCACTGTTCAAAACCAAGCCAGGTAATAGAAAAAGGCAATCAGCGCCTTTCTGCCGCACACTGCAGTGAAATTTGGAGCGTCGATTCTGACACCCACACTGTCTTCCAGGAGACCCGGGTGCACACAGGAGGTTCAGGGCACAACAGGGGGCAGTGCTGGCTGGCCTGCTGCAGTCCCCAGGGCCGAGGCCGGGACCAGCCACCTCAGGCAGCTTTTACTCAGAGCCCTGTGCTGCGCTGAGGGACTTAGCTATCTAGGGGGGCTCTGGGATCCCCTTCGTCTCAGTCCTGCTGGTCACAACGGGCCTTCGAGGGCAGTCTGCCTGGATGCTCTGTCTCAGGCTGGCTTCTCCCAAACAGGCCCGGCATCAATCACTCCAGTGTCACAGCAGCCACTGCACGTGGCTGTGACCTTGTGCAGAAGCCATGTCACACACTAACGGAGTCTTTCAGCAGGTCCATCGCCCACAGCTCGGAAACATAATTTCCAAGGAGCGGGAAGCGGTTTGAAGTGGTCTGTAAATATTAGCGGTGAGCCAGTCTGCTGAGTGAGGTAGAAGCCACGCCCAGTGCTCTGTGGCGGGCAGTGAACGCTGGGGTCCCTGAACTACGACGACAGGAAGAGCAGCGATCAGGCCGTCCTTCCCACTGCGTGTCAGACACGCAGCTTATACTGACCGCTAAGGAAAACAGTAAGCCAGGAGACCGCCTGTACCATTTTCTAGCATAATCTGCTGCAGTCTTGAAAATTAGCTGAGTAACTGAGGTTGGAGATGAAAATTATGTTGGGAAAAAAAATGGGTAAAAATTCTTAAAACCTACCAAGAGTTAACCACTGATTCATCTGAAGTCCAGCCGTATCGGCACACAGGAGCAATTCCACTCCTCGCGCCGCGCACACACGGCCGTACAGGGGCTTCGGGCACCTGGGCGGTGCTGAGCACGTCTAGGCACGAGCGCCTGTTTCCTTGAAGGGAAACGGCTCCTGTTCCCTAATCTGGAGACTATGCCGTGCAGCACGCAAAAACAAGTCAGAGATGTGGGAGTCATCCCGTCAGCAGCTCAGTCACAGCCCTTCCTTTGGCTGGGTCCCCTCTACTCCCAGTGTCCCCACAGGCACAAGCGTCCCTCCTGGCATCGGGTCCCTTGTGCCCCGGGCTGAGGCGCTGCAGCTGCTGCACGCTTTTCAGGGACGGACACTGATGCCGTCACTCGCTCCCTGCACAGCTCTGGTCTGTGCTCCTGTCAGCCTCCCAGGAGCTAACGCTCACGGCGCTCATGGAACACGCCGCCTCGTGCCTCCCTTCTCATGACCCTACTGTACAGCCACTCAACCTGGCGGCAGACAGTGGCTTTGAAGTCCCTATATCCTGGTCTGGATACAGAGAGCCTGCAACGAGGATATGGGTGCAAGCTGTTTATTTGTGGGGAAGTGGAGAAGGGGAAGAGGTTAGGGAGAAAAGCGAGGTCAGCACGGGGCCCATCGCAGGGGCTGCTCAGAACACAGCTCAGGACCATCCCACTGAGGGTTCGCGGAGCTGAGGGGCACTGCTGGGAGTGGTAACTCCCCTGCTTCTAGCAAACAGCTTCGTGTGCGGAGAGAACCCCCAGGCAGAGAACGCAGGCGGCCGTCGGCAGGGGCCTCCGGGGGCCAAAGGCACGGGACAGAGCACGCATGAGGCGCCCTTTCTGCAGCGTCCTCCCCGTCACCTGCCCTCCCGGCTCCTGGCAGAGTCGGCCCCTGGAGCCTCCCCGGCCCGCTCTGTGCATTCTCTCCGCGGCAGCCATCACGCTGTGGCGGTGAGGGTACCACACCAGTCTTGGAGCCGCATGCCTTGGGGTCTGGCACAGGGCAGACGCTTGCTCAGTCCACGGAAGAAGGACGCGACTGTGTGTTAAAGAGGACCTGTTCTCCGTAGATGGAACTGAGAAATTCTTCAGAGAAATGAAAGATACGACCCATGTTTTGAATGATATAAAGTCAAGTGTGCAGGACGGAGCATGGAGGGAGGCAGCTTGGGGCCTATCTCAAGTTAGTTTGGCTTAATTGCTCTCCCTATGAAAACGAGGGGCGACGAATGATCCTTGCACTTCTTTCAAGTTCTACAGATTCTAAGCGACTGAATCTGCGTGTAGGTGAAACACGAAGCCCACCAAGTTTACCGCCACACACGGAAGTGCTCATGTGTGTGACATTGACCTGGATTCAAGGAGAGAATACAGGTGACAAAGACGCGCAATGCTGGCAGGTTTAGAATGCTGTGAACACAAAGGAGCCAGTGTCGGACGGGTGTCCTGGGCGAAGGGACCTGCACAGGAGCCAGCGGGCACCATGGCAGCCTCCCAGCTGGCGGGCGCCAGTGCCCCAAGGCTGCCAGGCTCTGTAGCGTGCCACTGCTGGTCGCATTCGGCCCCACCAGCGGGCCCCTCCCGAGTGCTCACCGACGGGCCGGAAGGCAGGCTCTGCCTGCGTGTCCACACTAAACCGCAACACTGAACACGGGCCACGTCTGGCCTCCGGGACGCTCAGTCTTACTCCTCACGGAAAGGCGGCCAGGTGGCTGCGAGTAAGGAAGAACGCGGACTGCGCGGCTCACGCCCACGGAACGGGGAGGTTCACTGCAGACAACAAATCCTGTCCCAGAATATTCTGGCATAGCCACTGGCGCTCTATGCACACTGAACACGGGTGGGGAATGTGTCTCTGAGCAGGTTGATTTTAGAAGTTTCAAATAATTAGTTTTAATCTTGACAGATCTCTGAAAGATTAACTTGCATGCAGCGCTGTTGAGAATGTCATTGTGAGAAAACGATTTCACCGAATGCCCGCGATATACCCGAGGGACATGGCCTGGTCCTGTCTCAGCCACACACTCACAGCTGCAATGGTCCTTACTTGTCCGCAGGGCTGACTCTGCTGCTCCTGGGACGACTATTTTGAGGACAGTCCACAAGGTGGGGTGGAAGTCCAAAGTGCCAAGCAGGCCAGCGGCAGTCCCTGGCACACTGGCCACAGTCATGCCACGGGTTGTGTGTGTCTTCAGGGAGCTATTGCCATTGAACGGCCTCCTTTCCTGATTCAGGGAGACACCTCATAAAAAGGGACATGGCGGAAATAAACACACCTCGGAGGCTGTCCCTGAAAGCGTGTGCACGTGGCCGGGGCAGAGGAGGCGGTGCTGTGCTGAGGGCCTGGCCTGAGCTGGTCTAGGCTCTGTCACTGACTTGCTGACGCAGAGAGAAGCACTTGATCCCTCTAGATCTAGTGGCAGGACTGGCCAACCTCTAAGGTCTCTTCCAGCAGAGACAGTTAAGTTTATGACACCATCAAGAAAAAGTGACCCTACGGGAGACTGTAGCCAGGGATGATGAGGAATAGAAAACAAATCTCAATATGGGAAGCTAATAAGGACAGGGGTGGGAGAGAGAGGGTGGGGAGGGAGAGAGAAGGAGAGAGAGAAAGGAAGACAGAAGCCAAGATGACCACCCATGAAACGATCCCATGACGGGCAACCCTCGAGAGACGTTTGAAGCCTTGCGTGCAGTCGGCCTTTGGGAGGACGCTGACTTACCTCCTAGTGGCAGCGAGGCACAGCGTGCAGGCTCCCTGTAGGAGGCCGGTGGCGTGCTGCAGGAACGCAGCCACCCTGGGGCTCTCATCCACGGGACCTTGCACCGACAGGAAGCAGCCGCACAGCTTGTCGATGAGACCGGAGCTCACCACGTAGCTGCAAGTGGGAGAAACGTGTGTGAGCCACCCGCACAGGCGGGCAGCGCCCACCTCCAAAGACGAGTCTCCCCACACACAGGCTCAAGCTCCAAAAGCAAAGCTGCCCAGGTCTGAGTGACACTCCTCCAGGAAGCTTCCTTAGGACACAGTCCTGAAAAATCAGCTACTTCTACAGATGATTCTCTTCTCTCTCTCGCTTATTCTGACACTAGTTTTCAAGGAAAACGAATGAAAATGATTACCTGATCACTCTTATTGGTCTGAAAAGTCTGACAATGGTGAAATGATTTCTGATGACTGCTGCACTCTTGAGAAGCTCCTATGACCACCAGGGAGCCCCGCTCAGGAGGCAGGGACTCGGAAGATAGGACGCTGCAGCCCAGACCGTCCTATCAGAACATACACCTCCAATGCCGAGTGCAGGTTCTCTAGTTTAAAACCCCGACACTATTGAGAACATAACAGTGAGAACCTAACCGCTTCCTGTTATGAAAAGTTCCAGCCCCGAGAGTTGACAACATTTAAGAAGTCTCTTTCATCTTTTCAGTCCATTGGACACTTTTTCAGAGCTGTTTATTAAACTGGACCAACCGCCGTAGCTCTTTATGAATCCAGTCACTGCAAAGAATATGTTAAGACTACAAATCAGCCTCGCTGACTCAGTGCTCCACACCCCACGGACCAGCAGGACAGGGCGTCGTCCCACTGGCGGCTCTGCCACCCGCAAGGTGACCCTCAGCAGTGAGCGCAGGGCAACCCCTCTGCTTGGGCGCAGTCAGCCCCACTCGGCTCATTTCCCAGCACATCTGGTGTGGGAGGGGGGCAGATCTGAGGGGCTGCTCATGTTTGGAGCCTCTTGGGAGGTACAGGACACCGCCCCTCCCCTCTGCATTAGGAAGTGTGTCCCCCACTACTGAGCAGCTGGGACGCCAGAAGCGCTGAGCACCAGCCCTGCCTGTTAGGAGAACTGACCGGCTGACACGCCCCACTGAGGACTTACTATCATTTGATTTAACAGAATCAGGCTTTTACAAACCAGCTCTCATATCTGCACAGAACCTCCCGATTTGGGAAGTGTCTCGGCACGAATCACCCCAAGATGTATCCCCGCAACCCCCCTGAGAGAGCAGCGACAGCATGCTTGTCTCCCCAACGAGTTCCCCTCTCCATCCACGGGAGTCTCGTGGCTTGTTAAACACGGTGCCCTTTGTGGAGCGCAAACAAGCGTCTGCTCTAGGACAGGCAGAGTGTGTATCACCACAGCCGTAAGGACAAGTGTCAGGATGTGCACACGACCTAAGGACGACAGCTCAGTGTCTCTGGAAACTTCACCATGGAAGGATCTCTTCCCACTGGAGATGTCTAGATTCAGAGATGTGGGTCTGGGGCTTGCTGGTTGCCAGCTTACCTGTTATATGGAGAACACAGGCTTACAGAATGAAGCCAAGCGGAGGCAAGTACACTGAGAAAAGACACAGAGTCCAGATGGTATTGCTGGAGCCTTAGATCTATAGATTCAATGCTATTGCTTATGAAGCATTTCAATGGCCTCTTGTACAGACAGAAAAAAACAATCGCATGGAACCACAACACAGCAAATAGCTAAAGCAGTCCTGACAAAGAAGGACAGAGCTGGAGGTGCCACTTTTTTATGTCAAACTACATGACAAAGTCACAGTAATGAAAACAGTGTGGTCCGGCACAGAAACAGACACATGGAACGTCAGACCGTGATGGAGTGAGACGGCCCCTTCTGATCGCCCCTGAAATTTACAACTAGGAATTCATCTGTAAGCCAACAAAGGTTCCTCTAATTAACACCCAGGACATCTGAGGGACACACACACTGCTACCTCTGCAGGCAGGTATACGAAACGTGCAGGGGAGGCAGGACGGGGGAGAACAGGGGCGTGCACTAGTAGGCCCTGGCTCCTCAGCTGCTGCGGCTAAGCCAGCAGCCCAGCAAACGAGGCAGCAGTGGAGGAGAGGGGAGCAGTCACCACACCAGGGCCCGGTGGGTCGTAAGGGGGCGGCAGCAGCGTCGATGCCGGAGACTCCATCTAGCTTCCCAGCGGTGGCAGCGGCTACGGGGAGCCAGGCAGTAGTGTGAAAGACTCTCAAAGCCAGGCCCCCCTCCACCCGCCATGGTGGTGGTGCTGAAACCAAAGCGACCCAGACACAGAGCAGGCACCCACCTTGGTCACCCAGGCAGCACCTCCCATAACCACAGCGAGCCCCGCATTGTGACTTCGGAGGTGCACGTAGAGCAGGTAAGAGAAAACCAAAACTTACACTACAGCACCATCTACTGGAAGACGAAAGAAAGACTCTTAGTTCTCAACCTGCCTTGGAGCTGCTAAGATCTAAACCGCACCTAAATAAGGCAGGTGCAAATTACTGCGAGTGTGCCACAGAGGACAAGCCATCCAACAGCACGGACACCCAAGTAACACGGTAACACAGAAAGAAAATCACACTTCTCCAGAGCCCTAACGCAAGGTCATGGAAGACTGTGATCTGAAGGATTGAGAACTGAATACAGCAGGCATAAGAAACTCAACGAGCTCCACAATAAAACGAATGAACAGAAGAACTTTACCGCAGAGATCGAAACTATTAGAAAAAAAATACACCCAGGACTTTTGGAGCCTAAGAACTCAGTAAATGAGATGAATATTGCATTAGAAAGCCCTGGAAATAGAGCAGACCACATGGAGAAGATAGAAATCTAGCAACGATTCATATGGAAGAAGAGCAAGAAGTAAGATTGTAACAAAACAAAAGAACTACGAGAACTATTTGCCAACATTAGAAAGGGCAGCCTAAGAATAAGGGGTATCCCAAAGGGAGGGGGAAGGGAACAGAGGGCCTATTTAAAGAATTAATAGATGAGACCTTCCCAAACCTGGGAATACAAATACAAGAAGCTAATAGAACAACTAATTATCTCAATGCAAAACAACCTTCTCCAAGACACATTATATTAAAACTGTCAAAAGTTAATCATAATTCTCAAGGTAGCCATGGGGGGAAAAAACAGTAACTTACATAGGAAACCCATCAGGCTATCCTCAGATTTCTCAGCAGAAACTCTATAGGCCAGAAGAGAGCCTATAGTCAAAATACTCAAAGATTGGAATCATCAGCCAAGAATAATTTATCCAGCAAAGTTATCCTTCAGATACGAAGGACAAATAAAGGCTTTCCCAGGCAAACAAAAGCTAAGGGAATTTACCACCACAAGACCTGCATTATAAGAAATGTTGAAAGGAGCTATACTACCTGAAACAAAAACATAATAGTATGTAAAACTTTGAGTAAGGTGACAAATAGAAACAGGAAATTGCAACTCTGTATCAGGAAAGGATATTAAATAGTTCATTACAGCATAAAGGTTAAAGGGAAAAGCTATACCTACTTCAATTTGCTAACGAACACACAACATAAAAAGGGATAATTTGTGACAACAAAAACATAAAAGGGGAGGAGGAAGAGGGCGAAATTCGTACAGGTAAACGAAGAGACGATGGTACCGGAAGAAAAAGGACTGCTTTATAAGACGTTTTATATGAACCTCATGGTCACCACCAAGCAGACATCTAGAACAGAGACTCAAAACCTAAAAGCGAACATGAAGAAAGTCATCATAGTAAACCACCAAACTAAAATGAGTCAGAAACACAAGAGAAAAGAAGCAACGGAGACACAGCGACCAGAAAACAAAAGACAAAATGGCTGTAGTAAGTCCTCATATATCAATAATCACCCTAAACGTAAATGGACTGAACTCACCAATCAAAAGGCGCAGAGTGCTGAATGGTTAAAATACAAGACCCGACTGTATGCTGACTCCAGGCAGCCCATCTCAGCTCCACAGACAAACACGGGCTCTCAGTGAAGGTGTGGACGATGATACCCCAAGCAAATGTTATCCAGAGAAAGGCAGGTGTAGCCATACTTATCTCAGACAAAGTAGACTTCAAGCCAAGACAGGTAACAAGAGACAAAGGCTGACATTACAAAGGAGACACTCCGAAAGGAAGACATAACATTAATATATATGCATCCTGCAGAGAAGTACCAAATATATAAAATAATTATTAGCAGACCTAAAGGGAGAAATTGATAGTAACCACAGTAATAGGAGGGAGACTTTAGCGTCCCACTTACACCAATAGATAGATCACCCAGACAGAAAGGCAAGAAGGAAACATGGGCCTAAACGACTCATTAGACGAGATCAGGGGTCGGCAAACTGCAGCTCGCGAGCCGTATGTGGCTCTTTGGGTATGTACATGTGGCTCTGAAGTAAAATGGAAAATAAAACTATCATAGTTTCATTTATAACATTTTTAAAGGATATTATTCACATAACGGTGATTTCATTTGTTTTATAAGTCTCGCAAAACTCTGAGGGACACGATTGGCTCTTCTGTCTCAAAAGTTTGCTGACCCCTGGACTAGATAGACTTAATAAATATTTATAAAACTTGCCATCCCAAAGTGACAAAATACACATACTTCTCGAGTGCATATATAACATTCTCAAGGACAGACCATGTGTTGGGACATAAAACAAGTCTCAATAAATTTAAGAAGACTGAATCATATCAAGCATCTTTTCCAACCACAGCAGTATGAGACCAGAAATCGGCTACATAGAGACAGATGGAAAAATCATAAATATGTGGAAATTATACCACACGCTACTGAACAAAATAATTGGGTCAATGAGGAAATCAAAGAAGATATCAAACAATACACAGAGGCAAATGGAAATGAAAAATACTACTTGCCAAAATCAATGGGATGCAGCAAAAGCAATTTGAAGAGTGAAGTTCATAGCTATACAGGACTACCTCAAGCAACCAGAAAAATCTGAAATAAACAATCTAACCTTATACCCTAACAATTGAGAAAAAGAAGAAATGAACAAATGAAGCTAAAAGCCAATAGAAAAATGGAGTAATAAAAATCAGGGCAGAAATAGACATTAAAAAGACAATGAAAACATCAGTAAAATGAGAGCTAGTTATTTGAAAAGATAAACAAAACTAACAAACCTTTAGCTAGATTCAATAAGGAAAAAAGAGAGAAGACTCAGATAAGTGAAGAAATGAAGGGGTAGAAGTTACAGTGGATACCACAGATGTACACAGGGTCATACCAGAATGCTATGAGAGGCTGTAGGCCACCAAACTGGACAACCTAGAAGAAACGGACAAACTCTTAGAATCATACAACTTTCCTAGATTGAATCATGAAGAAACAGGACACCTAAACAAACTGATCAGTAGTACGGAAATTGAGAGTAATGAAAAACCCCCCAAAAACAAAAGTGCAGGGCAAGATGGCAACACTGGTAAATTGTGCCGTGCATTAAAAGATTTAATACCTATCCTTCTCAAACTCTTCCAAAAAATTGAAGGGGAGGGAATGCTTCCTAATTCATGTTACGAGCCCAACATTACCAATGCCAAAACCAGGCAAGGATAACATAAAAATAGAAAATGATAGGCCAATATCTCTGACGAACATAAATCCAAAAATCCCCAACAAGACACCAGCAAATCGAACGTAACACATTAGAAAGATCACACTCCCCAGTCAAGTGGAGTCATTCTGGGGATGCCAGGCTGGCCCCTCATCTGCCAATCGCTCCACATGGCACACATGTAAACAAAGGCTGAAGATCACATGGCCAGCGCAACAGATGCAGAAACACCTGAGGAGGGCAACGAGGACATGTGTCTCTCAGGGTGGTGTGCCCTGCTCTGCTCAACCTCGGGGGCACAGGCTAGAGAACAGCTGTACCGGATCTCTTGCCACCCAACTTTTCATGGCTACAGATACCGAGACAAAAATGCCCAGATTGTATGTGGCAGGGAGTAAAATGAGATTTCTTGTCAGTTCATATCTGAGAAGGTGGGAAAGAAAGCATGAGATTAATTAAACATGATCATTGGCTTCATATGACAGATTTGAGGTTCCAGTTGAACCAAATTCGACTAACAACGCATCATCTATACGAAAACAACACTCAGCAAAAGGGGTTCAAGTCAGAGAGAGGCTGGCCTGGGTTTGCTCTGAAGTGCTGTCGTTGTCAATCAGCTTTTTAAAGTTATTTGGTTTGGCAGGTTGCCACCGTAATTTTTCCCAATACCTTCCTCCTTCACAAAGGATCTGGTAACTAGAATAACATATGCGTGAATGCAAGTACTTCCTCCTGGAAGCCCACTGGGACTGCCCCGGAGCATCTGGCTAGGGCTCCCGCCGCATCACAGCCCAGCCGTGTGGCTAAAGGTCTGGCGACAAGAATGCAGAGGCATCACACCGTGGGCCAGGGGAGAGGCTGGCACAGAACAGCACTCATCAGCGCAGAGGGTAGGTTCTGCAGGGACCAAACAGACGTGGGCAAACCGAATGGGGTCTGCCCACAGAGAGAAAGGCCAGCGAGGGTAAAAGCCAGGTGCTGGAGGCCGAGAGGCTGTGGGCCCAGAGGCTCAGTCCTCTGCAGCCTGGAGAGAAGGGCAGGCGGATGGATGGGGCATGAGTACAGTAGTCAAGGGTAGGAAGGACAGTGAATGAACCAGCTGTTCCCCAGAAAGCATGACGGGAACCCCGAGGACAGTGGGTGGCTGTCAGAAGAAGTGCAGGGCGGGCGTGCTCCTTCTGGGAACCCCCCAGGGGCTCCACAGAGTAGCCAGCTGCATGGGTTCTGGGAGCCAGGGATCAGGGCAGATTACAGCCGAGTGGCTGACAGCTGGGACAGTAACAGACTGACGCCAGCTAGAACGCCCGTGGGAAAGAGAGAGTCCTACTCGATTCCAGATTCACAAAGGAAAGAGTTCAGATGTCAAAGCTGCCCTGGAGAACAGGTGACCTTGGAAGCAGGCAGGATTGACCTTGAACAGGTGTCAGAAATTGCCACGTTTGTGTAGTGGAAAGAATACCGGTGTTGGGAGTCCAGCTAGATCCAAGTTCCAGTCTCAATTCTCGGACCTACTTGAGAACTTATTTCTTACATAACCTTGGGCCAAGCATTTAACCATCCTGAGCACCTTCCTCCCCTACACAGTCTGCAGGAGAAGCCCTGGTTTAAGTACAACGGGTGCCCCATGAATGGTAGCTTTTACTACTGTTTTCAGTCTGAACCAACTTCTAACCAGAGATGACGTTGGATGGGGGAATTCTCAGAAATTCTTTAAGCTGGAAACACCTGATAGCAAGAAGTGGACCCTACCTATCTTAATATCAAATATCTAAATATCAGGGATAACATTCCTTTTCATTAATAAGATTTTCCATCTCTTTACAAAATGTGGCGTATTCTCTACCAGGAATGCGTGGGAGGTGGTCTGAGAACCACTGCCATCACATGTGCTCTGAGATTTAAATTATGTTAACATAATTTTTCTTTTTTTTAAACAAAAAAGAAAGTTTTAAGAAATCTAGCCATTTTACCTGATGAGGTCCTGAACGCGGCTGTTAAAAGCATCACTTTGGGAGGGTTTGCTTTTCATTTCCTGTGCTGAGATTTTTGGTAGAGCTGGCTGGCTGCTTCCATCTGGTCGACTGGCAATCAGGCAGCCAAACACCACAGAACTGACTTTGAGAAGTCCTGTTGTCAAGCCTTCAAAAACTTGCTTATTTGCATTTCTTCCCAAAATAGCATTATTTTCATCTGGAACATAAACCTAGATGGAAAAAAAAATTCAGTAATTGTGTTTCAGTAAAACCACTGCCAAGTGGACAGAGAGGATGTGGGAAATTTCTGGCATCCTACGTAATTTTGAAATTCTAGAAGCGGCTATCTGAAGGCTCTCGAATGCTGGTTGCGAAGTCAGGTCGCTGAGTTCAAGTCGCAGCTTTGCCCTCGCTAGCTAGGTGACCTCGGGCAGGTCACTACTGCCAAGTTTCAGTTTTCTCATTTGTAAGACAGGTGTAACGACAGTGCTCAAATCAGAGGGTTCTTGTAAGGATTAAATGAGCTAATACACATCAATTATTTAGCTCCCGCCCAGGAGTACAGTAAGTGCTCAATAAATATTATTTGCTCCATGGAATAAATTATATTAAAAATCTGTATGAACTCAGAAAACAAATCAACTGGTAAGCTGATAGCATTGTTTCCTATGAAACTATTTTAAAAGAGCAAATCTAAATTCCTCTATTGGGATGGTAACTGCATTTATTACAAAAGGGAAAACCAGTGTTTTCCTACCCAGTGGGGTCCCCTCAGCTCTGTGACTAGCCTGCAGGAAGTGACGCATCATGACGAGTGGGGCCGAGGAGTCTGTCTGAGGCTAGACAAGCCCCTTCCCCGCCTGCATCCGTCTCCTCCACTGTGAAGCGAGCCAGCACATGGGGGTCCTTGGGACACTGTCTGCTGCACAGGGAGGCCCACAGAAGTGCCAGGTGCCACTATGGTGCCGGTCTTCCCCGCAGGGCAATGCCGCCGTGTGTGTGTGTGTGTGTGTGTGTGTGTGTGTGTGTGTGTGAGAGAGAGAGAGAGAGAGAGAGAGAGAGAGAGAGAGAGAGCGCGCGCGCCAGCTCAGGCAGGAACCAGAGGTACCACGACCAGATAAGCTCTCCCAGGTGGCTCTGGGCCTTGACTGGGCACACTGGCACGTGAGGCTCACTCTTCCCAGGGAGAGGAGGGCTCCTGTGCAGGCCGCACTGCCCAGGCAGGGGCCGGGGCAGAAAGCTGAGGGTGGAGATGAAGGACATTCGGGCTGCGGCTCGGAGTGCTGGGCCCTGGGCCTTCAGGGAGACTCGCACTCCCGGTCCCGGTTTGTGCACCTGCCTGCCTGCTCCGACTACGATGGTTTATTTTCACACTGCTCTTATATTCTCAGTCTATAGCTGACAACATTGGACTTACTATTTCATTGGGGGTTTCTGCTTAATTTTAGAAACACCACTTTGGCAGTTTCTCCTAAAGTGAATGCAAACTGACAAGGCTCTCGGACAGTGAGGCCACTACAGAAAGACCAGTGGTGGCCGGCAGGCGCCACGCCCGCGCCGGGCTGGGGAGCAGCCCAGGCCTCAGACGGGTCTGCAGGCCCTCGCGGACTGGCAGGCTCCCCTCCTCAGCTGCCTTCCCACTGCCAACAGTCTTCCGCACAGTCCCGTCCACCACCTCCTCAGTCTTCTGCGGGGTTTCGTTTCTCTCATTTCCTCACTAGGAAGGAACTTCAAAATTGCCTCATGAAGGAAGGAGGGGCTTATCTTCTGGGCCAGAAAGGCTCTTCCTAGTCTTCCAAATGAGGACTGCATCACAGAGACGTGCACCGTGAAGGATCCCGACTCGGGCGGCTCTCTGGGCTGCTGTCTTCTGTCCAGCTGGCCTCACTAGCACGTGCCGGAGGCAAAGCACCCCGTTCGCAGCCGGCTCTTTGGGACACCTCGCTGAAATGCACACCTAGAGTTCTGAGATACGCTTACAGGCCGACGCCCGAGTCGGAACTTCTTTCCAAGGGTCCATGGCAAGCTGAGGTGTGCGA
Source organism: Aselliscus stoliczkanus (assembly GCA_033961575.1). Classification (NCBI taxonomy): domain Eukaryota; kingdom Metazoa; phylum Chordata; class Mammalia; order Chiroptera; family Hipposideridae; genus Aselliscus; species Aselliscus stoliczkanus. The sequence continues at coordinate 20,800,541 of CM066741.1, forward strand.
GGAACGCCGTCCTCTCCCCCGGCCAATGCCCTGGTCTCCCACACACCTGGCTTGTCCGGAACACATTTCCTCTGGGGTGGGGGGTGGTCTGGGGAGGGCAGGGAAGGAAGCACCACTGTAACCTGCCACCCGAGGGCATGTCCCAGGCGAGCCTGGGAAAGCACAGCCACGCAGCTCCGGGCTCTTCCGAGTGTGTCACTCCTACGACACAACTCGCAAACCACAATTTCTCTTGAACGGACGGACGCAAGGTGTTTCCTTTAGCAAACTTTGTCGGAATACACCGCCATGGTTATCACCTCACCCACAGTAGCAACACATTAGTTTGACTTCATGTACCTAATCTTCCAAAATCTCCGCTTCCTCTCCAAAGACATCTGACCTGGGCTTGACTGGCTCTGTGATCTACCACCTACGTAGCCTTTGGCAAGCCAGCCCCTCTGGGGCTCAAGTCTTCCCATGTGTGGGATAATAATGCTGACTCCATGTTTTAAAATTAAATGAGCCAACATAGATATTAAAATGCCTGGAATAGAAGGCCATACAATAAATGTTAAGTCTTTTCTGCTAGTCCCTGACTTTTAACTATTTCTGATAAAATTCTGTGCTAAAATGTCTTGCCCATCTTTTTTTTTTTTTAAATTTTATTGGGGAATTGGGGGAGGGGAATAGTGTTGGGGAATTGGGGGAGGGGACCAGCCAACTTGTTGTTCTTCAGTCTTCATTGTGGAGGGCGCCAGTAGCCTTCTGGCTGCCCATTGGCAGCTCGTGGCCTCTAAGCTCATGGTGCTGTGTTCAATCTTAGTTGTGGGTGGGCGTAGCCACCATCCAATGAGGGAATTGAACCAGCAGCCTTGTTGTTAAGAGCACACGGCTCTATCCACTGAGCCGTCTGGGCGGCAGCTCAGCTCAAGGTGCTGAGATCGTTCTTAGTTGCAGGTAGACGTAGCCCACCATAGAACAGGCAATCTTGTTACACCAGCTGAGCCATCTGGCCACCCGCTGGCAGCTCAGCGACAGCTCAGCTTGGGCGCAGCATCACTGGCCCATGTGGGAATCAAACTGGCAACCCTGTTGCGCAGAGCTCACGCTCTTAAGCCAGCTCTTAATCAACTGAGCCGCTCGGCCGGCCTGTGTCTTGCCCATTTTTTTTTTTTTTTAACGACTTTATTGGGGAATTGGGGGAGGGGAACAGACAAGTTGCTGTCTTTCTTTTTGTTCTTCAGTCTAGTTGTGGAGGACGTCGCTTCACTGGCCCATGTTGGTATCGTCATTGCGCTCTTCCCGGATGAGGCAGATCGGTCGCCGGCCTCTGGATGGTCGCTCACCGCACTGCCCATCTTTTTTTTTTTTTTTTAAGGGCAGTGTCACCAGCCCTCATATGTGGGATTCGAACTGGGGCCGCTGGCTTCCCAAGCCAGCTCCCAACCACTGTGCCACTCGGCCGGCCCTGTTGCCCATCTTTTAATGCCTTCTTTCACAGATAAAACTACATATAATCCAGCCCTCAGATGATGCCTCTGGGTTGTGCTGTGTGCCAGTCCTGGGTCTCTCTCCATCAGGAAACAGCCTGACAGAGCTTTGTCATTCCGTTTCTTATTTTCGGCTTGAGACACATGGGGATCCATTGATTCACATATGTGTTCACTGACTATGTACTGAATCTACTAAGAGTCAAGCCCTGTGTTAGGGTCTTGCAGGCAGTGAGAAGGCCTCGGTGATTTTACGGCTAGCAGGAGAGACGGACAAGGAAAGGTTGGGTTGTTGGAAAAGTCATGACACATTTTTGAAATGAAAAACATAGAAAAAATACATCATGACTTTTCCAACAACCCAATAGTACAATTCAGCGTGACCAAGTCCATGCTAGATGGAATGCCTGGGAGCACACACCGAGAACACTAACGCAGACGTGGAGAAAGTCGTTAGGCTGGGGAAGGTTTCGCGATGACAATGCTACCGTGTCTCGGCTAAGGCTTGCGGGGTGTGAGGAACCGAGCAGACGGGGAGGAGAGGGCAGCGGCCCTGAAAGTACGAAGAGCCAGGGGAAGTGCATGCCGAGCACAGGAAACCTCCTGTGTGGGGAGCTGCAAGCCTGAGAGTGAGGTCTCCCCAGGAAACCTCTGGCTCCAGGGCCGTGTTCTAGAGATGGCAGCTGACAGACCTAACTTGGCAATTACACAGAGCTTGCCTAGCTCACACCCTGAACTGATGTAAAGCCTCAGGCTACCACTGGCTACTTGCTCCCCTTTCCAAAGAGAACTGACAGCGGAGTTTCCTGCTTTGGAAAAGTCGGCAGCCATCACAAATGCCTTTCTACAATGAGCTGGCAGACAGGCAGGCAGGCCCAGCTCTCCTGCCTCCCCGCACAGCGCTCACCCTGGGCCCGCACGCTTGGCTTTGAGCCCGCCTGGTTCCGAAGCCCAGTCTAACCAGGTAAACATGGCATCTTGACAAATGTCGCAGTATATGTTCCATTAAACGGTGGAACTTAGGGAATCCAATATCAGATTTTCAAACAAGGAGGTTTCTCTGCCAGTCCCTCTTTTACTCTCCCAGCCATATGCACTTTTTGTCATCTGGAGAGTAAATAAGCTGAATTCTTTTGGTTTTCTCCACAGGAAATATTTCTCGAGCCTTAACTGCTTCTAACTCCAAGCAGTGTAATATCACATACCGTCAAGTAGTGTAGCAGGAGGTCCATCAAGAAGGTAATCTTGTTACTAAACAACACATCGGTGCAGTTTTCCGAGCAGTTGTTGCAGGTGAGGTTGTAAACGTTGATTGCACTGCAGACAGACCTAACAGAAAGAGAAAAACACCAGTTATAAAGTCTGAGCATTGTCTTCTCTAAGCAAGTTAAATACGTAAAAGGAACGGTATGAAGCAATAGGCATGGGATGGAAGTCACTCCAAAAACAAGCCAAATATTATTAGGTGCAAGGCCCCTCAGCTAGGTGTGAAAGCTTATAGTTTTATCCAAAGGCCAGTGTTTGTTAGTACCTACTACTTGCCCCATATTAATTCCTTAGCTGCAGCAGCGGGCAATGGGGATACAGCCACCAGTGTATCCAGGAATGTGCCCATAACCTAAGCCTGGGTGTCACCCAGGACGTTGGGGTCTACAACTCTTTGGATGATACCCAAACAAGAGGGCCTGTCGAGGCTCCTGGGAGATCTGGGTCTGCTGGCCCAGGACATGTATGGGCTGACGACGGCAGAAGGGCCGTGAGGACGAGCCAGCGGCCCTCCCTGGGCGACAAGACCTGCAGAGCTCTGGGCAGTGGGCAGCGCCCGCCTGGATGCTGCATGAGCACGCAGCCATGGGCCTCCGCAGGGTGGACCGACACGGCACAGGCTGCGGTCACATTGATCAAAGACACGTTTTCCTCCTAGGGGTTCAGAAAATGTATACACCGCTGTTGAAAAAGCTGTGGAACAACAAACTCAGTGGGCCCCCACCTGGGTGCTCTGAGGACCAGGACTCCAGCTGCATGGCCCAACTGGCATGTCTGATTACACGTGCTGCCCGCGTGCGAGGCGGATGGGACCTGACAGTCCTTACAGCCACTCCTCCAGGACAGTGACCCTGACCGTGTGGCCGTGCAGCCACAGCATCACCTGGGGCGGCTGAGAAATGCAGACCCTAACCCTCCACCCCGGACTACGAAGGGGGACTCGGGGTGGCGGCCGCAGCACGGTTTCAACGGGCCCTCAGGTAATCTGGACACGCCTGCAAGGCAGACAGCACTGCTCCACGGGCCTACAGTCGGCCTGGGCTGGAAGCACCTGGGTCTTTTACAGCAGGGAGGGGCCTAGGTTGCACCCGAGACCCCCGCAGGTTTCAAAGCCCTCAGCAGTTGTGATGTGCAGCATGAACGGAGAGGCACAGGTCTAAGAACCACACGGGTGGGCGGGCTCATTCACTCAGCAGCCACCCCACTACCTACGGCTTTGCAGGCACGGGCAAGGCAGACGCTCCGTCCTCATGGAGCTGATGCTCCGGCGGGAGAGAGACAGTGAGGACAGCCCGTCGGACCTGCCATCACCTGTGTGAGCACAGAGCTCTGCCTTGTCACTTAACTGACGGTTCCTGAAAACTGACAAACATAATCAAATGCACTGGTGAAGAGGAGACACACTGCAGTCAGATACACCCTCTAGAATCCGCTCCCGTCATCTGAGATTTTGGCAAATTACTAATTTAACATCGTGGCATCCATTTTGTCACCTATAAAACTGGGATAACAACACCTCAGCTTCACATGGCTGTCATGGGAATTAAATGAGACAACAGATGCCAAGTTGTCAGGATAGTACCTGGCACATGTTTAAATTCTGAATGAATGGCAGTCTTGATTGGGGTTGGGATGATCGGAGCCATTATTTGTGTTATGAATAAGGCACACATGCAATGTCAGTGAATAAATTCCGGCAAGCTGTCCACAGGAGCTAACATTTCCAGGACAATACGGCGCAGAGCTTTTCATATCCCTTCATGGCACACCGGCATGAACCAGGAAAGGGCTCCAAGGGGACCCCACCCAATCCCCGAGGACCTTACAGGAAGGCCTCGGCCCATGCGTGATCACACAGGGAGGACCTATCTAGCAAACCCTTCGCAAATTCAAATCAATGTTTCATTTATTAGATAACATATCTAGCTTTTGCAAAAGAGTGCTTTTCTTTTTAATTTAAAAATAACTTGTATTTATGGTTATAAAAATAATTTTCAAAATAACTGTAATCATTTTAGGATAGAGAAGCACAAAGGAAGAGTAAAAATCTATGTAGAGATAATCTGGTATTTGTACATCCAGTCTTTTTTTCTATTCTTGTATGTTGTTGTTTTTGTGTGTGTGTGTGTTTTTTTAAAGATTTTATTGGGGAATTGGGGGAGGGGAACAGACAAGTTGCTGTCCTTTTGTTTTTTAGTCTAGCTGCGGAGGACGTCGTCGCCTCACTTGGCCCATGTTGGTATCGTCATTGCGTTCTTCCCGGATGAGGCAGATCGGTTGCTGGCCTCTGGACGGTCGCTCATCGCGGCTATTGGCAGCTCACACCGGCTACCGGCCGCTCAAGCTGGCTGCCAGCCGCTCACTGTAGCCTATGGCAGCCCACTGCAGCAGGGGCTGCAGCCCACACCATCACCGGGGCTCGCACAGCCCAGCTCCAGGTGGAGCCGTTGTTAGCTGTGGAGGGCAGTGTCACTGGCCCTCACATGTGGGATCCGAACCGGGGCCGCTGGCACCCCAAAACCAGCGCTCAACCAATGTGCCACTCGGCCGGCCCTATTCTTGTATGTTTACTTAACAAACCCATCATGACTATTTCGCCAAGATATTTAGTATTCTTCTGTTAACACGGCTCTTCAATTTTTTGGCAAAGCAGCACAATGCTTTCTTCCTTAGAAGCGTAAAGCACGGAACAGGTGGAATCGGAGTGCTCTGACCGAGGCAGAGTGGGGGAGCCAGGGCCCCACTCTGTGTGCTTCTCCCGCGGAGCCCGGCAGGGATCTGCAGAGGCCAGGGTGCAGCCCCCTGGAGTGCAGTAAAATCGGCTGAGTTTCGCTATAACTGAAATGTAACTCGGTAACTTTCTTTTTGTTTTTTGCTGTTTTTAAAAATTCTAATTTCGGGCCGGCCGAGTGGCACAGTAGTTAAGCGCTGGCTTGGGAAGCCAGCGGCTCTGGTTGGGTCCCACATGGGAGGGCCAGTGACACTGCCCTCAAAAAAAAAAATTTTTTTAAATTTCAATTACAGTTGACTTTCCATATTATGTTAGTTTCAGGTACTCGGCATCTTTCTGAATAGGAGTGAGGACCACAGTATCACACACACACAGGGTGTGAGATGCGGAGCGCTTCCTTGTGCCTTCTGTCCCTGGGCCTCTCAGCTCCCCACCTCACAGATCACCACGGACACCAGTTTCAGAGCCTTCCAGAGGCTGTCTGTGTGGCCAAGAGCTGCTCCCTGCACAAGCGGGGCCACACAAGCCTGGGAGGGTGCAGCGCGTCCCGGCCGCCTCCTGTGGCTCTGGGCGGGTTTGGAAATGGGAGGTTTCCTGCGGCCGCACTGCAGGTCCCACTTCCAGGCGCCGGGTGTCAGGAAGCATGGGGTAACTTGTGCTAGCTGACGTCATCTCCTGATCTCTGACCTGCGGCGTCACGTCCCTGCTCTCTGGATTCCTGGGTGTGAGAGGCAGTTCTGTGTGGCATCAGCTTCCTACTTCCTTCCTGAGAGAGAAGCACCCCCTGCGGGCCTGTTTGGTTTTGTTGTGGAGTCAATCTAGAGGTCTACAACCACTTCCAACAATTTTGTAAGCATCTAATGTCTTATTCAAAATTCTTTTCCTTAAACTGATATACACTGCATGATTTTAAAAGGCAAAACGGCGTCACCCTATGGATATAAAATTTTACTTCAGTGAATCCCCTGTTATGTCCAATTTTCACTGTTATAAATATTTTTAACAGAGTTCTTAGTTCTGGTTAATTTAGATGGAAAGGAAATTAACTGACAGGCTACTAGGTATATCATCAGCTTTAGAAAACACAGGCACAGAAGTTACACTGCCAGGACCAATACTCAAACCCCACACCCCCAAGCTGATCTGCCGACAAATCCGCTGGACACCACATGCCACAGCTTGAACGCACCTGTGACTTTGGACACCAGGTGTCACTGTCGCCAGCTGTCAAAGGAACAGGGTTTGGGATGTCCCTGCCTCCTTTCTTCATCAGCTCCAGAATAAAAGCCTGGAGTGGGTATGAGGGGCTGTGAAGTCAGGTCATAAGCCTGTATCTACACACAAGGCAGGCAGGAAACCAGCGCCTGGCATTCGCAGATTCTATAGCGGGAGGGCCCTTCTATGCTTGGCAGCTCCAGGGCACAGCCATGTTCACTAGAGTTCATCCTCTTCCTTAAGATAAATCTCTGGGGACCATGATCTGGGTCAAAGGACATGAACATTGTTAAGATTTTTGATAGACATTGCCAAATTCAAATACCCACCAGAAAAAGAATATTTCAAACCAATTTATACTCTCAGAAGAGTTTCTCTGTGCTTTTACCAAAACTGCATAATTTCATTAAAAAAAAAAAAATCTTTACCAGGGAGATCCCAAGATGGCAGAGTAGATAAACCCTGTGCCTGCTTCCCTCCGTGAACACATTAAAATTTCAACTAAACTACAGAACAACCAACCCGGAGAACCATCTGAAGTCTGGCTGAACAGAAGGTTTATAATGAAGGATATAAAGAAGAAACCACGGCGGGACTGGTAGGAGGGGCGGAGATGCCGAATGGACCCCACCCCTGTGTGTGGTGGTTGAGAAACAGGTGGGAGGACCGATGGATCCCAGCCATCCACACCGGCCTCCCCAACCTGAGTACTGGTGCTGGGAGGAGGAGCCCCCACAACACCTGGTTGTAAAAATCAGAGGGAATTCCAACCATCTAGGTGGTGGGAAAGCCAGATGTCCTCTTAAATAGCCCATGCACAGACTCGCTTCCAGGCACTCACCTTGGGCTCCAGCGGAAGGACAGTGACCCGAGGGGAGTCAGAGAGGAGCAGACTAAGGTGTGCGGCTTCACAGGGAGAGCTGGAGGACAGCTGCCATTTCCCTGTGAGGAGGTCCTACCCAGTGGCCAGCAGGCAGAAGCCATCATTCCTGTGTTGAGCCCGCCCCCTATGCTTACAGCCAAATCTGAATCTGATTGGCCTCATGAACTCTGCAGCTCCGCCCTGCTGAATCACTGAAACCACGCCCCATCCAACTCCCCCAATGCCTGAGGCACTTTTTTGGGGGAGCAGTCAGCCCCTCCCACATTGCACTCTTTCTAGAAAACTACTAGAGTCTAGCAGGACCCAGGTGGGTGGTGACTGGTGTGTTCTGAGACTTGCTGAGTAGCTCCAGGCTCAGCACTGGAACCAAACAAGAATCTACATTAACCTGGTGACCGAAATTCTTCCGACTCCAGTGACTCCCTGAGATCCTGCCTCACCTAACTCATGCACCACATGAGGCTTCATCAGGGGCTGAAACTTAAGGGAGCTGGCAGGTGGCAGCAGGACTCGGGGTGGCCTGGCTTTTTGTGGAGCTACCCCAGGCCTAGTACTGGTAGCAGTCACCCACGATTCGCAGTGTGGCCTCTCCCACATACCTCCAGATTTAGCATAGGCTGTGAACAACCGCAGATCACTTTGTATTGGGTAGCCTCCAGCTGGTCACAGGCAGTGGCTGACCTGGGCCTGCACCGGAACCAGTCCCAAGAGGTTCCAGAACCAACATACTTGGAGGTTGCTCTTTGACCACAGCAGGGCACGGCTCAGTTAGCCCGACAAGCGGTACATCCAGAGGATGATCTCAACAGACACCAGAATCCCCTGAGGCAAATCCTACTCAGTGGGGTAAGCACCCCCACAGCAGCCTATAAGCTGTGGACGTGGTCAAACCCCATGGCCAGTCAGCCTGTGGGTCAATCCCATCTACTGATGTGCCAATAGTCATCAAGGTTCAACTATAACAGGAGGGCACACACAACCCACATAAGGGACACTCCTGGAGCACCTGGGGCAGGTGACCAGGGAGACTGTGCCAGGGCCACACAGGGCACCTACTACATAAGGCCATCTGGCCAAGACTTGGAGACGTAGCAGGTCTACTGAATTCATAGAAGGAAACAGAGAGGCAGCCAAAACGAGGAAACAAAGAAATACATCCCAAATGAAAGAACAAGAGAAGACTCCAGAAACAGAACTAGGCAAGCCACCTACCAGATATAGAATTTGAAACAATGGTCATAAGGATACTCAAGGAACTTAGTGAGAACTTCAACAAAGAGACAGCAAGCATAAAAAAGGACATAGAAACCATAAAAAAGAACCAGTCAGTAGTGAAGAATAACTGAAATGAAGAATGCACTAGAAGAAATCACCAGAAGACTAGATGAAGCAAAGAATCGAATCAACAATTTGGAAATCAGGGTAGCATAAAACACCCAATCAGAACAGCAAAAAGAAAAAAGAATCCGAAAAAATGAGGGACAATATGAAGCATAATAACGTTCACATCATAGGGGTACCAGAAGGAGAAGAGAGAAAGGAAGGGATTGAGAACTATTTGAAGAAATAATGTCTGAAAACTTTCCTAGCCCGGCAAATGAAACAGACATACAAGTCCAGGAAGCACAGAGAGTCCCAAACGGATGAACCCAAACAGGCCCACACCAAGACATCATAATGAAAATGCCAAAGGTTAAAGACAAAGAGAGAATCATAAAAGCTGCAAGAGAAAGGCAACTAGCAACTTATAAGGGAGCTCTCATAAGGCTGTCTGTCAGTTGATTTCTCAAAAGAAACTTTGCAGGCCAGAAGGGAATGGCAGGAAATATTCAATGTGATGAAAAGCTAGAAACTACAACCAACATTAGCCTACCCAGCAAAGCTATCATTTAGAATCGAAGGACAGGTAAGGAGTTTCCCAGACAAGAAAAAGCTAAAGGAGTTCATCACCACCAAACCAGAATTACAAGGAATGTTAGAGGGCTTCTTTAAGATGGAAAAAAAAAAAAAGATCAAAATTATGAATAAAATTGCAATGGCTACATATCTATCAACAATTACTTTCAATGTAAATGGATTAAATGCTCCAAACAAAAGACATAGGAGGGCTGAATGGATAAGAAAACAAGACCCTCACATATGCTGCCTACAAGAGATCACTTCAGATTGAAAGATATACACAGATGGAAAGTAAAGCGGTGGAAAAAGATATTTAATGAAAATGGAAATGAAAAACAAACAAAAAGAGCTGGGATAGCAATACTTACACCAGGCAAAATAGACTTTTTAAAAAAAGGCTATTACAAGAGACAAAGAAGGACTCAGCAATCCCACTTCTAGGTATTTATCTGAAAAAACCCACAAAACACTGCTTTGAGGGGATGTATGCATCCATATGTTCATCGCAGCACTGTTTACAGTGGCCAAGGTGTGGAGGCACCTGGGTGTCTGTCAATAGAAGAATGGATAAAGAGGAGGAGGTACATATATATAATGGAATATTGCTCAGCCAGGGAAGGGAATGGGTTCTCGCCATCTGCAGCAGCATGGATGGACCTGGAGAGTATTGGGCTGAGTGGAGAGTCAGAAAGAGAAAGACAGATGCAGTGTGATTCCTTACATGTGGAATCTAAAGAACAAAATAAAAACAGGAACAAACTCATAGATACAGAGAACATTTTGATGGTTGCCAGATGAGAGGGGGGTTGGGGGTGGGTGAAAAAGGGGAAGCAATTAAGAAGTACAAATTGGTTGTTACACAGCAGCCATGGGGATGCAGGGTATAGCATAAGGAATATAGTCAATAATGTTGTAATAACTATATATGTGTCAAATGGGTAATAGATTTGTTGGGGTGATAGATGGGAGGGAGTTGGGGGGCAGGGTGATAAAGATGAAGGGATTAAGAAGTACAAATTGGTAGTTACAGAATAGTCATGGGGATGTCAAGTGCAGCATAGGGAATATAATCAATAATTTGGTAATAACTACGTATGGTGCTGGGTGGGTACCAGACCAGTCAGGGAGACCACGGCATAAATTATATAAATGTCTAATTACTATTGCTGTACACCTGAAACCAATCTAAAATAATATTGAATGCTAGCTGTAATTGAAAAATTAAAAAGGCGAGGGGTGGGGGGAGAAGGTGAAGGGAAATAAGAAAGTCCAATCTCCAGGTATAAAACAAGTAAAAACACCCCCCAAAAACACAAGTAAGTCATGGGGACGTAATATATAGCATAGGGAATAAAGTCGATAATATTGTGACAGTGTAGTACGGTGTTAGATGGTTGCTGGACTTATCATGGTGATCACTTCTTTAGGTATATACAGTGATTCCCCCAAAAATAAGACCTAACAGGAAAACAAGCCCTAGCATGATTTTTTCAGGATGCTAGTAATATAAGCCCTACCCCAAACATAAGTCCCAGATAAGATCGTCAGCCAGAAATGACTGTTGGAATAAATGTAGATTTCTGTACATGAATAAATGTAGATTGTTGGAGCAAAAATTAATATAAGCCCCAGTCTTATTTTCAGGGAAACACAGTAAGTGTTGAGTAATTATGGTGTACAACTGAAGCTGATATAATGTTATATGTTAGCTAATTTTAGTAAAAATCTTTAAAACAAATCCTTACCTATTTGACAGCTGAAAATGGTATTGTCAGAAGCTGCATTTCTTTTATTCCTAGTGTGATTAAAGGATTTTGTACATAGCCATTGGCCACGTGTATTTACATTTTCTTGCATTATCATTGTGAATCTTACACACTTTTCAGCTGGGGGAGTTTGTCCTTATTTTATTGATTTATAAGGCTCTTCACTGACAACAAAGGTATTAGCCTTTGGTGATCGTACATTGCAAATAAATTTTCATTTGTTGCTTATCTAATTTTTGTTTTTTATCATAAAGAATATTTTTATGAGATAAAATGTGTGAAACTTTTCGTTTAATACAACTGGGTTTTGTGTCAAATTTGGAAGGACCTTCCAACTTAAAGATTATAGAAATGTTTTAAAATTTATCTCTGGTATTTTAATAGATTTTTACATTTAAATCCACAATATAAAATTGATTGTGGGCTAAGGTATAAAGTAGGGATTTACTTTATTTTTTTTCAAAATGAGGTCGTCATTATACCTGCCTTTTTTGTTAATTATTCTTGTCCTTTAACAATTTTTATTGGAAATTTTCATTTTTTTCTTAATGATTTACAAAAAGTCTCCATAAGTATAACAAAGCGTTAATCTTAATATTTTTCTAGTTCACCTACTGCCTTTCATTTTGCTTATATTATTTTAAAGGTATTTTCTTATGTATGGAAGCTACATAAATTTATGTAGTCTAACAGTTTTATTTCTTTACAATTCTACTGGTTTGAAAAGCCTTTAACATAATATACAGAAGGTATTCCTTGGTTTCCTAGTCTAATAGATAATTTTGTCAAGCATTGTGCCGATATCATATTGTTTTGTGTATTGTAGATTCATAGTTGGATTAGCATATAAAACTGTAGATCCCTAAATGCTTAAAAAAATGAGGGTTCTATATTAGAATGACGAGTGGAGCCATACAACTGTATAACTGTATCCTATTTCCCCTTTGATTTTATTTTCATGGCCTTGATTTTACATTTCTACTTTTCTGTTTTATTCAATACAACCCTACAACTTGTCTAAGATCTTTTGTGACAGTCCCCAGCAGACAACAGTGGGAGGGAATGTGTGCTTTACACTAAAGCAACGCATTTACAGGTAAAACAGGGGATGGAATGTGCCCCTACATAAGCTTCTGCTCACAAAACTCTCCCAAGAAACTTCCACAAAGACACACCTTTCTGATGAGAAACAGGGCGGGGGCTAGCTGGCGGAAACCCATCCACTTGGCAAACTTGTTTGAAAGGAGCCTGCTTCGGAAGATCACGTCTCTGAACCCAGCCTGGGTGGTCTGCCCCGGCAGCCTGCCCTGTAATTTAAGACTCAAGTGACTGGAAGCTCTTTTTATAACATCAAAGAGAAAGGCCCAGATTTTTAAATGATCTTCTCAGAAACGTACAATTTTTACTGGCCATTCTGTCAAAAGTACACTGTGATGGAGGTGGTGGAGATGAACACTTTCTGCCCCAAATAATCATGACCACGTGAGTGAATCTTACATCCACTAAGTCTTCTCACTGAAAATGTTTCCTTTGAAAAGCAGAGGACAGAAAGGTATCACAAAACTGGGTACTTTGGCCCTAGGTGCGGGAACAAACTTACTTATGAAAAGACAGCACTACAAGCATTGTACACCTGGATACGAAGACCAGTACTTAAGATATAAAATAACGGAAGACAAAAACCTAAAAGGGATCGATGACACAACTTAGTAACAATGCCAGTTTATACCCTAATGCAGCTTGCGGTCATTAAGACTCATGAGGAAACTGTTCACTCAAGTCCACGGTCTCCTTTCACTGGTGTCCAGAGAGCAGGTACTTTATTTTTTTTTTTTAATTTATTATTTTTTTTCAGGGCAGTGTCCCGGGCCCTCATCTGTGGGAACGAACCGGGGCCGCTGGCTTCCCAAGCCAGCGCTTAACCACCGTACCACTCGGCCATCTCCGAGAGCAGGTATTTTAAATCAGCTGCCACGGCATTTAAAAACCGGAGTCCCAACACATATTATAATTTGCTAAGTACATTTGGTGTGCATGAAGCATTTCATAAATGATATCCAGTTCATTTGCTTTATCATTCTCAAAGTATGCTTTGTCTTTGCAGAGCCGCCAACTGCAGTCGCTTCCTTGGGGAGCAGTAAAGAGCCTGGTGTGAAATGACGGAGATGTACCCCAGGGAGGGAGCAGCGGCCATCAGGGAGCTGCAGGGCCAGCTCTCCATGCCGAACACCGCGGGGGTCTGCACTCCATCACCCAACTACTGTCTTCCAGGTGAGGTCCTTGCCCGAGTCCTCCTTTTTGGAGCCTTGTCGTGTGCAGCACGGAGTTGGCTCAGCAGAGAGATGGGTGAAGAAGGGAGAGCTGTTTCCAGCAGCGGACAAGAGAATGTGCAGCTGTGAGGTACAGTAACACACCGATTAACCAGTCTCACCACTGTACTTTTAAAGCTCCCATTAGAGTAGAGGGAGGGATGAACCCCGCCCCTACTTAAAGATATCTTGTGAATCCATACTGGTATCTCGGATTCAAATTCAAGAGCAAGGGGCTTATTTTTCTTTCAACTCTTCTATGTGACAGCTCTCTCCTCTCTTTGATGCCGAGAATCCTGTCCTTACGGGCACCAAGGACGACAGACTCAGAATTGTGAAAACTACTCATTTGCTTTAGGCTACATGGTAACAACCGTTTCTGAATAACAAAACTGAGTGTTACCACTAATTAACTGTGATTACTGGAGACTGTTAAAAATACTTCGCATGGGCCATACCAGGTCTCGCCTCCAATAAGGTCTAGCTCTGTTGTTTCAGCATAGAATCATTCCATCCTAGAGGCTCTCTCTTAATGTGCTCAGTGTCAGTGCTGCAATTCCCTTTTCAGGGCTCACGACCAGTCCACACGTAAGTGGATCTGGAGTCACCTGCTGTCCGCAGCGTGTTCTCTGCCAGGTCCCTCAGGAAGGTCTTGTGGGAACAATGGTCCCCGAGTCCGGCACGTCCGTACTGTGTGTCTGTGCCTTTCACAAGGGAAGGTCACTTTTGCTGGATAGAAAGTCTTTGGCATGTATCTTACTTTATAGAGTATATTAAAAATGTTACTCCATTTTATTCTGAAATAAGGCATTGCTCCTGAGAAGTTTCATGATAAATTAATCTTCTTTCCCTTATAAATCATGTGCTCTTTTTGCTCTTTCAGTGTATCATTTTTAAAGCTGAAGTACAATTTATACACAGTTAATATTCATTCACCCTTTTTAGTGTTCAGAGTTTAAAAATGTAACAAGGGAGTGATTACTCAGTTTTGACATTTTTGTGACCACAGAGAAGGTGGACCTGTGACAGAATTTGGGAGGTTTTTTTTGCAGTGGACAATGAGACAAAGTTTGGATCCGTGTGGGCTGTGGATAAAAAGGAGATTCCCCCCACTGGCGCTGTGAGGAGCAGTATGCACCCCACAGTCTCCCCTGCCTCCTACTCCATCCTTGTGACCGAGGACAGTTGGGGGGGGGGCTGTGGGGAAGCCAACCTCCCAAACAGCCCAGGTCCTGCTGCAGCGCCACACTGCACCGCAGGCATGTCACACACCCTACACTTCTGTTTGCTTCAAAACTCAATGTAACAGTCACAGGTGATTACTGCATCGCACATCGTATCCTAAAATGTAACATTTTTTTTTTTTCCAGCTGAGCCATCCTGCCTGTTGTCAGCTCAGCAGCAGCTCAGCTCAGGCTGGGCATCGAACTGCTGTTGCTCAGAGCTCAGCTCGCACTCTTGAGCGAGCTCTTAACCAACTGAGCCACTTGACCGGCCCTCTAAAATGTAACATTTTAATAACACCTAAATCAATTTTTAAATAAAACAATTTTCCTCATTATAAGGACACCTCAGTGAAAGGAGTAAGCAATCTTCAACTAGATGTGTTATTTCACGGTTTCTTGTTTAATTGGTGAATCTGGTACAATTAGAATAGGCAATTTAATTATTCCAGAGACATATTCCAATTTTACATGGAGAACCATATATATTTTAAGCACCAAACTAGACTTTCTGTACTTCCTAAAATTAACTTCCCACTGTGAAGGTGTTATGTTTCATAGATGGCGGTATTATATTTTTAAATGTAGGGATCATCAAATTAAAACATTAATTTTAAGCTCTCGTGTTAAGCTCTGTTTTGTCTGATAACAAAACAGTTATGATTAGCAAATCTTTGGAAATGGTCTTAAGTAGGATCTGGTTATGAAATTTTCAATGCACAATTAAGCAGGTTGGCTCTGGAGAAGACCCCAGGTGGTCTGCAGTGTGAAACAGCAGATTAAAAGTCCACACAACTAATTTCTTTAATCTTATTAGTGGCACAACAGCTGTCAACTGTAACCATCTCTGTGCAGTCTTTTGAGACATAAACAAAACGCTGCAATACGTCAAATGGAGAAGGTTGTTTATCAATCACTATGGCTAATTAGCTTGCAAAACCGATCTTTACTTTTACGTGTAGGGGAAAGTTACTCACTTTTAGTAAATCTTAATCTAAAAGTAGATATTTAGAATTACATTAGAATAATCCTGCCTAGAAATAAGGAATTGTTTATTAACGATGGATTTCACCCACACTGGCAATGCCATATTATTAGCATTTCCGGAGGGCCTGTGACATAACGGACACATGAGGTGACACATGGTGCCCAAGTCTGTAATTCCACATCTGTTACCGACGGGAAGAAAAACCCTGTGACACATGTCCTCCGTATGCCTGGTCCAGGTTCTGAAAAGGGTGTTAGGGTAACACGGAAACGCTAGGGCTCTTTTTCAGTCTTCATTGCTACAGCTTCCCTGAACACTTTGTCCCATGTGCACAAGTAGTTACCAGTGTTTTGGGTTCATCTTTCCCAATTTGTATTACATCAGTTCCTCTTGTCCCTCTTTGGCCCTTTGCTTGTTCGGGGGGTGGGAAATGATTCCACAACCATTTCCTGTACCCACAGCAATAAACCACTACAAAAAAACTAAACTAAAAACTCCAAACCAATCAACCAAACATCACCTCCTTCAACAAAAGTAAAAAATGGAACACAAAATAACAACAATAGTGGGCCGGCCGAGTGGCGCGGTGGTTAAGCGCTGGCTTGGGACGCCAGCGGCGCCGGTTCGGGTCCCACATATGAGGGCCAGTGACACTGTCCTCAAAAAAATAAAATAAATAAATAAATAACAATAGCAATAAAACCCAAGCAAGTTATAGGAATGATGACAGTAATTTTGATAAGATATTAATGAAATGATATTTCATTTTTATTGAAATAGTCCAAGTTAAAGGCTCTGATCAGAAACAAGTACAGTCATCACTGACCTTTGTAAGAGATCCACTCAGACCCTCAGTGAGCGAAATTGTGGGTGTGTCGTGCAGAATCACTTACTGACTAGCCCTCTCTCTCCAATCCTACGTAAGCTCTCTGGAAACAAACTCACATGCACTTGGGCACAGAAAACATTTAACAAACGCTTGCGGACTGGCAGTCCCAGGCAGGAAGAAGCCAGAGAAGGGAGAAAACCAGCCCAGGACACATGGTCCCCGCTGCCAGTCTGATGACTGATGATCAATCCTTTTAACCTTAGTTTCTTCATTTATATAATGTGATTAATTGATGAAGTCATGCCAAAGACTGTTAAATACGTGTAATGGATTTATAAAGCAGTTTTGCCGCTCTTGTCTCTCTGATCATGCCGCGTGTCTTTCTCCCACTCCCCTCCCCCCACAGTTTAAACAGCCTCAGTGCGCAGCAGGAGGAGAGGGCTATGTGACGGGGCGCCTCCTGTGCTTGGTCCAAACACAGTGAGCCACGCAGTGGCAGGAGCAGGAAGAGAACGACGCGTGAATGGCATGGATGGGAACTCTTCTCCCCAAATTGTGGGAAGGAGTAAATGCCGACTCCTTTTCCCTTGAAGTAGACATGTTCCCCAACCGACTCACACCAAAATGCGGTGGGGGCCATTCAGACAATGCTCTGACACCGCTTCTTGTCATCAGAACACGTGCTCTCATCACACCAAGTGCTTGCAGGTCCTCAGGCGTCGCCTCCTAGCTCCGTCCTCCGGCGCTCGCTGCCCTGGACGGTGGGTTTGCTCGTCTGGCAAAATGACTGTTCAGCAGGTCCTCACATATCATCACTTCATTGTGACGTTGATGAGAAGAGGTAGGAACTCTTGTTTATAGTAATTAGCCAGTGGGAAAACTGGTTTCATTTTATGTCACTCGGCTGAAAGCTGCAGGCCCTGCTGATGATGTCGAGAGAGGACTTGTTCTTTACAACCCAGTTCAGACGCTACATCCTCCGGGAAGGACTCTGTGTCCCGCTCTGCTGGGTCATCACTCTGTCTTTTGTGCTCCATCTCTGTTTGGCGCCTACTTCTGGAGTCAGACTTGGCACAAGGACGGAACTACCTCTCTCCCTGATTAGCTCGCCTCCTAAGTGAGTGCCCTGAGGGCACCGTGTGCCATCATTTCCACCACTCTACAGTCCAGCACACAGTTCTCAATAAGGACTGCACCAGCCCGTGAGGGAACATGTGGAAACATATAATGACATATTTGGCTGTCACGACAGGGGGCAGAGATATTTCATGGGCGTTCAATGAGTCAAAAGATGTTACGCACCTTGCAGTGTCAGGACAATCCCGCCTTGTGCCCCAAATGCCACTGGTGTCACATGCCACAGCATGACAACTCACAGCGCCCTTGACACGAAGGGGCACTTTATCTTCAGAACAACCCCATGAGATAGGGATCGTCTTCCCATTTCCAGATGAAAATTACTATAGCGCTGTAAAGTTTTCAGCAACAGGTCTCATCAAATTCTGGCAAAGTTGGCATTTGAACTCTAATGCTCTGACTCTACTCATAAATCCCAGTTGAGATAAATCCATTAGTATATTATAGTCCTTTTTTTCTAATTCTAAATACAGCTATTTCTTGTGAGTATGATGCTAATTGAAATAAGTCAGCTGGGAAAAGCCAAGAACCATAGGATTTCACTCTTATATGCAACAGAAAACAGAAAGCAAGAAATGAAAAAACACTCATAGACACAGACAGCAGGATGGTGGTGGCCGGAGGTGAAGGGGGTCAAACGCACGGTGACGGAAGGAGAACTGATCTGGGTGGTGAGCACACAATGCGATACACAGATGATGGATTATGGAACTGTACCACTGAAACCTACACAATTTTTTAACCAATGTTATTCTAATCAATTCAATAAATTTTTTAAAAATGAAAAAATAAAATACAGATACATCTGGATTGAGCTCTAGCACTAACCAAGGGGGACAGTGAATAGGTTTACAGGACTAATAATTTACATGTTAGGCTGTGGTATGTACTTGTAAAACATGACACTATAATCTTCATCCTATACAGGCGCGTCTCCAGAATCCAAGTCGCAAAGGGTGACAGGAGAAAAGAGGTTACAAAGGAAGGGAAGTGCTACAGGCTTCACAGTTAGGAAAGTGCTGCAGAGTATTTTGGGGACAGTGGCTATGTCACAATGTCTGGAACACCAGGGGACCCGGCCACAAGCTCTATATCAATTGTGTAATGAACTGACTCTCTCCCCATGGAAATACACTGCTGATTTTAGAAAGGGAATTAATAAGAAAATTGCATTCACTTAATAGAAACAAGCTTTAGAACCATCCTCGCTGGGATGCATCAATCTGAAAAAGTGAGAGTGATCTGTATTTACATGAACTCGAATGTCAATGCAGAGAATTTCATGTGGGTTTGGGTTTTCAATAAGACAATAACCTGACCTCTGACCCAACAGCTGGCTTGATGAAACAACTCCTTGGAGATGGCCTTAGTGTAAAAGAGATGGCAAGCAAGGCAGAACCTCAGCTCAGCGGAGCGATGTAACAAAGAAGGTCGACGGAAAGGCTTTCCTAAGCACACAGGTAACCCAAACGGTCAGCCGGCAAAGTACTGCTGGACAGCTTTCTCCATGGGAGGCAACGCATGAGTGTAGATCAGGCTACGCAAAAAGTTTCAGAACTGCTCATTTTATCAGAAAACATGAATCCAGCATCTGCCAGTGCAATTTTGGTCCAGCCACAACCCCACTGAGGATGCCGTTTTGCCCTTTTTATGGAGTGAGAGAGGATTAAGAATTGGTGCAGGGCTCGGAAATGTGCATCAGGAGCTTGCATGTCCTGCTGGGGACTCGGGCTTCAGACTGCGGGACACTGCTTGGTTTCTGAGAGGAACAAAACTGCAGTTCCA
This sequence comes from Aselliscus stoliczkanus, assembly GCA_033961575.1. NCBI lineage: Eukaryota > Metazoa > Chordata > Mammalia > Chiroptera > Hipposideridae > Aselliscus > Aselliscus stoliczkanus. The sequence continues at coordinate 20,820,044 of CM066741.1, forward strand.
AAGACGGCTGCTGGACATGATGCCAGCCACGCTTGTGTTCCCTGCTGAGTGCAGTAAAATGACTTCCCAGAGGGTCACCTGTTTCTGTAAATGCTGCACCTTCTCCTAGCAGTAAAAGGGGCCGGCCGAGTGGCGCATTGGTTAAGAGCTGGCTTGGGACGCCAGCGGCCCCGGTTCGGATCCCACATATGAGGGCCAGTGACACTGCCCTCTACAGCTAACCACAGCTCCACCTGGAGCTGGGCTGCGAGCCCCGGCGATGGTGTAGGCTGCAGCCCCTGCTGCAGTGGGCTGCCATAGGCTACAGTGAGCGGCTGGCAGCCAGCGTGAGCTGCCAAGAGCCACGGTGAGCGACCATCCAGAGGCTGGCGACTGATCCGCCTCATCCAGGAAGAGCGCAATGACGATACCAACATGGGCCAGTGAAGCAACGTCCTCCATAACTAGCCTGAAGCACAAAAAGACAGCAACTTGTCTGTTCCCCTTCCCCGATTCCTCAATAAAATGTTTAAAAAAAAAAAAAAAAAGAGGCCTCTGATTGGGTTCTTTATCTGTACTGTATTAGAAAAGGGGCAGCATTAAGGCTCTGAGTTGCATCCTATTGCCAGGATTTGAGTGTGGGGGGGGAATAGCTGCTCTTGCAAACCTTTTCACTTTCTAAACATCTTAAGCTCATCATCAAAACAGGCAACTAGTTTCTAACTTCAGAAAATAACTAGTGAAATTATCATGAACAAGCTCATGTTTTATGAAAAAGTTGAACCACGGCCCACTATGATCCAGCCTGCTAGAGCGGGGTCTGAGGAAATACACCACCGTTGTTTGTACAGGTGAGATGATGTCATGGGACTCAAACTAAGGCCAGTCATGGGTTCCTGGTGAGGTCCCAGTCTGGAACCCAAGGGCCACCAGGGGAGGGGACACTTGAGGGCTGGCTGCAGGTAAGGTGAGCAGGGCTGCAGGCATTCCTGCCACAGAACAGCATGGAACACACCTCTGCAACCGCATGCATTTGCCTGAGGTCCCCGCCTCAGACCCACAGGCACAGCATGCTCAGTGCCCGCAGCGCCACACGCCTCCAAGCTGGTGGCAGCAGGAAAGCGGGACTCGGCCAGTCCCAGCTTGTAGAAATAGGTAATGTTCCTGAAGAATGGTGCCCCGGAGAACTGCTGGAGCGTGCTTCCTCTGTTTCTGCTCTCAACTGTGGGCATGCATTCATTCATTCTTTCTTTCGTCAGATGAAAGAATTTAGAAAAACTAGCAGGAGTCCACAAGGAAGGCTCTATAACACAGTCAAACATCTTCAAGGCAACCTCGAGCTTAAAACATCTTTAATATTTGTGCTGAAAAGTATCAGGCTCGTCTGGCTGAAAGGGACAGAAGTCACTCCAACTATTTCAAGTCAAAAGAGGCATTGACTGCAAGGTTATTGGGAAGGCTCACATGAATCCAGGAACAAATGCGCTACTGGGCCTCAGGAGGGCGGGGACAATGCCAGCACTGTGGGCGGGACCGCTCAGCCAGAGCGCGTTCGCTGTCACAAAGCAGCCTGGTCTCCCTGCTTCCCCAGTGGCCTTGGCTAGTCCTGCGAAGCCTGGAATGAACACAGCCCTGTCACGGCCAGCCCAGAAGTTACTCTACCCGATTTTTAAAATTCAAACACACAAGAAAAAAACGAATCGGAGGTTTACAATTTCCCAGTTGCAAATGTCTGCCAGAGAAACTTGACTGGCTCAGGTTAACTTTCTGGGCTGCGTTTTAAGTCTGATATCGCTGGCTGTTTATGAGTCAAATGTCCACTGTGGGTGGAACCAGCTATGACCATGAGGGAAGTGTCCGCGGCTTGAACACGGCTGCTTAGAAGAGGCATGGGCACAGCGCCCAGCACGTGCTGTCCTCACGTCACTCAGGAGACAAGAGGACACAACAAACAGGAAGGGAGCTGAGGTGACCATGACGTGAACCAGATACATGTCCCTTTCAGCCCCAAGAGATGGAAGGGCCGCAGGGAAGGATGCCGGAGTGACAGCGGACTCACAGAAAGGCAGGACAGAGCAGAGGAGCCCAGGGGACACAGCGGGGGACTGACGGCAAGCGCAGGGAGGCAGGCCCAGCAGGCAGCTGAGTCTGCAGACAGTGGATGTGCGGCAAGACACTCCTTCCAGGAAGAGCTTATGTCCACTCCAGGCTGGCTGCTGCACAAAGGTGACACTGAGACCGTAATCCACCTCTTTTCCATGCTGTGAGTTCCCCAAGGACAGGTCTATTCTGAATGGCTCCCAGATGGGGCTGCTTGCTCCCACGGCCAGGCGTGCACACCGCTGACACCAAGAAGGGGAGACAGTCTCCCTGGGCACCAGAGCTGGAAGCCCTGGACCATCTGTCTGTCTGCTTCTAGAGATTTCCTGTCCCCGGTAAGATGAATCGCATCAGCTCAAACCTGTGAGGACCACAGGGCAAGAGAAGGGAACAGAAAGCCTAAAGAACGCATCGGCAGCTCTGCCGCCTGCGCTCCCCACTGGGAGGCGGCAACGCTTTCCGGAGGGCTCTCCCAGCAGCTCGGGGGTGGCATGGCCAGCATGACTGTGCTCGGCCCTTGTTCTGCGGCGGGCCATGTCCACGGCTGCTGGTGACCATGAGGGTGAAGCGGGAGACACCTGCCAGGCCCGTGGCACAGTCAGTGACTGGGAGGCTCTGACCCCGGCACCTTCACGCAGAGGTCTCACGTGGATAAAGCATCGGGAGCCTTGGCTGCAGGTGACACTGGAGAGCACAGTGTGGCACCTGGGTGTCAACGCCCTTCCTGGCACCCGAGCCCCACCGCGCCTCATTCTGAATCTCTCTCTTCTGTTACCCTCTCCAGTGACTACTGGTGTTTGGCTTGGTAAGGCTCATTTACTACAGGCAGGTAAGTGCACATGCCATAGAGACACAGGAAGCACCTTGCCTAGCCTGTGGGACATGACTAGACAGGTAGACTTTTTTTTTTTTTAAAGATTTTATTGGGGAATCGGGGAAGGGGAACAGACAAGTTGCTGTCCTTTTGTCCTTCAGTCTAGTTGTGGAGGACATTGCTTCACTGGCCCATGTTGGTATCGTCATTGCGCTCTTCCCGGGTGAGGCAAATAGGTCGCCGGCCTCTGGATGGCCGCTCACCGCGGCTCTTGGCAGCTCACACCGGCTGCCGGCCGCTCATGCTGGCTGCGGGCCACTCACTGTAGCCTATGGCAGCCCACTGCAGCAGGGGCTGCAGCCAACACCGTCGCCGGGGCTCGCAGCCCAGCTCCAGGTGGAGCTGTGGTTAGCTGTAGAGGGCAGTGTCACTGGCCCTCATATGTGGGATCTGAACCAGGGCCGCTGGCGTCCCAAGCCAGCTCTTAATGCGCCACTCGGCCAGCCCTAGACAGGTAGACTTTCTAGAAGCCACCGCTGGGGTGGGGCCTATTCTAATCCACAGGTTAAAGGGGTGACCTTTCTGCACTTATGTGTTCTGAGGCCAGGAGCACAGCTCCCGTATTCCCTTGGGCCTTGTGAACAATTTCAGGGACAGGATATACAAACACACAGAGATACAGAGATGGCGTGCTAACACTGCTGAGCCAGCTAGCAGGGCGGCCAGCAGGATGCCCATGTGGCCCAGGTGGGATGGTCCCAATGTGGGGACAGAGCCAAGGTGGCGTGTCCTCGCGCCACTCCTCCACTGACTTCTCTCAGAAAAATGGTTCACTCCCATGTTCAAACGGTATTTATCAAGATGGCCTGTGATTTACGAATAGCGCGTCTGCTATGGCCTCAGATCCCAGGCACGGTCAATCTGTTGGGGAGCTACTGGTACAACAAGTGGCAATCCTGTTAAGACAGCACATGAAGAGAGGGCTACCCTGAACTACTCTCTAACCTGTTGTGATTTTTCAATGAGTTAGACGAAGACACACGTGTTCTACAGATCAACTTTAGAGCCGGCACAAAGTTAAAGAAAAAGAAATTAAATTAAAGTCTGAATCAGGGTCCAAAAGAGATCATAACAGGCCGGGCTCAGATTTACCAGGAGGCAGTTTGACCTCAAGGTGAAAAAACAAACGTCCAAGTAAAATTAATAGACTATAGCTCCTTGGAAGCCAGAATGACACAGACTCAGGGATTTCAAGATCAGTAACTGCGCAGGGTCACGTGGAAAAAGAGCGGCAAGGACAACAAAACTACTGGTACTAGCACAGCGCCCTCTCTGTGCGGGACACGGAAACATGTGCTTTCACCCTCCCAGTGGCTCGCAGGCCCGGCCCTCACAGTAGCATCACCATTGAACTCAGCGTCAGCTACAGCAAGGACTTGTGAAGGCCCAGCTCCTGCAGCTACCGAGTGAAATTAGAGACTCAGGCACAGGTCTGACTCCAGAGCCTGTATATTTCCCACCCGACCTTCGTGTTGACCAGACTCCTTCTCTATAAAAACCTGTGTCCAAGGGGACAATGAGGGGAGATAAGCAAGGCTGACGGAGAGACCGGGACCTGTCGCTCTCCAACGGCACAGCCTCCAGCAGCTTGGGGAGTTACCCACGAGAACCCGTGTGGTCCCCGAGTGTGTGTCAAGACACAGAACACCCATCCAGAGAGTGAAAGGCAGCCCGGGGGAGACTCAAATCCAGGACGGTTTCTAAAGGGCCACGAGGCTGCCTCCTCTGAGAACTATGGACGCCCACTGCGGCCTGGGAGGGCCTGGAGATGCGGAAGGCCTGAGTGCCAGCTCTCACGGTTATTCCCACCGCCACCAGGAATGACCGCTGTTTTTAAAATGGTCCCCTGACCATTTTATAATGATTTCAAGTTTACAGAGAACTCTTCCAGTATTTCAACCGGCCCCCGGCAGCTCTGTCTGGAGAATACGATGGCCGCTGTAAGGAGACGAGGGGCCGTGCCACGGGATCAAGGCCCTTGCCCGATCCTCCCACTAGTAACCAGAGGGGGTAAAGCTGAAATCTCGGTCGTTTGGGCTCCAAAGCTGGTACTCTTTCCATTTTACCAAAGTGTCTCCCAGGAGAAAAGATAACATACTCATGGCATTTTTTTCTGTTGCTTCTTGTGGACAAATGAAGCACTGACTTTTGTTGGGCTAGCTAAACATTTAAAAGTGTTCTTAGTGGGCCGGCCGAGTGGCGCAGTGGTTGGGAGCTGGCTTGGGATGCCAGCGGCCCCAGTTCGGGTCCCACATATGAGGGCCAGTGACACTGCCCTCAAAAAAGAAAAAAAAAAAGTGTTCTTAGTGGTATAAACGTCTACCAACACCTCTCATTTAGCCCTGGAAATAAGAGTCGCCGCACAATGTGCAGCAAGTGTGCATGTCACATCTCAGGAGCATAGCCCCGCTGAGCGATTCTGTCTGCTGCTGCATCCCAGGTGGCCAGGAACCCAGGGCGACGTTGGAGAACAGGAAGTGCATCCCAGGTCTCGGGCTTGCGGGGCACTTAGGACAAAGAGCGACCTGCGGCGAGGGCCTAACCGCACGTCACTTCCTGGCCCCTGCCTGGGACTCCAGGCTGTGGCTGTCTTGGCCTCTGACTGCTCCCCGTGTCAGGGTCCCCACATTCCACAGCTCAGCCCCTGGCTACTGTACTTACTCACGTCTTCTCTGCTCATAACACAAAGAGTTAGCCTTCTCTTACTGCTGTTCCTTTCTGCTCCATGTTTGTAAGCTGTCAGAACTGCCCAGGAGTTTATCAGTCCTTCCTGACAGAGGGTCAGAGAAGGTCACAGACCAGACGGGTCGCCCTGGAAAGCTTCTGAGGCTCCATTTCAGTTTTGGAAGTGAAGTCGAGCACCTCTGTTTTTCTCCCGAACGGGGAGTGTAAGCTTTTGCTCTGCAAGCCTGAGTACACATACAATTTTCTTCTGCTCTCCCATATGGAATCCATAGGGCAGAAATGACTCATAAATGAAACGTGAAAGACATTAAAAAGCTGTACTCACTTAGGAGGAATTCGTGAAATTGTGTTCACATTTGTGGCTGGGACCGCTGCTTGCAGGATGTGTTCAAGGGCCGTTAACCCGCCAGCAACTTGAAATGCAATCTGATCTGCCACATTCTAGACAAAAACACAAACAGAAATTAGCTCAATTTCCCAGGCATAAAATCATAACCAAATGAAGTACTGAGTTGTAGCGTGACACATCCTGTGGGTTCAATTATCCTCCAGATACTTGTCAAACGCTTCCTAGGAACTGGAGGCGAAAAGTGGTGAACGCAGAAGACGGGCTGTGTCCCCCACGCAGCTTTCAGGTTAGTGGACAGCACCGGCATTAGTCAGGTGACTCTAAATGAAGTGATTTCAATTACGGGAAGCGCCCGGACCAAAGGCAAGGTGCGGTATGAGAACGCTGGGGCCCCACAGGTCAGCAGAGGCCGCCCCGAGAAAGTCGAGGTTCTGAGACAGGTCAAAGGAGCGGGGAGGAGCTGAAGCCCTCCAAGCAGAGGGGAGACCACTCTACACTGAAATTTGGGGCAGTCCTTTACAAACCAGAGTGCCACGTGGTGGGGTCACCAGCTAACAAGACAGAAATTTCCTCTCCGAGGATGTTTTCCTGCAGGAACCGAAGATGAAATCTATTCTGCAACCATTCGGCTAAACTTACATTCTTTCTTTTGTACTTCAGCTATTCTAGGAAGAATATTAAGTAACCGTTTTATTGTAGAAGTCAACCTCTGATTATTTCTATACATTTTCTACATTGTGTACAGATCTTGTGGGAAGAAACTTCTTCGAGCTCTTTGTCTCCCTCTGGCATGGAGAGAGCAAGGGTGATTCGACGGAAACAGGAAGCACGGATAAGGTATTTGGTAACACCCCAAACGCACCAGCTCTGAAGCGGGGACGGACACGCCCACAGTGACGCCCAGCTGGCCGCCGGTGGCCTTGAGCAGGTCCCTCGAGTATGACTGCCCCTCACCCTCAGCTCCAGGCTCTGGAGACCCCACTCTGCCACAGCTGCCCGCCCCACTCCATCCGCGACTGTCGCTCAGGCTAACGGCCCCCTGCCGGAGGTCCTGCAGAGGCCTTCTAACTGGCACAGCAGATGCGGTAGTCAGGGCTTGTCTCTGTTTTTACATGTTCACTCCATTGTATGCAAATGCTTTGCGAAGTACAATATCAATGAAATACTAACAAACGAGGAAAAAAGATGTACTAACTAGAAGCCCACATTGTAAAATATCAGATGCAAGACACGAGATTCAATTAGTCTGTCACTTTGCTACAGCTGACTGCTGTCTGTGTGTTTCTGTTGCCGTGTGCAGTGCCAGTGGCCCTGACGCTGGCCTGTGGGCTCCCTTCTCACTAGCCCGCTCTGGACGCTAGACATGCAAAGACGTGATGACGCTGATCTGCTCGGAGCAGGTGAGTGACGGACGTCCTTCTCCCCGCTTCCAGGATGGGCCAGGCCCTGAGCCCAGCCTGGACAGCCCAGCCTCTCCCGACCGGCGCCCCTCCTCGCCGCTGCACCCCTCAACAGACCCATGGGGACTGCCGGGTCACGGTCATGCTACTGGGCCAGTTCATCTTTGCATCCCCGTTAGACTCAGGACTTCCTGAGGGCGGGGCCGTGTGGCCCATCAAGTACTGGGCGCTCAGGCAGCTTTGGGAAGGAGTGCTGCCAGCGCTCACTGACCACGCCGAGGGCCAGAAGGTCCTCTGGCCTGACCCCAGGACAAAACCCTCCACGGCTGTCCCTGTGTCGCCTCGGAGAAGAGTCTGTCACTGGAGTGGGGCTTCCGGACCCAGGTTGACAGTGAGTGTTCAAGACTGGGGGACATGTTCACCTTGACCTCTGTACCAACCACTGCGTTGAGCGGAGTTGGCTACAGAAAGGCTTTGCACTGAAGTGGGGTGCAATGGAGCGTTCAGCCCCCCGAGTCAGAAACAGTGTATCGCACCTCGAGCCAAGCAGATGCCCGATGGCTGCGATCTGCCCCCAGGGATGCAAGCGGCACTGCTGGTCCTGCAGCCCCGGAGGACTGGTCAGCCTGCAGAGGTGGGGAGGGGCTGAGTCGGCACAGAGCGTCTCCGGGTATGCACGCCCCGATGCCTTCACAGCAAAACCAAAACAAACACGTTTGAAACCTTCCATGCAGCCAACAACATGGAAGTGACCTGGAAAAACTGAAGACACAGGCTCTCACAGAGAGCAGAAAACAACAAGCCAATTTCAGGAAGATCAAGGCCACTCAAAGCCAATATTTTACTATTGTGCTGTTGAAAATTGATGTTTGAATTTAACATTTGTAGCTTTCCAAAGAAATAAAGCAAAAAGCGAAACCAACTGTGAAATAAAGGGCGCCACCAATGCACACTGGAGTTGAGGGGGATGGGGGCTCTGGATGAGCGACGCCGCCTGCAGCCCGCCCCGGTCCCTCAGCTTCCCCCCCGTACCACATCGCCCCTCTTCTCCGCCTTGCCTGGAGCCCGTGCTCCGTGTGCAGCCCTGGTCCTGGCGCAGAGCGGGATGGTAAACGCCAGACGGATGAGTGGCTGGACGGAAAGATGAACACAGAAAAAGATTTTTCTCGCAGCAACAATGTCCTGTGAGGGTGACCGATGAACACGGTGAGCGGAACCAGGAGACACACTTCCTGCCAGACCCCACGCCCTCTCTGTACGGAAAGGCAGATAACTATCCCATGGCCTTGTCACCACAGGTGACAAGCGGGCTCAGGAGGAGCCCTCCAGATGTCAGAACTAAACCGCATTCTTACGCATGTGGCATTGCCACGCCATATGCAAATGAAAAATGGAAATCCCTTTCACTCAGCAGTGCAGGGAGGCTTAAAGGCAGCCCAGAGCCTCCCATGGCCTCCTCTTCTCTGCTCCCAACACACTAACTTTAGTCTTATGCCAATAACCTGGAACTTTCCACACGCTGCTCTATTTTCCTGGACATCTGAACGCCACAGTGAGTCTCGATGCCCCACAAACACACCGTCTTACTTGTCCCAAACCCTGTCAGTGCCTAGGAAAAAAGCCAGTTTGCTAAAAATACTTCCCCATGATTATTCTATGCATTCAAGCTGTCACCTTCTCAACTTGTAATGTTCAAACGCCACCTTTCAATCCTTTAAGCCCCAGATCTAACGTTGCCTGGTTCAGTCGAGGGGCTCTGAAATTCTCTGTACTTCCCCGAGGCCCTCAGCACTTTCGGCGTCATCCCCGAGGAGCTCGTGTCCTAGACTGGAAAGCCGAAACTCTCCTAGTCTGCCTTCTCAGTCAGGGCACAAGACGCAACGCCATGGCACCAAGCGAGGCGTGTCCCATGACGGAAAATCCTCCACTAGAAAGGTGACCTTGTCTGTCTCCTCTGCCTTTCCCAAATGCTCTGCATTCTGGCATGTGACATGGGAACTTCCATAAAGAGCTGGACCGTCCTTACCTGAGTGAGGAAAAAGGACCCTGGGAATCAAGTGTGTGGCTACCTGCGTACCTGGCAGAGCACCTTAACAGCCGGGCCTTCCTCCGCCCTGTTTCACTGTGGGACCAACAACTAACACGATTAGCAGGCCACTCTAATAACTCAGTTTAGCTACGGGCCAGCCAAGGGCCAGCAAAACCCGGCCGCTTCCATCTGAATTACATGGTCTGGGAATCCATTCAGTTATGAACGAGAGTAACTGTTATTACTTCTCCCAATCAAAGGCGAGGCAGCTGTTCATCTCTGGTGGCCCGCAGGCCGCTGGCCTTTGTACCTGACTTCTCACAGGCACTAATTATGTTCTCTGTGAGAGGGAGGAGGGCCCCCAGCCTTTCAGACAGAGGTGGCAGATGGGGGAGCCTCTGCAAGTTCATTAGCAGGATGGGCGAGACCTAAGACGGACCTGCTGTGCGCTGAGAGGCAGCACGCAGCACAGGCGGCCACTCCTCGCGCTGTTGTGTGGCTGGCCCCTTCCAGGCCTTCCTACGCCTCAGAGCAGCATCAGTGTGGAGGCTCAGCCTGGAAGCCGGAGACGCTCCCACCTGAAAGCACTCCGGCCCCGGGGTCAAGAACATCACAGGGAAATTATACATTTGTGGAAATGTGGTGCCAGAAAGAGGAAAATCCTAACCAACAGTGTGAAGGCGGGAGGTCGTCAGGTAGGTGGGGCTGAGAGGGGGGCGCTCCTTGTGGTGCTAATAGCCCCTCGGCCGCTGGCTGAATCACACGTGTGGATGTGTGATGAGTGACAGGAGAGCAGGGAGAGTGAGGGCTGGTGCGAGGCCCAAGGACAAAAGCAGGACACTGCACTAAGTGCTCCTGGTCCCTCCGTGTAAGCCGTTATGAGAGGTGACCAAAGATGAGTGTGCGAGTCGACTGCTGCCATCGGCAGAACTCCCTCCCAGGAGCTCTCTGCCGCCCCTGGGCGGGTGACGGGCTGAACCCAGGTCAGGGCAGTGCAGGGAGACGCATGCTGCAGTGAGCGCGGGCACGGTTCTCTTCAGGGCCCGTGGGCAGTGTTCTGAGCCACCACACCAAGGTGGGAGATGAAGGAGCCACAGCGAAGGCCGCACGTACGGGGTGCTCGCCAACTCCCTTCTTCTCCCACCCCCGACTTCCTGGCTGCCCACGGGCTCACAGCCCACTCGAGGGGTCTTGCGCAGCGGTCCCCTTCTCCCTCTGTTCCTGCATCTTAAGTGTCCTGGACATTTCCAAGTTGGTGAGCGAAAGGAACTCGGGACCACGAGGCCAAGGAGACTCTGTGTTGGGGCAGGGAGCGGCCGGGACGCAAGTGATGCCGTGGGCAGAGCCCAAGGGCAGGGCCTGAGGACCACAGGCTCGTCTCCAGCAAGGCGGCAGGGAGCGGAGGGCCTTAGGGGCCTGTTCTAGCTCTTAACTGATTTTTCTGTCATTTCATGGTGAAGCTGACTGCACTGATTATCTATTTACTTATTCACAAAGTAGACTGCGAGCTCTCTGACAGCTGCGATTATGTTTACACAGGGTCTAGCAAAAAGAAAGTATTCCATAAATATTGCTGAATGCAAGAGTAAAGTACAGTCTGGCTTCTGGGGGTTCTAACATCCGAGTCTCTTCAAAGGAGAGAAAACCCACTTATCCACATCGACAAGGAAGAGGCCTAGAAACAGCGGCGTGCCTGGGATGTCACGGCCGGGGCATGGCAGCTAGACCCAGGGAACAGGCAGTGCTGGGCCTGCCTGAGCGGACCAGCCCCGGCCAATTGCCAGCCATCTCTGCTCATCTCCTCACTGGCTTGTCTGCCTATTTTCAAGGAAAGTAGTGACCCAGACCCTTTCATGTCCTAAAGGAGGGAGGCGGAGCGGGAGTGCGATTTTAAGGAGGGAACAGGAACCCAAACTGTGCTTTTCTCAAAGGGCCATCCTGGAGGGCTAGCCAAGAGTGTGTTCCAAGGGCTCCCCTGGGGAGGTAAGCCCTAGGAGGCTTCCTCAGACAGGCCCTCTCCACAGCCCTGTTTACCCAGGGGGTCAGCACCCCCCAACAGGTAAGAGTCCAGGCACAGGAGTCGGCAGTGCCGTGCTCACTTCTTACAGCCGGTGAGCGGCCGAGCTGGGCGTTAGGTTTCCCTGAGCCCATGATAGGCCTGTACACAGAAAGCTGTGCGAGAGTCGTGTATGTGGCTATAGGATCACACTGGGCTTTGGCACCTTCTCCCGAAATATCCCAATTCTGTAAGCAATTCTGTAAAATCTTAGACTTGACACTATTTAAAATATTGAAAGAACATTTTGTTTTGAAATAACTTTAGATTTGTCTAAGAATTTCAAGGACAGTAGACACTAGTTCCTGTTTGCCTTACTCCAGCTTTCGCTTATGTCAACACCTTACATATCAAGACGTTTACAAAACTAAGGGATTACATTAAAGCTATCCTATGAACCAAACTACAGCCTTTATTTGATTTGCCCTGGTCGTCCCACTGACTCCTTTCTCTGTTCCAGGGTCAAACCCAGAATTCCGCTCTGCATCTAGCTCAACACTGGAAGACAAGGGGAAGGAACTTCTCACACTAGAGGCGGGGTCCTGAGCTCTCCCGTTCACGCTCACTAGCAACTTGAAAGAAAAAAATTCTTGAAATAATCCAGACTCAGAGAATGTAAAGGAATGCCAAGTTTGACCATCTCAAGTAAATAAAAATGGAAATGAGAGCTAAGTGGGTTCTGTGGGACTGAAATACGAGGAGTCCTTTTACCCAGAGGTGCAGGTCTTGGGACTGTCAGGAAATGGGCAGGATGGTGTGCACAGCAGGAGGGCGGCAGGCCCTGGGTGCAGAGGGGAGAGGCAGAGGGAGGGAGGGCGCGGAGGGAGGGAGATGGGATGACAGAAAGGCTCCTGAGCTTTGGGAAGGGCCATGTCCAGGAGGCTAAGCAGAAAGAGGAAGACAGAGAAGAGTCACAGAATCTGAGCATTCTGGACTCAGAAGGAACTTGAAGATCTAAAATTCCCTTACCAGAGCTAAACACACTAGATCAGGCAGCCGCGCCACAGAACATCTATCTAAAGGCCGTTTTGGAGGGTTTGGCAAATGTTATGTGCTCTGTGATCTTACTAGATTTTTACGGCATGTCATACAACTCATTGTCTTGGATTTATATATGAGCAAGCTTGCTAGATCAATTCAGAAAACCTAGAATAATATATAAGGAACTGTAGTTGGTTGCTTTGGAAAGCAAAATCTAAGGATAGCAGACAAACATATCTAATGATAGGTAGTCTCTCTATTTTGGATCCCAGAAATCAATGACAAGTTATAAGCTTTCTGAGACACAAATCTGTTTCCCAGCTCCTTGACAGAAGCCCAAGGACCGTGGCATATGTAAACGAAAGCCAACACACTGACACCATGAGTCTCTGGCAGCACCACACTTCAACACAGCCTGTGTCCCCTTGGAACAGACTGATTTTGCAATGTCATGCCCAGAACTTACTCCTTCTTGGTGTCACCAAATCCCAAGCTGCTGGCTCAGACAAGCACCTGTCTTGAATGCCCAGGTACTCGCTTGCCTTAAGGCAAGGAACAGACTGGAAGATGAGCCGGAAAACCCATTCCATTTATGTGGATAGACACTTACTGCCTGCAGACAGGTGATCAGGATCTGCCCTCAAGGGCAGGGGACCCTCTACTGAGAAGCCTTGCAAGCAGATCAGTGTAACAGGGTGAGACGCCATGTGTGTGACGAGGCAGGGTCCACCTGGGGCTTCCACGGCAGGTACCTTACCTCTTGGTGAAGAGCAGGGGAGGGGCAGGGAACACCTCCTGGGCACAGAGCGGAGCCTTAGAAGACCAGACGCCATCCACCTAGGGAAAGCATGTGTTTGCGTGGGAGGGTGGCCGTGTGGTGCGGTGGGGATGGGCTGATGCTTCAGAACTGCCTGTTGTGGGGAGAGAGGGTACAGGGCCCCTCAGGGGACAACAAGCCACTGAGAAAGATTAGAGTGTGCTGCCTGAGGGGAATGTCAAGAGATGATGCCATGGGGTGAAGAGAACAGGTTTTGCAACAGGGGCCCTCCAAAAGGTTTGAAAACACCATGTGACATACCAGATTTCTGCTTCTGAAGGCACGCTCTGGGGGCTGCATGGAGGGCAGGCTGGAGAGGGCTAAGACAGGGAACTCAGTTCGGAGGCTACTGTTTCAACTGGGACACGAGGACGACACCAGCATCACCGATGACGACGCCCACAGAGAGGCAGGACAGCCGGAGCAAAGTTATGTCTCTGAGTCAGGGCAGCAGACCTGGGTGACTGGAGTGGGGGGCAGGGGAGGAAGAGTCCTTTCCGCCATCACCTGATCTGCGAAGGCATGAAGGACACACACTCATCGGGGCAGGCTCAGCACCGCCTGCAGGAATCAGGACTTGGCGGGTAGCATGGGCGCAAAGAGAACCTTACGCATTTGTCTCCTAGGAAAGGTCCAGGTGCCAAAGGAGCACGTGGCCGGCACAGGACCCCGGGCTCATGCAGGGTGGGGGGCGGGGGAGGGCTCGCAGGCCTCCTTTTCACAACGCCCAGTGAAAAATACTTCTTGAAACCTTTCTAACTTAATATATAACTTTGGGGAACGGAACAGTGACTGAAACTGGGCATTTGTACATGGAACCGAAAATTGCACAGATTTTACTGCATTTGTCATGAACTAGCTCCAAAGTACTGGTTCCATGGAAAAGGTAAGAGGTGAAGGAGGGGCAGAAACAGAAGGGGACGCCCCTCTTCCGCCGGTGGACGACACAGGCTGATGGCCATGGCCTCAGAACCAAAAACTGCTTTTCTCACGCCTGCATTTGAACTTGTAAGGGGGCCTGCATATTCAGCACATAGCCGCCACGCTCTCTGATGGCTCTGCGGCGACCGCTCTGCTGTGTCTTCTCTGGACTCAGCGGCAGGAGCTCCAACGCAGGTGCTGTCCCCTGGCCCAAAGCACCAAGCACGGGAAAGCCTCACCACGGAACCGCATGAAGAGGCGGCCCAAGTCCAGCGGGCCTTCTACATGCCCTCGGGCCCGGGGTTTCCCACGCCCCAGCCAGGCCGCGCACCTGTAAGCCCCCTAAGGGTCAGCTACCGCACCCGTGATCCTGTTGCCTCAGAATGTGCCTTCTATTATGTAAACCGGTTTCTGACAAGGCGCCTTTTACTCTAATCTGCCAAAAACTACAGCTCTATTTCAGCTGGCCTGTGAGTGGCTCTGCCTAGTAGTCAGTGGAGCACAGCAGGTCGGCAGTCATGGAACCGTCTTCCCTCCTTTTTTAAAGACTACAACTTGATAGGAAGAACTAGGGCAATTTGAAGGTAGACTGGCAGGTCAAACTGTTAAGTTACAGTCTTCTCTACAGGCTAAAAACACCATATATATGTGTATGGTCTGAATATATTTACATGAAGATGTCAGTGTAAATCAGGTGAATCTATTCATATATTACAAGCTGCAGTTTAAAAGTTATTTTAGAACGCTAGCATCTAAAATAGCACCTGGCACTGAGTAGGTACTGTTGTTGAAGTAATAAATGAGTATTTCTGTATTAAGAAAAGACCGCCAAGCCTACAAAGGAATAACCCAGAAGACTGCAGTCCCCAAACATATGAAAGGCACAGTGCACGAGTGGCGGCACAGGGGAACCCCCCACACAGACGGCTTGGCTGCGACGCCCTATGCACACACGCGAGGGCTCCTACCTACTCAGACACGCCACCTGTCCAGGTGCTGCGGAGCCCCTGCACGGTGTCACCCACAGGCCCAGGAGAGGCCCCTCCCGCCGCCGCTGCCCAGCTCCGGGGGCCGTGCGGTGGGGCAGGGACCGCCTCCTGCAGGAAGGTGCATTATGTTATGGTCACACGCAGCAGGCGCGTGCCCCCGTGCTGGCCTTCACAGCCACACGCAGCAGGTGCGTGCCACCGTGCTGGCCTTCACAGCCACACGCAGCAGGCGCGTGCCCCCGTGCTGGCCTTCACAGCCACACGCAGCAGACGCGTGCCCCCGTGCTGGCCTTCACAGCCACACGCAGCAGACGCGTGCCCCCGTGCTGGCCTTCACAGCCACACGCAGCAGGCGCGTGCCACCGTGCTGGCCTTCACAGCCACACGCAGCAGGCGCGTGCCCCCGTGCTGGCCTTCACAGCCACACGCACACCGTGCTGGCCTTCACAGCCACACGCAGCAGGCGCGTGCCACCGTGCTGGCCTTCACAGCCACACGCAGCAGGCGCGTGCCCCCGTGCTGGCCTTCACAGCCACACGCAGCAGGCGCGTGCCACCGTGCTGGCCTTCACAGCCACACGCAGCAGGCGCGTGCCCCCGTGCTGGCCTTCACAGCCACACGCAGCAGGCGCGTGCCCCGTGCTGGCCTTCACAGCCACACGCAGCAGGCGCGTGCCACCGTGCTGGCCTTCACAGCCACACGCACCAGGAGCGGGCCCGCGTGCTGGCCTTCACAGCCACACGCAGCAGGCGCGTGCCCCCGTGCTGGCCTTCACAGCCACACGCACACCGTGCTGGCCTTCACAGCCACACGCACACCGTGCTGGCCTTCACAGCCACACGCAGCAGGCGCGTGCCACCGTGCTGGCCTTCACAGCCACACGCAGCAGGCGCGTGCCCCCGTGCTGGCCTTCACAGCCACACGCAGCAGGCGCGTGCCCCCGTGCTGGCCTTCACAGCCACACGCAGCAGGCGCGTGCCACCGTGCTGGCCTTCACAGCCACACGCAGCAGGCGCGTGCCCCCGTGCTGGCCTTCACAGCCACACGCAGCAGGCGCGTGCCCCCGTGCTGGCCTTCACAGCCACACGCAGCAGGCGCGTGCCACCGTGCTGGCCTTCACAGCCACACGCAGCAGACGTGCGCACGCCCAGTCTGGTATAATTAGTTTCCATTCGCAAGTGTGTGGGGATTCTACGGTCGGTGAAAGCAACCTCACAAAGAACCGCTCTATTCGTACTGGTGCTCTAGAATTAAATCTACTGATTTAAGTGAACCAAACTATACAAGTAATTTTTTATTACTTCATCAACCAAAGTGATAAGGAGTCAACCCTCCACAGCTCTACCTTAGGTGCCCATTTATGTCCCTGTTGTTACAACAGGCACAAGGATACCGGAATGATACAGCTTGTGCAAAGGGCAGACACGGGGCGTGCAAAGTGCGGGCAGGGAAGAGCTCAGAGGTGCTGCAGAGGCTCATCGCGGATTCACCTGACGCCTCGTCTGAATTACATAAGCATGTACTCAGCTGGTCCCTCTGTCATGTGATACAATGACAGCAGACAAATCCAAAAAGCCGTCTATCAAATGCACCCGGGAGTCTAATGTGTCCCCAGACAGTGGGCCACCAACTTGTTTAGCACTGATCGTGACTCTGAGGCTGTGCACGTATTATTCTTAAGTAGATTATGCACTTTACCGCTTGTCTATATAGATTTTAATTCAGAAAAAGCTCTGTGTCAGCAAGAATGTAGTGGAAATTACACAGATAAAAAAATCATCTTATGTCTTTGTGACAAGTGGTTCACATACTATTTCTATTCCTCAAAATGGACTATTACATATAGCACAATGTGTCGTTCACACACTGTTCTACTCTGAACAATCCCAAATGCTTTGTGACTAATTTTAATTTTCTTACAATTGTCTAAGTCCATGGAAAACAACAATTTAGGTCAAGTAGTATGAACTGAATACACATAATGCAAACTACGAGAGCAAGAGATTCAACAGTGTGATTTATTCCAATTTCATCTGTACAGAGGGATCTCTTTAATCATGGCACAGCCACTTATTCACTGGTAGTGAGTCAGTTAAAAGATTGCTCATTTTAATTCTGTCAATGAAGCAATGGTTGCTCTTCAAACAATACACCAATTTTGAAGTTTTATACTTGAAACTGAAGAGAATAAAATGATTATTTCAAAGTACTAAATGTGGAGCTCCTATAAACATAAAGTTGTGGTAAGATGGGAAAACCTGGACTAACGGAGAAACAGGTGGCTGAAACACGCACGCACGCACGCACACAAAATGTGAACCTCTGATGTTTATATTTGTACTAAGATGGGGTAGGAAATAAGTATTTCAATCATAAGTGCAAACGTTAACAAAATCTATGGGGGCAAGGGGATTAGGGGGTGCACAGTCTCTTTTCGGGATGATGAACATGTCCTCAAATTATGGTGATGGTCGCAAACTCTATGAATGTTAATAGTCTAAAAAACACGACTTATTGAAATGTCTTATAAAAATATTTTCTACTTTACAAAAGACTCAGTTGACATGACTGGAGTTATAAAGTCTTAGGTAACAGATCAGCAATATATGTTTGCACAAAATGAGGAAAACTTGGGATCAGACGAAAATTTCTGATTCTAGGTTCTGATATGACGGACACGTTTCTCTCTCACACAGAAGCCAGTACATTTCCGAGACCGAGGCCACACAAGTACTGAGCTTCTGTTTTCCAGGACAGTCATTGATTATCCTTCATGGGAATCTGATAGAGCCAACTCACAATCAACAGATTCAGAGTTGATGTGCTTCAGAAAATGGAAACGCACAAACAACCTCAAGGACACGAACTCTAACAGTAATTCTATTCCATTCAGGCACTCACGCATTCATTCACTCATTCAATCACTGACTCTGTGTCAGTACCCACCCAATGCCAGTACCGAGGTGGCTCTGCATGAGGGAGACAAACAACTGACTCCATGGTACATGCTGTGAGAGAGCTGTGATGAGGGGCTCTGAGGGCACAGAAGAGGAGACACTACTGCTTAGTTTTTAAACGAAAATACATGCTGTGTGTGTGTGTATGTTAACAATTACAGTATGTTAACCATGGATGCTGAAAAGGATGATATACTTCCCTCTTCAGTGTCTTAGTTTAAAAAAAAAAAGAAGGTGCATAAATCAACTATCAAAAACCCCAATTGTTATGTGTGCACAGGGTGACTTCACTTAACCTCTCCCATCTTGGTTACCTCACATAAGCTATCAATTCCTGACTCTTATAAGATTGAAATGACTGCCAGGACTTAAATGAGACCCTTTTATGTTAAATACAGTTTGAAATTCCTTCGAAACATCAATACCATCAGCTCTACACATATCTTACTTATCTTCAAGTCCCAATTATTCAAATAGAAACTTATTTTACTAACCTATCTGTACACCGTTCATAGCTTTGCAGGACAACATGCAGAAACATACTGCAAAGGCGTTGCTGTTACAAACCCCCCGAAACTCAGATCCATGCACAGCCGCTCGCGCAGCCTCGCGTACACACGGTGCCCGTCCGCCCTGTGGAGGACAGACAGCTGTGGCATGCATGCAGCGTTTCCGAGTTCAAAAGAGAGGCAGAGAGAGCGCACTGCTCCTGGCGACGGGTTTTCACTGGGATTCCTAGGCTTTCACGGAGAATCCCATCAGAAACATGACCAACATACATATGTAAGCGAACATTTACAAATGCATCACCCGCTATCTGCAACTTCCTGCACAGTCGCTTTCACCTCTGCACTGCTCTTTATGATGCTCAGAACCAGAAAATAAGGACAAGCCCACTTTCTATTTAGAAATGTCCCTTCGGAACTTTGGGGGATATTTAAGACAGCTGTTAACAGTTTCTGGTCTTTCATCCTTCATGTAGAGACTTACCAATACACGAGAGTGCATCTATGAAATGAAATGAAAATTGCAACCTAATTTTGAAACATATCGGGAATACATATGAATACCTCTGTTAACTATAGGTTTCCATGGAGAGAAGTTCTTCTAGGATCCCTGGATCATTCAGGTAATCCATCACAGGCCCCTTAAATTATGGAAAACTAAACACAATTACTGGTCATATTAATAGTGACTAAGCTAATATGTGCCTGTAAGGTAGGGTTTGCTTTTTCGTCAAGTTGGATTTTCTATGTGCACTTAAAAAATTAGTCATTCCTTGTCTAAAGATGCCTATTTTAATAATCACTATTAGAATTTTACCGCTAAAGGTTTTCAAGACTAGATGCCTCGGGACATCCTGGCTAATGTAGGACTTATCTGATTTTGAATCCATAGCCTAGAATACAAACTTATAACATTATTCCTGGTGCAGTGATTCCGATCCATGGGACTAGTAACCTCAAAACATCTTCACTCTCCTCAATGGTTATTGTACCATTTCTATCATAAGGCCCTCAGCATAGTTTTGACTCCCAATTATATACTCCCCTCCTATTTAATCATGAATTAAACGGTTAGTTTTTCTTCCTTTTTTCTTGTTTATATAAAAAGCAGTTTTTCTAACTACTGTCAGCGGTTAATGACACAAAATGATACGTTTGTACAATTGTACAAGGACCACATTTTACATACCCCGTGCCTTCTCTCAGAACCGCTTTTCTCGGTGCTGGCGTCTCTCCCCTCTGGGATCTCTGAGTGAGGGCCTAGGAAGTCCTAGGTCTTTGTGCTGGGACGTCTGCAAATGGCTCCATTTTGCCTTCACTCCCGGAGCACTTTTCGGTGGGCCCAGGGTTCCTGGCTGATGTCACACTCTCGGAAGGTCCTGCTCTGGGGCCTATGGCGTCCTTTACTGCTGACGGCTCACAACAAGCTGCTACAGGTCTGACCGGATTTGCACATGATCGGTCTCTACTCTGTTAAGTTTCTTCTTTCATCTTCTGCGGTCTCAGCATGTGAATTCATGCCTTTCCTCGATGCTGATGCTCGGAAATTGTCAGGTATGAGGTGTCAAACACTACCTCCCCTTTTCTCTCTATTCTCTCCTTCTGGAACCCAAATAAATGCTATGAAACCCCTCCGTCTACATTTGATGACTCTTAACCCTTCCTTCACCCTTTTAATATGTTTTTCTCCTGTGTGTTTGGGGTATATTCCTTAATATGATCTCCCAAGCCATTAATTCTCTCTCCTTCTACTTCCAGTCTCTATTTTATCTTGTTGAGTTTATTTTTAATTTCAAAGACTATTTTCCTATTTTCTGGATTTTAGTTCTTTTCGTATCACCCATTTCTTCATCCCTGCCTATTTTTTTCATACTTTCTTGTTGATTTTAAAGGGATGTTTTATCTCCTTGAGCATCTTAAATCTATTTAAAAATCTTTTTCAGTTAGCACTATAAAATTCATTTTACCTGTTACAAATGCGTGTTCCATTTTAAAAATCTGTTTCCTGGCTTCCTTTCCTAACACTGGATGTATTAACGCCTGTGACTTTGGTCTGAAGCCACACTGGAGCGACAGCTGTTTGGTGTCCTCCGGCCTCGCCCTCTAAGTTCCCTCCCTGAGCACCCAGCGCCCCAGGTCACATAAGTGACACGACACAGGCTGGGGCAGCAGCACTACGGGCACAGTTCAGGTTCAGTGACAGCGCAGGCAGGTGGCTTGCTTCAGGGAGGCCGCACTGCGTTTCCCTGCCTAGACCAGAAGCTTCCCATGAGTTGCCGTACCTGTAGTGGTCAGCAGCTTTTATTAATCGCCTTTCAGGAGTGGAAAGGTCTCTACCTCAAGGTGTGACCGTAGGTTGCGAGCAGGGCCTTGTAAGGGGCGTGGTCCACCGGGCCCTAATCCTGGTTCCCATGGGGCCTCTGCACAGGGCACCCCAGAACCGCAATTTCGGCCCTTTTACTACTTTTTGTTCCTCTTCATTCCATTTCTGAAGCACAGAAATCTCAATTTTGTTTCTGACCTGGCTATATTCTCTTAATTTTCTTGTCAAATATTTTTTGTTACTGTGATGAATTTGCAGCAGAATAGATGTGTCTGTGCGGAAACTTACTACTCCAACCTGAGTTAGAGACCCTGCCTTTCCCCGGGGCTGCATGACACTCCACTCCTCTGTTCTCATCCTGCTCACTAACATTTATCTTTGTCTTTGAAGGCTATACGTTTTCTTGAAGGACCAGATAGTAAAGATTTTAAGTTTTGCAGGCTAAAAGGCAAAAGCAAGGCTATTATGTAAAATGCACTCATGAATCAATGTGAGGGCAGTTCGTAGTTTGCGGGCCATTAACAAGCTGGCGGGGGGCCAATCCCCGCAGTCTGGGCCGCCCCTCCTCAGGCCTCACTCCCCAGCATTCCCTTCCTGACCCCCGGCACTCCCCATTCCTGCTGCCCGGCACTGTATCTACACTGCTGACCCCAGATCTGTACCGACAGCCCAGGGGCCTCTTCTAAGCCTCAGGGGTTTCTCGCTGACTGTCCCCTAAGCATCTCACGTGCCAGCCGGATAACTATCCCACCAGCACAGGAACATGTCCACAATGGACTTGGGCACTTCCCTCTCGTAAACCTGGCCTGAGAGTTATCACCACCCACTCCACTTTTACCTCTTTCTTTCCCTTACTCCTCACAGCCAATACTGGTTTTGTTTTTTTAAATACTTGTTTTCAAATGCATTGATTTCTCATGTCTACCACTGTCAATTTACTTCAGTCTGTCACAATCTCATTCACTCAAATGTCCCAAATAGCCTCCCGAGAGGCTCCAAAAGCTGGCCTCCTCCGATCTACTCCCGCACTGAGCCCGAAGGACCTCTGCACACAAAGCTCAAGGCCGTCGGGAACCCTTTGGTGGCACGGCTGTCTCGAGCTGGCCCTTCCCTATCTGGGCTCCCCAGTGTCACTGTGTATGTCCCCACCCATGCTATGTTCCAGTTATGATGAATGACTACAGTGCCACACACGCTTCTGCTTCTCGGGGTCTTAGCAAATGCTGCTCTCTCTGCCTGGAACATTCTGGTAAAAACTGCCCACTTGTCTGTCACATCTGAGCTTCACTGGAACTTGAAAGTGTTCTTGGAGCTCACACAATATCCTGTATGTAACTTTCCTTCACTGATTGACTCAACAAGTACCTAATAAGGAGAGACAAAAATCCCTACTTCCATGAAAAGCATATTCTAGTTGGGGCCGCAAGTCACCAACAATAGCAAATAATGTCAAGACTACAGAGAAAAATCGAGGGCAGGGGAGGGGCCGGGGCTCTGCAGGGGCAGGAATGTGTCATTTGAAACAGGGAGGTCAGAGCAGGCCTCCTGAGAAGATGACATCCAAGTCAACACCTGAGTGGGGAAGGAGTGAGCTGAGCACTCTCTGCAGAGAGAGGCCCAGGGAGACAGAGGAGCAAGTGCAAAGGGCCTGCGGCAGCAGAGTGCTGGCATCCTGAGGAACAGCATGCCGACTGAGTGGCTGGGGGATGGGAGCAGTAAGAGACAGAGATGTAAAGAGTAGGGCAAATCTCCCACTTTCTCGAAGCTGTAAGCACCGTAGTTTTGCTCTACGTGTACTGGGAAGGCCCTGGAGGGGAGTAGGTGGGGCAGTGATACGATCGGACTTATGGACCACTCTGGACTGTGTGTGGAGAACAGACTGAAGGTAGCAGGCTGGAAGCAAGGCCTGCCACTGTGCGGCTTATTACCCTGCATGTATCCGCCTCTGTCCGTTCCTGCCGCCAGCCGTTAGCCGGAGGCACCTGCGGGCAGGGGCTGACACACAGCTGAGTGCCCCAGTTCCGAAGGAGCTGCTAACCTAGCTGTCAAGAATGCAGAACACACTCTCCTGCGCCCATCTGCAGCCCCGAGATGAATCCCTCTCCCAGGTGAAAGGAGGTCACGTCAAAGACGTCTGCACATCAGCCCAGTATCTCACCGCACTCTGCTTCCCGCGCCCGTGTAACTGCGTGGCTCATGACCACGTGAGTCCTGCTCGCAGGGATCCCAGGACTCTGCTCACTGCACTCTTTCGAAAGAGGAGTGAGCACTGACCCTTGGGAACTCATGTTCTCCTTTCAAACCCCAATTATCTACATGTGGTCTGAGGATGAGAAACATTTAAAGGCGTCAGGAAGTGGATCCCACTGTCCAGGAAGGCCTGTGCCCGAGACACTGCGGCAAACTTACTAAGCCCTTTACCATGACACCCATGAGGCTCTGGGCTTCCTGTGCTCTCCCCAAACGACGACGTGGTGAGTGTGCATCCCTGCACACAGGCTCTGCACGTTGTGTATTGGGGGACCGGACCACATCGGTTTCCTGGGAATGGCTACATTTCTGGAAATCATCACCATCACGCATGAATTATGTGCTGCTGGTCAGAGAGCGACTTCCAGCGCTGGGCAGGCAAAAGAGAAAAGGGAGGAAAGACGGCAGAGACGGGAGGAGGGAGGAATGTAATGACGCAGCAAAGCATGCACGGGGCTCACTTCTTGTAACTGAAGAGCTTTTAAGGTGTTGGGGTGCGTGTGTGTATGTGTGTGTGTGTGTGTGTGTGTGTGTGTGTGTGTCTGCGTGTATTTAACGCTATAAATCAGTTTGGGGTTATATAGATAAAAGCAATGATTTAATTGACTGTAACACAAATTTAGGTTAGGAGTTTATATGTCTCAGAATTAAAAAGTTGGTTATCAATATGTTAGCCTTCAAAAATATTGATATTTGAATAGAATTGAAAAACCCAGAAATAAACCCACATATACAGAGGGTGCCAAAACATGTATATACATTTTAAGAAAGGAAAACTCTATTAAAATTGTAATACTCAATATATACCAATAACAAAAGATGAACGAACACAAGTCACATTTGACTTCTGCAGTTACAAGAGGTGCTTAAAGTGGTCACCATCAGCGTCCAGACTTCTGATGACGGCGAACCACTGCTTGAGCAACGCTGACCAAAGTGTCCACTTGTATACAGTTTTTTTTGGCACCCTTAGTATATGGGCAGATAATTTTCGACAATGGAGAAAAGAAAGCCTCTTCAATAAATGGTGTTAGGAAAACTGGAAAGTGCAAAAGAATGAAACTAGACTGCTATCTGTCACTATACACCAAAATTGACTCAAAATAGATCAGAGACCTTCACATGAGACCTGAAACAACAAACTGCATAGAAGAAAGCACAAGTAGTGAACTTATGGACCTTGGGTTCAGAGAGGATTTTATGAATTTCATCTCAAAAGAAAGGGAAGTAAAGGCAAAAATAAATGAATGGGACTGTATTAAACTAAAAAGCTTCTGCACAGTAAAAGAAACCATCAACAAAACATAAGACAAATAACTGAACGGGAGACGATACTTGCAAACAACGCCACCAATAAGGGGCTAATATACAAGACATTTAAAGAACTCATACAACTCACCAACAAAAAAACAAACAATCCAATCAAAAAGTGGGCAGAGGGCTTGAATAGACACTTCTCCCAAGAGGATAAACGGCCAACAGACATATGAAAAGATGCTTCAGATCACTAATCATCAGAGAAACGCACATCGAAACCACAATGAGATATCACCTCACACCAGTTAGGATGGCTACCATCAACAAGACAAGTAATAACAAGTGCTGGAGAGGCTGGGAGAAAAGGGAACCTTCACACACTGTTGATGAGAATGTAAATTGGTGCAGCTACTATGGAAAACAGAGTGGAGGATCCTCAAAAAATTAAGAATAGAATTACCATATGACCTAGCAATCCCTCTCCTGGGTATCTACCCCCAAAATCTGACATTTATCCATAAAGATATATGTACCCCTATGTTCATGGCAGCATTATTTACGGTGGCCAAGACATGGAAACAACCAAAGTGTCCTTCGATAGATGACTGGATAAAGATGTGGTATACATACACAATGGAATACTATTCTGCCAGAAGATGAAATAGTGCCATTTACAACAACATGGATGGATCTTGAGGTTATTATGCGAAGCGAAATAAGTTGGACAGAAAAAGTTGAGAACTATATGACTTCACTCATATGTGAAATATAAAACTGAAAACAACAAAGGAACAAGGCAAACAAGCTCGTAGGCAAAGACAACAGTTTAGTGGTTACCAGAGGGTAAGATGGTAGGAGGGTGGTAGAGGAGGGTAAACGGGGTCCAATATATGGTGACGGAAGAACTGACTCTGGGTGGTGAGCACACAGTGCGATACACAGATGATGTATTACCTGGAGCCAATATAATTTTACTAACTGATGTCACTCCAATTTAATCAATACGTTTATTAAAAAGAACACCAGTATTTCTCATGAATCCATTAGCGAAAGGTGAGGGCATGCAGCTCCTAGAGTAAGCAGGGTGGGAGAGGAAATCAGATCAAGCCACGTGGGACGAGAGGCCTGTTTTCCATCCTGGGCTGGAAAAACACTCGCTGGGAAGAGGTATCTTTCTGAGGCTGAAACATGACGACTATAGTTAAGGCTCATGAGAGTGTGTGAGGGCAGTCCCAGTGCTCTCTGACGGGCGAGTCGGGGACAGTCACATCCAGCCACGTGCTCAGGCAAGCAAGAGGCAGCGAGATAAACACCCACTGGCTTTAATCAGCACACCAGCATGGACTCTGGCAGCAAGCTGTGTTTTTAGCCCCTGGTTCACCACTTATCTGCTGCAGAGCCTTGGACAAGTAGTCTCAGTTTACTCATCTGTAAAATGGGGATGAGAAAAGCAACAGGGTTGCTGAAAGGATACCTGTTAATACACATTAAGAACAGAGAATGGTGACCAGCACAAAGTACGTGCTATTTATGATCGTTAGTCTGCACCTACTTCATCATGTTACCCAGAGGTGCCTTCTTCTCTGCCCACAGCGAGCTAGGGGACTACCCACAGTCCTCAGTGGAGCCAGTGACCTCGCACTTGGCAGACGCCTTGTCTCTCTGGCATCAGGGCACAGGGGAGAAACTGGCTCCATGCGAGCGGTCGCTCAGCAATAACATGTGTGCATCTGCACACACGCACTCTCCCACCTGCCGCCCCCAGCAGGTACCCGCCGTTTCCTTGTCCTCATCCCAGCTCTCACTGGCCCATCAGCTTTGGTCCAACTTTTAGATGAGGATGTGCTCACGTGACAAACGGAGCAAAGAAGGTTCTTTGGAAAGCACGATGCAAACAGGCGCGTTAGTCCAGGGAGCACCCTGGGGCTGGGGAAATGGTGCCTCTGTTCTGAGACCCACCGATTTCTGGTCCTGCTGCTAGAAACCCTGTGTCACATTCTCCTGTAATGGTGCCCTGGTGGTGGCCAGAGGAGAGCAAAAGTAGTTAAGATTCTCGGCGAATGATGTGGCCATGGTCCGGATGCCCCACCAGGCTCATACTGCAGGGTCAAACGCCGGAAAGCCACTTGGCCGTGGCTGTACAGCCCTCAGCACAGCCCCAGGGGCGTGTTAGGCTTTTTGTTTTTATGTTTCGCTGCTGTGTACACAGGGATGATTTATTCTACAAACTAATCAGTTTCAACATTAGCCTGTAAAATTAAAAACATTTCTTAATATGCCTCAAAGGCAGAATGAACTTTGTGATGATATTCTTTCACATTAACCAGCCTGACAAGCCGTCAGAAACTCAACACCATGGTAACAGCTCACAATCAAGTTACAGAGGAGGCACTTGGCAGTCAGCTACTGGATGTAAGGCTCAGTTAACATTACTCATACGAATCTCATTTCATCCAAGTTATTAATCAAGGAAGAAAAGGTTCCTTCGATGTAGAATCACAAACATGTTTAGGTTCCAGACACTGTGTTCTGGTTGTGACACAACAAGACAGACCCTAAATTAGAACTATCTGAAAGAAAATGAAGAAAAGCCAAGAGCGGCCAGGGATAAAAGCCCTCATAAGCACTCGAGTGAGGCGTAGGTGGTAAGTCCGTGTTTCAAACCCTGCCCTCTCAGGGAGGGTAACAGTATGAGAGGGAGACGGTCTGCAGGGGTGAGGACACCGCTGGAGGCAGTGCGCAGACGATAATGAGGTTTACACCAGCTGCCCAAAGGGCTCCACCCAGAAAACAGGGTGTCACTCTCCCTTGTCTGTAGGAGAGCTGGAGGAACCCTCAAAACCACAGCTTCACAGGAAAGGAATGGAGGCTCAGGGTTCTCCGTTCCCAAGCGCACACACTCCGGACGGCACGCCTGAGGCAAGGCGCCGAGGCTTCCCCTTTCTGTGGCACTGCTCTCCCTTGTCACAGAGATGACAACGCTGGCAGTGGGAGGAACATAGGACCAGTGGTATCAGGTTCTACTAAGATCATTCTGCCATCACTTATTTTCCTGCTTATCACACTCTCTCTCTCAAGGCTGCAGGCTACTGTTGACTTTTCATTCATCAATCTATCTGTCACACATTCATTTTCTTCCGGTAAGTATCCTCAGGGTCTAGACCACTCACCTTATACTCCAAGGGATCAAATTAATCTTAGGTTTTCTACAGGGAAGCATCTTGAAGAACGCAGCAGACAGAGATGAGGAGAGGGAAGGGGGCCTGTAACACGCGTAAGTAAATGCAGACGGGAACGAGGTGCAAGCTCCACACAGAGCCTCGGGGAGCGAGCCCAGGAGCGGGAGGGCCCCTACAGCACGTGCTTCAGCATCGGCTTCGCACCCACCTGCGGGCGGACCTAGCTTCAGCGACGTTAGAGTCGTTTACACACTGCCCCGGTCAACAATGAGCAAGTCTTGGGAAATGACACACAGCTGACATGATCAGAGTGCAAGCAGAGGCCTCCTCCTTCCTGAGAGTCCGTCCTCTCAGCACCTGTTGGCACACGTCCCCGACCTCACGGAGACGCTGGGGAGGGCTGTGGCCGCAGGAGGCCATTCTGCACGTGGGTCCCGCCCCACACATGCTCGCTGCTGGAAGAGGGTTGTTAGCCAAAAGGGTAATGCTATCACTTCCAGTGCTGGAACGGCCTCTTCTCACCCTTCAGCCATCATCTGTGCAGCATTTTTCGAAAAGACTAATTGAGAGCAATAGATGGCAACTAGTGTAAAAATTCAGTGTCATTCATCTTCTCAGGCTCCAATTGGCCACTATGTGAGCAGGCCTGACACTCTGCAGATTAAAATGTAAACGCTGAGCTCGACTCAGTTATGCTGAGGCCAACCATTTCTGACAGTCTCTGCAACATGATAAACACCGTCTGTCTACAGTTCCCCTGTATTTGAAAGTTACGACAAACATTTTGCTGAAATGTAAACAACTGACATCATGACTGGTGAGGCAGTGGGCTGCAAATTTATCTAAAATCAAGAAAACAAAGATCTTGTTTGACAGTAGATAAACCATTAGTGGTCACCAAGGGAGCAGCTTTGGGAGGTCGTAGCTGTCGCCATCAGTCTTCAGACATATGCACCCAAGACACTGTCGCAACTTGGTGAGGCAAGAATGAGGAACATGAGAGAGCAGAGTTAGAAACCTGCAGAAAAACGGTACAATTTTCTCTTTACTCTAAAGGACAGGTTGTAATGGGAGCATAATTTCAAAATCAGCTCAACTTAATTTCTGATTTTTCAATGATTTTAAGTGAGCGAGTATGGAGTAAAACTGGTAAGTAACTTTCCCTAAAATGCACTGAGCCCCTTCTCCACTTGCTCAGTTTGTTCTCAGGACCACGCCTGCCGATGCTTCTGTGACGCTCCTGGCGCTGCGCCAGCCCACGCGCTCGGCCAAGGCAGACACACGTGAAGGGGTGTCTTA
Organism: Aselliscus stoliczkanus; assembly: GCA_033961575.1. Lineage (NCBI taxonomy): Eukaryota > Metazoa > Chordata > Mammalia > Chiroptera > Hipposideridae > Aselliscus > Aselliscus stoliczkanus. The sequence continues at coordinate 20,848,995 of CM066741.1, forward strand.
GTGAAGATGGCGCTGCAAACCACATCCGGCTCCCTCATCTTTACAAATGATATGCTTCCATCAGATTCTTTGCACATTTATAAATTATAAGGTTGGAATAGTGCTGATCAAACTTCTATGATAGTCCACAAATGTTTATACAGTCCCACATTTGTATTCCTGGGCTACATATACTTAGAGCTTAATGAAGACTTTTAATATGCAGGGTGGATGTGTTGTTTTATTTCTAAATATGTAAAAAAGCATTTATACAATGGAACAGGGGTCACTTCACGACATGGTAACAAATATATTAAGTCAGAGTCCAAAACCAAGGACTTGGCTTCTTACAGTCCACAAGAATGATCACTTACATTATTTTATACATTTTATGTAAGGCAATTCATATGACACTATATGGAAAATTACAGTCTTAATTTTTTCTAGTGTACTTATTATAATTAATCTTCTTTAGTCACTTGGCCAATATTTTCAATATGTAAAAGGCATTGGAAAGACCTTTTGTAAAGACTCGAGAAAGGACATATTTCTACTATAAAAATGAAAACAAAAGATTCTGTATATTTTACTTCCATCATATCAGCTAAAATAAAAACTGACATAGCTTTATTCATACTGCCCCATTATATTTCAAGTCAAAACCACTCCAATAGAAGGCCAGTGACACTTCCCTCTAAAAAAAGAAAAAACAAAACAAAACACTACAATAGATCCATTTTGTGAAACATGCAATTATAACAGCCAAGGCGAACCTGAGTGCTTCCCGCCGGTTGGCTGAGTGCTGACTGTCCCACGGTACTAGTTCTGTGGCAAGCCCTCCACCGTTTCTTTTAACCTTGCCTGTCCCGAACACACCGGCTCGGGGAGAAGACAGGGCTCAACCGGACTCGAGCTCGCACTTCCTGGCCCATCTGTTGGCCGCTTCCACCACACAGCTTGGTGCTTTTCCTTCTGCCTCGGCCCTGCCCGACTTCGCTATCGGCAGTCAAGGTGCTCACCTCAGACCCAGAAGCTGTGGGAGCAGCCCTCTGTAAATCCCTTATCATCTTAGCCGGCTCACCCTGTGAATGAATGTTCTAACTTCTTCCACCGACTCGGTCCTGGCCCCAAAGTCTCACACATCACGGAGAGCTGTGCTGATGTCACCAGTGTACAGCGCAACATTTCTAGCTGCCGTCTGCTGGAAGGAAGTCCACACCCTTCACAACTTACCTATGTACTCAAAGAGCTGAATAATCTCTACAGGCCAGCAAGTCTTCCTAATGCATAGTCTATGAGGGTGTGCATTTCGGCCTCCTTGTCCATCTATCCTCAAAGAAATTGGGAACAGTATAGGTCAGACCTTTATATAGAACCTGTTATATCTACAAACTCCATTGGCTTACTCTTTATCCTTTTCCTAGTGAACTGCAAAATCTCATCCTCTCATTCATTTTGTGGTTTCTACAGTAAGCCTGAGTATCAGGTAACCTGACAGACACTGGGCTAGCTTCCAGGGACACAGGCTCTACAATCCTCTGCGAAGGCAGCAGGCGGGTGAACTATTCTGGGGTAGCGATGATGCTAACCCAGGCTGCATCTGAACATTACTGGTGGAGGGTTTTTGGTAAGCCTCTGGTGGTCCCTAGCCGCTTTTTCATGTCAATTTTTATGATGAAAAATGCAAAACAAAACAAAGAAGAAGACAGAATCAGCCCGTCTAATGACTTCTTAGTAATTCCTGATGAACTCTGAGGCACAGAGTTGAGAGCCATTATGACACGCCCATCTGAGTCCCGGAGGATGGGAGTAAAAGGCAGTTCAGGAGTCGGGCTGGACCCAGCGAGTGGGCGAGTGAGTGTGGAAGGGGCAGGGCGGCGTCTTGCAAAGGCTTCCAGAGGCTATGACACACATGCTGGGGCTTTTCATAATGGGGTTTCCAGTTGTTTATTCCGCCACAGAGATTTCCAATCAAAAACGGGGATCTACCCCGAGCACGCTAAGCTCAGTGTTATCACCGCAAACCACCTTCCTTTGCTTCGCCTGGCCCGCAGCCCAGTGGAGAAGGGACTGCAGCCCTCGCCTTCACCACTGAGTAGAGCACTGTACACACCTGAGGACTTGACCCTAACGTAGGGATCTCAAAAGAAAGGAAAGAAAAGGGGGAGCATCTCACAAAAGGCTGGATGCAACATGCATTTTGTAAGTCTATATAGTTCTCAAAACATGTCCCACAGAAATACTCAAAAAAGGACTCAGCAGGATCTGCAGATCATTTTCATTTGACAAAGTTTGCCCTTCACCAGTATTTCCCATCTAGAAAAAACTTAAGAGCATAGGGTACACAGTATTTTTTCTTCTTTCAAAATTGCAATGCAAAAAGCATCATCTTGCAGGGCCGGCTGAGTGGTGCGGTGGTTGAGTGCTGGCTTGGGAAGCCAGCGGCCCCGGTTCAGTCCCACATAGGAGGGCTAGTGACACTGCCGTAAAAAAAAAAAAAAGCATCATCTTGCAGATGGGGTACGTGAAAACCCAAGGTTACCCACTGTGGGAAGCCGACAGCCCCCCAGTGTCTGACAAGGCCACATTGCCCTGCTCAGCACTGGATATTAGGGGTGTTGCCTTATGGTTGGTCATGTAATATCTCCTGCCTCTAAGAACCCATGTGCCTTTCCTCCTATAGGAGACAATATACTCACTGCATTTATGGCAAGTTCCTGTATACCCCAATGAGCTAACTACGCAGCCAAAGACTGGTAAGATCTCCTAAACGAGGGGAGACAACCTAAGCCAGGCGGTAGTTCCGTGGGGAACCCCTAAATTGAGATATTGGGGACTCAAGCCCCTTTGGAAACGGAGGCATAAGCCTTTGGCCACATAGGCCTAAAAAAGCCAGTCTGTGAGAAACAGACAACCTCTGTGAGAAACTGGTGCTATCGTTCGTCCTTGCCTGTGCAGCTGTCCAAAGGTTTCCTTGGAGACCAGGAGACCAAGGTCTCTCGGCCATGAAAGTTCTGATAAGAGGCAACTTACTGACCATAAGTTATTTTAATTAACAGCCTTGTTTTAACTCTTTGTTCTGTACATTGCTAACAACAGATACTGAAGCTTTGACTGAGAAACAGATGTTACCCTCTATTACAAAAACATGCAGCTCTTTGTAAGATAGGAAAAGTTTGAAACTCCCTTTTGCTATAATCACATAGATATAGTTTCTTGCCTAAACTCTTGGCAATAGTTCAAGTATATGCCCTGTAAGGTGGCCATGGTAACCACTCTTTAGATGATAAGTAAAATCCTTGAACAGGTTGAAATCTCTCAATAAAAGCTATGCGCTGACCCGATTTGGGGCTCAGTCTTCCTTGGCTGAGTCCCTTGGGCTCAGTCGTCTTTGGCTGAGTCCCTTGGTCTCGCTCCTATCTTTCTTCTGTCTCTTGTTTTTCCTTAATCTGCGTCGCCCCTCTCGTGTCCCACTCGCCCTTGCCACGCAGGACGTGACAACCCACAATTAAGAGAGTTACCAAACAACACCTTTTCCAGCAACTACGGCTCAGAAAAGTGGAGTGCGTCTGTTTCCCTCACTTAGGTCTGGATACCGCCTATAGAAGAGGCAAAACTCGACGTAAAGGGAAACACAGGTCTTGACTTGTGCTATGAAAACAAGCTAGAGAGACGCACTCAGGGGGACTATAGAAACGGACGTAGCGTTTCCGCTCACACACTGACTGCTTTCTCAGGCCCGCTTCAAGGCCACGTCACCTTCTTCCACGAATGCAGGAATCTACAATTAATGCCCTTCCAGACTCGAAGCATCTGCATATCTCACATGTCACAGACAAGTGAGAGAGAGCTCACTACGTAACTGTTACGGTCAAGTGACTTCTAACAGTCTGTGTTCTCGTCCAATGATTATAAAAACAGGAAAGTACCATGTAGGCTCAGTATGGACTTACTGAACACATGCTACAAACCATTCATAAGATATGTCATAGAAGGTAAATACATTTTACATACTACAGAGACAACTGCTATATTTTGCCAGAATGTTCTAACTTATTGTGAGAATACATGACATTGAAATACTGAATTTATCTCATTCATGCAGTAAACTTATATGTCAAATAAAAACATCTGAAAGGGGCTGGCCGGGTAGCATAGTTGGTTAAGAGCGTGAGCTCTGGGCAAGAGGGTCACTGGTTCAATTTCCACATGGGCCCAGTGAGTTGCGCCCGCATGAGCTGCCAGGGGGTGGCCGGATGGCTCAGCTGTACAAGGTTGCCAGTTCGACTCCCGCATGGGGTGGTGGGCTGTAACCCCCTGCACTAAGACTGAACACAGCACCCTGAGCTGGGAAGCCATGAGCTGCTGGTGGGTAGCCAGATGGCTCAGTTGGTTAGAGTGCGTGCTCTTAACAACAAGGTTGCTTTGTTCAGCTCCTGCATGGGATGGTGGGCTGAGCCCCTCCCCGGAACTAGATTGAAAGCAGCGACTGGACTTGGAGCTGAGCTTGTGCCCTTCACAACTAAGATTGAAGGACAACGACTTGACTTGGAGCTGATGGGTCCTCGGAAAACACAATGTTCCCCTTCCCCAATTCACCAATAAAAAAAAAAAAATCTTTAAAATAAATAAATAATTAAAATGAGTTGTATTATAAAAAAAATATCTTAAAAATATCTTTGAGTCTCAGCTTTGCCACTTACTGTGTGGCCTTGGCCAAATTAGTTAATATGTGTCTCGGTGTCTTTTCTTAAAAATGGGAATAACATTCAATCTAACATTATGGGGTTACTGTAATGAATTCACGAGACAACAGCCCAAAGTGCTGGCAGAGTAGATGCTCAATCGATGCCCAGGTCTTGCTGTTGGTATATTCACTGGCAAACATTTCCCAGCTTTAACAAGTGATATGGATTAATGATGCCTACCATCGGCAAGGATGCTCAAAAGAAATGCTTGCAAACCACAGCCGCCAGTCTGCACCTGGCTTCCACTGAGCCAAAACAATGGATGCAGGGACACTCCACTTCCTCTATAAAACACGCAGCCCGATGCCTACCCTCCAGTGAATGTCTCGCCTCTGAGTGTTACCACAAACAGCTTCTGTCTTGTCCCAAACAAGTGTATGTCAATCAACTCTTTACCATATTATATAATTTAACTAAATGTCAAGTAAGTTAATGACATATTAGAATAAAAAGTTTCTACAAAAACTAAATCGACTGCTTCAGAAAGATTCGATAATGGCAAGTGCTGCACAAAACTGCCAGCAAACTAGGTGTAATGGGGACACGTGAAAAAAAAAAGAGGGAAGCGATGTAAAAATCCAGAGGACTGATCATGAACTTGGATTGTTTTGCAGTTTAAAAAAAACAAAGTGAAATTTTTAGGTATCGATTACAGGGATCCGTACGGATTAACTACACGGAATTGCAAAGAAGAAAACGACTGACAAAGCGAAGCTGTGCTTCACTGGTGAATGACAACAAAATTAACATGTGTTCTCACGACTTCCTCGGTTTAACTTTGGGGCTTAACTGGCCAACTACTGATCCTGATTATATTGGCTAAGAAGGTTACTACCTTTTAACATGTCTGAAGGATAAGCTGGCTTTTTCTGTTTTTAAATTAAAATTTCAGTGCCACCTCTAGTAAACCTAACCTGGAAACGAAGCCCAAGTCCAAGATGGTATTATGTCCCCAGACGCTCACTGAAGCACTTTTTGAAAAGGCAAAACCCCCAAACAATTCAAACAAATGTCCGTCAATAGAGAAATGGTTACCTAAGTTACTGGCACAAATATTCCACGGAAAAGTCCAGAGCGTTTAAAAAAGTGTCCCAGGGTAAAGTAAAAGAGGGATTTCCTTTTCATTGTATTCCCTTTTGGATGGCTTAATTTTTCTTAAGCCATGTGTGGCCATTTTTAAAAATAAAACCCTCCAGCTAATTAAAAAGGAGAGAAGTAGCTAGTTCTTCACGTGCTGACATGGGATAATACTCACAGTATCCTACCAGCTGAAAAGAATGGGCTACCAACACATGCAGAAAGGTATTTTTTTAATGAGAAAAAAATGGTGTGGGTGGGTGTGTGTGTGTGTGTGTGTGTGTATGCACAGGATATATACACACAGACAAAAAGTACGGAAGGACTTTTGCCAAACTGTTTGTTAGCAGTTATTATGTCTGAGAAGAGGCATTCACTTATTCTATTATATATTTCTGTTTTGCTTAACTTCTTTTAACAATGAACAAGTACTACAGTAGTAATCCAGATTTTTGTTCTGTCGAAGAGGCTCTGTGAACCTCAGCATCCCCCGATCAGAGGAGCAGCCCGCTAAAGTCCAGTACTCCCAGACCTCAGAATATCGCCTGGTCCTTCATCACGGTCACAGTAGATAATGAAGAGAGGTTTCAGTGTGTGTGAACATTATCTGTAACACACGTTACTTTAATAGGTCAGAACTAAAATGTTTTATTTTACAATCACAGATATTTAAATACGTACTTCTATTTGAAACACTGTTGTTGCAATTCTGAAAATCTAAAGTAATCGACTGTCTATTTTCTAAAGACAGTTCTGCATGCATCCCAGGCCATTAGCAGAGGAAAATCAATGCAAGCGGCGCATACCGGAGGCTGGCATGGATCTGCTCCTCCCCCCCACCCCCCCACGGCAGTATTTTTTTGTGCTCTTTAGGGAAATTCCATTAACCGATATGTGCCTCCTCCTCTGTCAGTGACGGACGCCGCTGCGATTTTCCTCACCTCCTGAAGACACATCAGACGGGCTTACGGACCTGACTTGCTAGTTACCAGGAGAATTACTGCCCACTCCCATAAATGACTCGATGCGCTTCTTGTCATAAACACAGTGGCCGCTCCTGAAATCAATCTTCCCTGACCTTATTGATTAGGACACTTAGAAATAATGAGACTTCACTGGTGGCAGAGTAATGCTCACAAAAGAAAAAAATACTCCAGTGAGGGCTTGCCTATTAACACTGCCAAATTTATCTTTCGACTGCTCTTTTCCTACTGCAGGCTCCCACCTGGAAACACAGGACAGAAAGTGAATTTTGTGCGTCACGTGCCTTCCCTTAATCCTTACTGGTAACAGACTTTAAATCAACAAAATAAATAGATATAAAAAACAATTTTTGATCACTGTCTTTCTACCCTTGTAAGATCAGTATATAATTTCTAACTAATGGGAGCACCTGGGTTTTCCCAAGAGTTCTTACAGAACAAAAGCTGTTTAGGAAAATTCTCCACTTCTAGAAAAGAGAAGCTTTAGAAACTCTTTCACTCTTCGGAATATTTTCTACTGGCATGATCTGCATACATGATGTGTTTGAAGCAAAGCAAATAATGTTAGACTGGACAGAGCCCTAGGGATCTTCTAACGCAACCTACTTCTCGATGTAGAGGAATGGTGGCCCAGATATCTCCCAGCCGAGCTAGGGTTAGAATCCAGACTCATCTGACACGGTGTTTCACGACTGTCCATCAAGTCAGAGGACTAGGTAGAGCTTACCTGGTTAAAGAAAAAGGAAGAATTTCGCTTTCACGAGCTCTTTCTGTGTGTATGTTTTAGGGTATCTAGGACAGGGCTAGGGACAAGCATGTTTCATTTAGAAGGTGGGTTTGCAGACCAGAATGGCACTGCGTGTACGGAACGCTGCACGGCTCAGGCGCTCGGTAAAAAGAGGCATGCCTCTACAGAATGTAGCTACGAGTTAACATCTTCCTGGTAGAAGGCCTCTTGGTTTGTAATACTCGAACTTCACAGACCACACTGATCTCTCAACTCAAAGTTTTCAGCTGACAGGTATACATAAAAATTTATATATGCCGCAGTGCATTTTAATTACAGTGATATGCAGATGGATTACACTCCAAACAAAACTCGCAGACTACATATAAGGATCACACGTAGACATTTTGAGAAATGCACGGACTGTCAATGAAGGGACTGTGTGCTGTGCCACCGCATGCAAGGCAAAACAGAACAACTATATTACTGCTCTGATGTTGTATACATTTTACATCCTGATGTGACTGTTGATTATTCATATATGCATTTTACAGTGTTTGAGTGCAGCTTAGGAAATTGGTTTAAGATCAACATGTGAGGCATTTTCTCCCTCATTTAAAATAAGGGGAAACAGGCTCCCAGTTAGCATTCTCACTCACAGTGGATTCCCTACAGGGATGGACTGGTGATGGGAAAAGGGGACTTCCAGTGCAGACATGGCGCAGGTACAGGCCTACAGCTCACACTGTGGACGGAAGGATGTGTGCCCCACCTCTACTCCTGCCAGTGCTAAAACCTGGACACCGATGAGTCTGCTGCTACCTGACTAAAATGAATTGCTCGTGGTGACTTTCTAGACGCCTTAGACTCAGGTTCAAAACCTGGCACTGGGGCTTCTAAGCGGAAGGCCTTAGAACATATGCCTGTGCCAGGCTGCAAGGGAGGCTGGAAAAATAGTTTTCTGGTTTCTGTTTCGGGAAAGCTTGTACTCCGCAGGTAGGGAATTCCCTAATACATGAAAACTAAGACTGCAAGCTCATGACCTCGGTTTAAGACACAAAAGCCGCAACCAACCAAAGCAAAAACTAGATAAACTGGACCTCATCAAAATTAAAACGGTTAGGCTTCAAACAACACCATCAAGTAAGTAAAAAGACAACCCAAGTACTGGGACAAAAAAATTGCAAATCACATTGCTAATAAGGGACTTATATTCAGGATATATAAAGGATACTTACAACTCAGCAATAACAAATAACCCAGTTTAAAAAATGGGCAAAGAGTGCCGGCCGAGTGGCACATTGGTTAAGAGCTGGTTTTGGGATGCCAGCAGCCCCAGTTCGGATCCCACATGAGGGCCAGTGACACTGCCCTCTACAGCTAACAACAGCTCCACCTGGAGCTGGGCTGTGCGAGCCCCGGCGACGGTGCAGGCTGCAGTCCCTGCTGCAGTGGGCTGCCATAGGCTACAGTGAGTGGCTGGCAGCCAGCGTGAGCTGCCAAGAGCCACGGTGAGAGACCATCCAGAGGCTGGGGACCGATCTGCCTCACCCGGGAAGAGCGCAATGATGACACCAACACGGGTCAGTGAAGCAATGTCCTCCACAACTAGACTGAAGAACAAGGAGAGAGCAACTTGTCTGTTCCCCTTCCCTGATTCCCCAGTGCTGTTCCCCTCCCCCAATTCCCCAATAAAATCTTTTAAAAAAAAAGGACAAAGAATTTGAACAAAAAAATTCTTCAAAGAAGAAATACAAATAGCCAGTATACACATGCAGATGTTTGGTATCATTAGCTACATGGGAAATGCAAAGCAAATCACAATGAGATACCACTTCAGCCACTGGGATGTCTTTATTTAAAAAGGCAGAAATTAAATAAAGATGTGGAGAAACTGGAACTTTCATATGGTGCTAGTGGGAATATAAAACGGCACAGCAACTTTGGAAAAGCTTGCCAAGTTCTCAAAAAGTTAACTAGAGAATATACTATACAAGTAAGCAATTCCACTCCCTGACACATGTCCCAAAGAAATATGGTGATGCAAAAACCTGTACCTGAATGTTTGTCGTAGCATTATTTCTAATAGCCAATGTGTAACAACAAAATAAAATGCAGGAAGGGAGCGACATCACCAGGACGGTGACAGAGGCCATTCCTCACTTCATTCCCCTTCAAGAGAACAACCAACAGCTACTGAGGAGCAAGGCACCACCGACAGCCCTGGAACACAGGCCCCTCGGAGGCCAGGCCAGGCTGCATGAGGGGCAGAGCTCAAAAAGGAACAGAAAAATAGCCACACCTGCAGTAATCTGCTAGCAGTTACACAGCAAAAAAAAAGATGTAAATTTTAACAGTAATTACTTAAAATGAGGGGCGGGGGGTGAAGTCAAAGTGTAGAGTTCTGGAATTCTATTGAAGTTGTTACCAGCTTAAAATAGCAGGCTATAATTGTAAGATTGTTTATGTCAGTCGCAGGGTAAACACAAGGCAAAAATCTGTAGCAGTTCCTCGAAAGAACATGATAAAGTCAAAGAGTGTGGCTACCAAAAAAACTCAAAACACCAAAACAGAAAGCAGGGTAAGAAACAAGGGTCAATGAATCTGCAAGTCAGCCAGAAAACAATGAGCAAAATGGCACGTGTTCTTTAGGGATGGACGCTTAGCTGATAATACTATACAGAGCAGTATAAAAGTGGTTTCTCAAAAGTCAAAGTGAGAGTTTATTCAACTCTCCAGAGAAAGGGGTGACTGGCAAAAGAAATGAGGGTGGGTGGGAGGGCTCTGGGGTGCTGGCAATGTCCTGTCACTCAACTAACAGTCGAGGTTTTTGCCATTCCAATGATTTATTATTCTGTGCAAGTGTGTTTTAGGGAAATTTCTGTGTCTTTTATTACATAAAAAGCAAGAGGTTTTTAAAAGAGTCCACACAGAGTTAATTTGCATAATCTTAACAGAATATATCACAAATTGTGTGAAAAATATGCCTATAAACTAGCACCATCAATATTTGTCATTGAGTTATTATAACAAATTTATTTGCTTTTAAAAGAGTACTTTCCACAGAAGTCACAGTGACTAAGAGAGTGTGTTTGGAAAAAGGCAAACCTCACCATCTCAAAAATAATATAGACTATTATGAAATAATTATTAACTAAGTGGTTTTTGTCCTGAGATATAGTTAACATATACTATTGGGTTGTCGGAAAAGTCATGACTCATGTCTGCAACGAAAAATAGAAAAAATATGTCATAACTTTTCCAACAACCCAATAAAATGCACAGATTTCTGTACTGGATTTGATGAATTCTGGCAACTGCACACACCTATGTAACCACCACCTAAAACAAAACACACTCACTTCTTCCTTTCTTTCACTTGTTTATTTTTTAAAATGACAAGCCATATAGAAACTAAACCTCTGTCACATTCCTGGGAAAATAATTAATTCCATTTTCCTTACAGGAATCTTCCAATACAAGCTAGCTGAGGGTATGAGCAGCGCTTTCATTTTCTTTCAGGTCATATGATATACTTGTCATCCTCTGACAACTATATACAGTTATTTATCAGCTGCTATAAAAAGACAACTACAGGGCTGGCTGAGTGGCGCGGTGGTTAAGCGCTGGCTTCGGAAGCCAGCGGCCCCGGTTCGGGTCCCACATATGAGGGCCAGTGACACTGCCCTCAAAATAAAAAATAAAAAAATAAAAATAAATAAATAAATAAATAAAAAGACAACTACATAAATTGAGAACTTAGTGAGGGGATCAAAGTAAGAGGTTTCCAGGGTTGAATGCTTTTCAGTTCCTCTCAACTGAAGAATTCCAGCTGAAGAATTCCAGCTGAAAATAAGAGAAGCAAAAGCAAATGAAACTATGAGGTCTGGTGAACAGGCAGAGTCCAGCAGGACCTAAGCCCACTTTTCTGAACATATTGGGTTGAAAAGCTCTCGGGATCAGTGGTTTTTCTCCTCTGAGTTGAGGCATGTGTTAAATGCCTTTGGATAGCAAAAAGGGTGGTAGGAAAAAAAGGTTGTGTGGGGAAGAGTTTGTACCTTTCTACCTTCAACAGTATCTGTTGGAATTTTCCAAGATGAATTTCGAAAACACCAGAGCTACAAAGAGCTGTGCTATAGCTGTCCCATGTCAAGTGACATGACATCTCTCAATTCATTTCCAATTCTGAATGCAGCCAGCTATGTGGTTTGCTTATTCAGGTTCAAGAGATTCACAGCTGAATCTCTATTTAAATCTGGCAGGACTCAAAGTCACGAAAGGCAACTGGGCCAAGTCCATGTACAATCCATCTGCTTGCACTGTTTACTTACAGTCACAGAATACAAATGTCTCATGTTTCTGATAACCCACAGAATGCTTCTGGGACGCTGTTACCATCCAAACTGAAATGTGATGTTCATCGTCACAGGGCGGCGAAGAGAGCCAATGCAAACACAAGCCACGCTCACTGGACCACACTGCACACGATGTCATGAATGAGGAAAATGCTTCTGCATTTATAGAATGTTTTAGAGACTCTCGTTTGAAACAACTAAACATTTCTGCAAGAAAGGGTTTTTGGAGAAGACACTTTTTTATTTTAACCTGAATATTTAATGTACTTTTGTTGTGAAACATAAACATACAGAAAAGTCAGAAAACTTTTAGAAATGTAAGTACAATGTAAAGAATAATGTAAACTGTGGAACTGCCATCCGATCAAGAAAAAGACGACTAGAAGCCCGTGAGAAGCTACCTCCATCAACCTCCTGAGCACACCTCGCAACCTCCCGAATCATCACTTCCTAGTTCTTACGAGACATATTTTTCTATCTTCTTTACAGTGTTACTGACATTCTGAAACAATACAGGCAAGCGCGCGCAGCAACGTGTTCTGCTCCCTTAACACTGCCGATACTTCCATGTCGTTACCCACAGTGGTGGCTCATCCCTCGTTTTGGTGCACATATTCCCTGAGAGGAACACGCCATAACTGGTACATCCAGCGGTCGATGGATGGAGACCGGAGCTATGTCCCGTGTGTGGTCACCACAAGCAACGCTGCCATGCACATTCGTATGCACGTCTCCTGGTGTCCAGACGCCCTGGTTCCTCCAGGGCCCGGACCCACAACTCCAACACGATGCGCTGTCTCTCTGCCTGCAGCTCCTGAAGCGGAAGTGCCAACTTAAGAGTGTCCCAAGCAACGTACGAGCTTTCCCACTGCTCTAGATATCGGCCAATGCTGGCTGCTTTCAGTCTTTATTTTGAGCCATTCTGATTGGTGAAGCAGAGTATCACTGAGTTGTTCATTTGAATTTTCCTGATGATTAAAGAGATTGGCTATGTTTGCATTCCTTTATTGGCTATCTAGTTTTCTCCTTCTGGAAAGCCTGTTCTCATGACCATTTTCCTACCGGGCTGTTTGTCTTTCTCATTCAGTTGTAGGAATTCCTCATACATGCTAGATATCACTTCTTTGTGGGTTAGAAATATAAATATTTTCTCCCATTCTGCTGTTTGCCTTCGTATTCTTTTTCTGGTGTCTTTTGATGAATACAAGTTCCCATTTGTAATGCAAATTTATCAATACTTTCCTTTATGGTTTAGTGTCTTTTGTGTCCCCAAAGTGTTCAAGAAGATATTTTTCGATGTAAACTTCTAAAAGTTTGTTCTTTCTTTTAACATAAAGGTCCATCTATTATTAATTTTTTGCTAATGATGTAAGGTCAAGTTTCATTTTCTAAAAATAAGGATATTCAATCATTATAGCACATAAAACAGACCACACCTTTCCCTAATGCCTGGCTTTTCCATACGTACGTGTATAAACGAGGGCCTCACGAGTCGTGCATCTAGCATGCACATTTGAACAGCACTATTTATGAATTCAGTTATGTTGCCTTCTTTTTCTCCATCTTTGTATCTTAATTACTGTTGCTTTATAGTAAGTTTTGATGCCTGGTATAGCAAATCCTCCCACATTATTTTTTTCCAACAATATCTTGGCCATTATTGGTTCACTAAAATCCCAAATTTTAATTTTGTAATTTGCATTTCAACTTCTATAAAATACAGTTTATATTTCACAATATAAAGAATTTTAGGGCTGGCCGAGTAGCTTAGTTGGTTAAGAGCTCACTCAAGAGTGCGAGCTGAGCTCTGAGCAACAGCAGTTCGATGCCCAGCCCGAGCTGAGCTGTCAACAGGTGGCAGGATGGCTCAGCTAAAAAAAAAAAAAAAAAAAAAAATTTGAATTGGGCCTGCACTGAATTTATTCACCAGTTTGAGGAGAAAAGACATATTTACTGTATTGTGTTTTCCAATCCCTGAGCATGACAGACTACTTCTACATACTTAATATTTTGACATTATAAACACAACTGATTTTTATATTCTATCCTTATATCTAGTAGCCTTGTTAAACTTATTAGTTTTTGATGTCAGCTATCCTGTTTCTGGTAGATACAATTTGTCATAAGGACATTCCTTTCTATTCCTGGTTACTCCCATGAACTGATTTCATACTGTACTTACCAAATGCTTTTGTTGCATCTTTTGAAACGAACATGTTTTTCTCTTTTCTTCTGTTCATATAAGAAAGCTATGATAGATTTTCCAATGTTAAACCAATCTTGAATACCTTAAATAAATCCAACGTTGTGAGGGTATATATTATTCTTTTTCTACATGGTATATGAATTGGCCTGCCAAAATTTTGTTCAGGAATTTTAAGTCCAAGTTGATGAATGAGATTGGTGATAATTTTACCTTCTCCAGTCTCACTATCATGTCTGCATGTGTGGGTTTCTTTCAATTTTCCCTGCTTGGGCTTCTTGAATCTGTGGGTTGATTCTTAAGTTTCACAAAGTACTAAATGATAATCACTTCTAAATACTGTTTCTGCACTATTATCTCCACTACTTTACTCCAGAATAATTATACATAAATTAGACCTTTTCACTTATATGCCTCTTACACTTTTTTCTGTATTTTCCATATCTTCTTTCTCCATGTTTCAGTCTGGATTCCTTCTTTTATTTTGTTAAATTTTCTTTTATTTTTTATTCAGGTAACACTGGATTGCAGCATTATATAACTTCCAGACTTAAACATTACAGTTCGACATCCGTGCACATGACATTGTGCTCGCCACCGAACGTCTGGCTTCCATCTGTCATTACGCGGTTGAGCCCCTCACCCACTCTGGCTTCTTTCGTATGACCGATCTTAGGGCACACGAAGTCTCTCTTCAACTGGTTCATTCTGCTGTTACCTCGTGCACTGTTTTCATAATTTTGGTTACTAAAATGTTCAATTCTCACATTTCTGTTTTCTTTCAAATGTTCTCTAGCTTTATAGAAAACAATACTAATATCCCTGAACATAGTAAGCATGACTCAGGAGTGCCTGGTGGTCTATTTCCATCGATTTTTATCCACGTTGTCTTGCCCCTTTACACGCCTAATCCTCCTCCGTCAGACACTGTATTTGAAACCAACTTTGTTGAAATACTCCGAGACTTGGGTTGGCATCCTCTTCCTCCAGAGCAGCCTGTCCACGGGCTTCTGTGAGGCACCTGGGAGTATCCGCAGTTCAAGATCACATTTTTCTTTGTTCATAGGTTGGGGTTTCCCAGCCCACAGGTGACCGGAAGCTGAGCTGCGGCTGTGCAGTGGTGGCGTTCTTCCTGTCTGCCCTCTCCCAGTGCAGCCCTAAGACAGAAGCCCAGGTCTCGGGGTGTCGCTATAGTGCCTAGACTCCAACACTTTTCCCCACCAGTTCGCGGCAACCTCAAAAGCACTGCTTGGCTTCTCACTCCCCTCTTTTTCAAATCGCCAATTGTACCCACGCCCAAAAGGCCATACTCCCCGATCTCGGCCCAGTAATTATTTACTACTTTGTTAGGTTCCACTGCTGTTTGTATCTTGTCTAGCTTACTAACGGTCATCAGCGGGAAGACTGTTCTGAATGATCTACTGTCACCACTGTTAAGTCCGTAACTATAGGTGTTTTATCTCTTACGTCCTTAAAAAGATCAAAAATACAGTTTTCTGATGTATGTCTGAAATTTACAAGGCCTTGCTCTTCTAGTTTCTGCATGTTCTTACTCATAATGACTTATTTACTCTTGTGATTGTTTCCTGACTGTGGCTACAGTTCTTGTAAAATTATTTGACAGACATTCCCAAGGCCTAGGATAAAGGTGGCTTCTTCCAAAGGGGACTTGCATTTCCTTCTGCCAAGTTCCTAGGGACACCACTAATCAATCAGGGACTGCTGACTAACTGACCTACTTTCAACTCAATTCAGCATTTGAAATAATACAGCTGACATGAATTTGGGCTGGAAATCTCGTCCAGGGCTGGACTGTGGTTGTCGTACTGGGCCAAGGTGCGTTCTTTGCAGCCGGGAAGGTATGGTCAGAGGGTTCAGGTTATGTCAGGGAGTCGGCTGTGGTGGCCTCTCTCTGTGGACGGAAAGTCTCCTATTAGACTTCAGAACTCAGGCAGCACCTGGGCTTTTCCTTGTGCCCCCTCAGTCATGAGGCCTGCCAATCATAACTCACGCGTGCCAGGAAATGCTTTTACAGAATTCAGCCATAAGCACAACTTCCACAAGTCATGTTTTTTCCTTAACCAGGTAATTCTTCAATTTCTTCTTGGGTTTTTGATGCTTTTAAGAAAATTATTTTTTATTTTTTCCAGCATTTTAGATGTCTTTGTTGGTGGAGTTGGTGCAAACCCTAGCCTACCATGAATCTTATAAAAGGGGCTAAAGTTTGCTAAAAACCACAGCATATGCAACAAAGCTTACAGGCTTGTTTCTGAACAGAATCACAGAACCAAAAAGCCAGAGGGGACCTGAGACCCAAGGTAACCCAGGTCTGCTCAGTGCCCGGATCCACTCTGTTATAGGGATTCTGTGCCTCGTAAGTTTCACCCACATGGCTCCACAGCAGTTCTCAGAGCTTCTTGAACATTACCCAAGGAAAACTGTGTCCAGCCCCAGAGAAAGCAGCCCATGTGGAGGCTCCACGCCTCTATCCCCAGCGCTCCCCACTCCTCAGTGCCTGTCTATGGCCCACCAGTCCAGCCTTGTCACTTCTAGGCTGTCTTCCAATGCTTCAAGGGGTACTTGGTTTGGACTCCAGACAGTTTTCCACACAAAAATAAATGGTAATTTATAATTCCTAGCCTGAAATCCTAAATATCATCAGCTGAATCACACTGAAATGTCTGTGTAAGTCTACAAACAGAATTCCACATAAAGCGAGTCTGCCTTGGCTAGGTCAAAGGGATTCTGGTCATAAAAGTAGCCAAAGGATCTTACTGCAGGTCCGTCTCTACTTGGAGGTGGTCCTGCAGTGTATACTGAGGGCAGCTTCGCGGCAGGCTTCCTGACACAGACCATTTAGACTAGGAGCCAGACTACATTCTTCTCCCCAAATTACAAGGAATCGGTGGTATTCCAGTAAATTGCCCCTTTGTGAATGAAATAACTTTACTGAGATTTTCATAATGAGTACCTTTCTTATACAGATCATTTCACTGTTTCCTCAAAAACTCAGTGACCGCTTCGAAGTAAAACAATGCACACGGCAGTACTTCATAATAGTTCAACGTAACAGTCGCCTTTATAGAAACATGAATAATCAGGACGAGCTCATTTTAAAACACTGAAAGATTTTCCAGGGCACATCCCACCTCCAAACACCACCTGGCACGTGTCCAATAAGAACCAGTATCTCAAC
Source organism: Aselliscus stoliczkanus (assembly GCA_033961575.1). Taxonomy (NCBI): domain Eukaryota; kingdom Metazoa; phylum Chordata; class Mammalia; order Chiroptera; family Hipposideridae; genus Aselliscus; species Aselliscus stoliczkanus. The sequence continues at coordinate 20,866,263 of CM066741.1, forward strand.
TCTCTGACACTGAAAGGGACGAGCGAGGCACAAGTACGGCCTGTCTGGCCCCTGCAGAGGACAGTGCTGTCTGGTGGCAAAAGGTAGCAAAGCTGCCCCTGTGAATAAAGCTGGCTGTCACTGGAGCCTGAGGCACACGCCTAGACTAGAGCAATGAGTCTCCAAGTCTAGTCCTTGCACCAGCAGCAATGTCACTTGGGCACTGGTTAGAAACACAAGTTTAGGGGACCCACTGCAGACCACCGAATCCCAAGTCCTGTGCTTTAACAAGTCCTCTGGGGGTTCTGACCAGATTATAGTCAGAGCCCCCCTTTAGAGAAACTCGGTTCATTTGCTGTGATGCAGGACTGTGTGAGCATCTCTCTCGCTCTCACCCACACACACCCACACACACACACTCCTGAAATGAACGACCACTGTCAGGAGAACGGATAAGAAATTGTACTATTAACACAATGGAGTAACCAGCATACGCTATAGAAAACGAATGAAGAACAGCCACATTAGTTAGCTTAAATAGAACTCAGAACCATAGTTTTGAACACTATAATCCACAAAAGTCTATAATATGATATTTTATAAAGGTCAAATACAAGCAAAACTAAAGAACATATTATTTAACAAAACATTTATGTGATAAAGCAATAAAGTTATTTTAAAAAACAAAACCAGAACCCTGTTAATTCTGCCCAGTGTTTCCCTAGGAGGGACCAGGAGGAGGGTGAGGCAGAGTCCCACTGGGAACAGGCTACCCCTGAAGTGGGCGGTGAGTTCTTGGCTGTTCACTGTGCTTATGTTTATCACTGCAGTCTTTTTTATGTATAAAATGTTAGAGAGTAAGTTGTAAACCGATAATAACAAACACGGCCATTGCCTGGAATTACCTTAGAACCTCCTAAGAGCTATGAACTGTGTAAACTGTCATATCTTCTTCGGTTACAAAGAATTTTTAAAGACATGAGAAAATATTTATGATAAAATGATATAAAAGATGTACAGTGAAAGAATTAGAAGATACAATAAAATATAAATAGTGGGTATTACAGGGAGTTTTATTTCTTCCCTGTACATTAAAAATTTCCTATAGAGAATAAGGAAGATTTTTTTTAAAAAATTTTTTCAAGGATTTTTTAAATTGTCATTGAAACGTTTAATAACTATAAGTCATTAAACTGCCAAATCTGCTGGGAACCAGGAAGAAATTGGGTGTTTTGTGAAAATCTGTGATTTGTGAGCTTTACAATTCAAGGCTTTGTATTTTCTGCCGTAAAATGATATATCCTTATTAGTATAATTCCATTTAAAATAATTTCATTTCGTTTGTGTGGAGAATACTATGACTGAGAAAACCATTACCTAAAGAACGTATCTTTGAGGGCCGGCCGAGTGGGGCGGTGGTTAAGTGCTGGCTTGGGAAGCCAGCGGCCCAGGTTTGGGGGTCCCACATATGAGGGCCAGTGACACTGCCCTCAAAAAAAAAAAAGAACGTATCTTTGTTATTGAGTACTTCAATCACAACAACTGAAAACAACTTTGATTTAATTAAGAACAAGAGAAAAAAGCATCCATCCTCAGTGGGTGACTGGCTTTTGGAAAAACAGAAGAAACACATGTACCAAGAGTCTGCTTATAGGCCGGTGTCCTGTCATAGTGAGAAAGAGACGCAAAGCTGGAGGCCAGAGGCCAGAGAGGAGTTACATACCTCTTTTTCCAATATCCTAGCGATCTCTCCTAGGGTCCGGTCTAAAGCAGAAACCTTACTGTTTGCCCACGGCCCACTGTCTTGTACTTGTAGTTGCTTTAGGAGATCTTTGGCTAATCGCTGAAGCCTTGAATACAAAATGAAATGAAAAGGAATGAATGAAAAGGAATGACTTTAATGATTCAGACGTAACATTTCATTTTCCTAAACATTTTGAAGCAAAGGGTACTTGCATTCCTGTATCAGAAACTGACCCGTAGAGGACCTGAAGTGAGAGAGAAAAAACTCACTCCCAAGGCTTTCTATTCACAAACCACTCCCTAAGGACAGTCTGATCCATCCCCAGGATGAGTAGCGCAGTGCGGCCATCAGTCACCCCGTGACGTTTAAGCCAGGACAGACCTGGAGATGGGGAGGAGGGGAGAGCACGATGGCTGAGAACATGAGCGTAAGAACCCGAGCAGGTTTTCCTATTTTGACTTTGAATCTTCAAGGTAAGCTTGGCTATTAAAAGCACTTGTAAGTGAACTGCCAATGTCCAAGTCCCGTGTTCCAATTTACCAGCAGTGTGGGACTGCCTGCCATGCTCCTGTCCTTTACGTACGCGTTCCCTAGACCGGGATTCTAGCAAGGGGGCCGACCGGAACACGTCTCTGTAGCGCTCACTTCCCCAGCTTCTCTGTGGGCAGCCCTCCCTTCCTGCCCATTTGCCCCAGCATCTCACCCACAGACACTCAGACACTCTCGGGGATGCGTCCGGTGTCCCCTGCGCAGCCATGCCCTGCTGTGTTACATTCACTTTTACCTGGGATAGATCCCACAGGCCAGCCCTGCAATCACTTCCTTGGAAACGTATCCCAGTCACTCTGTCGCGAGTTTTGTCCCTCTCCTAGTGGCCACCCGGCAGTGCTGTAACCACCATCAGTGCTCTGTGTGTATTCCTGTATTAGCTGGGTTCGCACACCGTTCCCCAATCTCTTCACAACGCCCCCCCCCCTTTCTGTTCTCCCTCTTGCTTTCAGAAGCTCTTACATTTCACAGAGAAACTAGAAGCTACTGGAACAAGCAAGTCCTCACTTTCGGCCACATATCTTAAGCCCATCTGCCCTTCGTCCATGCCCTGCTTTGCTTCTCCTGTTACAGTGCAGGAGACGGGGTCCTCCCTCGGAGGCTGCTCCCCCACAGGCCCTGTGTGCACTGAGGTCTTGGCAAAGGCCTCCCCTCTGTGGTACCCAGACAACCTCCACTCATCCCTCTCCACAGCTCCGATGTGACTTTCTGATCTGACCAGGCCTTCAGATCACTGTCACAAGGGTGTCCCACGCAGAGCTTGGCAAGTAAATGTGCTGCAGTGATGGCTGTGCTCCCTACAGGCCGACAGGGTGGCTAGCAGCACTTGACTGAGCAAGTGAATTTTGGGTTGGACTTACTTTTAAGATTTTAAATTTAAACAGCCACCTGGGGCTAGTGGCTAGCATAGTGGACAGTGCAGAACTGTAATATTAGCCTCATGGCAGAGGTTCCTGCCCACTGTTCGCCGCTGTGCCATGTCTACACGAGTGCCCAGAGCAGGTATTTGATGATGAATGGTATAAGGAGAAATTGCCTCTCCACACTCTCAGTAATATAATGTCCCTAGCCTCACAAAACATTCTCAGTACATGATCGTATCTAATCCTCTGAAAAACACTGTCCGTTAGTATATCCCCGGTTTGAAAACCAGAGAAACTAAGATTCAGGCAAACACAGTGACTTTCCCAAGGTCTCACAGCTGGTAAAGGTGTCACTGGGACTACAAACCTCGGTGTTCGATCTTCAAATCTCATGCTTTCATCTCTATACGATAATAGTCCACTCAAAAAAGGAAATTGTCGGGCTGGCCGAGTGGCGCGGTGGTTAAGCGCTGGCTTGGAAAGCCAGCGGCCCCGGTTCGGGTCCCACATATGAGGGCCAGTGACACTGCCCTCAAAAGAAAAATAAATAAATAAATCCTTACATGATACAAAAAAGGAAATTGTCTTCACAAATGAATAATATCCCCAATTATAATTTCATATATAAATGCATTTATATAAGAATTTAGAATTTCTCAAAGCATATGCAGCTGAAAAAGCACACTGGTGAACTCCACCTTAACCCTGAGCTGTCGCATGAACTTCCTCGGACATGTCGATCAATGCACACAAACTGACGTCGGAACTACCTGTGCTGGGTTTCTAGCTCCTGCACAAACCACGTGTGTAAGCCCTGGGAAGGCTACGAACTACTTTGACCCTCCGTTTCTTCATCTTAAAAGCGGAGACAATGCGTCACAATTTGTTCCTTTTAGACCTTTTGCAGATCACGGCTGATGAATGAAATGCAGCGAACAGAGTTCACAAGATAGCCAACAAATGACCCACTGTCAGTGCTACTTACTGACAGCATGTCTCCATCAATGGAAAGGGAAAAGGTAAGAACTGAGTCAGAGCAGCATACATCGTTTCCCTGCTCATGAACGTGGCTGCAGTCCCACCCGATGTGTCCCTGGCAGCGAGCCTGTGTGACAGATAAGCAGCCACCTGAGCTGTTGGCTGAAGGCAGCCTGCACCCCGTCCGTCCGTGTAACTGAATCGTGGCCCCAGCCCCGGAGGCACAGGGACCCAGTGGTGCCCTTCCCAAGAACGCTCACATTCCACTGAAACGAGGTGCTTCGGGAGGCACAAGGACCATTGTAACCCACAGAACACAAGAGGCTTGTATTTCATGCTGAGGTAAATCAAAACTGGGATTCAAGTGAACCTACCCTTCAAGGAAGAGCGCCAAAGCGAGGGGATGCCTAGGTAACATGAGTAAACCGCTGCTGCACCCCTGCCTCCACAGCAGGGCCGCAAGGAATACAGCCCTCTCCAGACCAACAGCGCCAGGTTTCGGTCCAGGCCATAAATAACTGTAGAAGGCCACAGGCCTGAAGCCGTGAGCGCCACCTTTTCCCCAGGACAGGAACAGATGTTTAGAGGGTGCAGGTTTTAACACAGAAATTGTCATTTGGGTGACTTCCAGCACATCATTTGTCCATCATGGAAAGAAAAAGTGGAGGCTTCACAACCCCAAGCCTCAAATATGAAAGGTGTCTGCCCCACAGAAATGACTGTGTGGAGAATGTTGTATGGCCAGAGTGTTTCTTCTCAAAACTGGAACAAACTCCAACAGTAATTCTAACTTTCAGTCTGTCACTGGCGAACATGAAATGTAAGTTTTTCTGTAAGGAGCCCTAACTTTTATCACAATGAAGTTTGGGGGAGTTTGTGAGGGTCACTAGGAAGATTTGGAAAAGTATAAGAACAGAGGGATACGAAGACGTAAGTACAGTAACTGTTTCCTTTCACATCTTTTATTCGAAAGACCCATGGTTCCCCTTCTAGTTTTAAATATGCTTAGGCCCATATTTCTAAAGATAAGAGCGTGAGGACTCCCCAAGTAAGATGAAAGAGGGCCGGCCGAATGGCGCGGTGGTTAAGCGCTGGCTTGGGAAGCCAGCGGCCCCGGTTCGGTCCCACATATGAGGGCCAGTGACACTGCCGTCAAAAAAAAAAAAAAAATTGCTGTAACATATCTGTCAACAACTATGCAATTATAAATATTCCTCATTTGGAGCATTTAAATGTTCCTTGACTTTTGTCAATATTAAAAAAGCTAGCTTTGTATGTTAATATTTGGCCCGTTTCGCATTATTTCACAAGCAGCGCGGCGCCAGCAGAGGCCGTCCAGAGCCCGATCCATAGCCGGACAGGAGACGGCAGCATGTGCACCGCCAGCCCGTCAGGGCCTGGCTCCCAGCACAGCGGGGACGGGCAGGTCCTCAGCCGCTGTGCCCTTGCACTCGCACCCCGCAGTGCACTCTCCATCTGCATCTGCCAGAGGCGGCCGTCAGAGCAGCCCCGAGCGAGGTCTCGCTGTAGGAACCAGTGGTCTTGCCAGAACCTCTCTATTGGAACAGGGCTCCTCTACCTCCGAGCAGCTGACGTTCCCGATGAGCTAACTCTCTGCTGTGGGGACTGTCACGTGCACTGAAGAATGCTTAACAGCATCCCTGGGTTGTTCACACTTGATGGCAGTAGCACCATCTCTGAAGGTGTAGCCACCAAGATGCTGTCACAACACCCACACAGAGCCAAACATCCCCTGCCCAAGTCATCCCCCGCTGCGCAGCCTGGAGCTGGGCAAGAAGAGCTCCAGGAATCAGACGCCACGCCCGTGAGCACCGGCATCGCAGGAAGGTTCAGATACGCGTCTGTTTCAGGCAGGGACTGAGGAGACGGAGGACTGAAACGTAGGATACATACTCACTTTGCTTTATAAGGTGAGTCAGAGCCAGGATTTTTAGTCTCCACTGAACTTTCATATTCCTTCGCCCTGGAGAGAAAAATGTTTAATCACTGTTAGTCGTTTTGCTGCTAATTTTTGACGTATTTCCTCACAGGACACAGAGCAGATTAAAAAAACACTTGTAAATTTGCAGGCCTGGTTTAGAGCAGTGCTTATTTTGCAGAAATGCTAAAATCATGACGGTTAAACCTGAAACCCTGTGAGTTTCGACAAGGTAGTTGAGGTGGCCTCCAGAGGTACGTAACGCAAACCTAAACAGAGGGAAAGAATAGTCATTTAACTTTAAAGATCATTTACGAGGCAGGAGAAATAATTTTACCAGACATTCAGAGATTTGTTTTGTTTTTCTTATTTATACTGATTAAATACCAAATGTCTGGAAAAATCAGAGGGAACACTTTCCTGCCACTGTCTAACTAGGCTCCCCTTTGCCTCAACCAGTAGGTGACAGCCACAACAGGTCACCCATCTAACAAAGGTTATCCATCAATGCTGACTTAATTTCTCAATTTCTCTTTGGGGGAGGAAAATGCTCATCTAAATTTTAACTGTTCACCCAAAGGGTCCTAGTCTCAAAGAATTAGTCCAGTGACCTATGAAAGAATTAGCCACTACATATACCAATCCAGGCAGCAATGACAGGTGAAAAATTAAACCCTGTTTCATAAAAAACATGAAAGATAAAAATTGTAACAAGCCTAATAAGGAAAAAGCAAATTAGCACAGGGGATGCTTGGAATAAAGGAATAACTAAGTTAGAATTAAACATGAAATTATGTATTATTAAAACCTACGCATGATCATTGCTATCAGCCAAAATATGAAGGCATAGCAAAGCGGGGAAATAACCCCCATTTGTAGTTTCAAGTAATCATGACTTCATATGAAAGGTGGAAAAAATAACCGCTATGCAGGGCTGAATGTGTTCCATGCATTGTGCCGGGAGCTACGCAATCACTGTTTCATGTCCTAAAAACTCAATGTGTTATTATCTCCATTTTACAAAGAAGAACCTGAGGCTAAGGAAGATGGCTGTTCTATCAACACGTACATTTCCCGAGGGCTGGACGCGGTGACCCTGAAGGAGGTGACGGGAGGTGCCTGCCGGTGTGCGAAGGGCCATCCAGGAAGCGGCGCCTTCTGGCTGGGGTGCTCAGAACAGAGGGCCGAGGGCCAAGACCAGGAGGCTGGAAGGAGGGCCCTGCGACCATCCTGGGCGGGGAGGACGGAGGCTGGGCCCAGGGCGCAGTGCAGTCAGACAGCAAAATGCTGGCACGTTTGAAAGCAAAGCTAACATTATCTGCAGCGGGACCGGATGTGAGGTACAGGAGAAAGAGAAGGGGGGGATGGAGAACGGAGCAGTGTGTTGTTCCGGACATACCAAGTTTGAGTAAAATTGAAGATGTAGAATTGGTGAGTAGAAGACATTTAAAGCCACAGGACAGAGAGGAAAGAAAGAAGCCCACAGAACGGGCCCTACCGCATTCCGGTGCCAGGGGCCCCGCGAGTTCTTAGCATAAACTAGAAAGGAGGTCAGTAATACCCTGAAGTATACTGTGGAACTATTTTTAGAAACTTGGCAGGACCTCAAAAAATACAATAAAAAAAGCCTCTTCTATTCTTTGCTCCAACGAGTACTTTGAAGTTTTCCCTGATTCTGTGAAATGAAATGGACACTTTCTCTGATTACAATCTGAAATTGGAAACTATAGAAAGATCACCACCAGTCACCATTATTCTAGACCCACATTTCTATAATCCCAGGGGTCAAGCTTCTCCACCTTTTGAGACATTTGGGAACAAAGGTGTAACGACATAGTCAGACGCCTTTCTCTCCAATTATCTACTAAGGAGGAACTGCATCTGTGCCCTCCAACAAGCCTCATCAGTCATCAGGGGAAACGCCAAGCTTGTGAGGTCACAGTGTGCCACACAGCTGTCTGATCCTCAGATGTCACTTCAAGGCTGATGATAAACTACAGGTCTGACAAGTCACTTTCAATTTCAAGATATTTCTTGAACTTTTTCTTGTTGTGACAGGAAACCTAACTGATTAAACCTGGTCGTGGGATGTGACACTACAGCCAGCAGACTCCTATTTGTTGATTGCTATTGATTTTCTTTAATACTTCATTTAAAAATCAATACTTGGAAAGAAAAATAGGCTTGGTTTACACGTACTTAAACATACTACTGTATGCTGCTGGTGGAGGCCAAGCTTGGCAGGGCTTTTGCATCAAATTATAAGAAGAGCTCTTAACAGGTGAAGGCAAGGGCTTTGGATCGATACATAGTTTTCGCTCTCAATCAAAGAAAGTGGCCATAAATTAGGCTCATCAGTGTTATTTTCAAGGCTTTCTCAAAGTAAACAACTTGGAACTTTTTTTGGGGGGAGGCTGGAGGGTCTTCTTGAATTTACATAAAAAAGACTCTCTCACTGAGAGTGGTGCTTTTGTTCTGTTTTTAAGGATACTGATGGTACCTGGAGTTCATGCGGGCTTTTATCCTTTTGGCTTTTTTTTTATGTTTTTGCCGCTCTTCATCTTTCGAAGACTCTGGGGGAGCTGTACTTTCAACCACGACGTCCACAACGTACTTCTTTAAGGAAAGATGCTCCTGCAAGATAAAGAAATGAAGTGACGACGATGATTAAAAACGCAGCACTGCTACAGGTCACACAGACAACAGTCAGTCTCTGTGTAACACTGGCTTCCACGGCTGAAAGCACTGTTTCAGCTGAGCTTTTCACGGACTCGTCCAACCCTTGCTGCACAGGAGCTGTGCCACATGCTGAGGCTACCAGGACAGAGTCCCGTCCCTGGCAACCACACAATGCAGTACAAGAGGTGAAATATAGACGCACTCTGTAATACCGAGCAGTAAGCACCAGTTAGAGTCAGAGTGCTGCAGGAGGTCAGAGGGGGGAAAAGATCGCTGGTCCCTGGGGGTGACAAGGCAAGATTCCACGAAAGAAGCTCCAGGGCTGCTGTCCCATGAAGCAGGCTGAGTCAGAGAGTATGGGTCCCGGGTGTGTCTGGGCTGGGAGCCGGGAAGGTGGCCGTCCCGGAGCACCCAGGCGGAGATGAGAAGGTGGGAGGTGTGGACCGGCGCCACAGCCTTGCTTTGGGGGGCAGCCGGGCCCCGCTCACTCCTTATCCGCGGAGATTTCATGGCCCGTCATCACAGCCCCGCCTCGTAGGCACACACCTCCCCCGCCCCTCTTCTTCGTTCAGACCTGCACAGCAAAATCCCCACCTAAATCCCCTTCTCTCGCTCCTCTGTGCCCACAGCTGAGCAGTGAAGGTGGCCGGAACACAAACCATGCTGAGCACTCGCAGCTGAAATCTGACATAACACCCCAAGTGGGCTCTAGTACTACCAGGCAATCAAGCAATCTAGAGAGTAGTTTATCTACACTCCCCTTCCCAGAAATTAGTTTAGACCCTCTCCCTCCAATTCCCACACCCTCAGTCAGCCCTGCAGGCCACATCCTCCTCCCTGACACTTTTTCCACGAGGCTTCCCGACACCGTCTCCTAACTCACCGGCTGCACCTTCTGTATTCCCTTTGCTGGGCCCTCTTCCTCTTCCTCTTGACCGCTAGAGGTGGGAGCATCCCACAACTGTACTCAGGCCTTCCCTCCTCTCTGTCCGAACGCACTCACCAAGAGCAGTGACTTGAAATATTACCAAAACAGGCAATTCTCACATTTTTACCTCTAGTCCTGTCCTCTGCCCTGAATTCCACTCCACTATCAAACTGTCTCCTGGAAACCTCCACTTAAGTGGAGCATTCCCACCGTAGGCATTTCTGAATTAACAGCCCACAACAAAATTCTTGTGCTTCCCATATACATAAAACTGCTCTTCCCATAGAGTCCCTCATTTCAGTAAATGGTGCCAGCATTGGCACTATTGCGCATATCCAATATCAGCAAATCCTACCAGCCCTACTTTCAAACATATCCAATTCATCCCCAATCCAATCATTTCTCCCACCACCATGCCCTAGTCTAAGGCCTCATCAGCTCTCATCTCTAGGACTCAACAGCCGCTTAACTGGTGTCCCAGGTCTAATGTGACCTCCAAGTCTTTTCTTTACAAAAGCAGCCAGTGATTTTTATTTATTTATTGTTTAGCATAAATCACCTCCAATCATGCCTCTAATCCAAGTCTCGCCTTCTTGTCACCCCAGAGTAAACTCTGAGGTCCTTTCAATGGCCTCCCAAGCCCTCCACCGCGGCCCTCACTGACCTCCCTCCTAACGATCTCCCCTTTGTTCACCCTGCTCTGCCCAGAGGGCGGGCCGTTCGTTCTTCTCACTCACCAGGGCTCTGCCTACTGTTCCCTTAGCCAAAGTCTTCTTCTACCAGGCACCTGCACAGTCTCAGTTCCATGAACACCCCATCTTAAGTAACACCCTCTATTATTTGCCATCTCCTCATTCTGTGCATTTTTCTTCATGCATCTTGTCTAACATTGTTACCTAACATCAAATATCCCTTTGCAATTTCCTGCAAGAGAATGTAAGTTTTATGAGGGCAACAACTTTGTCTGTTTTGCTCACTGATGTTTCTTGCTCTGGAACTGTGCCTGGCTTATGGCAGCCACTCAATAAGTATATGTTAAATGGAGGGAAGATAAGAAGGTGATGTAATTAGAGCGAATTCAGGTGTTCATGGTCAAATGAGGAAGAAGGTCAAAAGACGCAAGCTTCCCATCATGAGATAAGTAAGTCCTGGGGACGGACTCATAGCATGGTGACTGGACTATCTACTGAAAGTTGCTAAGATTGTAGATCTTACAAGTTCTTTCCGCAAGAAAAAAACTTGTAACTATATGTGCGGTGACGGATGATAACTGAACTTACTGTGCTGACCATTTTGCAATACATACACATACCCAACATCATGTTGGACGCCTAAAACTAACAATGTTATATGTCATTACCGGGCAGTAAAAATAGATGAAGTCATATTTGTGAGGGCTTATTATGCAACATACTTTGAGCTAAGGACTGTACATAAAATCACTCATGTAGTCCTTTGAACTGCACTTAGAAGGTACTTATTTTTATTATTCCCATTTGACCCATGAATACAAAGAGTCAAATAACTTGCCCAAAGTTAAAAAATAAAAATCATGATTTGGGGGCCGGCTGAGTGGTGCAGTGGTTGAGTGCTGGCTTGGGAAGCCAGCGGCCCCGGTTCGGGTCCCACATGTGAGGGCCAGTGACACTGCTCTTAAAAAAAAAAAAAAAAATCATGACTTGATCATATGTGAAATCACCATCTACATTACCATTCGCTGAATTCTTCCTATGTGATCAGCAAAGGGCTAAATAAACCGCACATAGTATTTCCTACAATCTTCACAACCCCACAGAACAGATGGTAATATGTTTAAATTGTACAAACACTTAGGAACGGCTCAGAGAGGTTCAGTATTATGTCCCTGGTCACAAAGCTCAAGGTCAAAACCACAATTTCTACGAAACGGAGCTTTTTCCCTTTGCCACACTCACTCCCCCGAGCACTGCTCACATAGGCCACGTCTCAGATTTGAACTTCTCGGATTTGAACTACCTATGATTGCAATAAGGAAAAGGGATATTCTGCATGCCACCTTTAACTCTGTGAAAGGTCCAGTTATACTATTTACCATAAATCACTGATGTATCTGATACACAAAGGCAGACACTACAGAAACATCTGCACTCGATCCAGAGCTCTGAGCAACACACTGTTGTAAAAGGCAGCTCTTCACCCCCACACACCCACACATGCACTCATGTTAATGTTAGCTGTTTGAAAACTCTCAAAACTAAAAACACATGAGCATATATTTATATTTTGTTTGACTAACAGTAATACAAAGTTTTTTTCTTAATACAAAATCAGTACATATCAATTATAAAAATAGAAAATTAAGAAATAAAAATCTCTTAGAATTCTAACACTCACAAATAATTGAGTATTGCCTTCTTGACATTTTCCTTTGCATATATACTTTTATAAAAATAGGCTATACTATTTATATGATATAATCTGCTGTTTCTCATTTAATATTGCAAATATATTTATACCATTAAATACTACTCTGTAACATAATCTAGTGGCCGTAAGCTTTCCATTTCATGAATATACCTAACTTTACTTAAAAGCTTTACTTTGGGTAATTATTTTTTAATTTTCAGTTTAATAAAGACCAGTGCGGCAAGTAGTCCTATAGTTAAAATGTTAAACGCACTGCCCATTATTCCCCTTATGAACAAATGACAGAACTGAAATTCCGTGGGTCATAGATTACACATATTTTTAAGGTTTCCATGACTATTCCCAAACTGAACAACCAAAATGGGAATTAATTTGTAAATTACCCACAAGTAATCTGGCACTACCTAGTGTTTCTGATATGTTTGTAAATCTGTCAATTTGTTAGCTGAAAACCTGGTGTATTAATATGCTTGACCATTTGTTTGTATTTTATGTTCTGTGACTTAAAAATGTGTTCCTTGTCTAGCCTTCTATAAACACATTTCAAGTTTTCATATATTTGCTTCTAATGGTTTGCACTGTTTTTACTTTTTGTCAGAAAGAGATCATGCTTTGGTGATAAAGGAAACAGTTAGAGGTGACGCAGGATAATTAAGAGTTGTTTTTCCATTAAAAGTGAATACTTTATACAGGAATGTTTTGAGATGGTTTCTGAAGATGGAAAGAGAGTACAAAGCGACACTGAGCAGTGCTGAAAAAATTATGGTTCACTTCTACGAGGAAGTGTTAGCCATTAAAACGCTTATAAAGAGGATTTTGAGGTGATGAAGGCAGTGGTAGCGAAGTTTTAGATTCTCTCTAATCATCACATAAAACCTAAAAGGCAATTAGATAGAGAATGTAAAACCCACAGAAAATACCTACCACACAACAAGGTGACGGGGTATTCCCATAGCCCCCCACTGAAACTACCAACAAGTCAGAGAATTTTCAGTGTCTTTGAAGGGAGCCATGAGAGGAACACAACAGAGTGGATAATGAACTTGAGAATGGCACCTAAACTGAGAGGGCTCGGCCCAGCCCAGCGGCAGGTGGAGCAAAGGTACCAGAGCTCAGGAAGTCCGGGGAAGGCCAGCCCCTGTGAACTCTTGAAACTGTGCCGTGGGAGAAACTGCTGGAGAAGGAATTTAATTGAGCCAATTAGGTATACTGGAGATAAAGGGAAAAAAATGGAATTTTTTCAGAAAACGAATCAGAATCAGGACATTTCAGAAAGCGAGTCATTGTATTTTTCATACAACAACAGAAGAAGGAGCTCTGTGAAGTTAGAATAGCTATCCTGAATCACAACTCATTTAAAAAGTCTTATAAAACTAATTCCACATAAAAATAAGCAACAGAAAAGGATCAAGATCAAATACTAAAACTATTAAAAGAAAAAGAAAATTAGAATAGCAACACGACGCAATGAAAACACACCTCAAAAACATGCACAGAACAAAATGTAACCTTCTATTTCAAGATAGAGAAAATGGTATAAGGCATGAGAAAATAACACAAATCACCATCTTAAAAACTCAGAATTTAGGTCATAAAACTCAAGAAAGATTGCAAAAAAATAAATTATATAAGAATAAGAACTAAAGATAAAATAGAAGACTCACAAGTAATGCCTCAGACAAATAAAAGATGGACAAGAGAAAAAAACTGTAAACCAAAAGAAATAAAGATGGTTTCAGTCAGTGAAAACACTGAAAGACCGGCAAAGATGAAAAATAGATATTAGGAGTTCCTGAAAAAGAAAACCAAAGCAAGAGAAAAGTTCAAAAATTACAAACTATAATTGAAGAAAACTTTTCTGAATAGAATATAATTAAATATTGAAAGATCAGTATACCATGTATCTGAAAATACTGACTCAGAGTGGCTAATATAAAGACATATCCTATTCTAATTCCTGGGCTTTAAAGAAAAAGGAAAAATACTCTGGCCATGTCATAGAAAAACAAGCAGAAAACCCGGTGAGAGGTGCAGTCCCAATGCATCTCACTTAATCCCACAGCCCGGTCTTTCCCACACCAGCCGGCGGGTTCTGAAATGAATCCCGCTGCTCCAGGACCTGGGCAGTCCTTGGGCAGCACTCCCTCTCACGCAACCAACTTCAGCAGCAGTCCAGGCCATCACACTTGGGTCCTTGGTTATTTTTCCTCCCTATTCCTTGCTCTAAATTCCTGCTATGATTTGAGCCCTGCCCTGAACCCGATTCAAAATATGAATCCATCAGGATCAAAGATCATCCCAAAGGCCCCTGAGCCAACTTCCTTCTCCCCTTCTCTTCCCTTCTCTTTTGTTCCTTCCCTCCTTCCCTCCCTTACTAGTATCACTGAAAAACCACACACCTACTGTCCCAGAACCTGCTCAAGGCAGGTGCCACCCTCCCACTAACAAGATAGAAATGAGTCTTAGTCGGACAATCTATTTGAAACTCATAATTCTTTTTTTTTAATTAATTTATTTATTTTTAAATACCTTCAGGTGTACAACACAGTGCAACAGTTATACTTTTTACCCCTCAAAGTGACAACCTCCGCTCCCTGGTTTGGCCACCCCACTCCTCCCCCCCATATCATATATATCTATTACACTTCCTCTGACTACCCTCCACACTATAATCCACATCCTGTGATTATCTATATATTCAATTACAGTTGGCATACAATATTATACAACCTCAGCTTCAGGTGTACAGTGCAGTGATCAAGCCTCTTCTCCATCCATGAAATGGTCTCCCTAATAAGACATATGACCATCTGACACCCCACAAAATATTTACAACATTATTAATTATATTCCCCAAACTGTCTTTCATATCCCAGTGGCAATACTGTAGTTGCCTATTTTTGCTGTCTAATCCCTTCCCCTTCTCCCTCATCCCCACTCCCCTCCCAATTAGCAACCCTGATTTTTCCTCTATATCTGTGAGATAGTTTCTTTTTACTTTGCTCATTCATACAGTGAAACTCATAATTCTAAATAAGCGTTCCCAGGAGACAGTTTTTCCCTTAGGCACAGAAAAGCAGGCTGACGCAGCAGAGATAGCAGTGAACTGGAGTTGAAGGATCTGCGCTGGGATAAATCCTGCAGCTCAGGACAGGGTGGCTGCTCTGGGCCTCAGTGTTCTCACTGGCAACATAAAGGGATTCGACACCAGATTCTAAAGCCCTCCCTTTTCTAGCATCCTAAGGAGCTCAAAAGCTAATTAAGGATGGCTAATTCCATATACACAGACACACAAAATGTAAGTTTAATTTCTAAATTGCAATCGTGACTTCTTATTTACACAACACCCTCAGAATATGAAATACTAATAAATGTATATAAGGAAACTATTACTATACAGACATGAGCTCATCAAAGTTTATACCCTTCTGATTCTTTTAATTACCCTTTCGTGGCATATTAGACCAAAGCTCTGGGCCTACTAACATAAGGTACACCATTAAATACTGAGGTTTGTGATCCTGATATTCTATCAAACTCCTAAAGGTTCTCATCATTCCTTATTTTATAAAAGAGGCATGAAAAAATTAAGCTATAGATATATTCATGATCTTTGGGAAAGAACATACAAGTTTTAATAATAGGGGATATATAGGAAAATATAAATGACACAATATAGGGTTTTATTAAACTTCCATTTTTTTAGAGCTCTCTCCAGTGTTACCTCAGAATAAACACATTACATAAAATGTGACACATCAAAGGGAATAATCTGCTTCTCATTATTTTAAAATATTATAATGCAGAACTGAGAAATTTTAAGGATGTTATCCTTCCTAGGTCAAAGGGGTTTAAATGTTTGTTTTGAAAAAAGGACAAAAACTTTATTACAATGCTAACGAATGTATTTTTATTTGAAAATCAAAAGGTTTTTTATAGAAATCCAACGTCATGCTGAAGAGGTTATGTCTCTAGAGCCAGAAGCTTACTTTCACAGGCACAGTGGATGTCAAGTGACCCATCTAAACAGGTGAGAAAATAACACCAGGGTGTTCGCATTCTGTGTGGCAAAACTCTTTTCCCTCAGTATCTTCCTCTACTTTATCAGCTTTAGAATCTAAAATCCAATGAAAGTAGTCCTTTCCAGAATGGAATATTTTTGCTTACATTCTTAAAAATATTATGGGGCATGGCATCTTTGAAGCCTGCCTGGCATGACGACAAGAGACAGAGGAGGCGCTTTCTATCTCCTCACTGCCTTCCGCAAAACCAGGGGAGGGGGGCGGCCTGGAGGGTGGGAGCGTGTCTTCCGTGACTGTCTGGATGATGATGAGGGTAAGCAGGGAGGTGGAGGAAGAAGCAGGGGAGTACACAAATGACGGTGTCTGGGAAGGTATGAAGAAGGAGAATTAGGAGCAAAGGGGAGGCAGTGGGGAAAAGGGAACAAATAAGGGACTGCTCAGCCGAGAACGGCATGGCGCTTCACACAGCACGTTACCACAAGCGCCGGTGCCAGCTTCGCAGGTCCTGCATGCGAAAATAAATTATAGTTTAGCTCATTAACACTGAATTCAATACTTACTATGTGCCGAGCTTACGGTAATGACTTAAATTAAAGAGGTATGAGTGTCTGGAAGTCAGAGTTTTATTCAGAATGAGACCAAAAGAATCTATTCTAAAGTATTCTCTTGCCTGTGACTGCGCCCCCATGAAACCTGCCCTCCAGAAGAAGTGAAGAGGACGGCTGATCTGTAATTGCTGGTTTGCTGGATGGCATTAGTCATAGCAAATAAAGTATCTACAGATATTCTCCAAACACTGTTCAAAAACGAAAGCACCATACACAAAACTTAGCTCATAAATGAGTGTGTCTGGACATGCGTGACCTCTATCAGAGACAGCATGAACAGAGGTGGCTCATGTGACAGTGCCGCCCTGTGTCCCCCTGGCACTCGGGCCAGTGCAGAATGCACATGCAGTTGCTGAAGAAATGTGTGGGGAAAAAGTCTGAGAGTCCCATTACATTTAAATGAAAGTTACAATTTGGTCAGAAAGTACATTTTAGAACATCTAAAATATAATGCCTTTTATCAAAACAATGGCCTTGCGACAGCATCATTTTGAAAAATTAAACACATATAACAATGACAACTTTTAAAACTTCACAGGTTATTTTCATTATACAGATGAATCAACTCTGCTAAGGTCTCTTTCTACAGGTAGAGGATACACTTACGTTTTTTATCTATTACAATCTATGCATTGTATAGTTAGAAATGACAGATGAGAAAATGAAGCTAAAGAAATACTGTGAAGGAGACACCAACCAAAAGAGAAAAGGCCATCTTCTGATAAGGAGGCTAGGCCACCATCTGTTTCCCTGACACTCAGTGACAATTAGCAAAGACTCCGTCAGTTTTCTGGTAGGTGGAGATGACAGATGAGGTACAGGCTTCTTTTGCAGTTTCTGATGTTCCTTTCTGATCTAATCTGAGGTTTAAAAGATGACCACAGAAAAGCCTAGATTACAAGCTGATAAATTTATCAAGTTGTGAAGACAGGAAAAGGTCTGAGCTCAACAGGGCACCCGGGAAAGGTTCCAGCTGTATTAACACAGCCTTGTAATGAAAGGTGTTTTCTCAGAATTCTCAGATTTCAAATACAGCAACTGAGGCTGCTGTCAGGCTTCAGCCTTAGAAATCATTTCAATAATATCCCAGTAACAATATTACCATAGGTCACAAACAACATCACCCTTTCAATACAAGATCAAAGGAACAATGACGCTCAGAGACAGAGTCGGAACTCCTGGGTTGCAGGTGACTTTCACAGCTCTGGGTGACAAGGGCTTGACGTCAGCAGCTTCACATCATACTCAACGGCACCAAAGTAAACATCCTCTTTAAGTCTATAGACTTTTAAATGTTTAGGAAAAGGATATTTGTAAAAATATATACACATAGTAAATATAAACACAAAGTATTAATAAAGGGATAGGGAAGGGATACCGCTCTAACACTAGATAAAAGAAAGCTTTCTTAGTATCAGACAATGAGCAAAGAATATTACTAGGAACAAAGAAGGGTCTCTCATGATAATCAATTCACATAAAAATCACTAGCATATATATACCTAATAACACAACTTTAAACTGCATGGAGCAAAAACTGATTGAATTGCCAAGAGAAATAGAAAAATTCACAATTAAAATAAAAAGATTTCAATATCCCTCTCTCAAAAATCGATAGAACTAAAGTAGGCAGAAAATCACCAAGGACACAGTAGCGAAGGGATCTTTCTGAGGTGAAGAATATGTTCCCTCCCTTGATCGTGATAATGTTTTCATGGATGTATGACTATGCCAATACTCCAATTAAACTGTAAACTTAAAAATTAGTGCAGTTTAATGTATGGCAGTTATACGTCAAAGCTCTAAAAACAGCAACAAACTCATACAAATTTCCAATTTGTATGCATCTACTATTAATACTGAGTGGGAAAGGTTAAGTCCAAAAGGATTACATATAGCATGGTACTTTTTTATAGAGTAGAAAACTAACATAAAAGTACACTTCCCCAGGAACAAACCTAGATGTAAAACTAAAACCACGAAGGGGCCAGCAGAGAAAGGGGCGAGGAAAGAGGGCAGGACAGACCGGGCCTCAGCAATCCAAAGGAGGTTTGCAGTAACAATACTGTACGAAAAAACTACTCGAGGGAGAGGTACTGAAGACGGAACAGACACGGTTCCTCTTCTTAGATGAGAAAATTCATCGGCGGAGAAACGTACATACTCTCTCAGGATCATGGTGACAAAACTAGATGATCTATATAGCAAAGCTGTGTTTGAAAACTATAAAGGGATAAATAAATAATAGCATACTAGGAATCTTTTCACTTTTGAGGAAAGGATAGTGATGGACACAAAAAAGTTACAAGAGTAAACATACCTGCATAACAATGAACAGATGTGACCTAATATGTTATATATACCCAGAGAGAAAACGTATTATTCTTTAAATTTCATAATGTAATAAGCTATACAGAAAACCAATGAACTCCCCATAGTAGGGCCTATATAGCCATAATCTCAGACTATAACATAATAAAAGTTGAAAATACAAAAGAAAGAATAGTGGTCATTTCAGCAGCACATATTTTATTTTATTTTATTTATTATTATCATTTTTTTTAAAGATTTTATTGGGGAATTGGCGGAGGGGAACAGCGTTGGGGAATCGGGGAAGGGGAACAGACAAGTTGCTGTCTTTTTGTTCTTCAGTTTAGTTGCGGAGAATGTTGCTTCACTGTTGGTATCGTCATTGCGCTCTTCCCGGATGAGGCAGATCGGTCGCTGGCCTCTGGATGTCGCTCACCGCGGCTAGTGGCAGCTCATGCTTGGCTGCCGGCCGCTCACGCTGGCTGCGGGCCACTCACTGTAGCCTATGGCAGCCCACTGCAGCAGGGGCTGCAGCCCACACCATCACCGGGGCTCGCACAGCCCAGCTCCAGGTGGAGCTGTTGTTAGCTGTAGAGGGCAGTGTCACTGGCCCTCATGTGGGATCCGAACCGGGGCCGCTGGCATCCCAAAACCAGCGCTTAACCAATGCGCCACTCGGCCGGCCCAGCAGCACATATTTTAAAATTGAGCAACAGATAAAAGATCAACATGGCCTTTGTGCAGGATGTCAGTCAAATCCTTGAACCACCTCGCACTATTAAACACACACTCGTACTCATGAACTCAAACTACAGGCATTGCTATCCTTCTAATCTATAACCTTAGGAACACCTCTTTGTTTCAAAAAAAAAAGAAGCTGAAATTCAAAATACTTTTAAGTCTATTAATTATTTAAAAACAAAATAAACCTGCTTCAAAATTGAATGAAGAAAACTATACACTTTACTAAATGACACACACACGCACACACACAAATGCAAGGCGTGAGCAGACACGCGTGTTGCCGGACAGAAAGAATACTGAAAAGCCCCTGCCCTGCCCATTTCATCTATAATTTCAATGCAATCTCAATCAAAATTCAAACAGGATTTTCTTACCTTAACAAGTTAATTGCAAAGGTTATGCACAAATTGAAAAGCAGAGGAACAGCCAAGGCAATTGTGGAGCAGATTACTGAGGAACAAACTTACACTATGAGAACTGTGAGAAGGAGACAGCAAAGGATGCCTATCAGTTCCTTGAAAATAACTGTCAAGCTACAAATCTATGCCCAGTGGAAATACCTTGCACAAACAAACAAAACCCAAATTTTCTACCAGGAGATTTTCTCTAACCTAATCAGTGGGGACATGAATAATCGTTTTACTATTTTTCTACAAACAGTATAAATACATCTTATGCACTCTCATGTATTTAAAATGAATTTCACCAAAATATTTCAAAGCAGAAAAAGACATTCCAGATAATACTAAATAGATGAAACCTGGTATACTGCTTTTCCTGGCTAACTTAAGGTAAAGCATTCCTGTGGAAACTTGTGTTAGCTCCAATGGCTTAAAACGAAGTAATTACCATTCATTTTTATGTAAAAATGTTAGAGGCTCCCAGACTAACAAAGTAACAAACTGGTTACCTGGTTAGTTTTGTCCTTGCACCAATGAAAGAGATTAAATCAGCTAAGGATAGACAGTCACATATTCTCTGCACATCCTGGTTACACTGTGAATGAATTTACCACCAAAAGAATTCCAAAAGTTGGAAGAAATACATCCATTCACAATGCACATATATGTGTGTGCATTACATACTGAAACTGTGTGCATGTTTTCTCTGTCCCTGCCTCTCTCGCTCTCACACACACAACTATAAACATTTCCCCATTCTATTAAAGAGAAAATGAAGGCAACAGAAGCTTTGTCCTATAAGAAAGGGTAAGACATTTTTAGATTGTTTCTCACACTAACATAAAACATACCCTATTGAGGTATTGGGGGGAAATGATTTATTCTAAGCGAGTCCTTGTTCATTTGGCTTGACTCTCTGTTGAAAAAGCAAACAACACGTTTTCTTACCATGATTATAAGAAGAGTAAATGCTTCTTGGGCGACCGGTTAGCTCAGCTGGATAGAGCACAGGCTCATAACACCAGGGTTGCCAGTTCGATCCCCATATGGGCCACTGAGTTGTGCCCTCCACAGCTAGAGTTGAAACTACTACTCGCCTTGGAGCTGATGGATCCCTGAAAAATGCTCTCTACAACTAGATTGAAGCAACTACTTGACTTGGAGCTGATGGGTCCTGGGAAAACACACTGTTCCCCAATAAAATTTATAAAAAAAAAAGAGTAAATGCTTCTGCTTCCACAAAAGTAAGCAGGGTAAGAAAATGAGTGACTGACTCCAATAGCGATTATCTGGTACCTCCCAGGCTGTCATCAACTCTGGAGACATCCATCGCTTCGTTTACCTCGGTGCCAGCCGCACTCTGGCCACAGACCAGCCTGCATGTCATTAAAAACAGTGATGTCGTGCTCGCTTCGGCAGCACATATACTAAAATTGGAACGATACAGAGAAGATTAGCATGGCCCCTGCGCAAGGATGACACGCAAATTCGTGAAGCGTTTCATATTTAAAACAAACAAACAAACAAACAAAAAAAACAGTGATGTGTTGACGTTTTTGCTCATTTAAAATTTCATTTTTCTCTTCAATCACCTCATTAGAATAATTTTCCAACTTGTTATACTAATTTGGGATTTGTAAAATCACACTTGGTGGTAAACATCCAATAAATTAGTTAATTTAAGACCATTCATGAAAGTCATTTTCATACTTTCCATGAACAAAAAAACTATTATGGTATTTGCTTTATATTTATTATATATTTCTATAAAAACTGCTCATATAATTTCCATTCTTTTAAAGTCAGAGTCTCACAAAAGGAAATAGATGGATTCAAAATTTTAAAAAGCAATAGCTTTTAGACTTCATTCTCTATGTAGGATTAAATGCACTTCACGCAATTTCCACATAAATCACTATCAGCTTCTTTAGATAGTGTAAAAACCAAACTACAAAGAAATCAGAGTTTTAATTAAACACACTTTATTTCTCTAGCAACACATAACAAATTAAATTTCAGAATGTATTTAAACTAGCATCCATTTGTTTTGACCTCTAAAAATCACATACTTTTATCATTTGGATTCTAAGATGATGAAAGAGGAAAAAATTAAACAGACAACAGCTCTTTTTGTGAAGTCTCTAGAAACATGAAAAATTTCCTGGTCCAATTAAAATAAAAACACAAAACACTAAACCTTTCTTGCTAGACAGCTACCTATTATGTTTAACAGGCTTAAAACAAACGGTGTCAAAGATCAAGAGTAAGTTATCTGATATGTCAAATGCTTAAGGTCAAAGGTCCAATTTTATTAGGTCAGAGGTGGTATAAATAAAATCATGTATGTCAAAGAAGAAGGGTGACAGAAAAGAGGTATATAATATAAAGACATCACAGATGACAAGTAATAACTTTAAGTAGAACAAGTATGTTTACTATAGATACCTTTACTGATTAAGAACGAAACTTCCACGTGAGTAAATATAAAATTGCCTTCTTACATCATGTAACGCATATGCTCTATTGCACACTTGCTTTCAGGAAGAAGGGGCTGTAACTGAAAATAACTACCGTCATGCATCGTTTAGCACCGGGGACAGTTCTGAGAAATGTAACCATTGTGTGACCATCACAGAGGCACTTAACACACACGTGGATGGTCCAGCCCACTGCTCACCAAGGTTACCATGCTGAGGACTGCAGGCAGCTGTCATACAGTGGTGTGTCTGGAAACATGTCCAAACACAGAAAAGGCACAGTAACAACACGGTGTCAATGCCAAACAATGGCACACCTGGACAGGGCACTCGCCAGGAATGGGGCTCGCCCACCGGAAGTTGCTCTGGGTGGTGGGGGAGTGATGGGAGGTGTGGGTGTGAAGGCCTGGGACCGGACTGCACGACTGTCGGCTTTATAAACACTATGCACTTAGGCGACACAACATTTATAAAAAAACTAACCTTTGCTTTCAGTAACTTTTATACTTACAAACTTGAAATGTTTTTTAATTTTTCAAGTCCTTTGTAGTAACACGGGGCTTAAAACACAAACACATTGTACAGCTGTAAAAAATATTTTCTTTCTATCTTTATTTTATAAGCTTTTGTCTATTTATTTATTTATTTATTTATTTACTTTTTAAACTCTTTTCTGTTGAAAACTAAGATACAAACACACACACTAGCCTAGGCTTCCTCAGGGTCAGGGTGGTAAGTATCACTGTCTCCAGTTCCAGCCTCACTCTGCACTGTCCCCTTAGGGCGCCCACTTATTGGCTGAAAGAGGCAGTCTTACTAAGCTGAGTACAGGGAATGTGGTATAGAGCCATCAAAGCAGTTGGCTATTGAGAGGCAAAAAAAAACTCAAAAGGAGAAAATCATAGAGAAGCAAGCTCCCCACTCCCCCTAAGAGTACAATTTGCCCTCAAAAATCAGTCCCACCCAGAAACTCAGGAGAAACAGGAGCCTCACTGCACCTACCCAGGAAAGATTTATCAAGAGCCGCCCTCCGAGTTACACCTGCTTCCCGATAGCGCCGCCCTGAGCAAAGCCACACTTCCATGAAGGGGCCTTTCGGGCCCCAACCGCCCAGCACAGCCCAAAGCTTCTCAGTCCTTTCTGTCACCCTATCACAGGCCCATGACTCCCCACAGCACTGTCCCCTCTCTTAACAAGTCTGAAAACCAATTGTATTCAGCTCTGGGTGTGTCCGATGGTCTCTGCCTGGAGAGCATTGACAGGAAGCTAAGACAGACAATGAGCTGCACGTAAACAATATGTACCATGCCCCAGATCTAAGGATGAGTGACAGAAGCCAGACACAAAAAGGACACATGAGATGACACCATCTATCATATCAAGGACAGGCAAGACTAAATGATGGTGCCAGCAGTGAGAGACTAGTTACCCAGGGCCCAAGGGAGCTCTCTGGAGTAAAAGAAATTCTCCGTATCTTCATCTGAGTGGAACACATGTAAGAGTTCACCAACCGCTACACCTGAAGTCTGTGTACTCTACCAATATACGCTCTGCTGAAATAAAGGGGTGGGGTCACACACGTGCACCCACAGGCGGCACTGCCCCCAGAGATCAACAATAACCGCTCCCGGGCTGAACAGATGCTTGACAAACGAACTTCTCACCTCTGGGTAGCTTTAGAAATTTGCTATTACAACTAAAACCAACGAATTCATTGGTTAGCAATATCATCCATGTCTCTGTATTGGTTGAATAAAAAATGTTTATAAAAATACACAAACCTAAATTCCTTGTAAATAATAATTATGGGCAGATAAATAATGCATTTCCAAAAATCTGTAGACAGCAGTGATACAAATTATCCATCTATATGACATTTTTATTGTCAGTTTTTTTCTAAGAAATGCAGTGCATCACTAAATAATTCTTGCATCTACTATTAAACTATGAAAACATCATAACTTACTTTGTACTGAAATTATGTAACACTATTAAATTCCTGTTTCTGTTTCTTGTTAAATTAACATGTGTACTGAAATAACAGCACATGTGTATACTACTATAGTAGTTATTAAATGAGAAATATACCTTTCAACAGTCACAGAGATACACCTGAACATGGAATTCTTCCCATAAAAGAGCCCACATTAGGTCCCCAAGAAATCGGCGCGAGCCGGGGAGAGCTTACCACTTCCTCATCCGAGAGCCCGCGCCCCTGGATGCTGCTGTTCTCCCTCACAGCTTGCTGGTGCTTTCTGCCTTTGATGTGGCTGAAAAGATACACCTCTGAAGAGATCTAAAAGCAGACGATCAAAGCAATGTAATCAACATGTACTTCTTTTTCTTTTTTTTTTGAGGGCAGTGTCACTGGCCCTCACATGTGGGACCCAAACTGGGGCCTCTGGCTTCTCAAGCCAGCGCCTAACCACTGCGCCACTCGGCCGGCCCCAACATGTACTTTTAGCTTATTTTAAATAGCATATTGACTCCAGCATACTATATGCAAGTTGAGATCACTCTAGCATTAACACAGTAGACTTAAAATTCGTCCCTTTAGAATGCAATTGTGCAGCTCCTCTAGAATGCACATGGTCAAAAAAGGCATGATCAGAGCTGGCTGAGTGGTGCGTTGGTTAAGAACTGGCTTGTGAAAGCAGCATCCCCTATTCGGATCCAACATATGACGGCCAGTGACACTGCCCTCTGCAGCTAAGATGATGAACAATAGCTTCACCTGGAGCTGGGCTGCTGTGAGTCCCAGAGATAGCATTGCTGCAGCCCCTGTTGCAATGGGGCTGCCATAGGCTGCAGTGAGTGGCTGGGAGCCAGGGTGAGCTGCCAAGAGCCGCTGTGAGTGACCATCCAGAGGCCGGCGACCGATCTGCCTCATCCGGGAAGAGCACAATGATGACACCAACATGGGCCAGTGAAGCAATGTTCTCCACAAACTAGACTGAAGAACAAAAGGACAGCAACTTGCCTGTTCCCCTCCCCTAATTCCCCAATAAAGTCTTAAAAAAAAAATAAAATAAAGTAAAATAAAATAAAATAAAAGCATAATCATTATGCCAACCTTAACAAGACAGCATTTCCTCTAAGTACCAAGGTGCAAGTTTCAGCACTGAAAATGGTCCATTTCTTCTTTTGGGGCCAACGAGCAAAAGCACTGATTTGGGCTATCGGCGAGCAGGTACACATCCATCCAGCGCCCAGTGCGCACTTCGGCACTTCCACTCCTAAATGCTGACGCTACTATTTTCTTTTCTTTTAGTTTTTTAAAGATTTTATTGGGGGATTGGGGAAGGGGAACAACGTTGGGGAATCGGGGAAGGGGAAAAGACAAGTTGCTGTCTTTTTGTTCTTCAGTCTAGTTGCGGAGGACGTCGCTTCACTGGCCCATGTTGGTATCATCATTGCGCTCTTCCCGGATGAGGCAGATCGGTTGCCGGCCTCTGGATGGTCGCTCACTGTGGCTACTGGCAGCTCACATCGGCTGCCAGCCACTCACTGTAGCCTATGGCAGCCCACTGCAGCAGGGGCTGCAGCCCACACCATCACCAGGGCTCACACAGCCCAGCTCTAGGTGGAGCTGTTGTTAGCTGTAGAAGGCAGTGTCACTGGCCCTCATATGTGGGATCCGAACCGGGGCCGCTGGCATCCCAAAACCAGCTCTTAACCAATGCGCCACTCTACTGGCCTCTTTTTTTATTTTTAAAAAAGATTTTCCTGGGGAATTGGGGGACAGGAACAGCATTGGGGAATCGGAGAAGGGGAACAGACAAGCTGCTGTCCTATTGTTCTTCAGTCTAGTTGTGGAGGACATCGCTTCACTGGCCCATGTTGGTATTATGATCACTGAGCTCTTCCCGGGTGAGGCAGTCACTCACCGGCCATTGGACGGCAGCTCACAGCAGTTCAAGAAAGCTCATGCCCACGGCCGGCCAGCCCCACTGCAGCCTACACCGTTGCTGGCGACCCAAGGCAGCCCAGCTTCAGGTCGAGCTGTTGTTCACCATCTTAGCTGTAGAGGGCACAGTGTCACTGGCCCTCATGTGGGATCCAAACTGCGGCCCTGCTGCTCAGAGCTGGCGTCCCAAGCCAACTCCTAACTAACGCACCACTTGGCCGGCCCTGACGCTACTTTTCTACTACATAGTTTGCATAGAAATCACGAGAGAAATCCTTGGTACTCAGCAAATACCTTAGCGTGAGTTTTAAAAGACAGGGAGAATACATTTCCACAGTTGAATAACCTTTAGTAATCAATCTTAGTACGTCATCACAATATTGAGAATGACAACCCACCAGGACGCCGCACAGAGAGCACTGCTTCTTCCTTTCGTAAGGGGTCAGTTTGGGGGCATAATCAGTATTCGCATGTCGTCCACTGCTTAACTCGGCGGCTTTTTCTTTTCTCTGTTCAATCTGTTCCATGTGCCTTCGAATACTTTCATCATGCTGTAGATGAAGTCACAGTGTGAGACTATAAAAAATTATTCAAATTGGACTGAGAACTTGAAAAAATGACATTTCCATGAAGCCTTCTAAAATAATAGAAGAATGCCTGACTTCAGTGTTAACAAGAACTACGCGAAACCCTTCAGTATGTCCCACTTGCACAGGAGCACTTCTAGAAGTGTGCTCCACGGGACCACCGAATGGGGTATCAATAAGTGTTCTGTCAAATCAGTTTGTGAAATCGTAAGTGAAGGCTAAAAAGGTTAATGTAGAACCTTACATAGCCTGTGGTATCTCACTGTGGGCTGGGACTCAATAAAGCCAGTTCACACTAAGCGACATCTTACATACAACACCCTTCAGAAGCACTTTCAGAGCACGCAGTGGCACTGTTGCCCCACAATAAGGCACAAGCTCATCCTCACAGCAGACAAGGTGCATCAGGACACAGACCTCTCCCCACACCAACTCCATTTCTTGCTGTTCTACATCTCTAGTGACTTCCCAGAAAACAAGAGTCAACCAACCAACCAAAACACTACTTCAGACATCTGACTCCGTGCTCATACTATTTCCCAGGGGTGGGATGCCATCCCACCCAACCACCCACTCTCCTGCCCGTTTAACTCTCCTGTCTTCCAGGACTCAGCTCAGGAAGAACTCTCTAAAACGTTCTCCCTGCACCCTCACGTTAGGCCAAGGGCCTCCTGTGTGCTGCGTGTACCCCTATACCCATGGGGGAAGGTCTGCCTAGCACCCAAATATCATGGCAGACCGGGAGCTTCTTGAAATTCAGAACGCCTCTGTCATCTCTGTGCCCCATGCCTGCCACAGGGCTAGGTAACTGTTTACCACGTGGCTCGAGGGCTACACGAGTACAACATGGTCCCCTACCTTTCGGGACTTCCTGCCGGTGTCTGTGAGGAGCCAACACTAAGTAACTGACACAGTGTGAAGTATTCATACTGCTAGAAACTGTAGTACTAACAGTAAAGATTTTCCAAAAAATATTAGTTCATCATAAGCTCCCAAGCTATAATGTGCAATTCCGAAGCACTGAAATCAACTGAAACCAATTACAATAATCATTGCTCAGTGAAAACAAGACAGGTTAAAACACGTTTACTTTTTTTCCCTCAACTGCCTTATCTTACTAAAATAAACTTAGTTTTTTGATAGTTGAACCTGCCAGTATGGTTTCAGCCAAATCATATGTCTTATTATCCAACAATTGGGAATACAAATTAATTCAAGTTTCTATGCAACTAATTCAATAAGTAAAAATTGAATCCCATGCCCCATTAAAAGCTCTATAATTTCAAATTAAAATGTAAACTGGACCTACCTTGAGCTGAATTTTCTTCTGTAGCTCTTCCATAGCTTCCTGCTGAGCAGCTGTGAGAGCTGCTAATCGTTCTTCCCTGTCTCTGGAAGAAGACAGTAAAAATTATAAACCTACCTGCTCCAAGTAACACATCTCACGAGGAAGAAAAATGCAGTTAGGGCTCACAGGCTTACATATTCTAAGAGGTTATTTTTTTTTTTTTTTTTAAGATTTTATTGGGGAACTGGGAAGGGGAACAGACAAGTTGCTGTCCTTTTGTTCTTCAGTCTAGTTGTGGAGGGCACCACTTCACTGGCCCATGTTGGTATCATCATTGCGCTCTTCCCGGGTGAGGCAGATCGGTTGCCGGCCTCTGGATGGTCGCTCACCGCGGCTCTTGGCAGCTCACGCTGGCTGCCGGCCACTCACTGTAGCCTATGGCAGCCCACTGCAGCAGGGGCTGCAGCTATGCTGTCCCAGGGACTCACAACAGCCCAGCTCCAGGTGGAGCTGTTGTTCACCATCTTAGCTGTAGAGGGCAGTGTCACTGGCCCTCATATGTGGGATTCAAACCAGGGCCCTGCTGTTCAGAACCGACGTCCCAAGCCAGCTCTTAACCAGCGTGCCACTCGGTCGGCCCAGGTTATTATTATTTTTAATATTATTTTTTCTAGATGCTATTATGTCCCAGATATATTGCTCATTTAGTGCTTGGAAAGCAACAGAGATTATTAGTTATGAAAATAGGTTTCTGGACCCAGGCATGGGTTTAAATTTCAGCTCTAGGACTGTCATTTAAATATGCCAGTAAAACCACAAGAGAAAAACAAGAAACTCACAAAGAGAATAAGAGAGGAAACAATCACAAACAAATTATGAGACCACGCTCAGGAGAAAAGGAGTCAACAGAAACCGTCTCTGTTGGATTTAGTAGACAAAGAGCACAAAACAGCTATCATAAACATGCTCAAAAAAGCAAAGGTATGCCAAAACAAAGAAGCGTTATCACAATGATTCAATGACAAGGGAATCTCAACAGAGAAACAGAAACAGTAAATAAAATTTAAAACTCTCCAATAGAAGTAAAAGGAAGCCTTGACCAAACAGCTGATTCTAGGGGTGGAGGTGAGTCGGGGCATCTGGCGGTGCCAGAAAGCAGGGCAGTGCTCAGGGAACCCAATGAGGTCGGGCAAAGAGACACAGGCCAAAGAAAGTGCTTCCAACGTCCAAAGCTGGAACAAGCTGAGCAACAAAGTTACTGACATAATATTGGTCTATAACCCGAAGTATAAAAAACTATAAATGAGGGCCAGCCGAGTGGCGCATTGGTTAAGCGCTGGTTTTGGGATGCCAGCGGCCCCGGTTCGGATCCCACATGAGGGCCAGTGACACTGCCCTCTACAGCTAACAATAGCTCCACCTGGAGCTGGGCTGTGCGAGCCCCGGTGATGGTGTGGGCTGCAGCCCCTGCTGCGGTGGGCTGCCATAGGCTACAGTGAGTGGCCCGCAGCCAGCATGAGCGGCTGGCAGCCAAGCGTGAGCTGCCAATAGCCGCGGTGAGCGACATCCAGAGGCCAGCGACCGATCTGCCTCATCCGGGAAGAGCGCAATGACGATACCAACAGTGAAGCAACATCCTCCGCAACTTAACTGAAGAACAAGAAGACGGCAACTTGTCTGTTTCCCTTCCCCGATTCCCCAACGCTGTTCCCCTCCGCCAATTCCCCAATAAAATCTTTAAAAAAATAAAAAAATAAAAAATAAATAAAAAAACAACAACTGACGTTTTGAAAACTATCTTATGAATTAGGATAGAAAAGGATTTCATAAACAAGATTAGAAAGCATAAATCACAAAAGTTTGTTCAGATTTACTACACTGCAAACAAGAATTATATTAATGAAGTCATCATAAGAGTGAAGAGACAAGCCAAACCCACCAATACATGTAAACCTTTGCAATACATGTATCTGATAAAGAATTAGTTTCTACTAAAGATGAGTCCTAAACATGAATATAAAAAAAGCTCTAAAAAAAGCTCTCAATAGACAAATGGACAAAAAACTTGAATAGGCACTTTTACATGGCAAATAAACTGAGTAGCTGATAAGCATAAAAAGATGCTCAGCCTTATCATTAATCTTGGACAAGTAGAAAAGCAAATTAAAGCCAGAGTTATTTTTTCACATCCACCAAGTTTGTCACAATTAGAAGGTCAGAGAAAAAACCCCACATATCAGCAAGGTGTGCACCCATCAAAAGAGACTTAGGCTTGGCCAAATAAATGCTTTTTCCTGGGTCTTTGAATCTTAACGTGAAAGGATGGTCATGTATCATAACCAGTGACAATATGCTGACCACACTGTCCATCCAAAGGCCAATGCTGTGGCTCTTTGCTTGACCATTTCCAAGATTGGTCCTCCAAATCTCCTACCACGTGTACTTCCAGTATTTTCTTAGAAGTTCCCTTTGCTTAATTAAGCTGGCCAAAATCAAATTCCATTTCTTGTAATCACAAAAATCTTGAAATATCAAGTTTCCCATCCAAAAGAAATGTTCAAAAGGTTTTCATTTCAATATGACATAATTCCTGGAAATCAAAATTTAGTACGTTTCTGTATTTGTGGCGATTTCTAACAAGAATCCATGAGAGCAAAGGGCTCCAGGGCTTGCTGAGTGCTCGCCCGCAGGCGCCTCCGGGCCAGAGCGGGGCGGGGCTACCTGGCGCGCTCCCTGGCGGCATCCTCCCGAGCGGGGCGGGCTACCTGGCGCGCTCCCTGGCGGCATCCTCCCGAGCG
Organism: Aselliscus stoliczkanus; assembly: GCA_033961575.1. Lineage (NCBI taxonomy): Eukaryota > Metazoa > Chordata > Mammalia > Chiroptera > Hipposideridae > Aselliscus > Aselliscus stoliczkanus. The sequence goes on from CM066741.1 coordinate 20,897,470, forward strand.
GGGCGGGGCTACCTGGCGCGCTCCCTGGCGGCATCCTCCCGAGCGGGGCGGGGCTACCTGGCGCGCTCCCTGGCGGCATCCTCCCGAGCGGGGCGGGGCTACCTGGCGCGCTCCCTGGCGGCGTCCTCCCGAGCGGGGCGGGGCTACCTGGCGCGGGGCGGGGCTACCTGGCGCGCTCCCTGGCGGCATCCTCCCGAGCGGGGCGGGCTACCTGGCGCGCTCCCTGGCGGCGTCCTCGCGGGCCCTCTCCTTCTCCTGCCTCTGGTGCTCGATGCGGGCTTCCTGCTCCCTCCTCCGCATCAGCAGCTCCTCCACACGGGCCTGCCGTTCCGCCTCCAGCGCTCTCTTTCGTTCCTAAGGTCAGAAATGTTTTGAAAGATGTAGAATTATATGTAAAGTGAACATCATTCAAGGTGACACAGCTTTGACACAAACGTATCCATTCTAGCCAGGTAGATCCCCTGGCTTATCACTTATGGATGCTTCTTAGAATTTAAACAAACATCAAACATCAATGATACCTGGTTTTTGTATGTCATTTACCAGTGTTACACATAATTATCAGGATACATGCTATTTTTGGCAGATACCATGTTATGCATATTCTGTGAGAGCCTAGTAAGTATTTTATGGTTAATCACTTCTAAAGCCTTGTGTTTAGAAATGATTTCTGAAATACCTGAATATCATGAAGAAAGCATAGTTAACAGATATTATATCTGAACTAAGCTCTCATAAAGGAATTAAATGAAGAAAAGCTTGTGGCAAGGAGAAGGCATTATAACAGCAGAGTGGGTAAGCGAGTGGGCACTGGGGTAGATTCCCTCCTTTGGCTTCCAGGCCCCATTATTTACTGGCTGGGTGACTCTGGTCTAGTTAGAGTGTATCTGTGCCTTAGTTCTCTGAAAGGCAAGTGTCAATAGTACTTATTTGTTAGGATACTATGAAGAACAGATAAGATAATAAATGGAAAGTACTTACCACCGGGCCTGGCATATAGTCAGTTCTCAAGGATTACTTATCATCATCCCATCATTAAGGTAAAGGACACCATCCAAACAGGGTACACTTCAATATGAAATACTGTGCCCACAGGATGCTTTTGCCCACCAGGAGGACTTCTGCTGATGTTTTACTGTATCGCTAGCTGTACTGGAAATTTCCTTCAATCATCCCGACTCCCCAGGGCGCTCACGCAGCCTCTCCCTGGCCCCCCCTTTTTATGATTAATGGAACACATACACTGACATAGGTTCTAAACTGCTACTTACACAGCCTTGGGCAAGTCATTTCGCCTTAAAGTACCCCATTTGCTGTGAGATCTAAATTACCAACACAGGTAAGTACCCAGCAAAGTGTTTAGCAAATAGTAAGTGTTAGCACAAGAAAACAGAGCAGTTTCTGCTTAGAGAACACTAAGGAGGTGCAAGTACTTAGAGTGGTTAAGGAAGCTCACAGGGAGGGTACCTGCATAGCCACAGGGAGCCCGTCTACCCCACGGGAAGAAAGCCTTTCATATTAGTAAGCCAAAGGGCCCCTACTTCTCTTTATTTGGGGGTGGGGGACAGGAAAATAGAGGGGTCCACTGATTTCCAGAGGGGAATCTGGCAGATTAGGACTGCAGGAGGCCTGCAGTTAGATTTGTAATCTTCAGTGCCTGGCAGACTGGCTGCTCATGAGCTGGGTGCAGCCACTTCTCATTACTAAGTGGAACAAGGGAAACTTGTTTAGCTAGATAAGATCTCAAACATTCTTAAGACTAACAACAATCAAACCTAACACAGAAAATGTTCTCCAATGGAGAAAATAGAAACAAAGTTTTCTCTTACAGTCAAATTTACTTTAAGTTTAAAAAACCTGAATTATGTCTGAAAACACAAGTTTCACAATGCAACGTAAAAGGCTCAGGCTGTAAGTACAAAGAATTAAACCAAAACTTTTCATTTCATACTTAATAAAACCAAAAGCTTTTAAAAATTATAAATTGTTCTTATAAATGAAATATATTAATATTATATAAAAATATTTACTTTATATGTATGTGCAATGTAGCCAAGTCATATGCTTAAAAATAATTTCAGCCTGCTGACTGTTTTCATGGCTAGAGGACATATTCCGACACTGTACTCAGAGAAATAAATGGACTTCAGAAAGCATTCTAATCTTTTAATTTCTGTTTTTAATAAGTTGAAAAGAGAATAGGTGACTGTATAGGAAATGAGCAAATCTAGTAAATTCAGCTAGGATTTTCCTTTCTAAAATTTAAGTTTCCTAAAGATAAGAAACTGTATTCCACAAAAGTATCTTGCACAGGGTCGGAGTTCTATAAATACCTGTTAAATAAGTGAAACATGGCTTTATAAACTAATATGCACTGTAAATCGATCTACAAATAAAGAATATAAACCTATGGCAAAGGTATTAGAAAAGTATCTTCTAACTCTTAAGCCTTCTGAATCTTCTTGGAGCCCCATGTACTTTGCTTCATAGTCAGGGATGTGTTTCTGGCAGTTTAAGCTAAAGCTGAATAACAGTTTAACATCAGCTGTACGTCAACAGTTGACGTACAGTATTATTAGTCCCAATATATATAGTCATGGGATGGAGTATAGTATAGGAAATAGAGTCAATGGAATTGTACCAGATGTATATATGATGTCAGAGGTACAACAGATTGGGGGAGGGGGGGAGAGTTATTATTTTGTGAGGGGTGAAATGTTTAACTACTGCATTGTTTTGTACACCTGAAACGAATAATAAATATAAATAAATAAATAAATAAATAAATAAATAAATAAATGGATCTGGAACCCCCCCCACCCCTTATGCCTAACTTCAAATGATTAGGGGAAGAAGACAAGGCCGACTAAGGAAATCGATCATAGAGCTGACAATGAAGAATTTACACAATAATGACAAAGTGAGAACTGACATGGCAGTACTCAGCACTTCACTTACAAGACATGAGAATCACAACTGTCTTCAGCAGTTTATGAGAATGTTTCAAGAGCATAATATTAAAGCAGATGGAGGGCCTCTGAATTCTGTATCAAGTTAGAACTTATTGTTATATTTTCAGAATGTTTGGCATTACTCTGTGCACATCCAGTAATGACTACACATATATTAAAAAATTAACATGTTTTATAGTACCAGTGGATTTGTCTAACATACCAGTATATCTCAATTAAACTTCAATAGATAGGTTTTAAATTTTTCATTAGAAAACCAATCTACAGGACATTTCTTCATTTAAAAAATTGTGAGGGCCGGCCGAGTGGCGTGGTGGGTAAGCCCTGGCTTGGGACGCCGGTGGCCCCAGTTCAGATCCCACATGTGGGGGCCAGTGACACTGCCCTCAAAAAACAAAAAAAATTCTGAGTGCTCAAAACAGTTTTTGAAGTGTTGGTGAGTATAGAAAATTCCTTACTAATTTAAGGAAAGAACTGCTTTCCTTTAAGCTTTAATAAATGTTCCAAATTATGAAATTATGAAATAAAAGTCATGCTTTTAAATGGAAGATAACTGGGCCGCCCGAGTGGCGCGGTGGTTAAGCGCTGGCTTGGGATGCCAGCGGCCCCAGTTCGGTCCCACATATGAGGGCCAGTGACACTGCCCTCAAAAAAATTAAAAAATAAATAAATAAATAAATAAATAAATAAATAATAACTATTATATTTCAAATCTGCAAAATGAATGCAGAAAAAAGAGCCAAATATGTCCATTTGAAATATATGCAATATTACTCAAATATTTCCCCCAAAACCCAGCTAAGAAATTACCTTTTCAAGAGAACTTTCTCTGACATTCCACTCCCACCAACAGAGCTAATTATTACATCCTCTGCGATACGGTTGTAGCTTATATGTATTTCTATAAAGCTTTGACATTATGCTGTATTATTTACAATAAGGGCAAGGATCACTTGCTATTTATCTCTCAATTATTAATGCCTAATGCTTACTCAAAAGTAACACATAATTTACAAAACATTATTTTTATAAAATGGTCCCAGTGCAGAGAAAGAGACAGCAGTAATGCTGAAGGGAAGACTCAAATTCAAATTCAAATTCAAGTATCCTCCCTTCCTTATCCATTTAACAGCCTCTGTTAATACTGAAATAATGTATAGATGATTGCAATGCAAATTTTTGCTGCTCCGTAAAGAGGAAAAACTAAAGACCCTCTAACAGAAGCATTCTGTATTTTTCAACATGAGTTAGCTTGGCACTCAGATTACAATAAGACCCTGCACCTACATCAAAGAGAGAAGAGGCATGCATGTGGAAATTCATGCTAATGCCCACAAATAAAAAAAGGCATCAATAAACTTTAAAATGTATCGAGTTTTAACTTCCTGAAACCGCCAGTGACAAGTGGTGGTTTGGATGAAACACTAACCTTTCTAATGTGAGCACAGTAACTAAGCTCCGGCAGCTGGGCCCCCTCGCCTACAGCACTCTCTCAAGTCTCCTGCACAAAACGCCTTCTGCTCATCACGGCATCTGTCTCATTTTTCAAAATTTAGTGGTGGTACCAGCTCCTGCAAGAAGCTTTTCCTGACTTTCTCACGCCCTTGAGCCTAGCACAGCACATGGCTTATAGGAGTAACTCAATGAACGATCACCGAATGAATGAACAAATAAATGTTAGTCCTAATAGATGAAGTATGTCTGCATTTATATTTGAATATTGTAAAATTTGTTCTCTACATCAAAAATGTCAGGTCCTCAAAGAGTCTCATGGGCAAGGTTTTCTGCTGAGAAACAGCTAAAACTGTTTATGAACATTAGTAGAGCTTAGGTGTTAACTTTCCTATCCGCCCTGAAAATGGCAGCTAACTTAGGGTTTGCTACAGAGGTTAAAAGCTAAGCAATTAAAGTATCTGATGGCACTCTCCTATAAATGATAGCTGCTCCTTGTCATAGCATAAAGGTTCCCCAGTTCGTAAAGGCTAGACTGGTTCAAAACTACTCTTTCTTAGTGGGGAGAAATGGAGTATAGTCTCACCCGACCCAATTAGAAAAGAAAGCTCCCACTACCAGAGATTCTAATGCTGTAACTGCAGTCCATTGACAGACGCAGTGATTCCCTTCACTGAAGGAGTAAATGCTCTCTTTTGGCCATCAGACTTCCTGTTTCCAAAGAGTGCTGTACTAAGCCACACCCTGCTGGGAGCAGAGGCCAGGTCTTAGCCCTTTCTGGATCTGAGCTAAGAGAAGGCAGGGATCAATAAATGCCTGGAGACAAAATGCTACCTGGACAGCTTCATCACGTGCTTGCTTTTCTTCCTGTCTTCGCTGACGTTCTTCCTGTAATTCATTAAGCCTCTGCTCATATTCTTTCAATTTTGATAAAACATCATGGCGTTTATTCTGGGCTTCAAGCGTATTTATGAAGGCAATTTCATTTACCTTCAAGAAAAACAAAGAAAGTCAATTTCAAATCAAGTTAATTCTAGGGTATATCACAAACATAAACAGTCTTTATATTATAACATAAAACAGTGGTAATGCATAAAACAAAAACTGAATGACTTGTGGGTATTTTCTTTCCATATTTACCTCATAAATGGATAATAATCCACTGTATATAAAAATCCACAGGCCTCTATAAGAACTGTTTTAGAGTAAAAAAAGGTCTGCTATTGAAAATATTTTTAAGAAACAAATTAAGATTCTTATAGAGACCATCTTGATAAAGTTCTATTTAATATCATAGTGATTTGCAACTATACAAATTACATTAAGATTAAAATAGGTCCATACATGTTACTCTGAGTTTGAAAGGACAAACCTTAAATAAGAAATCCTTTCTTTCAACATATATTGAATGAGTGACAAGGTATAAGACACAGAACTATACACTGCATCCTCAACTTCACATATATTGGTTTTTAAGGCCAAGTTTTGCTAAGAGTGCAGTTTTTATGAGTAAAGCACAGCTAATGACAAAGCTGGAAAAAAGTCAGTTGGAGTTCAATTTCTCATTCTATAAAGCCAAAGGGATACAGCGCAAATGGTGGAGGGAAACAGGGAATTAAACACTAGGGCTTATGCTCTTTGACATAAGCACAGATCCCAGGAATCCATGCTGAATGAAATAAAACCTATCACTAGAAACACTATAAATCTCAGACAAGAAAGTTTGAATACAGTTCTAACAAAGCCTTCCCAATCTCCATGCCATGTGGCCTGTTTATAAATACTTTTAATAAGCAGATTAATAATATAACCATCTTTCAAAAGATACTGAAAGTACAAAGACAAAAGGCATGTTCAAGGAAAGTTATTCATACTACATCAGGATTACATTTTGAGCATACTCAAACTGAACGGAGTGGGATCTAATGCTCTGGAAACAAAATTAAAATCAAGAGGGAGAAGTGTGCACCAGTCAGATAAAAAATCCAATCTTTGATGCTGGTAAAAAGCTTCCGAGTATCAGTATACAAGACGGGTAATCCGGAGGTGTAACATGCAGCACTGGTGATGAGAGATAACAAGGCTGTGCTGTACACTTGAAATTTGCTAAGGAGACAGGCCTCAGAATAAATCTTCTCAACACACACATGCGCACACACGCACAAATGGTACGCAGGCAGAGGGGATAGATACGTTAATTGCTTGGAACGCGGTGATCATCGCACAATGTTTATGTATATGAAAACATCAAGTTGTATACCTTAATCTACAGCATTTTTATGTCAACATCTCAATGAAGCTGTTAATTAAATAGAAGGAAGGGAGGGAGGGAGGGAGGGTGAGAGGGAGGGAGGAAAGGAGGAAGGAAGGAAAGAAGAAGAAAGAAAGAAATTAACTGGAAAATAAAAAACACAACCTGGAAGAAAACATAACCCAGGAAACAGCAGAAAATCCCTTAATTTCTGGAAAAAAAAACAAAAAAACAGGCACGATTGACAGTTAATACACCAGCTCATGCGACCATGCCAATGGTTAGAGGACTAAATGTTTCTCTAATTGCAGCAATAAACATTCAAGGAATGGTATGGCATGAAGTAATTGCACATTCTACAGTTACTTCAAATATTTTTTGTGAATTTCTTCAGAGATTATTGCAGAAATTGGATGGAGATAATCTGGAGGGAGTGTAGTCTGCTTTGCAGAATGTAAAAACCTCCACAAAACCCAGGAAGTCCGTGATCCCGTCGGCCATACAAGACACACCATATTATTTCTACACTACACTCTTCAATGATGAGCCCTATTGAAGAAGTTTTTTCAAAGATTAAGTTCTGTGCGAGAAATATTTTGGCTGATCCATCAAACCATGAACACTTAGTAGATGTTATTAATCATTCCATTGCACCTATTACTCCTACAGATTGTCATAATTATTTTATGAATCAGTATATGAAATTACTACGAGCAGCGGCAGGGGAACCATTACAAATAAAGCTATAGTAAGTAAATAAGTATTTCTGATAGTAAATAAGTATTTTATGTTTATTATTAAGTAAATGCAAAAAATGTTTAATTTTAACAATAACTTAATATTGGATTTATTTTTATTACAAAGATTAAGAAAACATTTTTGTGGAAAATTTGATCTGCCAAAGGATGAATCTGATTTGCAAAAGGGTGATTTTGAAGTGCAAAACCTGAACAAAAAGGCCTCCCCAGCAAAGATAAGGAACAAGACAAGGATGCTCATTCATACCACCTCTATTCAACATGCACTGCAGGTTCTACCCACAGCAATAAGCAATGAACTGAAATAAAAGGCACCCAAATTGGAAAAGAAGAAGGAAAAACTGTCCCTATCTGCACATGACATGATATCGTATATAAAATACCCTAAAGAATCCACTAATAAGCTATTAGAACTAATGAACAAATTCAAGCAAAATTTCAGAAGACAAGATCAATATGTAAAAATCAATTGTATTTCTATACACTAGCAATAAATCCAAAAATGAAATTAAGGAAACAATTCCATTTATAATCACATCCAAAAGACTACAATCCTCATGAATACTTATGAAACACAGAGGTGAAAGACTTATACACTGAAAACTACAAAACACTGCTTTAAGGATTCAAAGATCTAAATAAATTGAAAGATTTCCTGTATTCATGGGGTGGAAGATCTAATATTATTTTAAAAATTAACTGCTACCTGAACTTACACCCCATACAAAAATTAACTCAAAATGGAACACAGTCCTCATTGTAAAATTAAGAACTTAAGGGCTGGCCGAATGGCTCAGTTGGTTAAGAGCTCGCTCAAGAGTGTGAGCTGAGCTCTGAGCAACAGCAGTTTGATGCCCAGCCCGAGCTAAGGTGCCAACAGGTGGTAGGATGGCGTAGCTTCAAAAAAAAAAAAGAAAAAATATTAGTGACCTTAAGTGTAGGTAAAGACTTTTTAAATAGGACACAAAGCCCACAAAGTATAGAAGGAAAAAAAGGTCAACATACTGAACCTTATCAATTTTTGAAACTTCAAAAGACATGGTTAAAAAAATGCAAAAGCATCCACAGACTGAAAGAAAAGATCTGCAAACCACAGATCTTATTCTCTAACATAGGAAGTCCTCTAAGAACTCTTGTTATTTGCGACAATATGGGTGAACCTGGAAGGCATTATGCTAGGTGAAATAAGCCAGACAAAGAAAAGATAAATACTACATGCTATCACTTATATTTGGAATCTTTAAATAAAAAAGTCAAACTCATGAAAACAAAGAGTGGAAAAGTAGTTGCCAGGGATTAGGGAGGGACGGTGGGCGACATAGGGAGAGGCTGGTAAAGGGTACAAACTGTCAGGTCCAAGATGAGTAAGACTGCAGATCTGATGTAAAAGTGGGTGACACCACGCTGTCTAGCTGATATACGCTAAGTGGGCAGAGCTGAGACGTTTCCACACACACCGAAAAGGTGAGTGTGTGAAGTGATGGAAGTGGTGATGAACTGGCCCAGGGGAACACTTCACTATCTCACTATTTTGTCAATTACACCTCAATAAATCTGAAAAAAAGAACACATTTATAATGAACTAATGTGACTTTAAAAAATGAACAAGATGTTTGGACAAACATGTCACCCAGTAAGAGATGCAGATAGGAAATGAGCACATGAAAAGATGTGCAAGATGCAAATGAAAACCACAAGGGACACTGTCCACACACACTAAAAAGAATGGCTGTCATTACAATGTGTAAGCACCTCAAGTGTTGGGGAGCACGTGGCTGACCAGAGCCGGGGCACTGCTGTCAAGATGTGTGAACAGTACGACCACTTTGGAAACTATTTCCCTCCAAGTTAAACATGAATCTGCCAGAAGGCTCTGCCAATTCATTCTCAGGTACCGACCCAGGAAAATAAAAGCGCATGTGTGCACCGAGACTGACTTGTGCATGAATGTTCTCAGCAGCTATATCTGTAACAGCCAAAAATGGGAAAGAAAACAAATGTCCGCCAGCAGGTGACTCAATTAACAAATTTTGGCATTTCTATACAGTGGCATACTTCTCAGCAACGAAAGAGAACTGGTATACACAACAGCATGGAGAAATCAAAATAACTATGGTGAGTGAAAGATGCCAGAGGAAAGAGTATATACTGTATGATTCTATTCACATAAAATTCTAGAAAATGTTAACATCTCTAGTGACAAAAAGCAGATCAGCAATAGCATGGTAACAGTTAGAGGAAGGAAGGAATTACAAAGAAGCATGAAGGAACTTTTGAGGGTGATGGAATTGTTTATTATCTTCATTGTACTTGATAGTTCCTGAAATATATACATGTCAAAACTCATCAAACTGATGCTTTACATATGTGCTATTTATTGTCTGTCAATTATACCTCAATAAAGCTGTAAAAAAAAAACTCTCTCTCTCTCTCTCACACACACACACACACACACACACAATTATGGTAAGGGTAAGATAACCGTGCTTGGCAAGTTTTAAATGAGCCAGTAAAAATGCTGTCATCCTGGCACAGAGCGAACACTTGATACGCGTCACCGTCTGGTACAACAACTGAAAAAGCACTTGGGTAACTAAGCCAATGTTCAAGGCACCGAAAACATACCTTAGCTTCTTCCTCTTGAGCTTTTTTAACAATTGCTTGTAACTGCACCTCTCGTTTAAATTCAGCATGGAGTAATTTCTCTTCCATCATTCTACGTCGTTGATCTAGCAATTCTTCCTTCCATTTCCGGACATCTTTTTCCTATATACAGTGAATTATCACATCATCACTTTCAGCACACAGTCACGTAACAGCAGTGCACACTGATAAACAGCTCAGGAATTCCAAAGTCTAGACCCTGGAAAGAGTTAGTGGAGCATGGATCATGAGAAAGTATGGATTTTAAAGACAGACTGCTGGAGTTCAGTTCTACCTTGGTAACTTGCTAGCTATGTAAAACGGGCGGCTTTTTAAGCCTATGTCTCAGGGTCCTTATCCAGAACTAGAGAATAATAGCAATACCTAACTCACAGGACTGCTGTCAAAATTGAGTCAATATATGTACAACTCTCAGAACAGTACAGGAGACATCACTCAATAGAAACATTTGTTATTGTTACTATACTACACTATGAGTCCATTTAATATGAAAATAGTATATATTTCTTATCCTTATAGGCAAATAAGTAATTTTATCCTAAAGGTTGGAAAATGTGAGAAGTCTAAAAAAAATCATTTATCTGCATAAGAAACATTCTCTAAAGCAAAGAGAGGGTTTTGCTACAGGAGACAGAGATATTTTCGTTGCCTTCAGTTCCTTAAAACAATATCACACAGAAGTAAAAGACTTGTTCTGTGCTCCAGGAAATCAGATCCAGCACCAAATCAGATGTTGGCTGAACAATAGTGGGAAAGAAATGAACATTTCAACTGAATTTTAGCTACACACTGACATGTTTAACCACCTAAGAAAGTATAATGCAGAAACAGCACTGGATTAGAAGCTGGAAGACAGGTCCTAAAAGCCCTAGCTAAGGTCATGTGACGCTGAAAACAGCACTCTGCCTCTCCTACACTCAGTTTTCACATCTGTAAAATGGGGTTCAGTACCTGTTCAATTCTGTGTACCTCAGAGATACTGTGCTGATAAGTGAGACCACGTATGGGAAAATGTTGAAACAATACCCCTTATACAAACGCATGGTGGGATTTCTTATTAACAGTAATCAAAGGGACACCTACATTGATGGGAAAATTAAACCAGACAACCTCGATGCATGACTTCAAGAATTAATCTCCAAATTATGGGAGGTTATATTACATATTGAGAAAATAAAACTGCAATTTTATTTGTATTAGAAACACAGTAAGAAGGGGAGTTTGTGGCTGTGTTAGAGCATTTCTCTAAAGCTGAAAATGAAATATTAACTCTTATAGAACAAAACATGGAGACTGTTTTTTATATTTGATCTATTCATTCTAAATGATTAAAATAAAAATCATGACAAATTCTTACATTCCAGTAAAGAGAAAAATCACTGAGTTTCTTCCTTCCCCAGTCAACTTTTCTACTGTACTAAAGAGAATCTTATGCTACCTCGTTTTGTAAAATATTCAAATTATTTGGTCCAATTATCTCTCCCACACGTGAAATACAAATTATGCACAACAATGGTATTTTTCGCCTGTGCATACAAGACTCCTTCCAAGTGCCAGAGGTAATGAAGGGGCACCCCTCTCCTGGAAGGAACGCTCAGGTGCTGTTGTCATGCTGTGTCAGGTCCTTCAGTGCACCAACTCCACGAGGGCTCCCATGATCCCAGGCACGTGGTTGTCAAACTCCCGTGTTGCCCCTCCCACACTGTATCAGGACCGCGACCAACAGAACACAGCACACGTGATGGTAGTCACTTCCGAGATTAGGGTATAAAACACAGCACTGCTTCCACTTTGGCAGCACCCCTGTTCCTTCTTCCTCAGACTACTTTCTGTGGGGAAGCCAGTGGGCATGTCATGAAGAAAGGCCCACTGGGCAAGGGACTGAGGTCTCTGGCCAACTGGTAAAAGGACCTGAGGCCTGATAACAAGCACAGGATTGAGGCTGGAAGTGGATCCCTGACTGCTGCCCCCGCCGACGGCTTGCACACCTCGGTGGGAGAGGCTCTGAACAAAAATCACTAGGCAAGCCGCTCCTGCTTTCCTCGCTCACAGATCACTGTGACCTAATAAATGTGTGCTGTTTCCAGCTGCTGAGTTCTGAGGGCGTCTGTCACGTAGAATACATGACTGTCTGCTATCTGTGAGTACAATAAAAATGGCTATGGCCTGAGCAACAGGCATCCTAGAAATACGCTGCACCCCAGTGCCACATTCAATGATCGAACAGGTTAATAATTACAATTGTCATTTTATAGATGAAGAAACTGAAATGAATATTGTTCAGCAACTCGCCCAGGGCAAAACCAGGAGCACTGGACCTGGCTGGTCGTTTCCACTGCCCACGTTCTTTCCACTATTCCACACTGGTCAGAAGTGACACTGCTCCAAATACTCGAACACTCTCTTCTAGAAATCTCTTTGGTGCCCCACTTTTTCAAACCTGATAATATGAAGCTCAACACTGTCCTGCCAAGTCATTCTACACTTCGCACAAGACTCCGCAAGGAAATCCTGCAGTGAAAACGACAAGGTGCAGCTTCAATAATCCAGGGCAAACCTGCCAAACACCACTTATTAGCTATTTTAGGGATGACAAATTCTTTTTATATTTTTTACAGTAACTCTCTGTAATTCACTAGACATAAATGCTTTTGTTTCCTAGAATTTATTTTTATAGTTGTCTTTATAGTTGTTTTAGTTTCTCTTGGACCAGAAAGAAAGGTCAAACTGAAAACAAGCCCATCGATTTAAGGCTATCATAATTTCCTAAATATTAAAAACTCACCCTTTCTAACAATTTCTGAAGCTTTAATGTTTTCTCTTCACGTAACTTTTCCCTTAGCTGCTGTGCTTTCATTTGTTTTTCTTCGTGTTTCTTCTTAGATTCTGCAATTGTTCTATTAATACAAACAAATGAACACTAATGTTTACATAATAAAACCACAAATGTTTTCTTTAGTCTTTGAAAGTTCTTAAGATAAATATAAAAAGTACACAAAACTCATTTGATCTAACATTTCAGGAAAACACGGTCCCTTGTCCTTGGGTCTGGGACTGTCCTGATTAAGGTGCTTCCAAATGGTACATAGCAGCTCTATTTACTAGTCAAGACTGGCCAGTTTCCCTCCTGTGAAACAATGCAAATCACTTTCAAAGGCCAGACCTTTTACGAGATGGGGAGGAAAGCTTTTCATGCATGTGAATTCCATGTCCTGGAGGTCTAGCAGGTTCCTCTTCTACAATATCCCCCCAGGATGTATTTTGGCGCCAAGATTCCCGAGCTGTTCGAAAGAAAGAAAACCGCTGTTACTGTTTAAGCACATCGTTCTATAAAACTAACAATTGAGAACAGACTTTAAAAGGCATCAGCATTCCACTCCCAATTATTCCTTTTACATGGAAATTCATGTTGAGATACCTATTTTATACCCCACTGCCTGTACACACAACACACACAACACACACAATACCTTCGTAATCTGCAAGGACATCGTTCCAGTCCATAGACACACCACAGAAAAACACACTCCCACTGCCCATGCTGGCCTGCAACATAACAAGGAAAAGGAAAAAGCAAGTATTCGAATGCAATTGTAACCTTAAAAAATGAACAACTATACATGAAATTTTTCTACCTGTAGCCAATGTATTTCATGTCTCAAACAGTTCAAAACTAGAATAAAGCTACATACCTCTTGTAGTCACAATATCAAGTTAAAAATACCACAGCCTAAACATTTTAAGAGAAAGACAAATCTACCTGCCATTTAATAGTAGAGACAAATCAAACAAATTTTTAAAACCCATAGCAGCCTATACTATCACAATATACTCTAATATACTATAATAATGTGGTGTAGTAGTACTACATAAATTCTAACATATTCAGAGCATACATCAAAGAGCTCAAGATTATTTTGGGGGCATTAAAATTTTATAGAAAAATATCTGAAAGATTTACAGTTACTTTTATTCTTTAAGAAATCCCCCTGGGTCAGCTGAGTGGAGCAGGGGTTAAGCGCTGGCTTCAGAAGCCAGTGGCCCCGGTTCGGGTCCCACATATGAGGGCCAGTAACACTGCCCTCAAAAAAAAAAAGAAATCCCCCTCATCAACACATATATCTGGAGCACTTAGTGACAGCGTGGCAGTGTATCATTTGCTTTTTTTTTAGAGGGCAGTGTCACTGGCCCTCATATGTGGGACCCGAACCGGGGCCGCTGGCGTCCCAAGCCAGCTCTTAACCACTGCGCAACTTGGCCGGCCCATCATTGGCTCTTTTTATCAGAATAGAAAAAGTAAAATACCTTAGATTCTTCTTCAATCTCTGTAATTAAATCTGAGTAATGTTTAGTTCTTAGTTTCTCTGAGATTCAATTTCTTGATTTGTAAAAAGAAAATAACAACTACTGACTTACCAAATGCATTATGTTAAAAAACAGTAATGGTAAAGTGCTAAAATAAAATTGACTACTGTTTACTGTATGTCTCAATCACATGGAATAATAATGTCATTACTGAAGAATATTTTTTAAAAATAATTTTAAGTAGGACTAGATGAACTCTTGGTCCTTGTGACCCTAAGAGTTTTATTTCTGAATATAACTTTATTTGAACAAGTAGGTTAAAAATTCTAAAAGCTCACAGAAAAATCGCTGTCATTGTCAGTTTCAATATTAATGTCATTGTTTTCTTCTGCCTCGATTTCCCTAGTTAGCTGCTCCTCTTCAGCAATAGCGCTAGCAATGGCTTCTTCATTGGCCTTTTCTAGACGATCTGCTAGCTCCTCTTTTTTGGCAAGAACTTCTGCCATAGACTAGAAAGTTAAAAACAAGCAAACAGAATAAAGAATCGTCACTTGTCTTCAAAAGTTAAATACTCATTTCTTTATGTTCCAATCACACCCACAACACACACATAACAGAGCACGGGTCCAGAATTGTAAACCCTGCATCCAGCACAGGCTCAGCCACTTGCTAGCTGTGTGACTTGGAAGTTTCCTAAAACCAAGAATCTATTTTTATATTCCATAAAACGGTACAATAATCCATGACTTACCTTCTTTACCAGACTGCTGTGTATAAGATACTGTGAAGTTACATAAATAACAGTTATTATTATTGACAGTGTGAATTTCATTTCAGTGCAAATATTCAAGTTATAGATCACATCTCTTAAAAATAAAAGAAAAAAATACTATAAAGGGAACACAGAATTTTTGTTGTAATGGTGACATCTTCTGAATATCTACACACCTAACTTAAACATATGCAATAGAAATAGTGCAAATAATACTCATCAGAATCGTTAATCAATAAATCCCTGCGATAAGTTAAATATGTACACTATAGACCCTACAGCAAAAACTCAAATAACAAAACAAAGAGTTATGGCTAATAAGCCAATAAATTAGATAAAATAGTTATTAAAATATAATTAACCCGAAAGAAAGGAAAAAGGAGCTGAGGAGATGACTCAGAGGGAAAACAATGAGTGAGATGGCAGATTTACAGGAACCATCACCCAGAAATGGTGAATCACATCACCCAGAAATAATCTAAACACCTCAATAATAGAGATTGTCTAATTGGATAAAAAGCGAGATCCAATCATATGCTACCCATAAAAAAAACACACGAATTTAAACGGGAGAATATAAACAGATTACAGGTAAAAGAGACACGATACTAACACCATTCAAAAGAAAGCGGAAGTGGGCCGGCCGAGTGGCGCATTGGTTAAGCGCTGGTTTGGGGATGCCAGCAGCCCCGGTTCGGATCCCACATGAGGGCCAGTGACACTGCCCTCCACAGCTAACAACAGCTCCACCTGGAGCTGGGCTGCGAGCCCTGGCAACGGTGTAGGCTGCAGTCCCTGCTGCAGTGGGCTGCCATAGGCTACAGTGAGTGGCCGGCAGCCAGCATGAGCAGCTGGCAGCCAGCGTGAGCTGCCAATAGCCGCAGTGAGTGACAGTCCAGAGGCCGGCAACGGATCTGCCTCATCCAGAAAGAGCGCAATGACAATACCAACATGGGCCAGTGAAGCAACGTCCTCCGCAACTAGACTGAAGAACAAAAGGACAATAACTAGTCTGTTCCCCTTCCCTGATTCCCCAACGCTGCTCCCCTCCCCCAATTCCCCAATAAAAAAATCTTTAAAAAAAAAAAAAAAGGAAAGAAAGAAAGAAAGCGGATGTATCAATCTCAGACACAGCAGATTTCAGAGCAAAAAACATCACGAGCCATAAAGGTCATTTCGTAATGATAAAAGGGTTAATTCATCAAAAAGACAAGACAATCAATAACGCTTATGGACTTAACAACACAGCTTCAAAATACATGAACAAAAACCTGATAAAACTGCAAAAGAAAAGAAAAACCTAATGAGAATGTCAAATGGTGCAGGCACTTTGGAAAAGTTCCTCCAAAAGGTTCAATGTAAAGTTTCCATCAATATGACCAGCAACTCCACTCCTAGATCTATGCCCAGGAGAGATGAAACCATATGTCCATGTGAAAACTTGTGCACATATATTTAAAGCAGCAGGACTCATAATAGCGAAAAAGTGGAGACAACCTTACTGTCCATCACCTGGTAAGGGGATAAAACGTAGAGTATTGTTTGGTCATGTAAAGAAATGAAGTACGGACTGCCACAGGCTAAAACACAGAGGAACCTTGAAAACAGGCTGAGTGAAACAAGCCAGTGAGAAAGCATCACGTATTGTATGATGACTTCTGTAGGAAGCATCCAGACCACGCAAATCTATGAAGACAGGAAGCAGAGGAGAGCTTGTCGAGGTCTGGGCGGTGGGGTGAGAGGGAGCGGCGGTTAATGGGGAGGTACTGGATTTCCTTACGCAGTGATGAAACGGTCTACATCTGATTACGGTGATGTTTGCAGGACTCCAAATATACTAAAAACCACTGAATTATACACTTTAAAAGGGTAAACTGCATGTTACTTATTATAATTGTATCTCGATAAAGTTGTTTACAAAAAAGATATATCCACAGTTATATCCAGAGATCGCCATACCCCTCTTTCAAATGACAGAAGAGGAATCAACACTGGGCATAGATAGAGGAGACCTGGGCATTATTATCCACAAAACTGACCTCCATGCTTTCCCAACAGAAATGAAAACAAATGTTCAAAACAAAGACAAACGTTCGTGGCACCAATACTCGCAACAGAGAACCGGGAAAAACATGGCAGCAACTGAATGGACGAACGTACTGTGTTACATGCGCACAACACAGCACTCCTCCAGGCAATAAAAAGGATGAGCTACTAACATACACAACTACATGCATGGAGCTCGAAATAATTACGCTGAGTGAAAGAAGCCGCACAAAGATTACATTATTCCATTTACACAAAGTTCTGAAAATGGCAATTAATGTATAGTGACAGAAGGAAGACAATGACCTGAGAAGAGGTTACAGGGAATTGGGCAGCAAGGGGAATGTGATATGTTCATTCTCTTCACTGAAGTGATGACTTCCTAGGTATAAACGCATGTCAAAATTTATCAATTTGTGTCTTTCACATATGTGAAGTTTACTGAAAATCAGTTATATCTCAATGAAGGTACTGCGGAATGCCAGTGCCTGAGCCCCGGCCCATCAATGAAGCAGTGAGCGCTGGGCACAGGCAGGCATCTTCCTTACGATTCCCCTCCCCCGTTCCGCCTCAGGTGTCTCTGTCCGCTGCCCCCACAAAACACACAGGGGTCTCCCTGGGGAACAGAAGGGGGGTGAGGGAGTTCAGATGAGAGACTAGTTCTGTGCATCATAAGTGTTTTCTCTATGAACTCTAGATTAATACAGAAACTGACTATTGCTAACGTGCCACACAAACATTACAACTAACAACAGTGAACGCAAATATTAAAGTTGAATATATTTAACTTTGCAAAAAGTAGGTTCCCACATGAATCTAGTTCCTCAATTTTACCTTCCCTAAAGTACATTTCTATGTAGTCTCTGAAGACCTGAAAAGGTCTAGTAGTAGGAGAGCTTATGGATGAAATGATGATTCAATTATACATCTACAAGTCTTACTATTTTCACACTGTGAAATTCAAGTAATTATCTGTATACATCATCATGTTTTAAATTTCCACATTTCCAGAATTTGAAATTTCAGTAAATCTAAAAAAATAGTTCCATGGTAGCTAGGTTTTCTATCAGCACTTTCTTACAGTGCTGGCAAAAGATGATCTTAAACAGAAAGGTTCTCAGTGAGTTTTTGCTTTAGTTTCTGTTAAATAAGAGACGAGATTGCTGTGTGACTTTGAACCACTGTGTAACCACACTGTGCTGAGAAAGAAAAGAAAGTGGTCTCACGGCTGCTACCATTCTCTATAACCCGCCACTCAGAACCTGACCACCCAGTGCTCATCCAGGGCAACTCACAGAATTATCTCCATCAAGACAAATTAGAAAGTTTAAGTCTTGATTTCAAATTCCTCTAAGACCTCTAAGAATATATTAAAATTCATATTTAAAGCAGGGCTTATTTTCTTTCAAATATGTAAATTTGACCCTCAATATAACCAAGAGTTTTCAATATTCTACCACAAGTTTATTTACATACGTAATCAAAACGAAAATGAGGAGAGGAGCATTTTTAAATAATTATTTTATGCTTATTTAAGTATGGGATCTTTTTCCTCTTCTGAAATTTGATTCTTACAAAATCAATTTGCAAAATAAATAATTTAATATATCTAACTATGGGCCGGCCGAGTGGCTCAGTTGGTTAAGAGCTCGCTCAAGAGTGCAGCTGAGCTCTGAGCAACGGCGGTTCGATGCCAGCCCGAGCTGAGTTGCCGTTGAGCTGCCAACAGGTGGCAGGATGGCTCAGATTAATATATCTAACTATGAAAACAAAAACACAAATAGCACCCCATATACATTAAACACACTACTTATATGACCATGATTATGTTCAATGTTTAAAAACATTCACACTAAAAGACCCAAGTTAAAAAAATGAAATTGTTCTTTATTCCTTATTAAAGGAATCTGAATATTTGGTTTTCTTATTACCATAACCCTTATTTCTCCCTTAATCGATCCCTATCAAGTTTCACCTATATCTAATTATTCTCTCTTTAAGATGTGTAATTTGGTCTAGTACATCTTACAGCATGGTAAAACATAAAGTTTTGAAAGAAATTACAGTATACAGTGGCCATTAAAAAATAAAATTTGAATACTTTTTCTCAACAACTTTTTATATGTGCCTATTTCTTTTGAAAGTTACTTTTTTTTTTTTTGAGGGCAGTGTCACTGGCCCTCATATGTGGGACCGAACCGGGGCCACTGACTTCCCAAGCCAATGCTTAACCATCATGCCATTCAGCCGGCCCTGAAAGTTACTTTTTAAAGAAAGCCAGCATGACCTATTCTGGACTATCCACAGGTCAAGTATCTTAATACTAAAGTGGGAAATAGGAAGACAGCGGCAGAAATAAGTAGTCATCCAAAACCATAAACCTATAAATAATCAGTAATTAATGCCTTTTTAAAGATTCTGCAATGGGGACGGTAAATAAATTTCATCGTAAACACCAGCTCCAAGCAAATGACAGCAGCAGCTGTCTGAAGTACTGTGTCAAGAGAATTTTTAAAACCAAGTCCAGTAGGCACCATTTCTCATGTCAGAGTGCTAGATATTGATGAAAAGCTTGTTACACGTCTTAATGCTAGACTAAAAACCAGTGATCAAATCACATACAAATTGAGTGATTTTGGAAAGTTATTTAACTCTCACAGTCTCATTTTCTGCCTCTACAAAGCAAGAAGAGTTTTAACTATATTGAAACAGTTGCTATGAGAATAAAATGTTAAAATGAAATAATATATGTTTTGTGAAAAAATGCTTTGTAAAGTGTAAAGTAATACACAATACAATTATTATTGGGGTTTATTCCTCAATAGTAGATTCCTGAGTTAATACATGTACTCAGAGTTCTGATAAGTTGCTCTTACCAAGTTAGCAGCACTCACATTTGAAATATCTGAAGAGTCCATTTCACTTTCCATCCTTGCTTTCTCTGCTGAAAATTTGTCTTCACTTGTATGCAAAGGAGGTGTGCCAGCTTGCTGAGTAATTGAAACACAGTCTGTATCAACATGAACAGGGAGTATTTCAGAAGTTCGCACAGAATTGTCTTGTAAGATACTACTGCCAGAGTTCTTGACATCATCGAATGTACTCGCTGTGAACTAACAAAACATATTTACAGAATGAATCAGAGATAATAAAAAATAATCACCAATTTCTCCACCTCAGAAAAGCTGATTCTGCTTAAACTATCAACTGCGAAGTAGCAGCTGACCAGCTGATGGACAAAGCACTCATCTTTTTTGTATGTTTCAAGTGTAAGAAAAGTAGCTACCAAGCAAGCAGCCTCAGTTTTTACTTCCGCACCTCCAATGCATAGGGTTTTGTCTGAGTGCTTTAAAAAGCTAAGCAGCATATATTGTAGTTATATTTCACTTCAGCAGCCTGCTCGAGATGAGCGCTTTTAAGATATGCCTCACGAAAGATATCTAGTCACAAGCATATTTTCTCATATTCAAATAACTGACGGTATTTATTTACATGGTTTTTGTGAACACTGTCTTATCAGATGACCAACATATATACTTCCAGAGTATTTTACTCAAAAATATGAAACGTGTTCTCTTCAGATAACAAACATTAAAACAACCTCCGAGTATCTTTCATGAAGACCCAACGTGGTACATAATACCAATCCTCAGATCCAAAGGAGAAATACACCATAAAAGAGTGCAATACATCTCAGCATGCAGCCTCATTTGCAAATCATATTCTTAGATTTTGACATCCCCCAATGCCCCTTTAGGAATATTTAACACATATCCAACAGAAATGTGAAAACAATCGAAAATAGATACAACATTGCAGTAGGCCAAATACATATCCATTTTTAAAAATTCATCTAGCTTAATGAATAGAAACAAGCCTTTAAATTCACTTTCAGAGTACAGAAAGAATGCTGCTGTGTTTCCCAATTACACTCAGAGTAATGAGCTCCAAGTAGAACTAAAATCTAAAATTTTGAATTTAAAACTCACATCACTACTTAAATAAACATTAAATATTGCAGTGGCTATAAAACACACAGTTTGATTAATTATTTATATAAATATTAAACTTGGCCAAGTCTTATAAACTACTTTAAAAATTCTATTGGTCAGAACTTAAAGAGTCTAAAAGTGTGTTGTTTTAGCATAAGCATTATTTAAATTGTATCACATTGTTTATATTGCTATCAACATTATCTATACATCAGTCACCATGGTTTATAATCTTCTTGGCAATATTTATATTAGCATTACTGATGTTTACAATATGGTCAACACTGTTTATTAAAAATCAGTATCATTTATATAACAAAATCAAGTCTCAACTATAAAATAATGTTGAAAAGTTATGTAAATATGCTATTTCCATGTTTAGAATGACAATGGAGAAAACAAATCTGATCATTAACTTGGCCACCATCAGAAGTGAACTTTTATACTGAAATAGTTTAGCAATAGTTTAATATCTCAAAAGTTTTATGTATGGATCATTCCTGAAATCCCCAAGTCATATAAGTTTATTCATTACACAAAACCAGCAAAATTTTGATACTGTTAAATTTTATAGCTAAAATACACATCAGCAAAAATGCTTGATATTTGTTAAGTGATATAAAAAGTAATTTCTTCATCAATTTTACCTATATTAAATAGTTTCTTGAAGTTATATCCAACAAATATCTACTAATTATTTACTATGTATCTAGGACGCTGCTCCATATTGCAGGAAATTAAAAGACAACATAAGGTACTGCCTGCCAGGAGCTTCCAATCTCACGTGGGCATTAAAAAAACATACATGAAAGGGTTAGAGAACATCATGAAACAATGCAGGATTAAGAGCCATGGTCATCAGTCATCAACAGAGAAAACACGGGAGTAGTTTCCAATAAAAATAAATGTCCTACTATAGGTAAAAGGAGGGAATTTTATAAAGCAGATGCTACTCTAGACTGAGAAATATTACAAGTATTTTATAACCTTTTTACTAGCCCTTGTATCATATCAAAAAACGCCTCTTATATTTCATCAGTCATTTTACATAAACTAAATGAACATGCATCTTTATGCAAACAAATGTCTAAAAAATGCATTCCTTGATCAAATACGTAAAATAAATTTCAAATGACTAACAGATGAAGTACTGGAAATGATCATTTTAAATAATTATATTAAATATGAGCAAATTAGTAAATTACCGCCCAGAGAATAGTCGGTAGTACTGTTATAACTATGGATGGTTTCAGATGGGTCCTAGGCTTGTGGGGAGATCACTTCGTAAAGTATATGTCTAATCTGATTGCAAGAAGTAAAAGTGGAACAGGTTGAAAATGATTCTTACTTGCCTCATTATTTTTAGTGACAGTCCAGATGAATGAAGAAGACACCACTTTAACCAAGTAAACGACAAATGTGCAAACTGAGGTCATGTGCCTCTAGACATGACGCGAAGGACAATCCTTTTGTGTCTGGCAAAACTGCACAAGCTAGGGCGTGTAAAGTACTGCCCAGAGAATATAGTCGGTAGTACTGTCATAACTATGGATGGTTTCAGATGGGTCCTAGGCTTGTGGGGAGATCACTTCGTAAAGTATATGTTTAATCACTGTGTTGTACACCTGAAACTAATATAATATTGTATGTCAACTGTGATTTAAAATTTTTTAAAGTTTTTTTAAATGCATAAGCTAAACTGAATAATGAAGAAACAAACTGAAGGACACTGTACACACAAAAAAAACTGAAATGTATTCTGCAAAATATTAATGTGAAAGACAAAGATCGGCTGAATAATTGTTCTTGGTTAAAGATATTAAAGAAACAAAGCCAGATATAATGTGTGGTTCTAGATTGGATCCTGAGTCAGGGGGGAAATTCTATGAAGAAATTACTGGGAGAAGTGGAAAATTTTGAATATGGACTATAAGTTAGACAAGAATGTTATATAAATGTCAAGTTTCATGAATTTTATAATTATAATGTGAATATGTAAAAGTTTTCTTTTTCTTTGGAGATACATGCTATAGTGTTTGAAAGTGAATGGTTATGTTTGCACATTACTGTCAGATGTTTCACACAGTATGTGTGTGACATGTAAATCGCGAGAAAAAAGGTGGCAAATGTGACTCTGCGTATCTAGGAAACGGCTATGGGAGAATTATCGTTCTATTGTTACAACTTTTCTGTGGATTTGAAATTTTTCCCAATGAAAGGTTAAAAACGAAGCAGAAAATTAAGACATGCCAGAATACACTTATCCATTATAAAAGTTCAGTAAAAGGATTTTCAGAATGTACTACCTGGGTTCTTTCAGCAAGAGGACGGTCGCAAGAGTATAGTGAGTCTTTGGGCCTAGCGTCTATAATATCGGAAGGTCCATCTCCAACAAATTCACCTTTCTGTATGCTTTCGTCAGGTAAAAGACGTACATTTTCTTTATCACTGTCATCCTTTGGCCTTAAAGCTTCTGTTGAAACCTTTGGTGTCACTGCTGCTGATCGTGACCGAACTGGCCTTCCTCTCTGAACAGTCTCCCACCCTTCGGCATCTTTCCGTTCTGTGCAATCGAGGGAAGAAAATAAAGATTTCTTTGGATGATAACAATTTTCAAAAACCTGTCTGGTAAAAGTATTTCCAATCTAATTCCATTAAATATAACATACAAACATGGCACAACTTAGTATGTGCCGTGTGTGTTTACATAGATATACATAATTCTCTGTCTCTTTCTGATCCCTACAACTACGCTGTGGGGTAGGCATGATTATCCCTATTTTACAAACAACAGAACTGATATTCATATTAAGACTGACTTAAGGCCACATTCAGAAAGGACTAATAAACATTTATAGAGTGTAGAGTGTGTACTGTGTGTCAGCACTCTTCTAAGTGCTTTACGTATAGTAACACTAAATCTTCACAACCGCCCTGTGAGTGCTAGCTTCCCCATTTTATCCGTAAGGAAACTGAGACAAAGAGGGGTTAAGTAATTTGCCCAAGTCACACACTCAGTGAATTTTTCAAGATGCAAGCTGGTTCTAGTGTTCGTGCCCAATGGCTAAAAAAACTGTCTCTCCATCTCTTAAAGAGTCTAACACAGGGCCAGCTCCAAAGTCCAAGTTCTTTCCTCCATCCCACTACTAACAACATCCCTTAACTTAGGAAAAAAAACTATTTCAATAATAAGACTACAGAACGTTAACTGAAGGATCTAGTTCAATATTTCACCACACACAGAAGGAAACAGAGGGCCTGTATCCAAAGTCACACAGAACAGACTAAAATAAATAAGAATCTTCTACTAAAAAGTTTCAGAATGTCACAACCTGAGGTGTGAATATATATCATGATGTATCTAGCCATGATTTTTAAATTTTATGGGCTAATTGTAGTGTTTCAAAATCAGTATAAGACTTCCAGTTCCGTCTGGTCCAGATGGAGCGGCCTACTTCATCTCTGCATCCTCCTTACCACCTGAAAGGCTGGACAGCACACAAACGAAGCACAGCAAGGTCCAAGAGACAGGAAGGAGTCGGTGGACTGTGTAGGGGCTCGAACAGCAGCACAGCATACGCTGAGTTCTCCGGGTGTCCTGTGGCTTCTTACAGATTCCAGACAGGACACTGAAACCCTCCAAACCAGAGGGACCAACAGGCAATGACAAGGCAGGCATCAGCAAAACCAGCGTGGCCCATTAAACAGAAAACTTCTGGAAAAATTCATTCAAACATCACTGTAAACCTCGCTTCGAACCCCCCACCTCCCCTGACCCCAGTTTCAAGAGGGGTAAGCATGAAGCTGAACTCCCACTATCCATCTAGCAGAGACACGTGGTGGTCCAATTCAGCCAAGTCACATGGCGAGCTGAGCTTCCACCTCCAAAGGGCATTAACCAGACTAAACAAGGCCCCCAAAACTGAAGCTTTGGCCACCCCACTGTCCCTCGCCCCACTGTCAGTGTGGTCAAGTGGGAAGCTGAGCAGCAACGACACTGAATGAGGCCGCGGGAGTCAGAACTCACAGGTAGACACTGGTCCTCCACAACCCCAGCGTCAGCAGAGCCCACCGGTGAGCAGTCCGTACCTCCCCTCAGCAAGGACACAGCATAAACTAGGACTAGTCAGTACCGCCCTTCCCCTCCGCCCCGAGTGTCCACAGCGCCCGGTAGAAAGCTGCGCTTCCATCCTCCCAGCATCCATGTGGGAGAACCAAGTGGTGGGAGGCAGATTTACTCGGCCTTGGGGGCCCGCTTCCCTCAGGAGCTAAGATCCCACCCCGCCCTACAGCAACCAGACGGACAGTCGGTGCCCCCTCACTCTGCCCCTCCTCGGGGTCAATGGGACCCACAGTAGAGCTGAGCTTGCACCACCGTAACTGCCAAGGAAGTGGGGAAGTCAATGCGCCGGATTTCCTGGAAATGTGTCACAGAGACCAAGAACAGTGTCTCGGGGATCTGCGGCCAATCACAGAGGTACCATTGTGTCATCAGAGTCCCAGAAACAGAGGGGAGAGAGTGTAGGGCTAAAGAAGTATTTAAAGAAAAAATGGCTGAAAACTTCCCAAACTTAGTGAAAGGCATAAAGCTACAGATCCAAGAAACTAAGAAACAAATCCTAGGAAACTCAGGCAAAAACACATACAACTTTTAGGAAACACAGAAGACAAAACTTTCTAACCGATGGCTAGACAATGAGTTCTTAGATGGACACCAAAAGCATGATCCATAAAGAGAAGAGCTTGTAGACCTCATCAAAATTGACAATTTGTCCTCTGCAATGTGAGGAGAATGAAAAACAACAAACTGGCAGAAAACATCCAAGAGGACGATGTCTCAAATATAGACAGAATTCTCAAAAGTGAACAGTATTATTACTAACAATCCAACTAGAAAATGGGCAAGAGACATGAATAAACATTACACTGAAGAGTATAAACAAATGGCAAGTAAGAAATAAAAAAATTTCAGGGCCGGACAAGTGGCACAGTGGTTGAGCACTGGCTTGGGACGCCAGTAGCCCCAGTTCGGGCCCCACATATGAGGACCAGTGACACTGCCCTCAAAAAAAAAAAAAAACTGCAAGGAGATATCACTACCTACCTATCAGAACACCTAAATATAGTGATAATACTACATGCTAATAAGAGATGGGGAATGTGGGGTTACAGGGGTGTTAAGTAAAAGGCATGAATTTTTCTTTTCAGACTTATTGATATAATTGACATATAACACTGAATTAGCTTAAGGTAGAAAACATAATGTCTGAATCAAGTACATGGGAAATGATTACCAAATAAGTGAAGTTAACACCCATCACCTCACAAAGTTACCAGTTTTTTTCTTTTGCCAACGACAGTCACCATGCTGTGCAGTCTATCGGAAGAACTTACAGAAATTTGTACCTTTTAATCACCTTCTCCCATTTTCTCCCACCCCCACCTCCGGCAACCACTAATCTGTTGTTTCTAAGAGTTCCTTTTTTCCTTAGATTCGACATGTAAGTGAGATCACACAGTATCTGTCTTTCCCTGACTTATTTCACTTAATATACATGTCATTCCCTCGAGGTCCATCCATATTGTTGCAAATGGAAGGAGTTCCATTTTTATGGTGGAATAACATTGCACACACCACACAATTTTTTTTATCCAGTTATCCATCGATGGACACTTAGGCTGATTCCATGTCTTGGCTGTTGTAAATAATGCTGTAATAAACATGGCAGTAGAGCTATCTCTTCGGGATAGTGATTTTGTGTCCTTTGGATATATACCCATATCATATGGTTGCTCTATTTGAATTTTTTGAGGTACCACCATACTGTTTCCACAGTGGCTGCACCAATCTGCAATCCCACCAACAGTGCACATGGTTCCATTTTCTCCACAGCCTCACCAGCACTTGTTATCTCTTCTTTGTTTGTTTAGTTTTGTTTTTTGTTTTTGAGGGCAGTGTCACTGGCCCTCATATGTGGGACCGAACTAGGGCTGCTGGCTTCTTCCCAAGCCAGCGCTTAACCACCGCGCCACTCGGCCGGCCCGTTATCTCTTCTTTTTGATGACAGCTATTCTAACAGGTATGAGGTGATATATTCTGGTTTTGATTTGCATTTCCCCAATGATTAGTGATTTGAACGCTTTTTCATGCACCTGTGGCCATCTGGATATCTTCTTTGGACAAATGTCTGTTAAGTTCCTCTACCTATTTCTTAATTAAATTGTTTGTTTTTTGCTATTGACTTGTACGAGTTGTTTATGTCTTTTTTGGATATCACGCCTTATCAGGTATATGATTTACAAATATTTTCTTCCATTCTGTAGGCTACCTTTTCATTCTGTTGGTCTCCCCTGCTGTGCAGAAGGTTTTATTTTTTTTATTTTTTATTTTTTTTTGAGGGCAGTGTCACTGGCCCTCATATGTGGGATCTGAACCGGGGCTGCTGGCCTCCCAAGCCAGCTCCCAACCACTGCGCCACTCGGCCGGCCCAACAATATTTTTTTGTTGTTTTTTTTTCTAGCTGAGCCATCCTGCCACCTGTTGTCAGCTCAACGGCAACTCAGCTCAGGCTGGCATCGAACCGCCGTTGCTCAGAGCTCAGCTCGCACTCTTGAGCGAGCTCTTAACCAACTGAGCCACTCGGCCGGCCCTATGTGCAGAAGGTTTTAGACTGATGTCATCGCACTTGTTTATTTTTGCTTTTCTTGCCTTTGACTTTAATGTCAAATACCAAAAAAATCATTGCCAAGATATTTCTTTTGGAGGTGAGGAAAATGTTCTATAAGTGACTGGGGTTATGATTGCACATATATGGGAATACAGTAAAAGTGGATGAACTGTATACTTTAAATGAGTGAATTGTATAATTGTACGGTATATGAATGGTATCTCAAAGGTAGTATAAAAAAATTAACATGATGAAATAAGCTGATTCCTGAAGCTTATATATATATATTTTTTTTTTTTTGAGGTCAGTGTCACTGGCCCTAATATGTGGGACCCGAACCGGGGCCGCTAGCTTCCCAAGCCAGCACTTAACTACCACGCCACTTGGCCGACTCAAAGCTTATTTTTTAAAAACTGCAAATCTACATTACTGTGAAAACTACATTTTTTTTTTCTGAGTATCACAGAATGGGAAGGAATTTTATTTCAAGGAAGAAAAAAAATACAAAGCACTTCATTCTTGTAAATTATTGTCCTATTTTTATTTTATTTTATTTTATTTTATTTTGAGGGCAGTGTCACTGGCCCTAATATGTGGGACCCCGAACCGAGGCCGCTGGCTTCCCAAGCCAGTGCTTAACCACTGCGCCACTCGGCCGGCCCTATTGTCCTATTTTTTAAAATAAAATGATTACATTCAATTTTGTATATTAGATTTTAAAATAAAGATTACGTAGAACCTATAATATTTTACTTCAAAAGTCTGCACTTTGAAATCTCTAAGGGGAAGTTATGTTTAAATTTGTTTTGTGTTTTTAAAAACTTTTTATTAAGAGGACTTTCAAATACACAAAAGAGAAAAAAAATTGGATTATGAACCCCATGTTCCAATCATCCAGCTTTAATAGTTATCAACATTCCTCTACTCTTATTTCATTTATTACCCCTTCCCTATTGTTTTTTTGAAATATTTTAAAACAAATCTTAGACATATCACTTCTCCTATAAAATATTCAGTATGAGTATTTAACGGGAATTTTTAAAAAATATAACAATATGACTATGGTAACCAATAAAATTATTAATAATACCTTAAATAATATAATATCTATTCTGTGTTCAATTTTCATCCACATTTAAGTTTTTAACAATTTAGTACATAACAATGTTATTCATTTCTGCTTTATCCTTTAAATATATGTATGAAAAATTACAAAATCAGCCGTATAAAACCCGCACATACCAAAAGAAAAAACAACTGAACTATGAAGTTAAGTGTAATAAAAGATTTTAGTTTCCAGCTAATTTAAGTGGCTCACCCTTAGGAGCACTATGATTAATAACTTTACGTTTTCAAGGAAAGAATTAACACCCCTCTTTGAAAGGAATACCACCTAAAACCTGGACCTAATCCATTAACCAATAAGGTGGCCAACACAAACATAAACCAAAAAATGGGAATAACTGAAGCAAGAGTGTATCAAAACGGAAATATAACAGGTCGCTAGACACTGTGAATTTACTTATGGACAAATTACATTTTCAATGAACCTTCAGTAGAAACTCTGTTGAAAAATTAGTCCCCTAGGGCCGGCCGAGTGGCGTATTGGTTAAGCGCTGGTTTTGGGATGCCAGCGGCCCCGGTTCGGATCCCACATGAGGGCCAGTGACACCGCCCTCTACAGCTAACAACAGCTCCACCTGGAGCTGGGCTGTGCGAGTCCCGGTGATGGTGTGGGCTGCAACCCCTGCTGCAGTGGGCTGCCATAGGCTACAGTGAGTGGCCCGCAGCCAGCGTGAGCGGCTGGCAGCCAAGCGTGAGCTGCCAATAGCCGCGGTGAGCGACATCCAGAGGCCAGCGACCGATCTGCCTCATCCGGGAAGAGCGCAATGACGATACCAACAGTGAAGCAACATCCTCCGCAACTAAACTGAAGAACAAAAAGACAGCAACTTGTCTGTTCCCCTTCCCCGATTCCCCAACGCTGTTCCCCTCCACCAATTCCCCAATAAAATCTTTAAAAAAAAAAAAAAAATCAGTCCCCTAATGAAGAATGTTTGTTGAGAATAGCAAATCATACAATTACGAACTGTTAGAGAGCTTCTAAACACTTAGAATAATCTTAGAAGTTCACAAAACTAAAAATTATATTTCATATCATAGTTTCCACACTCCAGAACTTGTACAATTTTTAAAATTTTACAAATGTCATTAATCAACTATCACTAAATTCAGGTCAATACAACCAGTGATCAAAAACCACTGGAATAATCCCAGCTTGACTGTGATTTGTTGTCATTTTTATTTAGCACTGTATTTAATTCACTAATATTTTTTATAGGATCTTTACAATAGTATTCAAGAAAAATGTTCTAGAGCCGGCCGAGTGGCACGGTGGTTAAGCGCTGGCCTGGGAAGCCAGCGGCCCCGGTTCGGTTCCCACATATGGAAAAAAAAAAAAAAAAAGAAAAATGTTCTGTTTTATTGTAATAACCTTGTTAGGTTTATAAAAACCTAAGGTTATGCTGCCATCATAAAATGAACTCTACTTTTTTATTCTCAGGAATAGTTTGGAAAGAATTATGTTATTTTTACTTTAAATTTTGGGAAGAATTCACAAGGAAAGCCTTCATTACCTGGCATTTTTTTTTTTGTAAGAAATGTTGAATTATAGACTCACATTTTTTCACATCTTTTTAAAAATTCTTTTATTGTGAAATATAGACGCACATTTTTTAATAAAGTTTTTCTAATTCTTGCTAGTTTTGTTACACTGTGTTTTTCAAAGAATTTAGTGTATAATACTGTTCATAATACCCTATTATCTTTTTAATATCTGTGGGCTCTCTACCAATGACCCTACTCACTCCTGGCATTACACCTTGTCTCTTCTTTTTCTTCATCAGTATTACTAGAGGTCTGTTAATTTTGTTAGTCTATCTGAAGAATGACCTTTTGGGCTTTGTTGATTTTCTCTATTCTCACCTATATGTTTTCCTTCCTTCTATGTTCTTTGGGTTTTAACTATTTGTTCTGTTCTACCTTCTTCAGGTGGACAAAGTGTGGATTTTTGGTTTTCTTTTCTAATATGTGCGACTGAGGCTAAAAATTGTTCTCAAAGCATAGCTTTATCTTAATCGCACCAGATTTTAAACATTTCCTTTTTTTTTTTTTTTAAACATTTTATTGGGGAATTTGGGGAGGAGAACAGCGTTGGGGAATCGGGAAAGGGGAACAGACAAGTTGCTGTCATTCTGTTCTTCAGTCTAGTTGTGGAGGATCTTGCTTCACTGGCTCATGTTGGTATCATCATTGTGCTCTTCTCGGGTGAGGCAGATTGGTCGCTGGCCTCTGGACCGGCTCTTGGCAGGTCACTGTAGCCCTATGGCAGCCCACTGCAGCAGGGGCTGCAGCTATGCCATCCCTGGGGACTCACAGCAGCCCAGCTCCAAGTGGAGCTGTTGTTCGCTATCTTGGCTGTAGAGGGCAGTGTCACTGGCCCTCATATGTGGGATTCGAACAAGGGCCGCTGGCGTCCCAAGCCAGCTCTTGACCAACGCGCCACTCGGCTGGCCCTAAACATTCATTTTCATTTCAGTCACATTTTCTAAATTTCATTGCGATTTCTTCTGACTCATGATTATTAGGAAATATATTCTAAAATTCCAAAAATCTGAGAACTGTATGGCTTTCTGGAAATGATTTGTAACTTAATTCCATTGTGTTGAGAGAGACAGAATGAGTTAAATCATCTGAAATTTGATGAAACTTGTTTAATGGCTTAACATGTGTCAATTTTGCTAACTGTTCCACGTGTGTTTGAATATGTATTATAGTGAAAACCATGACAAAGTAGCCTGTATTACAAGTAACCGTCTTTCCTCCAAATACAACTGGAAAAGCTAGACAAAATATATAAATGAACTGTTTTAAGGCACTGGGAAGTAACCAGTACAGGCAAGATATGAGGAACCACACTCCCTGAGGAAAGGGAAGGACAACAGCCTGCGACCCACATTCCCCCTGAATTCTCCCTGAAGACATCTGGAATTCACAGTGCAGGCTAAGTGAGCCCTCACAGAAACCAGCAGTCCTGTCTGGCTGAGACAGATACTGGAGCTCAATGAGTCTAAAGCAACTGGGACTTCAAGGGCAAAAATCTTGGAGAGGAGGGAACTGCAGGAAAGTGAGCCAAAAAGTCTGCATTCAATCTTCCCTTAAGAAGTCTGACAACTGCTAAGCTGTGCATATACAAGGGCAAGATTCCAAGACACCCACAGAAAGCAGCAGCTGTGATGCTAATGAGCTAAGCAGATCCTATAGCAATTGTACAGTGCTGGACACAAAAGTTGG
Source organism: Aselliscus stoliczkanus (assembly GCA_033961575.1). Lineage (NCBI taxonomy): Eukaryota > Metazoa > Chordata > Mammalia > Chiroptera > Hipposideridae > Aselliscus > Aselliscus stoliczkanus. Next base: position 20,929,703 of record CM066741.1, read on the forward strand.
CAAACAGGAATGTAGTGGCCGTGGCAAACACCCCAGGTTTTCAGCTGACACCCGAAAAAGAATAAAGACCAAACTAAAACATATCAACTTGAATAAAATCTCAAACCAAACCTCAACAGAATTAAGGTGATCTGCTTGTACTGTATCTGCTTGCCAAAAGAAAACTCTTAATATTTTTACAAGGAGCCTCTATAATTTTTAATACACCATGTTAAACATTTAATTAAATCATAAGCAGCAGACTATAAAACAGGATCAAATAACTGAAAACTCCTCAAAAATGTATTTGTTTTTTTTTGGAGGGCAGTGTCACTGACCCTCATATGTGACCGGAACCAGGGCCGCTGGCTTCCCAAACCAGCGCTTAACCACCGCGCCACTCGGCCGGCCCCTCAAAAATGTTTTTAAAGTAACAAATCCACAGGCAGTTCAGGTATTTTACTTTTCAGATACAGACTTATAAAAATAGACATTATTAATACATTCAAGAAAATATGGGGCCGGCCGAGTGGCGCGGTGGTTAAGCGCTGGCTTGGGAAGCCAGCGGCCCCGGTTCGATCCCACATTATGAGAGCCAGTGACACTGCCCTCAAAACAAACAAACAAAAAAAAAATAAAGAAAATATGGATGAGACATCAGAACAGAGGACTGGGGCCGGCCGAGTGGCGCATTGGCTAAGAGCTGGTTTTGGGATGTCAGCGGCCCCGGTTCAGATCCCACATATGAGGGCCAGTGACACTGCCCTCTACAGCTAACAACAGCTCCACCTGGAGCTGGGCTGTGTGAGCCCCGGCAACTGTGTGGGCTGCAGCCCCTGCTGCAGTGGGCTGCCATAGGCTACAGTGAGTGGCCCACAGCCAGCGTGAGCGGCCGGCAGCCGGTGTGAGCTGCCAATAGCCGCGGTGAGCAACCATCCAGAGGCCGGTGACCGATCTGCCTCACCGGGAAGAGCGCAATGACGATACCAACATGGGCCAGTGAAGCAACGTCCTCCACAACTAGACTGAAGAACAAAAGGACAGCAACTTGTCTGTTCCCCTCCCCCATTTCCCCAATTTAAAAAAAAAAAAATTAAAAAAAAAAGAACAGAGGACTGGTGGACAAGAAGACATTTCAATAAAAAGTTTCTAGATTGAAGGTTGCTAGACTTCTCATGGTGATCACTGCTTTAGATATATAAATGTTGAGCAGCTATGGTGTACCCGTGAAACTCATATACAATAATATTGTATTTTAGATATGTTTTTACTAAAAGTCTTTAAAAATTAGAAAATATTAACGATAAAAAAAAGTTTACAGACTGAAACATCCAAGTACAAAAGAATTGAAAAGAATAAGCATTATTTGTTACACATATCAATTATGTGAATTTCATTAATCAGGTTGCTTATTTTCTATCTTTACTGATTTTTGTCTACTTGTATTATTAGTTGGTGGGGCAGTTATGTTAAAATCTCCCACTATGAGTGTAGATTTTTCAATTTTCCCCCTCATTTGTTAGTTTTTGCTTTATGTTTTTTTTTTTAAAAGATTTTTTTTTTAATTGGGAAATCGGGGGAGGGGAACAGCGTTGCGGAATTGGGGAAGGGGAACAGACAAATTGCTGTCCTTTTTTTGTCCTTCAGTCTAGTTGTGGAGGACGTTGCTTCACTGGCCCATGCTGGTATCGTCATTGCACTCTTCTCCAGTGAGGCAGATCGGTTGCCTGCCTCTGGATGGTTGCTCACCGCGGCTATTGGCAGCTCACGCTGGCTGCCGGCCACTCACTGTAGCCTATGGCAGCCCACTGCAGCAGGGGCTGCAGCCCACACCATCACGGGCCATCTTAGCTGTAGAGGCAACTAGGTGGAGCTATTGTTCACCATCTTAGCTGTATAGGGCAGCGTCACTGGCCCTCATATATGGGATCCGAACTGGGGCCCCGCTGCTCAGAGCTGGCATCCTAAGCTAGCTCCTAACCAACAGGCCACTCGGCCGGCCCACTTTATATGTTTTAAAGATGTTATTTATATAGATTCTTTTGTCTCTCTGTTGAAATGAACCTTTAAAATTTTTTAAAATCTCTCTTTAAAATGTTTCTTCTCGGGCTGGCCGAGTGGTGCGGTGGTTAAGCGTTGGCTTGGGAAGCCAGCGGCCCCGGTTTGGATCCCACATATGAGGGACAGTGACACTGCCCTCAAAAAAAAAAAAAAAAAAGTTAAAATGTTTCTTCTCTACTTTGTCTGTTACAGCAAGACCAGCTTTGATTTGAATAGAATATCTTTTTCTGTTCTTTTCTTTTGACGTTTCAGTATCTTCATATTAAAGGTGCATCTTTTATAAACAGAATAGAGTTGGGTTTTAATTTCAAAGGAGTTTTACAATCTTTATTGTTAAATTTTAATATTTAGACAACTTACACATCATATAGGGATAAATTGACATTTACTTCTACCATCTTCTCATTTGTTTTGATTTGCCTCATTTGTTGTTTCTTTGTTCTCATTTCTTGCCTTCTTTTGGATTCATCAAAAAGGTTATATTATTAGTTGAACATTCTCCTACTCTTCCCTGTCATTTTCTTGAATTTTTAACATCCTTGACTTACAATGTGTAATACAAATTAGTACATTCGTAACTTTGCAGACAATGCTAGGACCCTAAAAAACAAAAACTCTACTTATTTCTCTGTCTTTCAGATTAATGTCGTTAAGTTTTTGTTCTCCATATAGCCTCAAGCTCACATGACATTATGTCTCAAAGTCAGTGTTTACCGCGTGTTTACTGCTAGGCTTGTCGTTTCTGCATGTGTCTCTGAACAGCAATCTGTAGCATTTACCTTGGTGTATAATTCTCTCAATGTTTATTTATCTGGATTTCTCTTTATTTCCCCTTCACTTTTAAAGGCTATTTTTGCTGGTTATAGAATTCTATACTGTCAGTTATTTTCTTTCAGCATTGTCATGGTGTCACTCCACTGTCATCTGATTTCCATCATCTATCAGCATTCTCTTGCTCCTTTGAAAATAAGCTGTTTTTTTATTTGTTTTGTTTTAGTTCCAGCTACTTGTACAATTTTTCTTTCTTTGATTTTTAGTACATTGCATGTAAATGAGATTTGTTTTGTATTTTTCCTGCTTGGCGTTTATAGTGTTTCCTGAATAGAAGAGTACGGGGTTGTCAGAAAAGTCATGACGTACCTTTTCTATGTTTTTTGTTGCAAAAAGCATCATGACTTTTCCGACAACCCAATATGTCTTTCCCCAGTTTGAACAAATTATTATTATCTGTTCAAATGCTGCTTTTGCACCATTTCACTCCATCCCTTCACAGCCTCCTGTAAAAGTGTGCCTCTCATGTTCGTCTCTGCATTTTCCCATCTCTTTTCTTGCCATATTTAGCCTCAATATTTTCTAAGAAGTCAGCCTCAACTCTCCTAAATTTCAAGTCGCTTCTTACTACATGCAAAGACATCACATGGTTTAAGAATTTCATTGATCTCCTGGGATGCTTCTCTTCAAAGCACAGTGACCATCAGAACCCTCTGGGCCTGGTGCACAGCCAGCACCACAGTATTAGCACCACCACACGACCGCCTCTGCCTCTCTTCTGTGCTGCTTCCCTCAAATAGTGACTGCGCCATGGACGTAAAACAAATTTTTCAGGTCTTGTGTGTTTGAAATGTCTTTAATCGACTGTTACATTTAAAAGGTAATTTTGCTGGACACAGACTTTTAAAGTGGAAATTATTTTGAAGACATTGCTCAATTTTCTTGTGGCTTCTTTTGGCAAAAGCAGATGCCATTCTGATTCTTGGTCATTTGAATACAAACTGATTATTTAATTTTTTAGAGTCTCTCATCATCTGTAATATTCATAAATTTCCAAACATGTTTTGTGTCACTCTATTTTCATCCATTATACTGGACCCTTAGGAGTCTTTTTGGTCTAAAAATTCATATCATTCTGTTAAACGAATGATTTCCTTTAATTATATCCTTAATGAGGCTTCCTTTCCTTTCTCTCTCTTTCTATGACTCCTGTGATTCAAATACTAGACATTCCCATCATCCACTTTTTATACCAAGCCCCAAATTTGGCACCTTAAAACACTAACCATGTTATGTCAACACAATTCTTTGAGTCAGGGACCTGAGGAGTGCTCTGTGGGTAAGCTCATCTCATCCCAGCATGCTGTCGGCAAGGGCATTCCATGGAAGCCGGAGTGCTCATGACGGCTTCGCCAAATGCCTGAAGCCTTGGTAGCACCTGTGGGCTGAGACAGCTAGGGGCTCCTCCTCATGGCATCTTTCTCTTCACTTGGTCTCTCATTACTCAGTGACCTATCCTGCGCTTCTTTACAGGGAAGCTGGCTTCCAATAAGGAGAAAATGGAAGGTAAAATGCCTCTTAAAAGACTAGGCTGGGAAGTTACCTAACATCACTCTTGTTGCATTCTACTGATCATATCAAATCACAGAACCAACCAAAGATTCAAGGGGACGGCAAACAGACTCCACTACTTGACAGTGGAAATGCCACGTATGCACAGGAGTGGAAAATATTATCGGCAACCATCTTTGCAGACGATCTGGCTTCAGATTGCCCAGGTCTCCTCAGACTACGACACACTCATCCAATTACAGTATCAGCCTGCAAGACCAATCTCTCATGATCTATATCAGATCTGGGATGTGTTCCTCGGCTGTGGGCTCTCTTGATCTGGAAACCTGGCAGTTCAGTGGGAGAAGGCCTTGAAGTGGAAGCAAGGAAAAGGCATCTCTTCATTATCTTTATACAGTTTTTCATTTAATCTCCTTGTTTTTAAACACAATACTCCCACCTTCCAATGTGTCTGGGTCAGATGCCATCTTTCTTCACCTTCTCTAGAGCAGAAAGCTCCACTATTACGCTTGGGGAGGGGAGCAGTCATCCCGCTACTCAGAGCTAAGGGAGCACGGGGGGATCAGGGCCCTCTCACATAGGAGCACAGCCTCTACCGCGCCCAGAGCTAAGGGAGCACGGGGGGATCAGGCCCCTCTCACATAGGAGCACAGCCTCTACCGCGCCCAGAGCTAAGGGAGCACGGGGGGATCAGGACCCTCTCACATAAGAGCACAGCCTCTACCGCGCCCAGAGCTAAGGGAGCACGGGGGGATCAGGACCCTCTCACATAGGAGCACAGCCTCTACCGCGCCCAGAGCTAAGGGAGCACGGGGGGATCAGCACCCTCTCACATAGGAGCACAGCCTCTACCGCGCCCTGAGCTAAGGGAGCACGGGGAGATCAGGACCCCTCTTACATAGGAGCACAGCCTCTACCGCGCCCAGAGCTAAGGGAGCACGGGGGGATCAGGACCCTCTCACATAGGAGCTCAGCCTCTACCGCGCCCTGATCCTTGGGGAGTCCGTGGAACAAAACAGTCTGGTCACCTCTCTGAGCTTAGGATTCAGGGATTCAGTCAGCTCACAGATGTCGCCACTGGTCTTTCGATTTTCTAACTCCCCAATATTTGTTCATATCATCTCTTCTCCTGTTTCTTTTCCCTTAAGTCCTATTTTAAATCGTGTTATTTCACTGCAGTTTAGTTTAGGGAAAGAACAAAATAAAGACATGTGTTCTATCTTTAACAAAAATGATTTTATGAGCTCATCATTACAAACTTCAGCACTACAGCCACTGTTCCTATGAGTCTCTTAAGATCTGCACCCCATCAGAGTATCAAAGAGAACAGAAACAAAATGTCCTGCTATATTAACAAAGGTATTTTTAAGCCCCATTATAAATAAGATCTGCCATATCACCTAAATCAAATGGTCACACTTGTGAATTCTCTGAGTCCCGCTTGAAACAAAACCATGGTATGTGCTAATGGCATGGTTCCTTTAAGTGTTTTTGCAATTTTGGTTTTTTAACAGATTTCTCTCAGGTTCTTTCAAGATACAGAAACTAAGCTTTATGATTCCACATTTTCCTACCTTTTCCTAAGAGAAAGTACTCATGCCTATTCTCAATTTTCTATTCCTTAGTCTGTACAGAGAAAGCAAGAGCAATATATTGGGTAAAAGTAAGGAATATTATTTGAAATGAGAGCATACAACTTGCTGAAACCAATGTGAAAAAACAAAACAAAATATCCATAATGTAAGGTGGCAATGTCTTTGTTACATCCAATAAAACATTTCTTTCTGAACCAAAAAAAGCTCCAAAGGGATCTTTCACTGAACAAAAAAAGCAGTATTCTTAAGTTGCTCCTTAATTCATAACACAAATTCATTATTACTTAGCATCATTCTAAAATCTAAGCCTTATCTACAGATATATTTTAAAAATCCACTCCAGGGCCGGCCGAGTGGCATGGTGGTTAAGCGCTGGCTTGGGAAGCCAGCGGCCCTGGTTCGGGTCCCACATATGAGGGCCAGTGACAATGCCCTCAAAAAACATAAAAATAATAAAAAAATAATAAAAATCCACTCTGGATTTCTGTATTAAACCATTTTGTGAAGGAAAGTCTTATGGTATAAATTCCAAGAGCATCCTCAGAATAATAGCCCTTCTATTTATTTGAACCCCTTCATTATTCTGATGTGTAAAAAACAGATATGTAAGCAAAGATAAACACAGAATATTATTTTAGTACCAAAATATTTAAATGTTAATGAAATGAAATAGTGGCACATAACTTAAAAAAGTGTCTAGAGAATGATGTAGCCTATTTTTTTCTATTTTAGGTCAAAGGATTTATAAAGGACCTACCTTATAAATGAATTGACAAAAGAATTCATTCTCCTTAAAGTTTACACAGGACAAACCGGAGACTAGAATGATCTTCATAAGCCTTCATATTGTTTTTAAGATTAATTTATGGTTTTAACTAGGGCAAATTATTATCATATAAATGATGACAAAGCTAAATATACAATGCTATTAGCACCAATGCCAACTGAAACAAAACACTTCAAATATAGCCACCTGTTTATTTCCTAAGAAGGATGATTCAAAGTCACTTGCCATTTTTGCAGGAAGTCTTCTGTACTGTCACTGGTGGGCAGATTGGGGCAGGTGCCACATCTGAAGAAGCAGTAGCGCCTGTGTGATGAGCCTTTACCTTGTCGGCCCAACTGACACCTGTAGGAGCCAGACGGGGGGCAGCCACTGTGCCAGGCGAACCCCTATGAAGAAAATGGCTGCGTTAATAGATCAAATATAAAAGTTGGGGTTTTTGTTTGTTTGTTTGTTTGTTTATTTTTTTGAGGGCAGTGTCACTGGCCCTCACATGTGGGACCCAAACCGGAGCTGCTGGCGTCCCAAGCCAGCGCTTAACCACCGCGCCACTCAGCCGGCCCTAAAAGTTGTTTTAAATATACACTTAATACATTTAAATATTAAATAAATTTATGTGTGTATGTGTCCACATATATGGAGTAATATAGAACCATAGCAACTTAAGGCAAATATATTCATAAATTTATCTTGATCTAACACTTAATATAGCAAAACATATGGGAACAAGGATAATATAGAAACTCTCATTAGTTCAGCTTAAACTAAATTTCAGTAAAATTGGGAATCTTAAAAAATACGCATATATACCTTAAACTCTTTATTTTCATTTAAAACTCATACCTCTTAATGATGTACATGTGCGTTAATTTGCCAACCTATTGACAGCCACTATTAAAAGAGGCTTTTTCTTTGTGTGTATTTCTTATGTGAAACACAAGCTTGATACCTCATTGACAACATCCAGTTTGGGTTTCTTTAAAATAGAGTAAGACTTTAGTGACACCTATCCAACAATCTAAGTGTAAAGTCCTTCCCAATTTTAATACTATTTTCCCCAATCTTTCATAGTTGTCCTATCCACCCTTCATTTGACAGCAAACTTTATTTTCATAGTTTACACCCTTATCAAAGCTTTTCAAAAACTTCTCTTGGTTTTCAGAGGAACAATAACTCTATTTGCACTCAATTTTATTGAGTTAACTAATATTTAAATTTTGAGTTAAAATAATGAAGACAACTTGAATAGACAACTTTGGTGACGAACTACAGGTTCTGAGCAAGCGTCGAATGGGGCGAGCAGCAGCGGAAGTGAGCAGGTGCACTGAAGTTAGCCTTTGGGCCTCCACTTTTCAGCATGCTGGAAAAACCAACCAGTGTGTTTCCCTATGACAATAAAGAGTGTCAATCACCCCAACAGTGCGAGTCGATGGAGATAATTATGAGAACTGTTACCATGTATGTATTAAAGGCTTCCAGGGCTGGGTTGGACCGTGCACTGTGCAATACTCTGAACCACACACCAATGGAACACATTCTACGGGGACTTCCCTTACAATCATACTTGAACATACTCCACTGACATCACTTATCATAAGGTTCCAAAGTCCAGCAACCTTCACACCTAAGGCAATGGTACTATCAGATAATCTCATTTGAATGTGAAAAATTGATTCTAATGAATAACGTTTAATGAGGTCTAAGTGCCAGTACAATGCGAAGTGTTTGGAATACAGAAGATATGACAAAGATCTTGCCATAAAATAGGGCTGGCCGAGTGATTTAGTTGGTTAAAAGCTTGCTCAAGAGTGCGAACTCCAGGGCTGGCCGAGTGGTGCGGTGGTTAAGCGCTGGCTTGGGAATCCAGCGGCCCTGGTTCAGGTCCCACATATGAGGGCCAGTGACACTGCCCTCTACAGCTAACAACAGCTCTACCAGGAGCTGGGCTGTGCGAGCCCCGGTGATGGTGTGGGCTGCAGCCCCTGCTGCAGTGGGCTGCCATAGGCTACAGTGAGTGGCCCGCAGCCAGCGTGAGCGGCTGGCAGCCAAGCGTGAGCTGAGCTGCCAATAGCTGTGGTTAGCGACATCCAGAGGCCAGAGACCAATCTGCCTCATCCGGGAAGAGCGCAATGACGATACCAACAGTGAAGCAACATCCTCCGCAACTAAACTGAAGAACAAAAAGACAGCAACTTGTCTGTTCCCCTTCCCCGATTCCCCAATGCTGTTCCCCTCCGCCAATTCCCCAATAAAATCTTAAAAAAAAAAAAAAAAGAGTGCGAACTCTGAGCAACTGCGTCACCGCCGGTTTGATTCCCGGCCTAAGCTGAGCTGCCACCAGGTGGCAGGATGGCTCAGCTTAAAAAAAAAAAAAAAAAAAGAATGTCACAGTATAAGTATAAAAAATTAAATATTAAAAAAAAGTATAACACAATGCAAATGTAATGATTCAAGTATATTCAAGGTTCAGTAGTGACAAAGGATGAAAATGACTATGTCACGATAAGGGAGAGAATGTTTCACCAAGTACAGAAAGTCAATCGAGAGAAAGTAAATATAAAAATAACCAGAGATGTTGTCGAGGTGAAAAGTGCAGTAACTGAAAGGAAAAATTCAGCAGAGGGGGTGCAACAGCTGATTTGAGCTAGCAAAACAAAGAATGCGCAGACTTGATCTCTTCAGTTGAGATTATCATCTGAGAAACAGAAAGAAAAAAAAAATGCAGAAAAGTGAACAGAGCCTGGAAGACCTGTGGAACACCAACGGAAGCGCTAACATAGGTATGGTGGGATTCCCAGACAGGAGGAGAAAGAGAAACGGGCAAAACGAATATCTGCAGAAATAATAAGACACAGGCTTCCCAAACGTAATGGAAAACGTTTGTGTACACATCCAACAAACTCAAAGCAGGATAAACTCAAGAGATCCACAGCTACATACATCATACAGTCACACTACTGGAAGACAAAAAGAATCTGGAAAGCTGCAAGATGAAAGTGAGGCATCTCATGAAAGGATCGCCAATGAGAACAGCGGCTTACTTCAGATCAGAAACCATGGAAGCCAGAAGGCCATGAGAACACAGTCACAGTGCTGAAAGAAAACGACTTTCAATGAAGAGTTCTATGTACTGCAAAACTACCCTTCAAAACGAAAGGCTAAATTAAGATGCTCTCAGATAAACAAAACCAAAGAAAGCGTCACCAGCTGACCCGCTTAACAAGACACACTAAAGGAGCCTCTGTCTGGTGGAAGGAAGCGGGCACTAGATACGAACTTGAGTCCACATGCAGAAATGAAGAGCACCAGTAAAAGTTACTCCACAGGCAAATACAGAACAATATCAACGTGTTTCTGGTTTGGTTTTGTTTTATCTTCTGTAACTCTTTTCTTCTCCTGATTTAAAAGACAACTGCATAAAACAATAATGATAAAAACTGTTGATGGGATTATATTGTATAAAGATATAATTTATATGACAATAACACAGTGATACACATTTAGATCTTTCGTTTTGAAAGGAATTGTCAGTTCATGTCATGAATAATTTAGTATGAAATACTTTTATGGGTTTAAATTTTTGGATCCTAATTATGTTTGAATATATTATATACATTGCTATGGCTAAACTTTACTCTGCTGGATTTTTTAAAAAACCTAAATATATACATAACCATAAACATACGTGGGTATTTTTATACTGGAATATCAGTTTTATAATACTGTATTATCCACAGAAAATAATTTACTGTACTGAAAGCTTTAGTAGGTTTTCTTGAGTTCATCTCACCCAAAATTTAAGCTTCTTCGAGCATTTGATGCTACATTTATTCTATCTGTTGATGGACTTGGAATCACATGGCGTCCAGGAGACATCTTCTTTACTTCCCATGCCAGTGAAGTTGGTCTGCCAATTGAAGACACACAGCAGATTAAATTAACAGAGGAAAGAGGGGCAACCCAATCACTTCTGTTGGTTGTTAGTAAGTAATACAAACAGAATCGGGTCACCACTCTCCCCTAAAGCACTGTCTACCAGAAAGTCACCATGTTCCAAGGGAGCAATCAAAGGTGAATGCTGCTTGGCTCTGCCTCACTAAGAAGGGCCACGAGCTTTCAGAGACATGGTGTTATACTTACGTTTTCGAAGCCTCCACACAGCCAACTAAATAAAACACATTACAAAAGCAATGGTACTGATCAGGCTACTTGTGTCTGATGTCCCAAAGAACTGAGTGTGTAGAACTGGGATCAGGATGGAAACAGTGGTGAGGGTTAAATGAAGAACACACAGGGAGACATGAAATCTCCTTCCTCTACCTCGATCCCCCAGGCGAGTGGGGGCCTCAGCACTCTACTGGGAAAGCCAGCTACCCCTCCTTCCTCACTGACCCACCATCTCCACTGAAATGGTTTTCTCAAGCAGCGTCTTCTCTACCCCTCGGCCCTCAGTCAGACCTCTGTAACTCCCGAGAATCCCCTCACCTCTTATTCTCCACTCGATCTAGTGGTTGTGATTTTTTCCCCTCATTAATAAGTGATATTCGTTATTAGAAAACAAGAAAATTTAGATAGGGCCGGCCAAGTGGTGCATTGGTTAAGAGCTGGCTTGGGACGCCAGCGGCCCCGGTTCGGATCCCACATATGAGGGCCAGTGATACTGCCCTCTACAGTTAAGATGGTGAACAACAGCTCCACCTGGAGCTGGGCTGTTGTGAGTCCCCGGGACCCCATAGCTGCAGCCCCTGCTGCAGTGGGCTGCCATAGGCTACAGTGAGTGACGGCAGCCAGCATGAGTGGCTGGCAGCCAGTGTGAGCTGCCAAGAGCTGCTGTGAGAGGCCGTCCAGAGGCTGGCAACCGATCTGCCTCACCTGAGAAGAGTACAATGATGATACTAACATGGGCCAGTGAAGCAATGTCCTCCACATTTAGACTGAAGAACAAAAGGACAGCAACTTGTCTGTTCCCCTTCCCCAGTTCCCCAACGCTGTTCCCCTCCCCCAATTCCCCAATAAAATCTTTAAAAACAAAAAAAAGAAAATTCAGATAAAAGATTACCCAAATAAAGCCAAAAGCTTTTGACAACTTATTGCCAAATCACCTTTCAGAAAGATTGTGACAAATTATACTTCTACCAGATGATAAGTGCCCATGTTCCTTGAACCTTATCGACCGTTGATGTCTTGTTTTAAAATTTTCATTGCCTTGAGAAAGGGCAGCATTGTCTGCAAAGTCTAAAATATTTACTACTGGGAACTTCACAGAAAAAGTTTGCTGACTCCTGTGCTAGGGTTTCAGGCTTGTGATGACTTCTTTTTTCTAAAGGAATTTCAGTTACGGTGTTTAATTTAAAAAAAAAAAAAAAAAATTCATTGGCAAAATGGTATTTGGTTTTACAATTTTTATGTTTATTATCATCACTACTGAGGCTGAACTTCTTTAACAGCCACTGAATTTCTTCTGGGATTTGCACATTGGTATAGTTTGCCCATTTTTTTCTACTGGGATTTGTACAATTTCCTAATTGATTTGAAATCGTTTACTACTAACACTACTATTATTACTACTATGGCTATAAATCCTTTGGCACAGATGATGGAACTATATTTCACTTTTAATATTTTGAATGTAGAAAGGTGTTATTTTCTTCCTATTAAATCAGGCCTATCAATATATTTTTTTGTGGTTTCTTACTTTGTCTTACATAGTCCTTCCCCACAATAAAAATATATAAATGTTGATCTGCATTTTCTTCTCTAACGTTACCATTTCGGCTTTTACATTTAAATCTGAAGTCTAGGTGAAATGAATTTTGATGCATGACCGGAGGAAGGGAAGCTAAATACTGCCACCTGCAGGGACTTCACTGTTACTCTGTACAGCTGGGAGCAGTCTCAGGAGGCCGAGGAGGACTGCTGACTGTGGAAGGTAAGAAGGAATGCGTCAGCAATGCTTCTGAAGCGCGGGGTCAGGACGGGGGTGACTGCTGAGCTTGGACTGGACTTCAGAATCTCGCTCAGTACAATCCTCAACCCAGCCACCGCTCGCTGTTGGAGTTTGCAAGCAAGAAACAAAAATCTAGTTAGCTTTTTTTTTTTTTTTTTTTTTTGAGGGCAGTGTCACTGGCCCTCATATGTGGGACCGAACTGGGGCCACTGGCTTCCCAAGCCAGCGCTTAACCACCACGCCACTCGGCTGGCCCTTAGTCAGCTTTTCTTTACACATTGGTAATTACATTATAGACCATTTTGAATACAAGAAACAGAAACTCAATCAAGTTCACTAAAAGAGAAAATAAAGATTTATCATAAGGGTATAAACTGTACAAGGTCAAGGACACTGGGGGTGGGTGGGTGTTTAGAATAATGGGCCATAAAGATTATGCATGGAACGGACAGGCTTTAAAGCGACACTTAAATGCTCTGCGCCTATCCCATTTTCTTTGAGCCTGCTTTCCTTTGCATCTCCTCACCAGTCCCCAGTGAGCATGACAAGCTTTAACCCTGGGTCAACCCAGTGAAGGAATGCACCCTCCAGACACCAGGTCTCATCACCTATCATCAGGGGGTAAGGGCGAAACTGCTTAGTCCAAACAAAGACGACTCGGCCTGAACCACCGAGGGGCTGCAGATAAAGCAGGCACCGAAAAACCATACGAACATTTTTTATTGTGAGAAACAAAAACATATCATGGTTGCCCTGGATTTGCTTTCCTGGGGATGTCTCTTGGGATTCCTTCACTCTCTTGGTGCCCCCATGGGGCTGATATGTTAGGATGGGACAAAAGATGCATTCTCTACTGGATGGTTGCACTTCAAGGCAGAGCTGCAGCCTGGGCCTGTTTTCTTTGGGTAAAAGGGCATCATTGTAGCTTCATGTGACTTGCCTCAGTTCAAAAGGGATAAGGTTTCACATATAAAAAACCCTTTTATGGCTCAAAATAAAGTGTACAGTTTTTATCATGTCTCCAGAGCCCTGCATAACCTGGCCCCAGCCTGCCTGTCTAGACTCGCAGCACGTCCATCTCCCCTTGTTCTCACTCTCCCGCCCTGCTGACTCGCAAGTGCCGCCTCCTATGCTCCCCTCCAATCCTGGATATCACATGTTCATCACCTCCAAGGCAATCGCACTGTTCTCTCCTTGTCAACTAAGTCCTACTTGCTATTTCTGTCTCACTTAAGCAGAATGTCCTTGGAGTCTCCTGGACTCGGCAAACTGGCCGATGGTGCCTTTTCCTAGACTTCTAAACCTCACTGTATTTCTCTGTGATGGCACTTTACGTACCGCTAAGCATTTAACAGGTCTTGCCTGTAAATGCACCACACCCTTCACAAGGGCAGGAACTAAGTCTGTTTTCCGCACCACAACAGTCCCCGAGCCTGGCGCATGGCACTCAGATGTCATGTGCTGATTCCAAAGATCTGTAAAGTAGCTCTGATCGCTCATTATTCCACTAGTTAAAAATTATCAGTTTGGGGGCAGCGGGTTACCTCAGGGGGTTAGAACGCAGGCTCTTAACACCAAGGTTTCCGGTGCGATCCCCACATGGGCCACAGAGCTGCGCCCTCCACAACTAGATTGAAACAACTATTTGACTTGGAGCTGATGGGTCCTGGAAAAACACACTGTTCCCCAATTGAAAAATAAAAATAGGGGCAGCTGAGTGGCGCATTGGTTAAGCGCTGGCTTGGGATGCCAGCGGCCCCGGTTCAGGTCCCACATGTGAGGGCCAGTGACACTGCCCTCAAAAAAAAATAATAAAATAAAATAAAAAATCACCAGTTTGTCTCACCGCCTACTACATCAAGAAGAGAAACTACAGGGCTGGCTGAGTGTCGCGTTGGTTAAGAGCTGGCTTCAGACGCCAGTGGTCCTGGTTCGGATCCCAACTATGAGGGCCAGTGACACTGCCCTCTACAGCTAAGATGGTGAACAACAGCTCCACCTGGAGCTGGGCGGCTGTGAGTCCCCGGGACCCCATAGCTGCAGGCCCTGCTACAGTGGGGCTACATACAGTGAGTGGCCGGCAGCCAGCGTGAGCTGCCAGTAGCCGTGGTGAGCGACCATCCAGAGGCTGGCGAATGATCTGCCTCAACCCGGGAAGAGCTCAATGACGATACCAACATGGGCCAGTGAAGCAACGTTCTCCGCAACTAGACCGAAGAACAAAAAGACAGCAACTTGTCTGTTCCCCTTCCCCAGTTCCCCAATGCTGTTCCTCTCCCTGAATTCCCCAATAAAATCTTTGAAAAAAGAAGAGAGACTACACCTTTCCCTGTGTTCCCTTCACGCAGGCTCTGCACGTCCACAGGGGTTTCCCTTCACGCCCTTCCTGTGAAAGGCCAACTGCCTGTTAAAATCCCTTCTGCAAGCACCTCTGCATGCTCCACGAATGCTTTCCTGGTCTATCCCCAAAAGAGCTGTGGCCCTGTCCTTTTCTGATCAGCTGCAACAGTTTTTTGTAGCAAGAAGTTCTATTTTTACCCCACCCTTAGACTAAAAATTCTTGAAAGTAGTAAATGTATTACATTCAGCAGTAAAATTTCTGTACTGGATAAAAGTGATTTGTACTAGTAGGTACCAAAAAAAAAAAAATACCTGTTACTAAATGAATGAAAGATGCAGCTCCCAACTTTTAGATTTTTACAAGTTTTAAGTTAAGCTGAACATCAAGTTTATTGTCAATTTCAGGGACTACTTTAGAAAATGGTAGCTGCTATGGATGTAAACACCAGAGTTCATTACCTGCTCTGAGCGTCTGCCTTCTCTAGCTTTTCCTGGAGCTGAATCCAGTCGATCAGTGCTTTGAAGTCTCTGACATAGTTACCCAGCATCATCAGCACCTCCTACGGGAAAAGGAACAACAAACACTGAATTCCACTGTCAGACTGAAAAGTTTCAAAAAAACTTTGGAGTGAAGGACTTTGAAATTAATCATTTTTACATTATTCTCCTTGTTGAGGACGGTGCAGAACTCACTGACCTAGTTTTCTGGTTTTTGTTTTACTTTCATTCTTACTGTTTGGTAAGATATTATTGAATCTGAGAGTCTGAACACCATGAGATGATTGCTATTCCATCTCAAGACCTCCCCAAATGACCACTACTTTAACCTTTTCTATGGTGAACTTTAATAAACAGAAAAGTGCACAAAACATAAATGTTCACATAAATTATTTCAAAGCAAATGCGCATGCAACCACCACCCAAAACAAAAAATATCACAATGCCAGTGTCTACAAGTTCCCTGGTGCCCCCTCCTTGTCACTACTCCATCCCTCCACAAGGTAACCACTGCTTAAACCTCCAATAGTGAAATTCTGTCTGATTTCAAAGTTCATAATAATGAACTCATCGAGTAGTAGTTTGTGACTTCTCTCGTACATCTGTTACCTAGATCCGTCCATAGTGCAGAGTGCACCTGCAATTCATGTATCATTCATGTCCAAGGTCACTACCAAACAGGGTTCTATCACAGGTGTCTTTATTTATCCAATCAACTGTTGAAAAATTTTGGGTATTAAAAATTATGTGCTGTTATTCATGTAGACGTTCTATGCATATACGTATGCATTTCTCATGAGTATAACCTCGAGAGTGAAACTGCTGAGTCACAGGGTGAAGTGTAGATGCCGCTGTAGTAAATAACACTGAATGGTTTTCCACAGAGGCTGCCACTCCCGCCAGCAGTGCATGATGGTTCCCATCTGTCCACATCGTCTCCAACACTTGTTACTTCCTGTCTTACTGTAAAGCCACTCTAACAGATATGAGGTGGGATCTCATTGCAGTTTTGATTTACACTTCCCTCAGCTAGTGATGTTGAGCATTTTTTCACGTATTTATTGGGCCATCTGAATGTCTTCCTCGGAAAATTATCTATTCAGGTCCTCTGCTCAATTTAACAGAATTTTTTGGGTTTTTTTCTTGTTAAGTTGTACGAGGTCTACTATAGCCAAGAATGGAAAACAACACAAGTGGCCTTCAACAGATGATTGGATAAAGAAGAGGTGGTACATTTACACAGTGGAATATTACTCAGCCATAAAAAAGATGAAATATTGCCATTTATGACAGCATGGCTGGATCCTGACAGTATCGTGCTAAATGAAGTAAGTCAGATGGAAAAGGACAAGAAACATATGATTTCACTCATATATGGGCTATAAAACACAAGCAACAAACGAAACAAACAAATAACCAAAAACATTGATACAGACAACAGAATGGTGGCTGCCAGAGGCGAAGAAGGGTGAGGGGAGGACAAAGAGGGTCAAGGGTCAAATGCAAGGTGATGGAAGGAGACTGGACTTGGTGCGGTGACCGCATCATAGAGTATATAGATGTTGCATTATGAAGTTGTACACCTCAAATTTATATGATGTCATTAAACAATGCTACCCCATTAAATTTACTTTTAGAAAATGATAATTTGCTCTATAAGTATGTTACTTTTCCATACCTATGTCTTGAACTGACTTTCTAGTATCACTGGTACTCAAAGACCTCAAAAACAGTTTTCACTTATAAATGTTTAAAAAGATATAGCTAGACTTTGGAAATCAAGCCAAAGAATAATAATAAATGTATGCCAAATTACTCACAAACTCACAGTACCAACCTCACTTTAGTGACAAAAGTTAAAGACTCTTCTGAACAAAGAAGTATTGTTTATGTCCTTTCAAAGGTAATCCTTAGTGCCAAATCACTGGCAATAATAGTCTGAATTTCCCTTTTAGGGAAGGGGGCAGGAGAAGAGGAGGAAGAGAAAGAAGAAACAACACCCCTCTAAAGGACAAGAATATAAGCAGCTATGCCTCTCATACTAGTTGGCACGAAGAAACTACATTTGGTGGCTTAAACAACCTATTTTAAAGAATGTTTAGCTCAGCGTTATCAGAAATGATCAGAGGGGTACCATGCAGCTGTAACTCGAGTCGTGTCTTACGAACAAGGGACACAAACAAGACAAGCAGCTGGAGTGGCCTCACAGTCACCGATGCACATCTTTGTCCCCACAGCTATGAAGGCCATTTTGTCAAGCAAGATGAAACAGAACAAAAGTGGCTCTGAAAGTAATGTTATGGGCCTTCAGATCACTACATATAGATGTACAGCTAAAATTACCAATTAGTTTACCAATTGGCTGCAACGGATTTGATTGGTTGGTAATTAATTCTAGTTACTGGCGCCCGGAGCAGGAAGGTTGGCGCCATCCCTTTGTCCTCCTGACACACAATACTAGTGCACAGGCCCCAGGGCCCAGGACATCGATACAGGCTCCAGGTCAGCTAGAGGAAGGAGCAGAGTGGGGAGCCCGTGTGGGGAAGGGCTGGAAGTCAGTGATAAAGGGAGCCTTGGAAAAGAAAGAGCTTTACCGAAAGTGAAGGAAGTCTTAAAAGCATTATTTCTAAGAACAGCTTTTATTACAGCCATTTCATGGAATAAGCTGTTCAAAAGGGGCATCATCTGAAAGTGAACCAGCAGGCAGCCCACTCTCAGCCTCTCGGCACTGTCCTTCAGGCATCGTTACGCAGGAGCACGCGCGCCGGACCACAGAAGCCCGTGAGAGCATGCTGAGGGGACAGCCACCACCCCCTTCACCGTGCACTCCCCAGGAGGCAGTCTCCCGATTGCCTCCCCTCCCGCCCACTTCCTGAGGGAGAAGGGAGAATGGAGTGGTGATGGGTAGAGTACAATTTTGTTGGAATGTCAGTTCTTAGCAAGGCACACAGTGAAGTGGCTGACAGCACAACAGGCACATCTTCCAACTGCAAAAATGAGAAACTGAGCCTCTTTCGATTACAAAGGTGGGTGGGCTCTGGTCGGCAATCCTGGCTGAAATAGGAAACATACTTTTCACTATCATGTTATACTTACCATGTGAATTACATAATATAGGTATTGTTAACTGCATTTTACATATGAGACAAAGAACTAAACTGTGGTTACTTAACCAAGGCTAAAACACAAAAATCAAAAAGAGATAAGTCTTGTCAGTTCATCTGCAAATCGGGGGATGAATCCACCCGTAAAATGAGGGGAAAACCTGGGTTATGTATCTCACAAAGGGTACTAATCAAATGAGATAATGGAAGTGCTTGTATAAGAGAATATAAAACAGAAAAACAAAAAAAGAAATGTCGGTGTTACACACCCAGCACATACTTCGACCAAATGCTACACTGTATCTTTTAAAGTCACTACCTGCAAGTCCTGGATGGGGAGACTAGTTGAGCTGGGTATGAAAAGCACCTTTAAGCTCCAAGATGTAATTTCTCCACATGAGCCTGTGAGCATCTTGGCACGGTACAGAAAACACATGTCTACTCCTCTTACTGGGTCAGAATCTTCTCCATTCTTAAAATCCACAGCTTGAATAACAAACTTCTATTACTGTTCAACTTTCACAAAGCTTAGAGTAGGTGAGTGACAAACAACCAAAAAAAAAAAAAGCCAGTGTCTTAAGGCCAAGTGTAGCTTCCTCAAATACAGTATCAGAGAAAGGGGCACAAGTTTCTCCCGCCATCACAGAGACATGTTTATAGTGTGTCAAATTCATTTGTAGTAAGAATTTTACAAACAAGTCTGATTTCTTCAATCAACCTTCTGCCATTTGTCATCATAAAAATCAAAGAATCTGCTGATCTGATCTCTAGAGCTGACCTAGAGATTTTCTAGGCCCACATGCTCATTTTATATAAGAAATTCTAACCTAAAAATAAGTACAATAGTGTTTTCTATTGTAACATGCTGATTCACTGAACTCCAAAGATATGATTTTGTTTAAAAACACTTATTTTTAAAACAGAAGAAGTTTCACATGGTGATAGTAACTATATTAATTGTGACAATCAAACCATAAATTAGGATGATTTCAATTACTGTTCATTCTGAAACCCACTTCTGATGAATCATATTTGTAAGCTAATGTAAAACTTATTTTGGCTGTTTCCAGTTTTAGAGGAAACACAGTGGCTGTCTCAACATGGAACTTTTCTTTGACGCTGTGTAGATTGCAAAGGTCAAATAAGGAAATCCAGGGTTTGCAACCCTGTTCACTGCAGAAACAGGAGAAGCTACCTTTCTAATATTTCTGTACAGATGTATTACTCTGGCTTTTCTCAAAATAAGTTTATTCAGTGTAAAGTAATACAGTATATAGTTTGTATGTATTAAAAGGCCAGGCTTTTAAGTGATGTTTTAGAGCCAGCTTATGCTGTGCATCTATTTAATACCCTATTACAAACACAAGGTTACATAAAAATAAAACCCACCTTATGACGATGACATTCCATCCCCACCCAGGATTGTTTATGGTGAGCCATTAACTTTTTCCCTGACCAGAGTGAGTTGGGAAATGATAAGTATCTCAACGAAAAGGGAGCCATGTCTAACTAAAAACAGGAAACATGAAAACCAAAGAACGTGAAGACCTCATGAGTGCCACCTCCAGTACCAACGGAGAACGCACACTGAGAGATTTTTCAAATCCTCTCCATTCCTGCCCCCTCTCCACTCCTTAGATTTCTTGCCCAGGAATACAATCAAGACAGCTTTCTACCAAATCTTGAACAGAATAGAAAATTACATAATTTAGATAATGCAAAATCAAAACCAAGAGAAACCTGAAGTACTCATAGAAGCAGATGGAAGAACAGTGGGTGCACAGGGTGGGGGAGACAAGGGAAACGCTGGCCCAGGAGAACAAACTTCCGGCTGTAAGGTGAGTAGTCCAGGGCACCTGACGCAGGGCATGTGGCTATGGTTACTATCACGGTACTGCATACCGAGGTAAATGATCAAGTCAGGTGGGGCAGAAATTGGAGAATCTGGCTCCAGGTGGATCACAAGCCTCAAAGCAAACCTTACCTTACATTCCACCACACTCTGATCTGATTCACAAGTTACATAGATTTCATCTACTGCCCGGCGAAGATTGTCAAAAAGAAACGCCCAGTATCTAGCTCTTAAGTCAATTTTCCGAGGGTGCCTTGTTTTAGTGGGACTTTTGTCAAATTGTTTATCTCCAGTTGTAGATGATGTTATTTTACAGTCTACTGCAGAGTTCTGGTGAAGCAAAACAAAACATGAAAAAAACATTTTTTTAAATCCTCCAGAGATTGGACTCTTATATAAAGCACATTTTTCAACGTAAATACTTTAAAACATGACATTCTCCTTTTCAACTTACATCATGTCACACGCAGTTCATCTAAACAAAGCTTATCATTATAAACAGACGCAGCAGGTTTATAAGGTTAATTTTAATTTCAGACATGTCTTATGAAGATTACGGTGACTTCAGCTGTAAATGGAAACATTAAGTGGCTCCTGATTTAATGGAATACATTATGGCTCATTTACATACATTAATAAGTAGCGAAATCAACATTTTGAAATTGCTTGCATATAGTCTTTTCATTTAGAATACAACATATACTGTAGAATGTTGAGTTGCTTAATGTTACCTTAAACTATTTTACCACCTAAAGTAAAAATTAAATACAAATACAAAACAAGTGACCATAAGAGAACATTGATGGATTAATAAAACCAAGCACCAGCTACAGAGCAGACTCATCAAATAAAGTAGCTATAGTGTTTATATGACCCATTCTTCCCTCAGTTTCACAGGCCAACTTTGATAATACAAGATTATAGTCTATAGTTTTATAGGCTGTACCACACAATCCTTCTACCAAACGCATAAGCATGTAGTTTACATAAAGACCTAAGTTAAGAATGCAAACCTGAAGCTTCTCTCTAGAAGTATAAGAGTTATTATACTGATTCTCAGTGGCTACTTAAACTGATAAATAAGTGCTAATCTTCTACTACAGTTAGAGTAACAAACAATCCCAGGTTTCCTCACGTTGTTTTGCATGGGGGTGTATCATTTCTGTCTGTTTCTTTCTTTCTTTTTCATAGAAGAGCCCCTGGGGTAGAAAATATCCCAAATATAGAGGCTAACAATATCCTGTTTTGTGCTAGGTTCTGGCCTTCAGTGTAACAGGGATTCCTATACTTCATGAGTCTTTTATAGCCAATCTTCAGCTTATGCAGAATCATCACCACCAAAACGCAAGCCAAGAGACGTGTGCGTGCACATGCGAGCTCTCTCTCTCTCTATCTCTCTCTCCTCTCAAGAGGTTCAAATTGAAATGAATCATCCTCCTTCCACAGTCCCACATCCAGACTAGGGATGCCAAATTTAGGAAATAAAAATTAGCAAGTATTTTATCTACAGCCCTATCCCAGGCCTAAATTCTCAATATCCAAGTAGTAACATTTAAAGTCATCATAAAGAACCCACAAAACCTTTGCTTCAGCTGCTCCTGAAGTCCTTGCCAGCCCCAGTAGTAAATGCTTTAAGTACTATGGTGAACATCCATCCCCCTTCTAGGATTCAACCAAACTCAGAATCTAATTCAACTAGCATGTCTCCCAAAGCACTGTTTAATTCTGTCCATTAATTTCCTGATAACTATGACAACAGTAATTAACATTTATACAGGATTATAGATCAGAAGTCAATGTCACAGAATCTTCTAATCCCCTGCACACAATATTGAAAGTATGTATTACTAGCTCCACTTTACAGCTTTGAAAACTGAGGTTCAGAGGTTAACTGATCTGAGATCACACAGCTCCCGAAGACCCTTTCGGGTTCAGCTCTGCCACGAAGCTGCTGCCCAGGCCCTGAGCAGAGAGCCCTTCATCAGATTCCAGACCATCTCGTTTCTGTTCCTATAGACCAGCCAATGTTAAACTGATTTGGGGAAGTTTCCCAAATTATACCTCCCTCAGAAAGTTTGTCTACAGCAACCAGCAAAGGGCTAGTAGCTTCCTGTGAATTCAGACTCCAATCTTAAGAAACTCTCAAAATTACTTTCATTCATCTTCACTCATTTATGTATCTGTCTTGTCATGCTCCCCATGTGTAAAATTTAAATACTTTACCATCTTTTCTCACTGTGTAGAATACGTGATACTGCTTTCAGGTTAGGACTCTTCTATTCTTTACGACTGCACTATGTGAGGCCGTTACCAAGAGAGACTCCAGGACGGCAGGAGCCGCAGCTACGCAGGTCTGTCTAAAGGGCCGTGCTGTGCAAGCCGACATTAAATCTGACAAAAACAGTAACGCTTTATGTTTGCATGCTTATCTACACTTTATGAAGGGCTTTTGAAAATGTATCATTGAATCATCACAACAAACTATAAAGACAGGACAAATGTTATTACTCCTATTGCGTACTGGACAAAACTGAGGATCACAGTGAGTTTCTTTAATAAAGTCAGAAGGCTGAATGACAGAAGCCAGTCTTCCAACTTCTGCTCCAATATTCACAAAGCATTTCACATAGCATCTAGCACACAGTAAGCCCATCGTAAGTTAGATCTGATTACAGTGAGAAAGGTAAAGAGGAGAAACATGCTCATAGAAAAAATGTGAATAAACTAATGACAAAATCACCAAACTTGTGAAGAAAGGCAGAAGATGTGCTACCAATTGTAGAGGCTGATCCATCGATATAGTTTCAAGGTCCAGGGTTCTTAACTATCCCCTGATAGAAGTAACAGCAGTAATAATAACTGCAGCAGCACCTGACGGTCATGGCATATTGGCTATTTACCAGGTACTAGGCTCAATGCTTTCCATACAGTTGTATTTAATTCAATCTTCGAAGAAATTTTATATCATAGCTGCTGTTATTTCCATTTTACAGAGGAAAAAACTCAGCTTTAGTTCAGTTAAATGAAATGATGAACCCAAGGTCTCACACTAAGTGACAAAGCCAAAATTCAAAATCAGGTAACTATACCACTTTACGGCTTACTGTGCCTAACTCCTGCCAAAACACCCAAAAGAAGATGAAGCAATCTAAACTTTTGGGAAAAGTTAGACACAGGGCCAGCCGAGTGGCTCAGTTGGTTAGAGCGTGAGCTCTGAGCAGCAGGGTCACCAGTTCGATTCCCACATGGGCCAGTGAGCTGCACCTGAGCTGAGCTGCTCCTGAGCTGGTAAGAGCCGTGCTCTTAACAACAAGGTTGCCAGTTTGACTCCTGCATGGGATGGTGGGCTACGCCCCTCGCCGCAAACTAGATTGAAAGCGGCGACTGAACTAGGAGCTGAGCTTGCACCCTCCACACTAAGATTTGAAGGACAACAACTTGACTTGGAGCTGATGGGTCCTGGAAAAACCCAATGGTCTCCTTCTCCAGTTCCCCAACACTTTTCCCTTCCCCAATTACCCAATAAAATCTTAAAAAAAAAAAAAAAAAAAAAAAAAAAGGGCCGGTCGAGTGGCTCAGTTGGTTAAGAGCTCGCTCAAGAGTGCGAGCTGAGCTCTGAGCAACGGCTGTTCGAGGCCAGCCCGAGCTGAGTTGCCGTTGAGCTGCCAACAGGTGGCAGGAGGGCTCAGCTAAAAATAAAATTAAAAAAATAAAATAAAATAAAAAATTAAAAAAAAAAAAAAAGTTAAACACAACTGGATTCCATGAAATTATACTGCTTTACACAATGACTTTTGAGGGGAAAAGAAAAAAGGACAGAAGATGGAAAGAGGAATGAAGACACTGCGATTTCTAACTCATATCCCTCAAAAGGGCTCATCGACACCTAAGAACCTGATGACGCCTACGGGACTATTTCCAGAAAGATGCACAGGCATATCAAATTCATAATAACCCCACATCCATAGTGTACATGAGGCTTCATTTTCGGCGCTGTACATTCTGTGGGTTTGAACAAATGTCTACTGGCAGGCGGCCATCGTCACAGTATCACACAGAGTATTGTCACTGCCCTAAAAAACCCCTGTGCTCATCCTTCCCCTCCCCAACCTCTGGCAACCACACTGATGGTTTTCCTATCTCCATAGTTTTGCCTTTTCCAGAAGGTCGTGTAGTTGGAATCACACAGCGTGTGGCCTTCTCAGATTGGCTTCTTTCACTTAGTCGTGTGTATGTGTCTTCTCATGACTTGGGAGCTCACTCCTTTTTAGCGCTGAATAATATTCCATTGTCTGGATGAACCACCGTTTATTTATCACCTACCGAAGAGCATCTGGGTTGCTTCCAAGTTCTTGGAATTATGAATAAAGCTGCTGCAAACACCCATGTGGACATACGTTTTCAACTCCTCTGGGTCAGTACCAAAGAGCATGGCTGCTGGATGGAGCATGTGGTCAGGGTGTATTTGGTTTTGTCGGCATCTGCCTGCCTGTCTTCCTAAGTGTGGCTGCACCATGATGCGTTCCCACCAGCAGGGAGTGCGAGTTCCTGGGGTCCCACACCCTTGCCAGCACGTGGTGTTGTCAGTTCTTCTGATTTTGGCCATTCTAACAGGTGTGTAGTGGTATCTCATTGTTGTTTAATTTGCATTTCCGTGATGATGTATGGTGTGAGCATCTTTTTTTTTTTTTTGAGGGCGGTGAGACTGGCCCTCATATATGGGACCCGAACAGGGGCCGCTGGCGTCCCAAGCCAGCGCTTAACCACTGCGCCACTCGGCCAGCCCGGTGCGAGCATCTTTTCATCTGCTTATTTGCTATCTGTATATCCTCTTTGACGAGGTGCGTCTGTTAGGGTCTTTTACCTGCTTTTTAATCAGGTTGTTTGTTTTTTTTCATTGAGGTTTAAGAGTTCTTCATATATTTTGGGTAATAGTCCTTTACCAGATGTGTCCTTTGCAAATAATTTCTCCCAGTTGCAGCTTATTTTCTCATTCTCTTGGCATTGTCTTTTACAGAACTGAAGTTTTAAATTTTAGTGAAATCCAGCCTCCGAATGATTTATTTCATGGATCGTGCCTTTGGTGTTATATCTAAAAGGTCATCGCTAGTAATGGCATCAGCATCGTGGTTGGTGAGTGACACACTCCCTCTGCCCTTCAATCTATAACTAGTGGGGCCTTTCTAACTCAACAAAAACTCCTCTGGTCCACACACTAAGACACCTGAGAGAGCCACCCAGCTGTATAGCTGACGGTGACTGGAGGCGAAGCTGGCAGAATGGCAGAACAGCGCTTGCGGCCCCAGACCCGGCTGCAGGGGCAGAGCCCACAGCCCTGGGGAGCAGCAGCAGACACGGGGTGCACCGCTCTGGCCCCTGCAAAGGAAAAGAAGGGCAGCCGTGGCATGGGCACCCGGGACGGGCTGCCATCCCCAGCTGCAGTGTGCCACATCACCCGAGAGCTGGGCAGCAGCAGCACAGGCACACATACAACTCCAGGACCAGCAGCCACAGGGAACAAGGCGGCAGCAGTACCCACAGCCCCACACCAGCCCGCGGTGGTGGCACATACGAGCCTGACAACCCCAGGCAGTGGAGGCACCCGCTACCCTGGCTGCTCCACCCAGTCACCCCATCCCTTCACCACAGCAACAGTGCCAAGACCCAAAAGACCCCAGATGTAGCAGGGGCACCTGCCATCCCAGTGGCAGCACCATAACCACAGACACCATCACTAGCAACCCCCAAAGGCACAAGCATCACCTCTGGCACAGGCAGTGCAGAATGGAAAGTGCTGGCTATCACATTCAACCAGTCAGCCCAGGCGAGAGAAACCAAAAAAAACCTATCCTATGGTGCCACCTACTGGAAAACGAAAGAAAGGCCTCTAATTACCAACCTGCTGAATTGATATAATTAAAGTAAACAAAACTTTACCTAAATAAGAAAGGTGTTCACTACTGAAAATGCACTTGCTGAGAAAAATAACCCATCAAGCACCATGAACAATCAGGGTAAAAGAGTATCACAAAAAGCAAATGACATTTCCCTAAATAGGAAACTCAGAGTCATGGAAGATTATGATCAAATGACAAGAGAATTCAAAAATCACAGTCATGATATTGACTCAGCGAGATATTAAAAAAAATTCAGAAAGGAAATTTAATGAACTCAGGAATAAAAGTGATGAACAGAAGGAGTACTTTACCAAAAGACTGAAACTATGAAAAAGAACTAAAAGAAATTTTGGAGCCTAAGAACTCAAAAAATGAGATGAACAATGCATTAGCAAGCTAATATAACAACTAATTATCTCAACGCAAAAAGACCTTCTCCAAGACACATTATATTAAAACTGTCAAAAGTCAATCATAGGGCCGGCCGAGTGGCGCGGTGGTTAAGCGCTGGCTTGGGAAGCCAGCGGCCCCGGTTCGGGTCCCGCATGTGAGGGCCAGTGACACTGCCCTCAAAAAAAAAAAAAAAAAAGTCAACCATAAAGAATTCTAAAGGCAGCCAGGGAAAAAGACAGTAACCTACAAGGGAACACTCAGCAGGCTAACATCAGATTTCTCAGCACAAACTCTAGAGGCAAGAAGAGAGTGAAATTACATGGTCAAAGTACTGAAAGATGAGAACTGCCAAGAATAATTTATCCAGCAAAGTTATCCTTCAGATATAAAGGAAAAATGAAGGCTTTCCCAGACAAACAAAAGCTGAGAGATTTCACCACAAAACCGGGCTTATGAGAAATGTTGAAAGGAGCTCTTCTGCCAGAAGGAAAAGGCACAAGTACAGAAAAGTTTAATAAGGTGATGAATAGATAGAATCAGAAAATTATAACTATTACAGAATAGACTGATAAACAGTCAATTATAACATAAAGGTTAAAGGGAAAAGCTGTTACAAATAGCTGTAGTTATTTCAATTTGGTAATGAGCACACAACATAAAAAGGGATAATTTGCGACAACAAAAACATAAAAGGGGAGGAGGCCAAGCAGACATCTAGAACAGAGACTCAAAACCTAAAAGCGAACATGAAGAAAGTCATCATAGTAAACCACCAAACTAAAATGAGTCAGAAACACAAGAGAAAAGAAGCAATGGAGACACAGCGACCAGAAAACAAAAGACAAAATGGTTGTAGTAAGTCCTCATATATCAATAATCACCCTAAACGTAAATGGACTGAACTCACCAATCAAAAGGCGCAGAGTGCTGAATGGTTAAAATACAAGACCCGACTGTATGCTGACTCCAGGCAGCCCATCTCAGCTCCACAGACAAACACGGGCTCTCAGTGAAGGTGTAGACGATGATACTCCAAGCAAATGTTATCCAGAGAAAGGCAGGTGTAGCCATACTTATCTCAGACAAAGTAGACTTCAAGCCAAGACAGGTAACAAGAGACAAAGGCTGACATTATAAAGGAGACACTCCGAAAGGAAGACATAACAGGGTGCCAAAAAATGTCTACAAGTGGACACTTTGGTTAATGTTGGTTAAGCAGTTTGCAATCGTTTGAAGTGTCTGGATGCTGATTGTGACCACTCTGAGCACCTCTTGTAATTGTAAAAGTCAAATGTGACTTGTATCCATCTTTTGTTATCAGTATATATGGAGTATTACAATTTTAATACAGTTTTCCTTTCTTAAAATGTGTACATATATTTTTTGGCACCCTTTGTATATGCACCCAGCTTAGAAGTACCAAATATATAAAATAATTATTAGCAGACCTAAAGGGAGAAATTGATAGTAACCACAGTAATAGGAGGGAGACTTTAGTGCCCCGCTTACACCAATAGATAGATCACGCAGACACCAATAGATAGATCACGCAGACAGAAAGGCAAGAAGGAAACATGGGCCTAAACGACTCATTAGACGAGATAGGCTAAATAGATATTCATAAAACTTTACATCCCAAAGTGACAGAATACTCATACTTCTCTAGTGCACATGGATACATCATATGTTGGGACACAAAGCAAGTCTCCATAAATTTAAGATTGCGATTATACTATCAAGAATCTTTTCTAACCACAGCAATGTGAAACTAGAAATCAACTATAAGAAGGAAGATGGAAAAATCAAAAATATGTGGAAATTTTGGGCCAGTCGATTGGCTGAGTTGGTTAAGAGTGCAAACTCTGAGCAACAGCATTGCCACTTCGATTCCCACATGGGCCAGTGAGCTGCACCCAAGCTGAGCTGTCGCTGACTTGTCAACAGGTGGCAGGATGGCTCAGCTGGTGTAACAACAAGATTGCCTATTTGATAGTGGGCTACGCGCCCGCGCAACTAACATGGAACATGGCACCTTGAGCTGAGCAGCCACGAGCTGCAGACGGGCAGCTGGATGGCTACCCGACTTGGAGCCGAGCTAGCTGCACACTTCACAACTAAGACCGAAGGACAACAACTTGGCTGTTCCCCTTCCCCAATTCCCCAACACTGTTCCCCTTCCCCAATTTCTCAATAAAAAATCTTAAAAAAAAAAGAAAAAAGTGTGGAAATTAAACATGCTACTGAACAACAAACTGGGTCAACAAAGAGATCAAGAAATACAGGGAGACAAATGAAACCATGGCAACCGACATCTACGGGATGCAGCAAAAGCAGTACTAAGAGGGGGGTCTATAACAATACAGGCTTTCCTCAAGAAGGAAGGAAAATCTCAAATAAAAAAAATCTAACTTTATACCTGCAGAAACTAGGAGAAATAACATACAAAGCCCAAAGTCAGGAGGAAGAAGGAAATAATAAAAATCAGAGCAAATAAATGAAATAGAGACTAAAAAGAAAATAGAAGAGACTAAAAAGACAATAGCAAAAGTGGTTCTTTAAAAAGATAAATGAAATTCACAAACCTTTAACTATACTAAGAGAAAAAGAAAGAGGATTCAAATAAATACAATCCGAAAGGAACTAAAACAGGACCACAGAAATACAAAGGATAATGAGAAAATATTACGAGAGGCTATATGCTAACAAACTGAAAACCACAGAAGAAACAAAGTTCTTAGAATCATACAACCTTCCTACTCTGAATCATGAAGAAACGGAAAATCTGAATAGACCAATCACGAGTAAGGAAACTGTAACAGTAACACAAAATATCCGCCCAGACAGCTTCACTGGTGAATGCTACCAAACATTCAAAGGAAATTTTATACCTCAGTTTCCTAATTTGTGAATGAAGATAATAATAATAGCTACATCAAAGGGTTTTTATGAGAAGCAAATTAATTAATACTTGTAAAATATTTAGTACAAGTTAGGCATGTACTACTATATAAATGTGTGTTAAATAATGTGACATTAAACGTATATATGAAAAATATACAATATTCAAATCCTTAAAACATAGGTTTTATAATTGAAAATAAAACTCAGTAAGTAAAAAGTTGTACCTGTTTAGTAGTTTTATGCGTGCCTTGAATTGTCCTCTTTGATTTTCCACCAGTTTGACATTTAGGTTTCCCTTTAATGCAAGAATAAATAGAATACATAAATAATATAAAGTTGAACTACACAAATAATTCAGGTCTCCTTCCAGAGACCACAGAATAATAGTACAATCTATACATGGTCAATATGAACTACAGATGTAACAAAAAAACAAATTTCCAAGGTCCCAGAGGCTGCTTTAATTGAACAACTTTTCAGAATAGCTTTCTCAGAACAGGATTAAATCAACTTCTTAAAGAAGTCAGATACTCTGACAATTTAAAAACAAGGTTAAGTTAGTGATACTTCTCAACTGCTATACACAGGTCTGGAAAATAGTTATTTAATTTCAAATTGTATTTCAACAATGAAATTAAGAATTCATTTTTTAACATCTAAAACTCAGTATTTTCTGTTTTGATTGACTTATCTGATTTATGAAATATATAGTTTCATTTTGAAAAAGGATGTTTTCAGTTCTTTGTATTTTTGCAGTCCGATATACCCTTCTCATTTTTTTTAGAAAGACACTAACTACTGTTTTATAATCATTCTATTTTTGAGAGCAATTCAAAACCAGAGTTAAATCTACAACATTGTTCAACAAAATGTTCAACAAAATAATCTTCCTTTTGGCACAAAACATTGGGCAAGGACTCTGAAGCACTACAAATGAAGTGTGCCATAACCCCTGCCCACAATTTATCCACACACAAGTGGGCCTCTCCTACTGCTGCACTGGGCGTGAAGGCAGAGAACTCCACACTCACATACACAGCCCTTTATTCATCCTTTCATCTGAGGGAGCGCTGTACCAGTAGACTAATCAGATTAGAAGAAGTCCCACACGAAACAGAAATAAAACAAAGAACAGGTGAAAACTTTTCAAAAAGTTGAATTATGATCCTCAAAAATATCTGATTATATATTGTAACAACAACAACAACAAAAAAACCAAGTCGCTGTATTTTTTTAAAAAAGCAAAATAAAGATTTTTTTTCTATAGTGGCAAAATTGTAACAATATAAACAATCCTTATCAAAAATTATGAAGTTAAAGTTCTTCTTCTGTCATTATTATTATAGATATTCCTTATCAAAAATTATGAAGTTAAAGTTCTTCTTCTGTCATTATTATTATAGATATTCAAAAAGTTCTAATTCTCTGTGCAATAGTTCTATTATTTTGCAAGCATAAATGAAGCTTTAAAATTATACAGGCCAGGGCTGGCCGAATGGTGCGATGATTAAGAACTGGCATGGGAAGCCAGCGGCCCCGGTTCGGTCCCACATACGAGGGCCAGTGACACTGCCCTCAAAAAAATAAAAAAAAATAAAAAAAATTATACAGGCCAGTTTTTTAGGTACTTGTGTGCAAAATCAGGTTATATACAGATGTGTGATTCATTACTGTATTTTGTTTTCCATTTTTTTAATAGAAGCAAGTTTAATAAGAAAACACCTTCAGAATATTTTATGCTCCGAGTAACCCATGGAAAATGGAAAAAATTTCACAGGACATTTATAATACATAGCAACCACAGACATTTTTAGGTTTCATGCTGTTACTTTTGTAGTAAATAATGTGGATATATATTCTCTATCAAAGAGATGAATAGAAAGCTCCGTATGAAAAACTTAGCCAGTATGGAGTTACATTTGTTAAAATAATTTTAGGGCTGGCCAAGTGCCTCAGTTGGTTAAGAGTTGGCTTAATAGCACGAGCTCTGAGCAACAGGGCTGCCAGTTCGATTCCCACATGGGCCAGTGACACTGCGCCTGAGCTGAGCTGTTGCTGAGCTGCCAACAGCTGGCAGGATGGCTCAGCTGGTGTAACAACAAAATTGCCTATTTGATGGTGGGCTATGCCCACCCCCAACTAAGACTGAGCTTGGCACCTTGAGCTGAGCTGCTGCCTGGATGGCTCAGTGGATAGAGCGTGCGCTCTTAATAATAAGGCTGCTGGTTTGACTCCCCCATGGGATGGTGGCTATGCCCACGTGCAACTAAGACTGAACACTCACAGCACCTTGAGCTTAGAGGCCACGAGCTGCCAACAGGCAGCCAGATTGCAACTGGCGCCCTCCACAACGAAGACTGAAGAACAACACCTTGGTTGGTCCCCTCTCCCAATTCCCCAACACTGCTCCCCTCCCCCAATTCCCCAATAAAATCTTTAAAAAAACAATAATTTCAATTTCCCCCTGTATTTGATAAAATAACTGTTATTTGACAAAATAACTGCTCTCTAAAATTATCTAGGAAGACTGACAAAGAAAAGCTACTGAGGGAGAAGTGGTCCAAAGACCACTATTTTAAAATACTGGGCTGGCCGAGTGGCGCAGTGGTTAAGCGCTGGCTTCGGAAGCCAGCGGCCCCGGTTCGGTCCCACATACGAGGGCCAGTGACGCTGCCCTCAAAAAAAATAAAATAAAATACTATAACGCGAGCACTGGGGCTGGCACGCTCGGCAAAGCTTAGCGGTGCCCCGTTTGCGGGTGCTGCTGGGCCACCCGTTTCCCTGTCTTCCACCCTGGCGCCTCCTAGCCCTGGCTCCCCGGCCTCGCTGCCCCAGGCGTCCACGCCCTGCGGGCTCACCCGGCTCTATCTGCACAGCGCCTCCTCCATGTTGAGCAAACCTCTTCAGGGGCTCGATGTTGCCCCCGTCACCCCCACGCCGCCGCCAGGAGGCCAGGATCGGGAAGTGTTGGAGGCCTAGTACCGACTTGGCCCACTCCTGGGTAAGGGGGGCTTTGGCACAGACTCCAGGCGGCCATCAAAAAGATTCCCTGGGGGCCGGCCGAATGGCGCGGTGCTTAAGCGCTGGCTTGGGAGGTCAGCAGCCCCAGTTCGGGTCCCACATGTGAGGGCCAGTGACACTGCCCTCAAAAAAAAAAAGATTCCCCGGAATCGCGTGCTGGGCTGGTCCACTGTGTCAGACTCAGTCACATGCCCACTGGAAATGGAAGTGCCGCAGAAGGTGGGCGCGGGTGGTGGACACCCTGGTGCGAAACTCCTCGGTGGGTTTAAGACACCAGAGGGCTACATGCTGGTCCTCAAGCGGCCTTTGCCTTCCCAGGATCTCTTTGAGGACATCACAGAGCAGGGCACACTGGGTGAAAACCGAAGCCGCTGCCTCTGTGCCCAGGTAGTGGCAGCCGTTCAGCACTGCCAAGCCTGTGGAGTTGTCCATCGTGACATGAAGGATGAGAACATCCTGACTGAGCTCCGCTGGGGCTGTATCAGACCCACTGATTTTGGTTCCAGTGCCCTGTTTGATGCTAAACCCTACACTGACTTCGATGGGACAAGCGTTTACAGCCTCCCGGAGTGGATGTCTCGTCACCAGTACCACGCACTCCCAGTCACTGTCTGGTCACTGGGTATCCTTCTCTATGACATGGTGTGTGGGGACATTCCCTTCGAGGGACCAGGAGATTCTGCAGGCTGAGCTTCCCTTCCCTGCCCATGTATCCCCAGGTGAGGCCCTCACTGGACCTCCCAGTGGACTCCATCCCTCCCAGGGACGGGTTCCCACAGCTAACTGTTTGCTAACCTCCTGTGTGTTCCTGACCTGCAGACCGTTGTGCCCCAATCCGCCAGTGCCTGGCCCCCAAGCCCTCTGCCCAACCCTCACCAGAGGAGATCGGCTGGAATCCGGATGCAGACACCATCTGAGGAGGCGCCCTGCAGCGCCCCCTAAGGGGGTCCCACTGCTTTGGCCTGGTCCCCGCTGCCCTAGTTGGAATGGCCACCCCATGGCCATGCCACAGGGACAGAAGGACATGTGCTGACCTGGTTTTACAGGGCGCCACAAATCCAGCGTTAACCAGGGTCAGAGTGTGGGGACAGGGGTGAAAAGACATAAACCAAGTCTGCCCAGTCCCCATCCCAATTCCGCTAAGGAGCCCTCCCAGAATTTACGGTTTCTTATCTGGAGGGAGGACTTTTCATTTTGCTAAGGATGTTTACTTGGTTGAAGTTACTTCCCTTCTGAGTCCCAGGACTCGAATTCTGATTAGTGATAACCCTTACACAGGCCCCTCCTGCTACCACCACACAAACTTAGTTCAAATGCTCTAACTTGGGCAAGCGTGCTTTCCTTCGATGCCCCAGCAGCTTTTATTTTAGTAAAGGGACCCTTTCCTCTAGCCTAGGGTCCCATAGTCAGTCAAGCTGCATGCCTACCTCAGCCCAAGGTTGCTTACTCTGGGGGAGGTTTAAAGCCCTATTGTTATCCCAGGGCTTAAAAAGATTTTTTAAATTTTATTATTTAAAAAATCTTTTAAATAAAAGATTTAAACACAGAGGGGGACCCTACTGTGTTATTCTATGTGCTCTTATTCTGGTGAGAACCCTACTTCCATAATATGGGAAGGAATGGGAGATGGATACCACTAAAGTCCACTAGGGTGGAGGGGTGTGTTTTTGGGGCGAATGGGGTAGGGGTTAAGTCTTGTTGTTTGTTCACCTGGGGCCTCCCCCATATTTTTTGGATTCTTGCGGCCTCCTTCTGAGCCAGGACTGTCCAGTTGCTGAAATGGAAATACTTAAGTATTGGGGGAAGGGCGCTCCAAATGTGTCATCCTCTCCCTTCTCCCCCGCTGGGATTATTTAAAAAGCCATGTGTGGAATCCCACTATTTAATAAACATATTAGAATCACAAAAATAAATAAATGAATAAAAATACTATAATGCTTCTATAATTAAAACAATGAAAAGACTAGTGAAACAATATAAATACATATGGCAATTCAAAGGTGTCATCTCAAAAAACTGGGGCAAAGATCGACTTTATAGTAAGCAATGCTGGGGCAATTTGTTATCCATATGGAAAAAGATGAAATTAAATCCATACCTCACACTATATGTAAGAATAAAGCACAAATGGACCAGGTATAAATATAAAAAGTTAAATAAGAAATAAAATTTTAAATAACATTAAAATATTTTTTAAAATGTAAACATAAAACGTGGGTGAACTCTTGTAGAGCTTGAAACATCCTGCTGTGTGCATAGGGGTGTTCTCAAAGAATAAGCACACGTCAAAAGGCAGCAGGAGCCAGCTTGATGGGCCTCCCACTAGGGGAGTCCAGAGCAATCTAAGTGCCAATATGGAACGAGCCCATTAAATAAGAACGTAGAAGTGCATAAGGATTTAAATAAATACGTACGATGCCTATGTAGATATATACAGAAAAACGGAAACCTCTTCCTTTCATTAGAATGCCAACTAATTAATGTAGAAGGAATAAGGGGGTTAGGAAACCACCATTGTGCAACCAACACAATACATAATAACTTACTCAGTAAGAACTATTAAGCTAAAAGTAGTGAATGGACTGCGTCAAGAGAAACAGGATATTTACCTCGTCTCAAACTCAATCTTACCACGACTTACTACATATGAAAAAATTACTTTGCAGTGGAGACATTGTGGGGGTACCACCTTAACCAAGCGATCAAAGTTCATATCACTAGGAACAAGACAAACCTGCAGCATGTGCCTCCTGTCATGCACGGAAAAGAGCAAAACATAATCTCTACAGAATCCCTCCAAAAACACATTAACTGAATCTAAGAACGAAAACACACCATACAAACCGAGTGTGAGGCACAGTCTAAAGCCCTTGGCAAATCTCAGAGCCGGCTCCCCTCTGGCACACCCCAAGCTTCCTTTTCTGTCCCTACCCGTCTTCCTTACCTCAGGGCCAAGCGAGTGCTTCCACTGCTCCTAGCTATGCAAGTGCAAGGACTAAGGAGAAAAGCTATGTTTTCTAGTTCAAAGAATAATAATGAGACCTGAAGAAATATACTTATCTTTTATTTTCTAAATCATTACATTAAATTGTACCTAATCATAGTAAATATAGTGAATTTTTAGAACCTTTTTTTACTTTTATAAGTCAATAAAATAATCTAATCTCCTATAATAAACAAACAAACAAACAAAAAAACCAAAACCCACTAATCTGCTAGTCATAGTAATATAACAAGGGCCGGAAGAGTGGCGCGGTGGTTAAGTGATAGCTTGGGAAGCCAGCAGCCCCGGTTCGGTCCCACATATGAGGGCCAGTGACACTGCCCTCAAAAAAAAGAGTAATATAACAAACACAAATTCCTCCCCAGGTGAAACAGTAAAATGAATAACACTCTCATGAAACCATTTGTGGATCAGATAAAAAGGCAACAAAAATATTACTTCTTATGTATACTAAGAAGTGCTAACTGTAAACATCCCAGTGCTAACTGTAAACAGTTTTCAGTCTATCCAAGGTTCAGGAACAAATATAACCTTCTAATTTACAACGAAATGAAACTTATTTTGGATCCATACCATCCTCATCTTTGCTTTCTAGTGGAACACTCCAGGCTATTAGATTTCTTGCCGTACGACCCTCCTCTGCCACTATTCTCCTCACTTTGTCATGACTGTTGGAGCGCTGGAATGAAGCCTGTGTACATAAAAGAGAATGTTTATTAGATAATTAGTCCACATATAAAATATATTGGCAGACAGATTCATTATTTCTCATAATTCTCAGAATAAAAACACTTAGGAGTAATGTTGGATTGGAAAGGTGGTTAAACAGAGAAAAGAAAAGTAAGTCAGAGATCTTTCTCCATTCTAAAAAGAATGAATGTTACAACTATAACAATAAAAAAAATTATTTTGAGAATAAATACAACCTAAGGTTCGAAAAAAGTGTCCTAAGGAGTATACACACTGTTGGGTACCCATTTCAACACCACCTCTTACATATCATGAGGTCCAAGCATGAAAGAGATCCGTTTTTACAAACATGCTACATATTCCCCCTGAAAGCTCTCTGCAGTCTAAAATGTTTTCGAAAATCCTATTCTTTCCCTTGACATAATGCTAAAGTAAAATTCCACTCAGTTGTAAAACTCCACTGTATAATTTTATCTCCAAGTTATTGGGATCTAAATAATAATTCCTGTAAGTGACATATTTAAATTGCAAACTGTGAAACTCCTGCACACAATGGGTGTCTGTGTACGACTATGTACGTGTGTGTATACATACACGTGCACACGTACAGTTGCCTGCCGACTGTAGCCCTACTCAGCTGGAAGCAGCACAAGCCTACAGGCTCTGTCCCACCGAGACCCTGGGCCGGTGGGAGCCGGGTCCAATCATGTAAAAGAAATTACATCTCCACTGACGAATGCTCGAGGAGAACAGCTTGTTTTCACAAGCCAAGGATCTACGAAAAGACAGAGGCTGCACAGCATCCCTCTGAGCCTGGGGCTGTGGCCGCCTCACCCAACCCTTCACTCCGTATGGGCCATCGGCCTCTTTCTGAAGACAGCTCCCCACTGGGCCCAGCCCCGGTTCCAGCGCAATGAATGGGTGCCCTCTCATCTATTCCAGGGTTTGCCATCCCAGACTGTTAACATGCCTGGAATCCTTGGGCAACAACACATGTACTGGGCAATTACTATGTGTGACAAATGCACTGTGGCAGCCACTGAGGAAAATACGAAGAAACAGAAGGCACTGTACTTGACCTCAAAGAGTTAACAACCCAAAATGAGTGAACCAACATGGACAAAAGCAAAAAATAATATATGAATTAATCGGCGTGGTAGCTGGTCTCCAAAGACGGCCTCTTCCCCTCAGTAAACCACGCCCGCTAGTGTTCACGCCTTTGTGTAACTCTTGGATCTGGCTCTAATACTTGCTTTTTAACCATTAAATCAGGTCTTCACCTCATTTTATTGCGCATGAGTTCTGAGACTAGGTCATAAGCAACTCTGCATGCTACACCTGGGTCTCTTGTGATGTTCCCTCTTGGGACGCTCACTCCTGAGACCCAGCAGTCAGGCCAGGCAAAGGCAGCACTCGCACTGGCAGCCCCAGCTGAACTCCCAGCTGTCAGACACCATGCACTGGGCCATCTTGGATGTTCCAGCCAAGTTCAGCCCCCAGACGACTGCTGCCATCCCAGCACCCCAGGCACAGCAAAAAAACCTGTCCTAACAACCCACAGGGTCATGGCAGATAACAGGAACTACATGCACGCCCACTAGCCTACAATACATGCATCTCTATTTCTGTATCCACCTGTACATAGATAACAAAAACCAGAGTTTATACCAAAACCTCTAATTTCAATCCCATACAACGGGGTTCATGTTAGCCTTCCCCTTTCCATATTTGTAATTTCTTTGTCCAACAGTAACAAACCTAGCTCTCATTAGCAAAAATAAATATACTTATCTGTTCAATTCTAATACACAAAAGTAGTTTCAGAATTCTGTTGTGGATGGTCATAGGCATTTTCCATCTATATTCCAGTTTTTGGCCACATTCCTTAGAGTAGCAACTGGCAGACAAGCAGTGATTTACTACACCTTGCCCATGAGAACTGTTTCAAAATAACACAAATCAACAAGCAATACTCTGCAGCTATACAAAGGAATGAAGATCTCTAATGCTGTAGAGTGTATTGCTAAGTAGGAATAAAAACAGGTATTAGAGTATGATATCTTTGTGTTCAAGAAAGAGAAAGTGATATATAAGTAATATATAACGTACATGTATACTTACAGTATTTCTTTTTGGAAACACAAGCAATAAAGGATAAACCAAAAACTAGTAAAAATGATTACGCACAAAACCTGTTAGGATGGCTACTGTCAGAAAACAAAAAACAAGTGATGGCAAGGATATGTACAAATTGGAACCCTTGTGCATTGTTGGTCGGAATGTAAAATGTACAGCTGCTATGGAAAACAGTATGGGGGTTCATCAAAAAATTTAAAATAGAATGACTATACGATCCAGCAATCCACTTCTGGGTACACAGCAAAAAGAGTTGAAAGCAGGGTCTCAAAGAGATATTTGTATACCACGTTGATAGCAACTGTATTCACAATATCTAAGACGTGGGAGCAACCCTATTCGATGACAAAGAAATGGATATATACACAATGGAATGTTATTCAGTCTTAAAAAGTAAATTCTACCTCAAAAATCTGAAAACATTTCTCCATAAAGATATATGTGCTCTGATGTTCAGTGCAGCTTTATTTACAGTAGCTAAGACATGGAAACAACCAAAGTGTCCTTCGATAGATGACTGGATAAAGATGTGGTATACATACACAATGGAATAGTATTCTGCCATAAGATGAAATAGTGCCATTTGCAACAACACGGATGGATTTTGAGGTTATTATGCTAAGCGAAATAAGTTGGACAGAAAAAGTTGAGAACCATATGATTTCACTGATGTAAGATATAAAACTGAAAGCAACAAAGGAACAAGACAAACAAATAAAGAAACAAATACTCATAGACACAGACAAGAGTTTAGTGGTTACCCGAGAGTGAGGGGTGAGGGGGGTGGTAGATGAGGGTAAAGGGGGTCAAATATATGGTGATGGGAGGAGAACTGACTCTGGGTGGTGAACACAATGTGATGTGTAGATGATGTATTACAGAATTGCACACTTGAAACCTATGTCACTTTACTAACCATTGTCACCCCAATAAACTTTAATTTAAAAAAAAAGTAAATTCTGACATATGCTACAACCTTGAGGACATTAGGCTAAGAGAAACAAGCCAGTCACAAAAAGACAAATGCTGTATGATTCCACTTACATGAGGGACCTAGGGTCGTCAAAATCATAGACAGAAGCTATGACGACGTTTCCCAGGGGCTAGGAGAAGGGGTAAGTTGGGGATCAGTGTTTAGTAGGTATAGAGTTTCAGTTTTACAAGATTAAAAGAGCTCTGGAGGGCCGGCCGAGTGGTGCGGTGGTTAAGCGCTGGCTTGGGAAGTCAGTGGCCCCGGTTCGGGTCCCACATATGAGGGCCAGTGACACTGCCCTCAAAAAAAAATAAAAAAGAGTTCTGGAGATGGTTGGTGATGATGGCTTCTCAGCAATATGAATGTACTTAACACGGATGAACAGTACACTTACAAAGGATTCCAATGGCAAATTTTCTATGTATCGTAACACAATTTTAAAAATTGAAAAAGAAAGGAATATCCACAAAGGAAGACGAGAGGAAACATAGAGATGAAAAGTCAGACTTCTCTAAAGGAATACTGTTTTAGTTTGACTTTTGAACCATGTAAATGTTGTAAATGATATTACATTGAATTTAAATCAAAAGGATAAAGAAACATCAAAAGATTGAAAAGAAGCTGAGGACAGTAGAACAATTTTTTTCAAACTATTGAGACAAATCTGTCAACCTCGACTTCTACACTCAGCAAGACATCCATCTCTGAAAAGTAGGACAGGAAAAAAGGTATCTTTAGGCAAACAAAACCAGAGTTTATGACTAAAAGGCCCTCACTATAGCAAATTCTCAGAATGTAACAAGCAGAAGAAAAATAATCCCAAATGACAGATACAAAAAATCAAAAACTTACAATTTTTATTTAATGTCTTTAAGACATAAAGCAATAGTGTGGGGAGCATAGCATGGGAGGGACGAAAAAGGAAAGAACACACACAGGTAGATATACTCCTGCCCTGACTCCTACACTTGTGAAGGTTCTACCTATCAAAAATATCAAAACCCAAAGATAATCACTAAATGAGTGAACAGGAATTAAGAGAGAGGGATTCACTAACTGAATAGGGACACCCCTGGGCCAGACAATAAGGGGAGGAAAAGGAAGTAGGTAAACCACAGTCTCTGCACTAGGAAATCAAAGTAAAAACATCTAATATTTTTATAGAATGGCCACCCCAAATCTCCCAAAGGAGGTGTCTAGGCAGAGTGGGTACCCCAATAAATTGCATTGCCTCCTCCTCCTCCTGGATAGTTTAAGAAGATACTTAGAACTGGGCCGGCCGAGTGGCACATTGGTTAAGAGCTGGCTTGGGACGCCAGCGGCCCCGGTTCGGATCCCACATGAGGGCCAGTGACACTGCCCTCTACAGCTAACAACAGCTCCACCTGGAGCTGGGCTGCTGTGAGTCCCCAGGGATGGCATAGCCGCAGCCCCGGCTGCAGTGGGCTGCCACAGGCTACAGTGAGTGGCCGGCAGCCGGTGTGCGCTGCCAATAGTCGTGATGAGCAGCCATCCAGAGGCCGGCGACTGAGCACAATGATGATACCAACATGGGCCAGTGAAACAACGTCCTCCGCAACTAGACTGAAGAACAAAAGGACAGCAATTTGTATGTTCTCCTTCCTGATTCCCCAATAAAATCTTTAAAAAAAAAAAAAAAAGATACTCAGAATTGCCTAAAAATCTTGAGTTAGAAAAGTGTGGGGGAGGGGAACCTGTCTGTCCAGGCTTCCTGGGGAGTTTCACCTTTGTCCCCATCCAAAATCCAGAGACAGCCCTGGCCCAACCTCCAATCTGCCTGCCCCAGGGAGAATATGGCTCCTTTAAGAGCTGGCTGTGCCCTAGGTAGGAAAGCAGGTCAAGCTGTTGGCATCGATTTATAACTTTTTAAGATTAAGACACAAAAGAAGCTGACTTCCATTTGTATCATTGCCCTAGGTCCCACAAATGGTAGGAGCGAGCCTGGAGCTCCTCTGGCTGAATAGTACATTCAAAAGATAAATCAAAAGAGATGAAAGAAAGGAAAGAAAGAGGGAGGCCAAAAAAACAACACTAAGGTTAGTGGTTAAATTTGATCACTTACCATCATTCTTTAATTCCCTTCTATGCCAAGAAGCTCATTTACTACATAACCCATGGGGTGTGACTCCTATAACAAAATATATATACATATACAATTAGTCATACCATTGTCAGGAAATCATAGTTATTCATAAAAAGATACAAATCTCATCCCCACAAGTTTCTCATTAAATTAAGCAAAAAATAAAATTGCTCCTTTATATTGCCTTTTTCAATGTTTTAAATACTCCATGGTCTCCAAAACGAATTAAATGGAAAAGAAAGTGTTAATTATATGACTAGTCCACAATATTCCAAACCCAGGGGCTTCCAACTTTTTTTACTACCACCTATAAACACACACACACAAACCCTTTGTATCCTGACTCAGTTCACACACGTTTAACTGCAGCAGAAGCTTCATGAAGTAATATTAATCCCTATTGTGTGAGAGGCACTCTGATATTTCCTTCTCTATTCTATTTTATAAAATGCTTTCA
Source organism: Aselliscus stoliczkanus (assembly GCA_033961575.1). NCBI lineage: Eukaryota > Metazoa > Chordata > Mammalia > Chiroptera > Hipposideridae > Aselliscus > Aselliscus stoliczkanus. Next base: position 20,971,782 of record CM066741.1, read on the forward strand.
CTGAATTGATTTAGGGCCTACCAATGAATCCCAAACAGTATACAAAACACTCTCCTTTGGAATGTTCAAAATCTGACATTTTATCAGAATATCTTAATTACCAATTACTGTATTTTGCCATGTATAATGCGCTCCTGTATATAATGAGCACCCACACTTTTGGCCCAAACTTTCAGAGAGAAAAAAAAGTCTTTCATTTTAATTTTTTAATTCAAAGTTTTATTTGCTTACATTTAGGTACTTGTTATAAGATTATAAAGGAATTTTAGCATTTATTTTTTTAACATTATGGTACAAGAATTTTGTGTAACGAATAAGTACAAAACACAAGAACAGATATGGTACAAGAAATTTTACATACCAGAAACAAACTTACGATATTTACGCATCATAGAAGGCCAAGAACTTTTCGTCTTTCAAGTTCATTGTTAAGTTCAACAAAATCAATCATCATATTCCAGGTTATTATTTTGCATATGAATTTCGTTATTGATTTCTAGAGTTATACTTTTAACTTATAAGCATAAATAAAAGAATTTAAAACTTTATAGACACGGAATTAGTACTACCTATGTATAATGCCCATCCTTATTTTTCCCTCACAGATGTGGGCAAAAAAGTGTGCATTATACACAGCAAAATATGGTACATAAGGCTCTGCATAGAACAGACCCTACTTCTAAGAGAAACTACTTACTGTGGCCAAATCTTTACTTAAAGAAATCCAAAGCAGAGAAACTAAATAGAACACAAAGGGGAAGGGAAATAGCTAAAAAAAAAAAAAAAAAAAAAAAAGAATGGCCTAACCCTGTAAGAAGAGCTAATGCACAAAGAAAACGCAAGCAGCAATTGGGACGAAACCTTCTAGGATGAGAGCCTAGATCATTTATCCTTTGTCAAGTGAATTTGCTCCTTTAAAATGCAGCACCTCAAATGAAAACATATGTCCAAAAAAAAAAAACCTATATACAAGTAATCATAGCAGTATTATTCATAACAGCCAAAAAGTGGAAACCACCCAAATACAGTGGAATATTATTCAGCCATAAAAAGGCTTATACCTGCTACAACATGGATGAACCTTGAAAACATTATGCTAAGTGAAACAAGCGAGACACAAAAAAACATATACCGTCTGATTCTATTAACGTGAATGCCAGAGCAGGCAAATCCATAGAGAAAGGAAGTAGAGTAGTGGTGGGCTAGGGAGCAGCGCGGACAAGAGGGAGGGAAGTCAGGAAAGGGGAATGACCGGTAATGGTTAGGGGTTCATACTGGGGCATTGAAAATGTCCAAAATTGAGTGTAGAATGATTGCACAATTCTATGAATATACTAAAACCAGTGAAGTACACATGGTAGAATTTTATAGTATGTAAAATTTTATAGTATGTGAAATACATATCAATAAAACTGTTATAAAACAAAGCTAATTCATAATCTAATCCAGACTTTCCAACATTTCATTTAATTACTACTTTCATGGTATCTGCCATAAGTACTACCTATGGTATTATTTACATACATTTTTCTTTAAATAGAACTACACTTTTACTTAAATATTAAAAGAAAATTTATAACACTACATAAGTGACAAATCAGTGAACATAAAAAGATGGATATAGCAAAATTTTGGCAGTGCTACTCAAACAAATTAAAACTGAGATACTCTAAACTCCAGCAAAACAATGGCCAAGCAGAAAAAGGGGCGCACACACAAAAAGTCAGTAAACGCGATAAACACTAGGGCTGACTGTGCCCAAGGTTTCCAAACAAGTGATGCACTGAAGTCTCACTTGCTTAGCCTGCCCTGCAGTCCCAGGATGTCTGTGAAGACAGAGACTCCCAGAGATGGCAATGTGAAGATTGGCTCAAGTACCAGGAAAGGCCTGCCTCTTTTTTCTTTATCCGAATTTGGGTAACCAGGTTCGGAAAGGGCAGGAAGTAAATGATAGGCGAACACAGTGAGCGGCCCACTGGTTGTGTTACTGTGAAGTATGCAGGCCCATCTAACTGAAGCCAGGACAGCATAACTACGAATTGTTCTTGTGAGCACCAATAAAATCTAGAAAAATCAGGGTTTGCAATCACAGTTCCTCTCCAAAGTTCACAATATGTATCACTTGTGTTTTTGCATTTTCGGAAATTTAGGAAAATCTGAGTATTTAACTTTCAGATCCTGGTACTTAAAATAAAAATTTATCAGTAATCTTTAATGTCTTTGCTAAGTGGAAAATAAGTGTATTATGGTAAGTACTTTGAAAAGCAAACTAGACATCTTGTAATTCCAAGCTGTTTAATGAGGTTTTCAATTCTGATCACTGCTATACAGACTACCGTGAATGTACTAACCAAAAGGCATTTATTTTCTTCCATGAACCTGGCATGCCTCTTTGAAGATACCAGAATTGTCCTGCTCTTCCAATACTATATTAATGGTTTTTTTGTTTGTTTTCTTTTTTGTTTTTTTTAGCTGAGCCATCCTTCCACCTGTTGGCAGCTTAGCAGCAGCTCAGCTTGGGCTGGACATCGAACTGCTGTCGCTCCAGAGCTCAGCTCACACTCTTGAACGAGCTCTTAACCAACTGAGCCACTCGGCCGGCCCCAATACTATATTAAAAGCAGGCCTAACACCTACTGAAATCTCTGAAAATTAAATGTCTGAGATTTGCTTCAGAACAATGGTGAGGTAGCTTTTGTAGGACAAAATTGCCCAAGCGTAGGTAATTGCTGAAGCAGATTGTTACAGTCATTAATTTTACTCTATTTTGCCTATCTTCTCAAAACATATAATGAACTTAGTATTTTAAGTAAGGAGTTATCATTAAAAAGTAGTAATTATTTTGGCAAAGCTTCATGAAATCTTTAGTGTTTCATGTCACAGAGGAAAAAGTCTTTCTATAAATCATTTCCTTCTAATAAAAATTTAAGGTTGGCTCTACCAATGGACAGCAGATCTTTTCTGTTTATATTCCATATGACCTACTGCCAAAGCCAAACATGGTTGTGGAAATGGTTACCATTACAGCATGAAACTGGAAACAGATTTTTATTAATGACTTATTGTAAGTTTTGGTATACAAGCCATGTGCAGTTTTGATTTCCACAATTTCAGAAATGCCAGTGTCACAGTGGATATCAGATTGTACTATTAGGGAATTCTGTTTAACTGTCAACTAGATGCCACCACCACTTTCTAAGTGTTTAAAGAATATTCACATGTTATTCCCAAAGAACTTTTGCTTCTATTTTAAAACTAGGTTGGGCCGACTGAGTGGCACGGTGGTTAAGGGCTGGCTTCAGAAGCCAGAGGCCCCGGTTCGGTCCCACATATGAGGACCAGTGACACTGCCCTAAAAAAAAAAAAAAAAAAAATTTAAAACTAGTTTGCATTGTGGTTGGGTATGAAGGTGAAATAAAAGACAGACTCTCCCTTCATAGCTTATATTTAAGACATTCCTGTAAACTGATTAAATGATGGTATTAATCAAGTTAATATCAAATCAACCTTTTAGTGATTATTAAGTATGTGTGAAGCCCTAGGACAAATATTTTTAAATTCTATGTTTAAAACACTGCCTCCTGGGCCGGCCGAGTGGTGCGGTGGTTAAGAGCTGGCTTGGGATGCCAGCGGCCCTGGTTCGGATCCCACATATGGGGGGCCAGTGACACTGCCCTCTAAAACAAACAAACAAACAAACAAACCCACTGCATCCTTTGGACCCCAAATCACCAAAGTTATTTATAAATGCATATATATAGTAACACTGACGATGCTTCCATGCATAATCCCACAGGTAGACTAACCTAACCCACCGGGAAGTTAACTATGGAAAATAAAAAAATTGCAGCTCAAGGGAATGGGGAGAAAGCAGGTAAAAAGGCACCTTTTATCGAGGGATTACTATGGGCCAGGAGTAGTTCTAAATGCTTTAGACACCTCATTTACTCACTATCAACAACTTTATGAGGATGACATTTTCCCTATTTTACGGACAAGGAAACCAAAGCCCAGGAAAACTAAGCCATCGGCCACTGGATCCGTAACAGAGCTGGGATTCAATCTCAGATCCAACTCAGATGCTTTCCAAGGCATCATAGCACACTTCCACAGTGACAGCTTTCCAAATCGCATTAAACGTCGGCTCTTATTAAGTAAAATGTTAATTCCTTACTTGGACCATTTCCACATGGGGCATACATCAATCTGCATCGCACCCATTTTTAGAAAAAGTCACAGTTCACGGGAAAAAACACACAAAATAATAGAAAAGGGCCGGCCGAGAGGCGCGGTGGTGAAGCGCCGGCTTGGGACGCCGGCGGCCCCGGTTCGGGTCCCACATGGGAGGGCCAGGGACACTGCCCTAAAAAAAAATAAAAAAAAAAAAATACAAGGGCCAGAGCCGCCGTGGGAGAGCGGGCGCCCTCTGCCGCCAGCACGGGACCCGGGGCCGGTGACAGCCGCCTTCGGCCGCGGCTCCCACCCTCACAAAGCCAGCCCAGCCGCCCCCGCGGGCTGCTGAGGAGCGAACCAGCGCGCGCGGCGGAGCACCGCGACTCACAAAGCGCCACCGTTCAGCCAGGGCCCCCGCGGCGCAGCTGTTTCCACGCGCGACCCCGGGGCGCACGCGGGACGGGGCTCGCGGCAGGTGCCGCTCGGCTCGCGGGCCGGTCTCGGCCGCACCCCCGGCGGGGACAGGCGCGCGGCCCCGCCCCCGCGGCCTCAGTTTCCCCGAGCGCGCGGCCGGGGGGAGGCAGGCCCCGCGCACCCCCGGCCCCCCCAGGGGACCCCGTCAGGGGACCCCCGGGCCCGGCCAGCGCCCCGCTGACACGCGCGGGGGGCGGGCGGGGGCGTACCCCGCAGCCATTTTACGCCCGCGGGCCCCCCCCAGGCATGCCTGCCGCCCGCCGGCGTCCCCGCCCCGGCCCGCCCGCCCGCGGGACGCGCGCCCCTCGCGGACACTCACCGCGGCCGCCCTGCGCAGCTCGGGCCGTCCCCCGAGCGTCCCGCCGGGAAAGAGGCGGGGCCGCTGCCGGCGCGCCACGTGACCCGGGCCGCGCGCTACGCGGCGCCGCCCCGCCGCCCCGCCCCCCCCGCGCGCGCAGGCGCAGGCGCAGGCCGGCGAGCGACCAGGGGCCGCCCAGGCGGAAGGGCCGCGCCGCTGTGCGGCCGCGCGCGGACGGACGTAATGACACTTGGGTCACAGTTCTGAGCACAATGGGAAAGATTCAGCGCACACCAACATTATCACAAGAAGGGCCCCCCTCCCCCATTCTCATCCAGCCGGGCGCTCTGACCCTTCACCCCGCCGGCTCCCTGGGCCGCCGCCACAGGTGGCAGGGCAGGTCATGGAGTCCAATGGCGTCTACCTCACAGCCGGTGAAGACTGTCAGCTGATGCCAACAAGCGTCACCGACTTAGGGGTGACAGGCGTTCCCGGTTGAGGCAGCCCAGCCGGGGCGTCGCCTTCTTCCATGGAAACTCACGTGTGCTAAGCTGAGGCCGAGGGGAAGCGCGCTTATGGAGAGAAGAGTGCCCGCCCTTCACCTGATTGGTCCAGGTCTACGCAAGTGATTCCTCATTGGTCAGAATGGAGCCACTCTGATTGGTCGCTGAGGACGCAACGAAGTCTGGGCTCTCCCAGAGCACAATGGAAGACTTTGACAGCCCTGACCTGTGGCTTTTCGCTGACATGCGAGCTGCCTGGGGCACCTCTGCAAACAGTGTCTTCTAGATTCTGGTGATGAGTTTAGCCCGATTAACCACCAGGGGTCCTTTCTGGCAGGTATATTCTTCTCAGGTTTGACAAGCCAGAGCCATATTATTGGCTGTGTTCTGGCCTCCTCTCCCCTCTTGCCGTGTTAGAAAACTTGCTCTTTCAGTCATTCTTTAACAAACATTCTTTAAATGCTTATTGAGGGCCGGCGGAGTGGCGCATTAAGAGCTGGCTTGGGACGCCAGCGGCCCCGGTTCAGATCCCACATAGGAGGGCCAGTGACACTGCCCTCTACAGCTAAGATGGTGAACAACAGCTCCACCTGGAGCTGGGCTGCTGTGAGTGTCTGGGTGGGCACAGCTGCAGCCCCTGCTGCAGTTAGCTGCCATAGGCTACAGTGAGCAGCTGGCAGCCAGCATGAGCTGCCAATAGCCACGGTGAGTGACCATCCAGAGGCCAACGACCGATCTGCCTCATCTGGGAAGAGCGCAATGATAATACCAACATGGGCCAGTGAAGCAACGTCCTCCGCAACTAGACTGAAGAACAAAAGGACAGCAACTTGTCTGTTCCCCCTCCCCGATAACCCCAACGCTGTTCCCCTCCCCCAATTTCCCAATAAAATCTTTAAAAAAGAAAATATTTATTGAGCACTTAGCACATATCAGATGCTATTCTAGATGCTTGGAGTTAATAAACAAACTAGATAAAAATTCCTGCCTTCTTGGAGCAGGGTGGTGACAGACAATAAATACTGAACATAACAAGTAAGTTACATAATAATGTGATAAGCGCTACAATAAACAAAATGAGAAGGACCAGGAGGATGAAGTGGGGACCATATTGTAATTTCATAAAAGGTGGTCCGGGCATATACGCTCTCATCAATCATCCCTTCTCTCCTCTCACTTGCATTCCCATAAGCATTAAGCAATCTCAAGTCTCTCCCATGTTGAAATCTCACCCAACCCCCCAAAATGCACTTTCTCCTCTTTTCAATATGCCCTTCACCAGGTACATTTCTCCGATTATCTAAACAAGCATGTCTCTAATTCCTCAATTACTGCTCATGTCTTGTAACTCACGTTATTGCACTCTGGGTTCTGCCCCCCTCCTCACCCCCCACCACCAGCACATGGAAACCACTCCTTCCAAAGTTTCTAGGGATGTCCGCCGTGCAGGTCCTGCGGATATCATCGTGATGACCTAAGTTCATTTCTCTGAATTGGTTGACACAGCTGCCATCTGGAAACACTCTCTTTCCTTGCCTTCCATGTTTACTTTCTTGTCTCACTTCTGCATCTCCCATCCCTCCCTCTCCATCTCCTTGGAAGTCACCTCTTATCGCTCCTACCCCTTAAATGTTAATGCCCCTCAGGGAGAGGTGCAAGCCCTCTACAGAGCTGTTAAGTCTGCGACATGGTGCATCGGTGAAAGCCATCAGGAGAGATACACCGAAGACTAAGCAACGGGGTACTGTCGGTTGGCTTTGGAAGGCCGATCTTTCCGGATCCTGTATGGTGTTTGCCCCCAAACCTGCCGTTCTCATTGAGGAAAGCGGGGACAGACAGACACATGGAGGGGATGGGAGCTTCTGGCAGGAACACCGCTGACGGTTTTGCGTCAAAGCCTGGACCGGCTTGAAGTCCAGGGTGTCGTGGCGCCAGGCTCCCCGCCCGCAGCCGACGGCCGCCTCGCCGCGGCCCGCCCCCTGCGCCGTGCGGGCCAATCAGCGGCGCGGCGCGGGCCCCGCCCACCGCCGGGGCGCTATAAGGCAGGCCCCAGGCGCCCCACCCCGTCACCCCCAACCCCCGCCGCGCAGCCGTGACGCGGGCCTGGGCTTGCGGGCCCCGAGGGGTACCCCACGCCTCCCCGCGCTTGGCGCCCCCCGCCTCCGCCGCGCCGCCGCCGGCCTGCCCCCTGCCCGCGCCCGCCCTGCCCCTGCGTGCGGCGCGATGCGGCTGGGCCCGAGGCCCGCGGCGCTGGCGCTGCTGCTGCTGCTGCTGCTGGGCGCTGCGGCGGCCGGGGACGCGGAGGAGCTGCAGGACGCGCAGGGCGAGCAGCACGCCGAGTACCATCGCGAGGCGCTGCTGGGCGGCCAGGTGAGCAGCGCGGCCTGCGCTGGGAGCGCCGCGGGCTTTGTCCCTGGACAAAGGGGGGGCCGGGCGGGACGCCCCTCGCTCCCGGGAGCCCCGCGGCCCGGGAGCCGCCCCCGTGGGCCCTCGCGCACGGGGCAGGGCCCCTGCGGGGGTGCGGGGGCCGCGGCGGGCAGGTGTGGGCCACCCCCCCACCCCCGGGCGCGGGAGGCCTCTGGTCGCCGTTTCTCTCCACCATGTTGCCCCCCGTTTGATCCTCACTGTGTGTCGCTTACCCTCCAAAGGAAGAAGTCGATGAATATGTTAAACTCACCCCCGAAGAGCAACACAAAAGACTGAAGTCAATCATAAGGAAAATTGACTTGGACTCAGATGGCTTTCTCACTGAAAGTAAGGAGCGCCCTACACAACTCCATGGAAAGCCAGCCCCTTTGTAGGACCCAGGAGCACACGTAAAGGGGGGTGTCTGTTTAGGGTAGATTGCCAGTGTCCCCACAAGTCAGAGGTGCTGTGAGAGGGTGAAAGGACATACCTGGAAATCCTTAGACACAGGACGCCGAGGAGACTCTGTGCTTTCTCCAGCCAGTAATACGTAAACACCACTGAGCCCTCCCTATAGGAGAGAGTGTGTCTTCAGCAAACACCCCATTCCTCATAGGCCTTTTGTCAGTGTCAACAATGGGTTGCATTTTAGGGAAATAAGCCAAAAACCTTCAGGCATCAGGTGATGTACTGCTCTATTGCGATATGCTTCCTTAGAATGATAAGAATTTGCTTTTTATAAGCAATTGGAAAAAGACCTGTAGAATATGAGTTATGTTTATCACAAACTATTGCAGCTGGTAGGGCCTTCGAACCATCATGTCTCTTTGTAGAGATGAAGAAACTGAAGGCCAGAGGGCAAGTGCCTTTTCTCAAATGAGTGGCCAAGCCTGGACTGGAACCCAAATCGCCTCTTAATTTAGTTTTTTTTGTTTGGTTTTTTTTTTTTGAGGGCAGTGTTACTGACCCTCATGTGTGGGACAGAACCAGGGCCGCTGGCTTCCCAGGCCAGCGCCTAATTTAGTTTTTACTATCCCTCACTTAAAAAAAAAAAAAAAAAATGAGCGGTCTTACGTAAATTCTAGAGTCAGAAACAAAATTCACAGATTATTCAAAGAATATTCCACATTGTTCAACTGCCTTTCCTTGCTTAATTCAAATGATGAGCCCTGTCAGCTTTCTAAGTTGATCCTCAAAAATTCAGGAGCTACTTTGCTATAACTCTTATTTAAATGTGTCTCAGCATCTGGGGAGTGAAGTTGTTGGAGAGAGAATCACAGACTGGTAAATTTAACATGTATTGTTAATAAAGGGTTTGCATTGGTGCCCTCAGGAATACTAAGCTTTTGGTTCTTTGTACTTAAACAAGAAGAAAACCTTAGACTAATATTCAACAAGGAGAGGTCCGTGTTTGGTCACACTAGAAAGCACACAGAGCAAGCAGATTTGGAAGACATTCTGGTACGTGTCTGTCAGGGCCTACATATATATGATTAAATATGCAATAGTCATCGTTTTAAAAATTTAAAGTTAAAAGGAGCTTAGTCCAAATGTTCATTTTACAGATAAGAGAGCAAAAATTTGAGAGGGTGAATGTCTCTTTATTGCAAGGCTCAAGTGTGAACCCATATTTCTGGCCACTGCTCCAGTCTGTATTCAGTTATGCCATGTTGAGCTCTTTAAATAAACTAGAAGAAACCCTCATTGAAGATCCTCAAGGGAATTTTACTAACTTGCCCTACAAAGGCCAGGACTGGACTTAGGTTCTTGAGAGAGTGGAAGGCATTTGGGCTTTGAAACCAAAGGTGGGTTTGAATATGGACTCTGCTGCTTGTTAGCTATGATTCCTTAATTCCAAAACCCTGTTTCCAGGCACTGTAAAATAGTGGTTAGAATGGCCATGTTTTGAAGATTAGAGACAACATGTATAGAGGACCTGTTACATAGTAATTCTTTACTGCATGGCTGTTACGTTTCTGCCCTGATGTCGAGTTTCAGAGGAGACAAAGGGTCTTTTGTAGTCATCTCGCCTCCCACACCAGCAGAGAGGTACCACCCTTTACACCAAATGCTATCCCTGTGCTATCCACACAAATGCTCGTGATCTTCCTCTCTGTTTGCTTTAATGCAGTACAATAAACGTCTCTGAACAGACTTTTAAAATTGGATCTGAAAGTGGAATTTTAAATTTATTGGGTTGTTGGAAAAGTCATGACGCATTTTTGCAAGAAACAATACGTCATGACTTTTCCAACAACCCAGCAGACACTTGTTTTCCCATGTTTTCAGGTACCAAGTAAAGACAGACAGCTGTTACAAGAAAGTCATAATTCAAAAATGCTACCCATAACTTTAAGTTTCCTCCAGATGTTTCATGTCGTGGTTAAAGGGAGTATACTGTAACTGTTTCTCAAACTTCAGTCACATGAACCACCTTTTCATAGTGTAGGCCGTACCTACTTACTATCTATTAGTTCCTCAGTATAGATCAAGTCAATGTAAAAATCAAAGGAAAATTTTATATTAACTTTCATAAATGACAAACACATTAAAATAAATAAGTTATTCAAAGATGTTTGCTTCCTGAGAGAATTGTGATAGTAAAGGTTATCTGCAGTTTTGTGAATAATATTTTTTTAAAATCAAGTGCTATTTTGGCCAATTGGTAATTCATGTAATAAATACTTACTTAGCCAGGGGTTTCCTAAGCACCGGGAGTGCTTGATGACCAACACACACACAAACTCGGCACTCAAGGAACTTACACTGTATTTGGAGCACATAACATTCTTAGATTTTAAACAGTTCTCCTTGGGCCGGCCAAGTGACGCGGTGGTTAAGCGCTGGCCTCGGAAGCCAGCGGCCCCGGTTCGGGTCCCACATATGAGAGCCAGTGACACTGCCCTCTAAAAAAATAAAATAAAAAAAAATAGTTCTCCTCAACTCCTGCTCCTACTTCTATGAATACAGCTAAGCCAATTCTTATTCAGTCTTTGCAAATACTGGTTTGTTTTTCTTTTAGAGAAGGTTTAGAAATCCTACTGTATGAGAATTACTGTTAACATTTATTGTGTTCTGGGAAATTCCCGTAGGTGAACTCAGTTCATGGATTCAAATGTCTTTTAAACATTATGCTATGCAAGAAGCAAAACAACAGTTTGTTGAATATGATAAAAACAGTGACGGCATTGTGTCGTGGGATGAGTATAACATCCAAATGTACGATCGTGTGATTGACTTTGATGAGAACACAGCTCTGGACGATGCAGAAGAGGAGTCTTTCCGGCAGGTAAGTACCTAGGCACGAGCTTTCCTTTTGATCTTATCCGTTTACTTTACCTTCCTGCACAAAGAAGCACGCGGCCTGAGGTCAGACTGGCTTGCTTGCTTCTCTGCACAAGCACCTGTCCACCTCAGTGGTCATTTAGATGCTTTCTGGGCAGATTTAGTACTCCTTTTGGACTACCATGTCACCCTTGCATCTGTTTTTCTCAGCTGTATCATTTATACTCATTTCCAGAGGACATTGCCTCGTTGCCTTTTTAGTGTATTTTCAATATATATCTCAATATTTTAATTTTTTATTTTTTTATTTTTTTAGCTGAGCCATCCTGCTATCTGTTGGCAGCTCAGCTCGGGCTGGGCATCGAACTGCTGTTGCTCAGAGCTCAGCTCACACTCTTGAGCGAGATCTTAACCAACTGAGCCACTTGGCCGGCCCAATATTTTTATTTTTTATATCACTGAACAGTTTTATATCTGATAAGATTATAAGGGGCCCATGCCCATTTTTTTATTTTTAAAGATTTTATTAGGGACTTGGGGGAGGGGAACAGCATTGGGGAATTGGGGAAGGGGAACAGACAACTTGCTGTCCTTTTGTCTAGTTGTGGAGGATGTTGCTTCACTGGCCCATATTGCTATTATTGCGCTCTTCCCGGCTGAGGCAGATCAGTTGCCAGCCAGCCCCACTGTAGCCTACATCGTCGCCAGCGACTCACAGCAGCCCAGCTCCAGGTCGAGCTGTTCACCATTTTCGCTGTAGAGGGTGCAGAATCACTGGCCCTCATATGAGATCCGAACCGGGGTCCTGCTGCTCAGAGCTGGCATCCCAAGCCAACTCATAAGCAATGCGCCACTCGGCCGGCCCCTCATGCCCATTTTTAAACACGGTTTTATATAAATTACCTCTTTAAAAATTTTTTTAGGGGCTGCCCAAGTGGCTCAATTGGTTAAGAGTTGGCTTAGAGCGCGTGCTCTGAGCAACAGGGCTGCTGTTTCGATTCCCACATGGGCCAGTGATGCTGCGCCTGAGCTGAGCTGTCAACAGGTGGCAGGATGGCTCAGAGGATAGAGCCGTGCGCTCTTTAACAGCAAGGCTGCTGGTTCCACTCCCACATGGGATGGTGGCTACGCCCATCTACAATTAAGATTGAAGATTGAACACAGCATCTTGAGCTTGGAGGCCATGAGCTGCCGACGGGAAGCCAAATGGTGACTGGCGCCCTCCACAACAAAGATTGAAGAATAGCAACTTGGCTGGTCCCCTCCCACAATTTGAAAAAAAAATCACATTGTTTCAATTTACTTAAAAAATTTGAGACATGTGAACCAGAAAACTACTATCTTGAAAAAGAAATGTTGGTTGAAAGAGATCCTTTTTTCATAGGCAAATTTGGCCAAATTCAGCTCCCTCTGTTGAAACATGGATCTTTTTGCTCCAAATTCAACGAACGGTTCTTTCATAAGGAAATCTAAGCACTTAGTATTTTGAGTAGTTATTCAAAAAGAAATGGATTGACTTCACACAGTACATCAAGCTCTTATTTGTTTTTCCCCATGTTAAACCTGAACATACACAAAATGTAAATTACTTGGTCTAGTTGTTTAAAATTATGAAACACTGAGTTAAAAGCAGCTATTTGGAAACACTTTTGTTTGTTTTTTCTTTTCTGTCAGAATTGGGTGAGTGTAACTAACTGGCCGTGGGATCTGAATGTTTAAAAGATTACTTCTTTTGGGGAAGAAGTGAGGCTGTTCTGTAAATGTGTGCCGCCTAACCTCTATTGTTCTAGAAAACTAAAACCTGCATTTCTTTTCAACATTGAAATGCATAAATTAAAAGCTTCTAAGGAGCCGGCCCAGTGGCTCAGTTGGTTAAGAGCTCGCTCAAGGGTGTGAGCTGAGCTCTGAGCAACAGCAGTTTGATGCCAACCCAAGCTGAGCTGCTGCTAAGCTGCCAACAGGTGGCAGGATGGCTCAACTAAAAAAAAAAAAAAGAAACAAAAAAAAACCTTCTAAATTATTTGAAATTGTGCTTTTTAAAAAGGTGCAGTTCAATACACATCACTTCATAGAAAGGAAAGTTATTCCCAGAAATTCTCAAAATTGGATTTATGCAGAATTAGCAGTATATGACTATTGATTTCCAAGGCTTGTGATTATATAATTACCTTTGAAAAATTAATTAAAGGTAGCCCTGTCTGTAATAGCTGTTAATTGATTTACTACTTGAGTGTATTTTAAAAAAATAAAAAAGAAAGATGGGTTTGAGAAAGTAGACATGGGTGTGTTTATTTAATTTCAAAATAGGTCCTTTTCGGCTTTTGATATGTGTATATAGAGAATTAGCACTATAAAGAGCCTACTAAGAACAGACTTTCCAAATATGTACATGACCTAAAGTACTGTCATAAGGACTATGTTTTTCAAACCTGTGTGTGTGTATTTTTTTTTTTTTTTTTTTTGAGAGCAGTGTCACTGGCCCTCATATGTGGCATCCGAACCGGGGCCGCTGGCGTCCCAAGCCAGCGCTTAACTACTGTGCCACTAGGCCGGCCCTGTATTATAATTTTATTTATCACAATATTGACTCCACCATCCTGACTGGAAACCCTAACATATTTTTAAAGTCATTCAAAGACCAGAAACAACTTAAAAATGGCATAGTATGAATGAATGCATAGTCTAAATTTATTGCTTTTTGGACATTCCAAAAGCATTGAGATTAATTGGTGAAGAAGACAGTGTGAGCACTGTAGGAAAAGCAGAAGGGACCCAAGTTCAGCATATTTCAGCTGCATTTCTGACATACTTTCAATCATTTAATCTAAGGTTTTCTATCAGTAATGGTAATTTGTAACTTTTATGAAATACTTAAGGTTTACTAATTGTTTAATGGGAATTCTTATCCCTATTGCCTAATAGAAATTTTATTTTTTTAATTATAAATTATTCAATTTATTAAAAAGACAAAACAGCTCACTTGTTTCTCCCACCCCCGCCCACCTCTGGGAACCACCAATCTGTTTTCTGTATCTGTTTGCTAGGTTTTTGGTTTTGGTGGTTTTTTTCAGGTTCCACATTTAGGAGAGATCATACAGCATTTGCCTTTCTCTGTCTGCCTTATATGTCTGAATAATGCTGCAATGAATATGGGATGCTTATACATATCTTTTGGAGTCAGTGTTTCTGTTTCCTTCGGATAAAGATCCAATAATGCAGTTGCTGAATCATATTATAGTTCTGGTTTAAATTTTTCTTTTTTCTTAGCTGACCCATCCTGCTACCTGTTGGCAGCTCAGTGGTTGCTCAGCTCGGGCTGGGCATCGAACTGCTGTTGCTCAGAGCTCAGCTCGCACTCTTGAGCAAGCTCTTAACCAACAGCCACTCGGCCCTGGCCCTGGTTTAAATTTTTGAGGGGCTTCCATACTGGATTTCATTGTGGCTGCATCAGTTAACAATCCCATCAAAGGTGCAGTAGGGTTCCTTTCTCTCTACATCCTAGCCAACATGTCTTTTTCTTTTTTCTTGGTAACAGCTGTTCTGACAGGTGTGAGTGAGGTGATACCTCAGTGTGGTTTTGTTTTGCATTTCACTGGTGATTAATGATGTTGAGCAGCTTTTCCAGTGTCTGTTGGCCGTATGTACGTCCTCTTTGGAAAAATGTTCAGACCTTCTGCTCATTTTTCCATCAGATTGTTTTTTCATTATTGAATTGTGTGAGTTCCTTATATATTTTGGAGATAGGCACTTATCAGACGTATGATGTGCAGATATTTTCCCCCATTCCGTAGACTGCCTTTTCATTTTGTTGATGGATTCCTTTGCTGTGCAGAAGCTTTTTAATTTGATGTGGTTCCGTGGGTTTATTTTTGCTGTTGTTGCTTTTGGTGTCAGATTTGCCAATTTTATAGTTGAGTGAACCAGGGAGGTTAAGCAGTTTGCCTTAAGTAACACAGTAGTAACTGGCATTGCTGGAATTCAGATCTTAGTCTCTAACTCTGCCTCTAAATGTTTTTTTTTTGCCCAAACAACCTTCAAAAGGATGGTGTGAAGATAAAGTAAGATAATACATGAAAATGTACTTTAGATTTCACGTAGTTTGTATTTTTCAAAGTACTGTTTATGATGTTATATTATGGATGAGACCTTTAAACATGTTCAATATTTAATTTTCAAAGCTTCATTTAAAGGACAAGAAACGATTTGAAAAAGCTAACCAAGATTTAGATCCTGGTTTGAATCTTGAAGAATTTATTGCTTTTGAGCACCCTGAAGAAGTTGATTATATGACGGTAAGGAAGAAATATTTTAAGAGAATTATTGAGTGACCAAAAGTTTACAATCTGTTTTTACTGTCATTCTACTGATTGTATAGCAACCAGAATTTTAAGAGACAGGAAGATCCGAAGTTCTCCCCGTGAGATGAGTGGGAGGGAGGGTTCTGGGGGTAGGAGTGCCTATTGGGAGGGAGAAGGTAAAAGGACCGAGAATGGTTTTAATCTCTGTGACCTATCTGAGCATTAGTCTTCCCCTAGCGATGTTATCATTCATCACCTCATTATTCAGTGCCCTCCTGGTCCTTTTGTAGCTTTCAGACTTTTCTTTGGTTTTTCAGTATTAGTAACAATACAACCTCCTATTTAGTTTACACCATCACTTGGGAAAACAGTCTTGGAAAATGTGTCACGCTTGGATTCCTTTTCATGGAGGGTTGGTGAGGTGCAGCAGGGCCATGAATGACTAACAATGTTTTGCCACTTTAGGCGTAAAGAGTCCTGTCATCCCTGTGGTACATCAAAGAAATACCAGCTCTCCAATTTCTCACACGCACTCTAGGTTTAACTCAACCAACGTGGATTGAGTTCCCACTATGGCTTGGCAAGATTCTTGGGAGCAGAAATGATCATATTGGAGGGTAAAGATTAATATAACAAAATAGTTTTACCAGACAGACTACATGTACAAGAGATCTGTTGCCTGGCGCCAGCCCCAGGCTGTGAGGCTCTGTGCTCTGGGCGTTTCCGGGAGGGCAGGTGTGGTCACATGCCCTGGCCTTGAGAGCAAGCCGTAGGGCTCGGCAAGACTCCACCTTCGGCGCCACTTCTCGCCACTGTTAGGCTTCTGACTTCTCTCTTGGCACAAAGTACATGACCTAGTTTATGAATAGTGCCGGGCACAGTTTGATTGAGTGCCAAAATTAAGTTGGGTCAAGCTAATTGAGGCCTGTTTGGCAGACAGGATTCTGGATCTTTGGGAAATAAGGAGCAGTTGAAGACTGAGTGGGGAACCCCGGTGAAGGCCACGAAGCAGTGTAGGCGTTATGTGCTGTGGTCTGGAGCGCGATGTGGCACGCAGTGGCAGGCCTGGCCACCGCTATGAAAAAAGACTCGCAGGAATGTGGACTGACTACATCACACGGGAAGGGAAGAGTCAGACCGGACTCGGGCTCCGAGCCTGTGCAACACCATGAAGAAGGGCGTGCCAGGGCGCCCTGTGCTGGTGCCGAGCTGGCCTGATGGCCGCACAGCTCACCTTGCTTGCCTCTGTGTGACATTGGATATAGAAAAAGGCAGGGGCACAAGGTGAACTCAGTGACGCCACTGCATTAAAAGTCCGAATTTAAAGATATATTCATTCACGTAGTTCCAAAAAATAGCTTAACGAGGCAGCATTATTGAAAAAAGTGTCATTTCCCAAAAGGAATAATCATTTTCATCAATGATTCTGTTTTTTGTTTTTTTTAGCTGAGCCATCCTGCCACCTGTTGGCAGCTCAGCTTGGGCGCAGCTCACTGGCCCATGTGGGAATCACACCGGTGACCCTGTTGCTCAGAGCTTGTGCTCTTAACCAACTGAGCCACTCAGGCCGCCCGCCTTAGTATTTCTTAAAAGGCAGATCTGTTGACAACGCATTCTCAGCTTTGGTCTATCTGGGACTGTATTTATTTTACCTTCTTCTTTTTTTTTTTTTTTTTTTTTTCAAGAGGGCAGTGTCACTGGCCCTCATATATGGGATCTGAACCCGGGCTGCTGGTATCCCAAGCCAGCTCTTAACCACTGCACCACTCGGCTGACCCTACCTTCATTTTTTTTTTTTTTTTTTTAGCTGAGCCATCCTGCCACCTGTTGGCAGCTCAACGGCAATTCAGCTCTGGCTGGCATCGAACCGCTGTTGCTCAGAGCTCAGCTCGCACTCTTGAGCAAGCTCTTAACCAACTGAGCCATTTGGCCGGCCCTTGATTCTTTTTATTAGATCACGGACTCCTTTAAAAATATGCAAAGAATGCACTCTGTCCCAGAAATATCACATATGCTTGTACACACCAAATATTGGATTATAATTTCAGTAGATTCTCCCTCTAAAAGCAGTCTTTGGATCTCCAGATTAAGATTTCCTGATTTCTACATACGAAATCTGAAATACTTAGAAAACTGACAACTTGTATTTCAGCGTCATCTCATATAGAGTATATGAAGCTCCTGGATCTGGCTAGAATTGGACTGTAGAGACCGTGTTTTTGTTACACTCTTGATGCTGCCATTTGAACTGAAAGATATTCACGTAGCAGTACATAATGATGAGACAGATTCAGTAACTGACCTGTTAGGGGCGAAGCAAGGAAGAATAGGAACCAAGATGGTAGCTCAACAGTTCAGCAAACTCATAGGAACTTAAACTGTGCTTCAAGGAACAGAAGAAGCAGCGGACGGAGAAAAAACTGAAGCGGTGGGAGAGGCCAGAGTTCAGGGTGAGAGGAGATGGGAAAGTATGGAGTCGAGGACAACAGCTGTGGGCTTTGCCCTGGAGAAGATGTGACAGGCAGCTGAGAAGGGGGACAGGAATGGGCGTCCAAGTAGAGGTCACTAGAGGTGAGAGGCAGTGCTGGGGACACGGCATTTCAGAGGGACTGGACCGCGCTGGGAGGCGTTGGACACGGTGTCTCTGCCAAGACTGTTGGAGCGAGTTGTGATAAGGCTGAAAGAAAGTGGAGGTTTAAAAAAACAGCTATAGGGTGTGAGGGAAACTGAGGCAGGGACAGACCTCTACGCTGAAGTGAGAGCCCACTGAAATGGCCAAGAAAAATTCTAAGGACTCGGCTTGTATTCTGGTATCTCTTTTATAACTGGAGTAAAGGGGAAAGTGATGTGGATCTGTTCTGGGTGGGGATCAGCCTCAGAAGAACAGGGTACAGGAGGGTGTCGGGATGCACTGAGGGAAACACTGGGGCAGCTGGCCTTGACACAGGGTGGCCTGGATCAAGCCAACCAGGAAGGGAGTGATCCTTGGGTTTGACAGATGGATTGTTTGGTGAGAAGCCTTGGTAGGAGTGAGAACAGCTTTGGGGATTGATATGGTGGGAGGGGAAGCAAGGAGGTTGAGTTTTTAGGGACGCTAACACATTTCAACCTGGAGGTAGAACAACAGTTCTCTGCAAAGAGATCTCAGGCCAGGCAGGGTCCTGGGTGGTGAACGGACGGTTGGGAAAGTCGAGGCAAAGCGATGTCCTTCCTGAGAGGGAGGGAGGGTCTGTGCAGAAACTAGGAGCATTTGTTTAGTGCCGAGGCTGTTTGAGGGCTGAAGTGGAGTTCTGAACAGCAGGAGCCTAATCAAGTTACTCAATATTTAGGATTTTATTCCTGCTTCTAAATCCCAATGTTTAGAAAGATTATTTTGCAGGAATAAGACAGTCAAATGATGATTCCTAGAGAAGTTCTATGGGAGGAGTGATTTGGGTGGCGGTAGGATTGACAATTTTGTTACTAATTTTTTTTTTTTTTATGAACATGTAATAGGAATTTGTTATTCAAGAGGCTTTAGAAGAACATGACAAAAATGGTGATGGATTTGTTAGTTTGGAAGAATTTCTTGGTGACTACAGGCGGGATCCAAGTAAGTAGCCTGGGGGTACGGAACGGGGAGGTGGAATTAAAGAAAGAAGTTGAAAGAAAGTCTTGTTTGTTGGGAGCACTGTATGGAAAATGGAACAAGAAGTTGCTGGATTCCTCCTTGTTCTGCCGCGTTACATGTTAACCTCGGCAAAGCAGAGGCCTCACAGGTTACTGGAGAACGCTTTTGCTCACTTTAGTCCCATTGCTGGATTCAGACATAATGTAATCATGAAAGGAGATGAGGGAAGAAATTACAGTTGATAGTTCCGTATACAAAATTCTGTATCTTTGCATGTAGATCTTAAAAGAGAAAGAAATGGTAAACACCGGTGGGCTGTGGAAGGCGACCTACTACATGTTTGAAATTGGAGGAGTTTGTATAAGCAGACCTGTTTCTATTAGCAGCTGTCTTTTTTGAGAATTGTGCAGAAAAGCACACCCCTGATTGTGAATGTCACTTTAAAATGACACGTGGCCCTACTTTGTAGGAAGCTTTTATGGTTATGTGATAGATAGGAACACATTACCCAGCTCAAATTTAGGGAAACTAGGTATTAGAGCAAGTAGCAGCAGTTAACAGAATTACTAGTTTGTGATAACAAGCAACAAGTTAAAAACTCTGAGTTGTTTAGACCTATGTGTCACCTTTGAAAATTACTCTATAGTTTGTATTTATTTTAGCACTTTTCAGTATTACTGTTTCTTTGGGCATCTTTTATGTAGTAAGCGTTACACTCACTCCCTGTATTCTAGGGATATTCCAAATTACTTACTGGATACACGTGGTGTTCCTGTGTATGCATATTTGTGGATGTGCATTCATGTATGTGTGTATGGTGGGGTTTTTTGTTTTTCTTTTTTTTATATATTAAGCAGCAAACGAAGACCCAGAGTGGATACTTGTTGAAAAAGACAGATTCCTAAATGACTATGACAAAGATACCGACGGCAGGCTTGATCCCCAAGAGCTGCTGTCTTGGGTGGTGCCCAATAACCAGGGGATTGCACAGGAAGAGGTGAGTTCACAGAATGGCTTCTCCCCTGCACATGGGTGCTACCGACAGGAAAGGAGCTTCCAGATTTTAAGCCAAAGAGACAAGTGATGGAGTTACTTATTTAGGGTCAGTGCGTTGCTCTTTCTTGATTTCAGTCTACGAGCTGTTTTAGACAATCAAGGAGACACGGAAATTAAGATGGAGTCATGTATTCATTTGCTAGGACAGCGAATGCAACAATAAAAGTTTGTGTTTACCTATATATAGGGACTCAAAATGAGTGATACTGATTTTGTTTAACTCTGAGATATCCCAAATCAGATTTGAGTTGGAAGAAGGCAGGAATGAAGAAAGGGTAGAATGAAAGCAGCTGTAGGCAGACGGCGCAATGTGTGATCTTTGCAGATACTCAAGCAGCGAGCGCTGAGCGTGCCTGAATGGTCTGGGCAGATCTCATCACGTGAAAATGCGAACAACTTGCTGAAAATACTTGTTACACTTGACACCTTTTTGTTTTGTTGTAAAGGCTCTTCATCTCCTTGATGAAATGGATCTGAACAGTGACAGAAAGCTCTCAGAGGCAGAGGTCCTGGAGAACCAGGACTTGTTTCTCACCAGCGAGGCCACAGACTACGGCCGGCAGCTGCATGATGCACATTTCTATCACGACGAGCTCTAACCCCTGGGCGCCTCGGTGCACCCTGGCTCCTTGCCTCGTTTGTCACCAGCTTTACTTTTGTGATACAATATTGATGATGTTAATTTTCACTCTGAAGTCTTACCACAGTCAAATGTATCTTAATATAGATTATAATTTTGGCCTTTTAGGAGAAACACAAAGCAAAGCTATATTTATTTCAAAACATTAAGGAAATAAAACAATATTGTGCCATAGGATAACCAAGTCTTTCCTAAATAGTCCATCTGTTTAGTTCTGTATTGTGGAATATTTTGAGTTCTATTTCTGTACTTGAAAAACATGGAGGATTTTTAGAGATGCCTGAACCATATTAAAGGAGTTTGTGACTGAGCTATCAATTTTTGTTTGTTTAAGTAGATTTAATTTGGGAACTGACCGAAGGATATTGTTTTTAGATTTAGCATTTTGTTTTAAAACCTTTAAAGGAAGCTTATTTAGAAGGACTTATACCTCACATATAAGTTGAGAAGTTATGCTTAATTTTAAAATGGTTTCTATAAAGGGTTTTACTGTATGAAATAGAACTTTATATTTTTGCATATGTATAGATAGTAATTATATTTAATGTGTAACTATAGCTCTATTGTGTGTGGAGTTTGACATTGTCCAGAACTCTTTTCTTTTTTGACTATTAAAAATGAAATGTCCTACCTTTTTAAATGTTGGGTTTTCTTTACTCTTCCTGATAAACCTGGATTTAGCATAGGTTTTGTTGTATGATATGTTAGCCTGCCTCATCCGATCCTGTATCTGGATAGTGAAATTATTTTTGTTACATATTCGTATGTTGCTTGTGTCTGTGTGAACGAATCGTAATTGAGTGTACACCTGACATGTTTCAGTTGCTGTTGGAGCAAATGTGGTCTTGCTGTTTGCGCTCGAAATAATCATAAGGGTTACACAGGTTGAAATCACCAGTGGAGCTCAATATCTAGGGAGGAGTAAGAAAACGGAGGTGAGGAATTCATCTTTTCCTAGCTCCGACCCACAGATAGTTTTTCTTTTCTCTTACGTGTGTGTGTGTGTGTGGTTGAAGAGGTCAGCTAGCATTCTGTTATCTTTTTCCAGATAAAAGTTGTCTCTTAGCACACACAGCGTTCAGAGAGCTCAGGCCCTTCCGCGTGTTTGAGAACTCCAGCTTTTTTCTGATAGGACGGGCTGCATCTGCTCCCCGCTGCTGATGTGAGGTGTGAATCAAGTTGTTAACTTGAACACAAAGTGCAGGATTTCCATGTTAACCTACCACATCTGTCTGCCCATAACAACCTAAGAATTACAGATACATATGCCATCATCACTCCTCTGTCACTAGTCTGCCTTACTGAAGTTGGGATATTTGGAGTAACCACTTTGATTATAGTTTCGTAATCTTTTGTTTTACGAGATTCTCCAAAATCTATACCAGAATTGTTATATCAGATAGGGATTTTATTTTAGTTTTAATCGTAATCTGAATGAGTTATGAGTTGGCATTCTAGGCCTTGGTTTCAGGCAGCTACAAGGATTTTGGTGGCATTGTTAGTGGTCACATACATCGGTCCAGGCATAAAGAAAATCACACTTCCCTGCCCACTGGTGGGTAGGAATGGCTAATTCTGACGAGTTAAACAGGAGTGGAAGCAGTGTGTGTCATTCCCAGTGACAAACCCATTTCCTTTGCTATAGCATGATAGAGGAGGCCTCAGCTGAAATCAAGATCAGAGGGGCCTTGATTTCCGAGCTGACCACATGGAGGTCAGCTGGACCCTCAGTGCACTCTGCCTGATCAGACAATAAACTTACTAAGTCCCTGAGATTGTTCTGTTGTTTGTTTGTTCGTTTACCACAGCAGAGCCCAGCCTACCCTTATGAGTGAAAACTTAGTATTCGATAATTGGCTTTTATAAGCATACAGAGAATAAGAATCATCTGCTTGAACAGAGTTTCTATATCTTCCAGTAAGTCAAAAAAGAAAACTTTTATTTTTGAGGCTTTTGTTTGGATTTTAACTGTAAATTAGCCTCTTTAAAAAAATAAAGCTTTGATTTTCACAGCATTAGGATAATTTGAATGTATCCTTACAGCACGAGAGTAAAAATACAATCAGGCTTTATAATTATTGACTGATTATGGCACAAGGACTTGCACTGTTTGACTTCAGGCACTCTCTTAAAATGGAAAAGTTGACAGGATTTGCACAAGTCTGTTCATGTGTCGTGATTGGGCAGATGTACAGGACAGAAAATGACTGACTAGTTGGTGACATGAACTGCCAGGAAGCCAGGATTCAGAGTGAAAGCTATGAAGTCATGTTTGCCTCACTTGGTTCTTTTGCAGTTTTGTTTTTTAAAACCAGTTTATTTTTTAAAGAGTTTACAGCAAAATACGCCAAAGGGACCGTGATTTCCCATATACTCTCTGCTCCCCTCACGCACGTGTTACAGGTGAACCTACACTGACTCGTGATTGTCACCCAAGGTCCATAGTTGGCATTAGGTCACTGTGGGTGGTGCACACTCTGTGGGTTTGGACACGTGTCTCATGACATGTCTTTACCGCTAAAGCATCATACCAAGTAGTTTCACTGCCCAAAACATCCTATGCAACCCTCCCTCGCCCCCAACCCCTGGCAACCACCTGGCGTCCTACTCTCTCCCTAGTTATGCCTTTTCCAGAATCATACAGTTAAAATCATACATTATGTAAGTTTTTTCAGATTCATTTTCAAGTTCGTTATTTTTTTTTCCTAAGGACGTTATTTTTTTCCCTAAGCTTTTAAGAATATTTAAGAATAAGTTTATATTACTGTTTTCCTAAGGTTCTGTGTTAACATTTCCTTGGAAGTGAGAAATTTCTACTTACACTTCTGACATCTTTTCCACTTTGGAAAATGGTTTAGGATAGCCGATTAGAGTCCAATTAGTGAAACTAATGTAACAACTAATTTGCTTCATTTCAACACTGAGTTTTTGTTGAGTAAATATTCAGACAGATTTCCTGGCTACTCTAAAATTTTTTACAACTGATATCATTGAGGAGCTCAAATAGCTAAGGGTCTCCCAAGCAGGTACTAAAACATCTCAATTTTATTTTATTTTTTTATTATTATTTTATTTTCCAGCCTGAATCCTAGGAAAGATAATGCCTTCTCTTCAATGCCTTATTACTATTGCTTCTTTAAGTTTTTAAACATGGCTCTACCCATATTCTTATGCATTTATGCATTTATATCCTTTTATTTATTTTAATTGTCACCCATCCTTTTACCCCCTCCCCTTTGGCAGCCATCAGCTTGTTCTCTATACATGCGGGTGTGTTTCTATTTTGTTTATTTATGTACTTTGTTTTTTCAGATTCCACATATAAGTGAGATCATGTGGTATTTGTCTAAGTCTGGATCATTTCACTGAGCATAATACCCTCTAGGTCCAACCATGCTGTTGGAAATGTCAGTATTTCATTCCTTTGGTGGCCGAGTAACACTCCGTTGTGTGTATACACACCACACCTTTATGCATTCGTCTTTGAATGGACACAGGTTGCTTCCATATCTTGGGGGTTGTAAATGATGATGTAATGAACATGGGGGAGAATATATCTTTTCAAAGTAGTATTTTTGTTTTCTTTAGATAAATAGACAGGAGTGGAATTGCTGGGTCATATGGTAGTTCTATTTTTCATTTTTTGAGAAACTTCCATACTGTTTTCCACAGTGGCTGCACCAGTCTGCAATCCCACCAACAGTGCACCAGGGTCCCCTTTTCTCCACAGACTCACCAGCACTTATTATTTGTGGACTTTTTGATAATTGCCATTCTGATTTGCATTTTCCTTGTCATTACTGATGCTGAGTGTCTTCCCTGTTGGCTGTGTGTCCTCTTTGGAGAAATGTCTACTCAGGTCCTCTATCCATTTTATTTTATTTTATTTTCTGCTGAGCCATCCTGCCACCTGTTGGCAGCTCAGCGGCAGCTCAGCTCGGGCTGGGCATCGAACTGCTGTTGCTCAGAGCTCAGCTCGCACTCTTGAGCGAGCTCTTAACCAACTGAGCCACTCGGCAGGCCCTTCCTCTATCCATTTTAATTGTATTGTTTTGTTTAGATGTTTTGTTGGTATTAAGTTGTCTGAGCACTATTGATGTAAGAAACATCCAAACATATAGAGAATTTTTATGAGTTTGTCTGAGTCAAACTGACGACAATTGCTGGGAAGCAAAATCTGAATGGACTGAGGAAACGTTCTGGAGAATGGCGGTTTTGTAACTCATTTTACATATTAGAATAAAAAGGGAAGACATTGGAGAGTTACATAGAAATCATTAGTGGTGAAGTAAGGGGGCAAGAGAAGCAAAACTGGGAAATCTCTGGGATTGGATACAAAGGAAAAGGGAAAGACACTTCTTTTACTTGGGTAGGTACAGGATAGTTAGTAATTAACATTTACAGCACATAGAGATGACAGTATTCAGGGAACACGAACAATGAGGGGTTCTGTGGTCTGGGCTCTGGGGGAGGCCCTGCCCTGAGGGGTCCGGAAAAGGAGATGACTCTGACATTCCAGGGCTCTGTTATCTTTGATGCAAAGAGACAGTAGGCAGGCTCGCTTAACTTAAAGATTGACCTTTGTCAAGGAAGCTACAGGCCCAGGACATAACTACCTGCCATGACCTGCTTGTAGTTGGAAAGACCTGCGGTACCAAACCGAAACCCAGGAAGACTCTTTTGTAACTTGATTTATTTACACGTCAAGGCCCTGAAATCTCTGACTGAACACAAAGGGCAGATAACTACTCCTGATTGTGATAAACCTGTCTGGAGTGGGCAAATGTTTGCTTCTCAGTTAATTTCCCCAGCACTCCCAGCAGTGACCGCACAGCTGCCCCGTGACCCTTCCACTCACTCTCAGGACTGAGTGTGGAACTTATTGAGGGGACAGGTGGCTGGCAGTGACTTGTAGGGGACAGAGAGTCTGTGCTCCAAGAGTCTGTGGCAGAGCTGTGATAAAAGCAAACATTATGAGGAAATGAATATGCAGCTATGAGCTGGCATTTGGCTGCATCTCAGATGAATCAGAGGCCACACTCTCATGCAGCAAAACTGCCCGATGGGACAAAGTGCTGAGTGTGGGATCAGCATGTGCCTCCAGGGCCAAAACAAGCTACCATTTCTTTGAGAATTCAGTTGCCTGTTTTACCCTCCGCTCCAAAGACTGGGGTTGTGTGGAGTAGCAGGGAACCGGGAGGGCATTTTTCAGGCTCTAGAACTCAGTGGCTATGAGACAGGGTTCAAGTTACATAAATGCTCTGTGCCTCAGTTTACCCTCCTGTAAAAAGGGAATAGACATAGCACTTATGTCTTAGGGTAGTTATTAGGACCTAAGATTTTATAAATATTTCTTGCATGGATGAATGAATAAATGTTAGCTGCCATTATTACTAATATCAATATCGCCTTCATTATTGTGAATGTTTAAACTGCACAGAATAAAACACTAATAAAAGAAGAGAACACACACGGCATTCCTATGTGCCTGGCCCAACAACATGGCAAAATGTCCCCGACTATATTCCCTTCCACAGGCACAGCCCTGCCAGGAGGTCACTGCGTCCTAGGAGGCTGTGACGCTGTTCTCTCCTCTGTGTCCCTTCTGTTGCAAGTGCCTGGAGAGCTGTGAAGTCCACATCCAGGGCCCTGGGAAGTCACATGGAGCCTCATAACCTTCTCTGGTCTGGGCCCAGTGACCAAAGAGAACTGGAGAACTAGGACAGCCAGCTTCCCGGACTCAGAAGTTCCCACCACGCCTCTCAGCCCTGGGGGTCTTCACAGGGAGCTCAGAGGTTACTGGCAGCTCCCCCAACCACAGCACACAGTAAACATGAAAGCGTAACTCTGAACCACAGTTACTACTGGGCAATCGAAACGTGTGGCTGCAAGGGGTGTCTGACTTCAAGTTTGGGTTTGGAGACCCCAAGCAAAAGATCTAGAGTGAAGAAGATTAAAGCCAAATTATACTGACTACGTACCCTAAAAGAAATGATAGATGCCACACCCCAATGCTGTTCCACACATTTTGCTGAATTACCTCCCCTAGACACTGGGGCTACAGCAACTCCCTTAGGGCTGGGTCCCACCCTCCATGGGACGTACAGCCCACAGACTGATCAACTTTTTCCCTAAGAGTGGGATCCAAAATTTATAAAAAACTCATACAACTCAACACCAAAAAAAACAAACAATCCAATTAAAAAATGGGCAGAGGAACTGAACAAGACATTTTCTCAAAAGAGGACATACAGGTGTCCAACAGGCATATGAAAAGATGCCCAATATCACTAATCATCAGAGAATGCAAATAAAAACCACAATGAGTTATATCACCTCATACCTGTCAGAATGGCATCATCAATAAATCAACAAACAACAAGTGTTGGCAAGGCTGTGGAGAAAAGGAAACCCTCGTGTACTGTTGGTGGGATTGCAGATTGGTGCAGCCACTGTGGAAAACGTATAGAGGTTCCTCAAAAAATTGAAAATGGAACTACCATGTGACCCAGCAATTCCACTCCTGGTTATTTATCCCAAGAAACCCAAAACATTAACTTGAAAAAATATATGCACCCCTATGTTCATTGCAGCGTTATTCACAATAGCCAAGATATGGAAACAACCAAAATGCCCATCAATAGATGATTGGATAAAGGAATTGTGGTACATTTATACAACAGAGTATTACTCTGCCATAAAAAAAGAATGAAATCTTAATGTTTGCAAAAACATGGATGGACCTAGAAAATAGTATGCTAAGTGAAATAAATCAGACTGAGAAAGACAAATACTGTATAATCTCACTTATATGTTGAATCTAAGGAACAGAATAAACAAGCAAACAAAACAAATAGACTCGGGGATACAGAGAAAAAACTGACGGTTGTGAGATGGGAGGGGGTATCGGTGAGAGGGTAAAGGGATTAGAAGGTATAAAGTGGTAGTCACAAAATAGTCACAGGGATGTGAAATACAGTATGGGGAATTAATCAATAATGTTGTGACTGTTATGTAGGGTATCAGATGGGCACTGGACTTACCAGGGGATCACTTCATAGATTATATAAATGCCTAACCACTGTGCTATACACCTGAAACTAATATAAATATTGAGTGTCAATTATAATTAAGAAATATATATAGTCATAGGATGTAAAGCACAGCATAGGGACAGCGGTATTGTAACAGCTCTGCAGGATGTCAGAGGGGTAGCAGACCGGAGGCGTTTTCTGCACTAAGCGTAGCCTCGCAGGACAAAGAAGAGTTCCTGCAGGGAGAATGGTGACGGCCACAACTGTAGCCAAACCTTCTCGGAGCAATCACTTGGGCCTTACCCATATGTGAAAACTCAGACTAGAGAACCACCCGAAAAATACTATAAGTGTGGGAGCCCCATCTGAAGCGGTATTTCTCTTACTGTGGATGGGATAATAGAGAAGAGGTAGTTAGGAATGCAAAAAGTATGGGAAATTATTCCTTGGTTCCTCATCCCTTAGACCCACAAGAACTAATACTGGATATATAATTATCTGCTGTTTCATCAGAAATTACTCCCAAACTTAGTGTTTCAAATCACAAAAGTTAACTCGAAATGGATTTAAAAATTGAACATAGAGCTGAAAACTCCTATGAGAAAACGCAGGGGAAAAGTTTCTTGACATTGGTCTTGCCAGCAATTTTAAAAATATGATATAAAAAGCACAAGCTACAAAAGCAAAAATGAAAAAATAAATCTCACTGGAAAGGTAAATATGTAACAAAGGTCAGGGATTAATCACTTATAAAGCTGCTATAAAAGTTGAAAGTCAAACGTCGTGAAAATAATTATGATTACAATAATTACTTGAGGGATACATAAGTGATATGCAACATCAAACACAGAATTGGGGGGCGTAAAAATATTGAGCATAGAATAGGATGAAACTTAAGATGTTATCAACTTGAAAGAGAATGTTATAAATTGTTACATGTAAGAATCATGATGACCACAGAGCAAAAACCTATAGTAAATACACAAAAGATAAAGTAATACACGTATACCTCTCTAAAGAAAGTCATCAAATCATAAAGGAAGAGAGCAAGAAGAAAAGAAAAACGGGAGAGGAACTTAAAACTGCCAGAAAACCATTTAAAACATGGCAATAAATTCCTACCTATCAATAATCAGCTTAAATGTAAGTAGACTAAATTCTCTAGTCAGAAGACACAGAGTGGCTGAATGGATAAAAAAATAACACCCATCTATATGCTGCCCACAAAAGATTCACTCATGCTAGACATAAAAACACACAGTCACTAAAGTGAAGAGAGGGGAAAATTATTCCATGCAAATGGAAACCACGAGAAAGGTGGAATGACTATACTTATATCAGACAAGACAGACTGTAAAACCAAGGTGGTATTAAGAGGCAGAGATGGGCCTTATGTAATGATAAAGGGGTCAACCCAACACGCGGATGTAATATTTATAAATATTTATGCAACATAGGATACCCAAATATATAAAGAAATTATTAAACAGACCTAAAGAGAGAAATAGACAACAACATAGTAATAGTAGGGAATTTTAATCCCCATTTGTAGCAGTGGATAGATAATCCAGATGGAAAATCAGTAAAAAATTATGAGCCTTAAATGACCCGTTAGACTGGACGGACTTAAATATTTACAGATTTCTTCCAAAAGCAGTAGAGCACAGATTCTTCTCAAGTGCACAGAAAACATTTTCCAGGGCAGGCCATACGGTAGGCCACAAAACAAATCTTAATAAATTTAAGAGGATTGAAATCATTAAGCATATTTGAACGCAATGGTAAGAAACTAGAAATTAATCACATAAAGAGAACTGGAAAATTCACAAGTACGTGAAGATTACACAATATGCCACTGAATGGCCAGTAGGTTAAAGAATCAAAAGACAAATTAAGGGCCGGCCGAGTGGCGCATTGGTTAAGCGCTGGTTTTGGGATGCCAGCGGCCCCGGTTCGGATCCCACATGAGGGCCAGTGACACTGCCCTCTACAGCTAACAACAGCTCCACCTGGAGCTGGGCTGTGCGAGCCCCGGTGATGGTGTGGGCTGCAGTCCCTGCTGCAGTGGGCTGCCATAGGCTACAGTGAGTGGCCCGCAGCCAGCGTGAGCGGCTGGCAGCCAGCATGAGCTGCCAATAGCCGCGATGAGCGACATCCAGAGGCCAGCGACCGATCTGCCTCATCCGGGAAGAGCGCAATGACGATACCAACAGTGAAGCAACATCCTCCGCAACTAAACTGAAGAACAAAAAGACAGCAACTTGTCTGTTCCCCTTCCCCGATTCCCCAACGCTGTTCCCCTCTGCCAATTCCCCAATAAAATCTTTAAAAAAAAAAAAAAAAAAAGACAAATTAAAACATATATTGAGACAAATGAAAATTAAAATATAACATATCAAAATCTGTGGGATGCAGCAGAGGCAGTTCATTTGTAGTGATAAATGCTACCTCAAACAAAAGCAGTCTCAAATTACTAACCTTATACCTCAAAAACTAGAAAAGAATGACAAAGAAAGCCCAAGGTTAGTAAAAGCAAGGAAATAAAGATGAGAGCAGAAATAAACAGACTAAAAACAACATAGAAAAGATCAATGAAACTAAGAGCTAGTTCTTTGAAGAAATACATAAAATTGACAAACCTTTAGCTAGACTCACCAAGAAGGAAACGGAGAGGACTCAAAAAATTCAATCAAAATGAAACAGGAGGTATTACAACTGATGCCACAGGTAAATAGAAGTTTAAAAGAGTACTACAAACAATTATATGTCAATAAGTTGGACAACCTAGGAAAAAACGGATCAAGTATTGGAAACATACAACTTTCCTAGACTGAATCATGATGAAATGGGAAATCGGAGCAGACCCATCACTAGTTGCTAATTTGAGAGCTTGTATATGGCTTCTGCCGCTCTAGAGTCTTAGAAATTAAAAAGAAATGTGTTGTCACAAGTCCTTATCATATTCACAGAGCATGGTCTGATAAATTTAAGACTAATTTATGTTTCAGACACTCAATTAGACAAAAAAAAAAAGAAATAAAAGGCATCCAAATTGTAAAGGAAGAAGTAAAACTGTCACTATTTGCAGATGACATGATATTATATACAGAAAACCCTGAAGACTCCACAAAAAAACCTGTCAGAATGAATTCTGTACAGTTGCAGGATACAAAGTTCAGTATGCCAAAATCTGCTGAATATCTATACACTCATAACAAACTATCAGATACAAAAATAAAGAAAACAACCCCATTTACAACTGTATCAAAAAGAATAAAATTCCTAGGAAGACATTTAACAAAAGAGGTGAAGACCTGTATATTGAAAATTACAGGACATTCATGAAAGAAATTGAAGAAGACAACACAAAAAATAGAAAGATATTTCATGATTATGGATGGGAAGAAGCAATATGTTTAAAATATCCACACCACCTAAATGAATCTACAGATTCAGTGCAATTCCTATCAAAATTCCAACGGCAGTTTCAAAGAAATAGAAAAAATAATACTAAAATTTGGAATGAGCCACAAAAGATCCTGAATGGCCAAAGTATCTTCAGAAGAACAAAGCTGGAGGCACCAAGCTCTGTGGTTTGAACTACACTACGAAGTTATAGTCATCACAACAGCATGGGACTCGCAAAAAAGAAACACACATAGAGCAATGAAACGGAACAGAGCCCAGAAATGAGACCACGCTTACATGGTGAATAAATTTACAAAAAAGAAGCAGAGACCGTGCAATAAGGAAAGCATAATCTCTTCAAGAATTAATGGTGGGTAAACGGGTAAAACGAAATTCGACTGCCCTGTGACACTGTACACAAAAATTAACTCAAACTGGACTAAAGGCTTCAATGTGAGACCTGACACCATAAAACTAGAAGAAAACATAGGTGGTAAGCTCTTTGACACCGTTTTGACAATAAGTTTTTATTGTTGTTGTCTTTTCTCTTTTTTTTTTATAATTGGGGAATTGGGGGAGGGGACCAGCCAAGCTGTTGTTCTTCAGTCTTCGTTGTGGAGGGCACCAGTCGCCATCTGGCTTCCCGTTAGCAGCCTGTGGCCTCTAAGCTCAAGGTGCTGTGTTCAATCTTATTGCAGGTGGGCGTAGCCACCATCCCATGGGGGAGTCGAATCAGCAGCCTTGTTGTTAAGAGCGCACGCTCTATCCACTGAGCCATCCAGGCGGCAGCTCAGCTCAAGGTGCCAAGCTCAGTCTTAGTTGCATGTGGGCATAGCCCACCATTGAACATCAATCTTGTTGTTATACCAGCTGAGCCATCCTGCCACCTGTTGGCAGCTCAGCAACAGCTCAGCTTGGACTCAGCATCACTGGCCCATGTGGGAATTGAACCGGCGACCCTGTTGCTCAGAGTTCATGCTCTTAACCTAATTCTTAACCAACTGAGCCACTCGGCTGGCCCCTTGACAATAATTTTTTGAATCTGACACCAAAAGCAAAAGCAAAAATAAGTACGTGGGATGACATCATACTACAAAGTTTCTGCACAGCAAAGGAAACCATCAACAAAATGAAAAGGAAACCTAGAGAATGGGAGAGAATATCTGTAAATCACATACGTGATAATGAACTAATATTCAAACTTTAAAAAGTGTTCATACAACTCAAAAACATCAAACAGTCCAATTAAAAAATGGAAAGAGGATCTAAAAAGACAATATTCCAAAGAAGACATACAAACGACCAACAGGTCCATGAAAAGATGCTCAGCCTCACTAATCATCAGGGAAATGAAAATCAAAACCACAGTGAGATGGGACCTCACACCTCTTAGAAATATTATTTTAAAAAATGGATTATTAACAAGTGTGGGCGAGGAAGGGGAGAGAAAAGAACGCCCCGGGCACTGCGGGTGGGAGGTAAACTGGTGCAGACACTGTGGAAAACAGTACGAGGTTTCCTCAAGAAATTACTTTTTCTAAAGAGCAAAAATTAATAAGTGGAAGTACCATATGACTCAGTAATTCCACTTTTGGGTATTTCTCTGAAAAGAACAAAAACACTGACTTGAATAAATAGCTGCACCCTCACATTCACTGCAGTTATTTACAATACCCAAGATACGGAAACAACTAAACGTCCACTGATGGCTGAGGGCGTAAAGACACTGTTACACATGCACACACACAATGGAGTATTATTATTCAGCCATAAAAAGAATGAAATTGTACCATTTGTGACGGCGTGGATGGACCTAGAGGGCATTTTGCTAAATGAGATAAGTCAGATACGGAAACACAGACAGCGTATGAGCTCACTTATATGTATGTGGAATAAAAACAGTAATCAAACTCATAGATACAGAGAACAGATTGGTTGTTGCCAGAGGTGGGGGTGGGGGTGAGGTAGGAGAAATGGGCGAAGGGGGTCACAAGGTTAAAAAGATGCAGTTGATGTAAAATAGAAATTTTGAATTGTGTTCAAAATACTGACTTCATATACTTATGTCCATACACAATGTGTGTGAGATACACTAGTGTATATGACAGTCGATACTACATATAAAAACAGATATGTACCCATTATTTCTAAAATAACGAAAATACCACATTCTAAATCTTTAAGATGAAACCAAGTCATGGGGTATTCTTAGAAAGGTGCCTAAAAATGTGAAATCTAAAGTCAGGAAACCAAGGGCTGACTTACCCAGCCCTGCCTTCTCGGCGGGTGCAGAACACCAGTTTCGCTGTCGCGACGTCGCCTTGCAGCTGTGCAGATGGAATTCCTGGTTCAGTGTCTTCATCTCTAAAAGCCACAAAATACAGACGCGCTCATTCTGTTATCATACATTTCCCTTCTCACGGTGACCAAGAGAACAAGAAAAAATGTAATATTCCAAAGCACTAAGGACACTAAACAGGTGTGCATTTCCTGTTGTTATCTGTCCACCACTCCCCGAGTTGGCGTCCTCAGCGCCCTGCTACTGATGGCTGTGTGCCCCGTCCCGGTGCAGCCCGTCTACGGGAATGTCACAACCCCCCAGGGTCTGAGGGACACTGAGGACGAGAAGCCTGCCCTCGCGCTTTTGTGGAGGCTGTGGTTTGCATGAGACACACTTCGGGTGCTTTGAAAACTGTGGGAAGTGGGTGCGTTGCAGACCAGCTGGCTGTGGTGGGGGGTGGTGGGGGCATCAGAGTTTCTTCTGTAAGACCTCTAACTCTCAGCGGGAAGATAGGATGAAGGCCCTTGTGTCAAGCCTGGCTGCTGCGAGGCCGCAGGGAAGCCGGCGGAGGCCTTCTCACAGCGAGCCAGCCAGGCGCTAACCCTGTGCCTGCACAAGCCTGGACCCATCCAGAGCTCTGATGCCCTTCCGACGGTCTGCCAAAAACATCTCACCCAACACGCCAAAGGCACAGACAAAGGGCCCCGCAGGGGCACAGCAGATGCCCATTAGGCTTCTTCTATTTCAGGGGAGCTGGCTGCATCCCCAGGCCTGACCCACGTCTTTCCCGTCTGACTTGATCCCATAACTATCATGTCTTTGAGTGGGTGGTGGAGGGAATTTACCAGACAACTTCAGCTTGTCAGGGCTGCACCCGGGCGGGGCCCCCAGACTGGCATATGCAGTGGGGTCCATCTGGCACAGATGGGTCAGGAACAGCCCTGTTTGTGCTGGAGCCGGGCTCTCAAAACGCCTCTAAACCAGCATTACCATTTGGTGGTCTCACCAAACGGCTCACGGACTGCGTTATATCATCCATGTTTTCATTATTGTTGTTTGTTTCATATTTTAGTGGGTGCTAAAAATGGGGGGGGGCGATTTCTGAGTGTACACGTGGTATCTTACCTCTGTTCCTCTACAAAGCCCCCAGGGCAGTGCCTGGCATCCAGAGTCATGGGTCCACCTGTGTGGTGCTGACTGGAGAGCCCCCTAACTCTGAGTCCAGCTACAGAAGTCATGCTCTAGTAGCCTTTCGTGTATCTACTGTAGCTCAGAGATTGGGGGGGGGGAGGTACTAAATGACTGTAAGGGGCCGGCCGAGTGGCTCAGTTGGTTAGCTTGGGAGCATGAGCTCTGAGGAACAGGGCTGCCGCCTCGATTCCCACATGGGCCAGTGACGCTGCGCCCTCTACAGTTAAGATTGTGAACAACACACTTACCTGGAGCTGGGCTGCTGTGAGTCGCCGGTGACAGTGTGGGCTGCAGTGGGTCTGCAGTGGGCTGTTGTGAGCTACTGCGAGTGGCTGGCAGCCAGCTTATGTGGCCGGCAGCTGGTGAGAGCCACTGTGAGCGGCCATCCAGAGGCCGGCAACCGATCTGCCTCACCGGGGAAGAGCGCAATGATGATACCAACATGGGCCAGTGAAGAAACGTCCTGCGCAACTAGACTGAAGAACAACAGGACAGCAACTTGTCTGTTCCCTTTCCCTGGTTCCCCAACGCTGTTCTCCTCCCCCAGTTCCCCAGTAAAATCTTTAAAAAAAGAAAAAAAAAACTGCAAAGAAGTAGCAGGGGAGACTGGTAGGAATGCAAGGCAAACCATCATCCTTTAAACACTGTGTGTGAACAAACCCTTAAGATTTCAAAAATTCATAGCATCCTTTTTTTCTCATAGAATCCTTTGAATTCATTTTGCTAGTTCCCTTCTATTACATGTTTTTAGCCTAATATTTTACATTTTTATATTTATCGATTACCCCCAACCAAACTCTCTATCTCCAAATTATGAATATAAGTGAAACTGAATTTTTAAACCATTCCAGAAGGCTCTAAGTGGTAAAAATCCCTTCTGGGTTGAGTTGTCAGTACAATTCATTATCAGCACACAGTTGCAAAGAGCAACACAGAGGTATTGAAATACTGATAAATACTTACTAAACACTATTATTTAAGGAAACAGTGGCTGCTTAAACAAACCCCCAAGTCCCAGTGGCCCGCCACCATTGATGTCTTTTGCTCACTTACCAGGCTCCTCTCTCCTCCTCATCTCAGCAGAATCCAGCTGGGGAAAGGGAGAAGAAAGCTTGGAAAGACACGGCCCCTTCTTCAAAGTGCAGGCCTGAGGCTGGCACACACCGCGACCGGTCACTGTCCGCTGGGGACACGTCACCACAGGGTCATCTATGTGCGAGGTGGCTGGGCGGACAGCGGCTTCCGAGGGATGACTTCAAACTAAAGGACGAGGCACAGGTACTGCCAGACAGATGTACAGACAGCATCACACATGCCAAGTACAACATACAAAGCAGGGTTTGTGGAAAACACGTGTCTTAATGAGGGGAGTGGTTTTCAATGTTATATTCCTTTGAGGCGTTTTACTTGTTGCTAAAATGTGACATGATTTAGTGTCTAATCTACCTCTGTTTTCCATCCCTGTGGATATAAACACTGAGAAACCTTGTTCTCAGAAATATGTAGGTGGGAATAGAAATTGTTACAGAATTGTCACTCAATTCTTGGAATTCCTTCTGAGGTATATGTCAAAAATGGTATCTTCATTATTAAAGTTTTTTTTTAATTAATAATCAGCCGATGACTTAATTAGGTCCTCTAGCAATGCTGTTGAAATGAAATAATTTGAAATCATCTTTTATACAAATGCATTCATTATAGTTATTCCTTACTTAAATTTCTGGGACATATAACCAAAAAACCTTTCCCAATGTGTATTAAGTGACAATTAATTATACCTGCCACCTCTTCACTTACGGGCACCTTAAATAATAAAAAAGCGTTGGCAAAATTGAAATTTTAATTTTAACATAACTTTGCCAATACAATGTTATCTTATACAATGTCTTCACCATTTTACCGCTTTATAAATATTTTAATTTTGGTGGAAACTTAGTTTATTAAGTACATGAGAAATGTCTGCCACACAACCCAGTTAGCAAAACCAGCCAGTCCCATTGGCTTTCTTTCTTTATTGAATAAAATTAGAAATAACCAACTTTATTTTCCAATATGTTTTTGAAGACAATAATTTTAAAAGAACCATTAAGAAGTAACGTAAGGAGGGGCCGGCCGAGTGGCGCGGTGGTTAAGCGCTGGCTTGGGAAGCCAGCAGCCCCAGTTCGGTCCCACATATGAGGGCCAGTGACACTGCCCTCAAAAAAAAAAAAAAAAGAAGTAACGTAAGGAGCACACCTGGTAGGATATGTTACCAAAAGCAATCATTAACAAAGTGATATGTACCTAAAATAATATTCCTCTCTGTAGTACTGTGCCGTGTAAAGAGTAGTTGAAATATTGTTATTTGCAAAGGAAGGCCTCTGAGACATGATGTTTGAAAAATGTGTATGGGCTTGTGTATGGAACACTGGCATTTAGCTTTTTGAAATAATTCAATAAGAATCATGTATAAAAATCAGGAATGATTAATTACATTAGATAGCACAATCAAACTTCTCCTATATATTTAACTGACGTGTAAAAATGAATCAGCCTGTGACGGCAGAGTGGTGTGTTGGTTAAGAGATGGCTTGGGACGCCAGCCGCCCCAGTTCAGATCCCACATGAGGGCCAGTGACACTGCCCTCTACAGCTAACAACAGCTCCACCTGGAGCTGGGCTGTGCGAGCCCCGGCCACAGTGTAGGTTGCAGCCCCTGCTGCAGTGGGGCTGCCATGTGCTACAGTGAGCGGCCGGCAGCCAGCGTGAGCGGCTGGCAGCCAAGCGTGAGCTGCCAATAGCCGCGGTGAGCGACATCCAGAGGCCGGCAACCGATCTGCCTCACCCGGGAAGAGCGCAGTGACGATACCAACATGGGCCAGTGAAGCAACGTCCTCCACAACTAAACTGAAGAACAAAAAGACAGCAACTTGTCTGTTCCCCTTCCTCGGTTCCCCAACGCTGTTCCGCTCCCCCAATTCCCTAATAAAATCTTTAAAAAAAAAAATGAATCAGCCTGACAGGTATCATCTAATTTTGTTTTTCGTTAAAAGGAAATAGAAAAATATGAAACAGTGTGTGAAATGAAATAAGGTAATGTCAGACTCTAACTGGAATAACTATTTTGCGAAACGCCGTGTTAACATAGGCTTTCACTATCTTATGGCGGGAAGCACCCCCGGATCTGAAAGGTCACGGAAGGCTCTACCTGCGGGACTGAATCAGTGGATACTGGAGAATT
This sequence comes from Aselliscus stoliczkanus, assembly GCA_033961575.1. NCBI lineage: Eukaryota > Metazoa > Chordata > Mammalia > Chiroptera > Hipposideridae > Aselliscus > Aselliscus stoliczkanus. The sequence goes on from CM066741.1 coordinate 21,009,659, forward strand.
CTGGGGGCTCGGGAAGCGTTCACATCGTGCCTAAATGAAAAAAAACCAACATCGCTGAGCCGTGCCGGTCGTTGGGGTACAGGCATACCTGAAAGTAACCGCTGAGCTGCAAATATTGGGAGGGGACATGTTTTCTGGGGCTCTTTGTTCTCTTCTCAGAAGATCCTCCCTCAAGAGTGACGCTTTCTGGGACACTATTTGGGGGGTGGAAGAGGTGAAGCCCTCACTCTAATTGCACAGGGCATCCCACCACAGGCCCTCATGTCACCCTCACACAACCACCTCCAAGGGCTGCGGCAGACAAGCCGGTGGGGCATCGGCCAGTCGTCACAGGCGTGTTCCCAGAGGCTGCATTTTACAGCGTCTCTCTGGGTGGTGTCCCGGGGGGGTTTACAGCGCCGAGCAAAGTACAGCAAGTAGTAAGATTGGGGACGACTGGGGACATACCTCTCCGTTTTGTCAAAAGAGGCCATTGTGAAAGGGACGGTGGGAAGGAGTATGATGGCGAGGCTGTTAGGGAAGGCTGCCCTGGGGGCTCTCGGCCGGCAGCCTTTTCTTCCTCCGGCTTCTCCTCCTTGCAGGACAAGAGAAAAGCCTCATTATAACTTAAAGGTCAGCGATACTGACCAAGGGAGGAACAGGCCTCCTTACAGGGACTTGCCTTAGAAATCGGTTCCGAGGGATTTGGGCCTGGCTTCCTCCAAGATAGCTGACCTCACTGAGCTGTCCCAGCTTAACAGGCAAGTTAAAATGATGAAACACCATTTCCAGGAAGCCGTAACGTCTCCATTCCTGTATCACACAGACAGATGCATTAACTAAAAAGGCTGTGTTTCACTCCGTCAAGGAATCCTGACTTTTCACGTCTTAAAGAGCATTGTTCTTATAATTTCCCTTTCAAACATGATAACTGAGTAACAATTTCACAACATGAAGACATCGGTAAGGCGCACTAAGCTTTTTCCTTTGTCGGCCACACAAACGTCGGGTGAGCGCGGTTTCCCATACGCTTCACTTTGAAGGCTCACTGCTTCGTTCACTGTCGCTCTGCAAGGTTTTGTGTCTTGTCTTCTTAACGTTTTCACTTGATGGCAACCGGATGCTGTCTGGCTGAGTCCCACGCCAGGCAGTTCCCACCGTGACCACCAGGTGACAGCATCGCCCCAGGCGTGCGTGGACCCCAGGCGGGGAGGTGTGTGAGCTGGGCAGCCACGGGCACTCAGGCCCGAGAGGAGGGACAGGCACAGCATCGGGAGGGGCAGGATATCCGTGGGGAGCTCTGCACCGTGAGCGCCTGACCTGCACACTCGGGTGACTTTGGTCCAGAACGGCTGCTGAGTGTGGCCGCGGTCTGCTCCCCGCACCGGGGTGCCCCGCGTGGGAGGCCAGACTCGGTGATTCATCGGAGCCCCTGGGAGAGGGCACGGGAGGACAAGTGATGCCAGCCAGTCTGACCTGGCGGTCAGAGGCGGTGCGAGCTTCCCGTCCTCGGCGACCCGGCCTGCAGCGTGATTTGGGATGTGCGGGCTTCTGCCCTCCCACAGGGCCAGGCCCTGGACGTCCGCCCTTTCCTGGAAGGTCTCCCCTCGCCTCCTGGCCGCCCTCGGCAACAGGGAGCAGGCACCAAGGCCACAGTGCGGCTTGTGTGGGGGCTGGGGGCTCACAGGAGCCGACTCTCCATTCAAGGACCAAGTGACAGGCGTCGTGAGTACTGATCCTGGAAGGGACTGCATGCCAGGAAGGCCCTCCGCTGGCTGGACCCCTAGCCTTTCCTCTGCGATCTGTCTTACTGGGGGCGGGGGGATAAGCTGCTGTTCGCCCTAGCTTCTCTCGGCTGAGAGCAATACCTGCTGGGAGCTGCCATCTGCTGATGCCCTGGGAAAGCATGGTGCCAGGATGCAGAGCTGAGCTGCTGTGGCAGCGGACGGGCCATCCTGCCACTGGCAGCGCCTCCCCGGGGCCGCTGGAGGCTCGTGTGGTGTGGCTCTGCTTTGCACAGCTCGGCTTGGTACTCAGCTCAGGGGGTGGGTTGAAATCCGACAGCTCCATGCACTCTCTCAGCCTCTGTCATTATGTCATATAGCAAATGGCATAATGAATGAGTAGCACCTACCCAACAAGGATTGTTGCGAGAATTAAATAGTTCACATGTTGCAATAGGCACAGAATAATGCAATAGTTCACATAATGCAATAGGCACAGAATATATATATATATATATATATAAAGAGGTTCTCCTTTTCCAATCATGTGATGAACTCATGGTAACAGTCAGACTGTGTTAAATTGCTAAAGGAGACTAACGGGAACTCACACGACTATGAATCAGCATTCCCCAGAGAAACCAAACCCATAGGATGTGGGTATACATACATATGGAAAGAGATTTACTCTAAGGAGTTGGCTATTATGGAGGCTGGCGAGTCCACATGTGCAGTATGGGCGGGTGGCGTGGAGACCCAGGACAGCTGGTGGGGCAGGTGAGTGAGATTCCCTCTTACTCAGGGAGGTGGGTTGGTTTGTTCTAGGCAGGCCTTCATCTGATTGGGCAAGGCCCACCCACATCGTGGAGCGCAATCTGCTTTCCTCACAGTTCACTGTTTTAAATGCTACACTCATCCAAAAACACCCTCTAAGTCGACACATAAAATTAACCATCATAATGACGCTGCTTACAAATCTACAGTGTTGCAGCATTGGACTAAACTGCCTGTTTTGATCCAGTTCGAGAGCTAAGAGACGCCGTCACATTTTAAATGTAAGGACCACTGGCTTTTCAACAAGAGCAGCTGCTCCAGGAGTTGAGGACATGGCCTTTGGCCTGCAAAGCCCCAGCATCTACTGTCTGGATTTCACAGACACAGCTGCCGACATCTGGAAGGAAGCAGCGGCGTTACAGTAAGCACGTGCCCCTGGCTGCCTTGCGGCGAGGAGCTGAGGAGGGGTGGCGTGAACTGCAATCATCCCCCTCCGCACAGGCTGAACCCCACTTGCTGTCTCAGATGGGGAACCACCGGCTTGTCCGCGGAACATGCCAGAACACGGAGCACAGAATCCAGCCTCGACCAGGGTTTCTTCCTTTGCTGCTCTCCTAGGCACGTTCTTGCTGCATAACCAGCTCCAAAGTCAGAGCCCCAGAGTCTCTCACGGGGACCAAGCGCAAACACCAATCTCACTATCAATAAACAATGCTGACAAGTGGGCATAAAGCTGCCTCCAACGCCTCAGAGCCTCAGACCCGTGGTCACAACGCAGCTATTAATCAGAGCCTTTCATGCCTTGCCTGGGGGTCAGTGTCCTGCGAGGGACCCAGCAAAACAGCTCAGCACATTTTCAGGCCTCCTGGAATTAACGCTCACTGCTCAGCAGCAGTCCTTTCCCTGTTCCCACAGAGCAAATGTGCAGCTCACTCATAAAGTAAAACCATCATATCACCACACAGGTGAAGACGGAGCCCCGCCAGCACCCAGGAGCCCCGGGCACCCATGACTGCCCCCCACTTCCTGAAGTTTATGGCCATCACTGCTTGGTCTGACGCCGGGTGTCCACCCAGGCACGCCTCCTCACGCGTACATTACAGATCAGTGGAGTCTGCTTTCAATCTTCACATAACGACAACAGTAACTTTTCTACCTTCTTTTGCTCATGCTAGGTTTTAAAGGTTCATCGGCGTGTCACTGCATCATAGTCCATTGTCAAAACACGCCTGAATGTATTCACCCCTTTACTGTTTGACAGACGTGGGGTCCTTCCTTTCCAGTTTGGGGGTGCTCAGAACAAGCCCACAGCCCACACGCCTGTGTTACCTGGGGGATGTGTAGCGCCCAGTCTCCACCCTCGGGGTGTGACTGTCCCTGCCCATGTACAGATCTGTACTTGGGGTACTCCTTCCTCGCCGGGTATGTGTACCCCTCACTCGGGTTGGTTTTCATGTTCGGAAAGGTGTCCTCTGATGAACAGCGATTCTTAATTTTAATGTAGTCCAACTCATCAGCTGTTTCCTTTGTGACTAGTGCTTTTTATGGCTCATTGAAAAAACAACCCCAAACATTCTCTACCTAAAGTTAAGAGATTCTCCTGTATTTATACAGTAAAAGACTGATAATACTGCTTTTTACACTTACGTCTACAATCCGCCTGGGCCTATTTTGTAAGACAAGGGTCCGATTTTATGCGATGTCTCCGATGGCCACCCAACTGTCCCAGTTCCATAGACCACCATCCCCTGCACTGTCACCTTTGTCATAAATCCAGTCTCTGCATGTGCATCGATCTGCTTCCAGGCTCTTTATTTGCATTCGTTGCTCTATTGGTCAATCGCCTTGAAGATACCACAGTGAGTCGGTGAATGGGTCTGGACACTGGCTAGGTCCGCCAGTCCTCCTACATTATTATTTCTCAAGGCTGTCCTCGCTCTTCCTGGCCATTCGCGTCTCTGCGTAAATGTCCAGTTAAAAACAAAAAGCCTAAAAACAATATCACTCTGTTGGTTTCTCTCAATGAAGTTTCACTTCTCTCCATATAGGTTTTGTACATCTGTTATTCTTTGTATTCCTAGATACTTGATATTTCTTGGTGCTATTATAAGTAGTATTTTAAAACACATTTATTGTCTGTTTGTTGTTGGCATACATAGACATAAAATTGATTTTATTTCTTGCCACTTTGCTACTCTTTCCTGTTCATTTTAATATTTTATCTGTGGTGCTTCTGGACATTCTATGAACACAATCAGGATGCCTGCAAACACAGGAAATTTTTTTCCATTCCCATCTTTATATGTTTTCGTTTTCTTGCCATTTGGGCTGGCTAAGGCCTCAGTAAAATGTTGAATAGAAGTGGTAATAGGCGGTATTCTTGTCTTTTTCCTTATTTCAGAAGATAAAGCCTTCAGTAATTTTTTTTTTTTTTGAGGGCAGTGTCACTGGCCCTCATATGTGGGACCCGAACCGGGGCCGCTGGCATCCCAAGCCAACTCTTAACCACCACGCCACTCCGCCGGCCCAAGCCTTCAGTATTTTAAGAGTGCTAAGTCTGATGTTTTTCTCAGCCTTTTCTTTGTGTTTTTGTAAATCGCTTTATCAATTAAAGGAAGTCCCGTTGTATTCCTAGCAATGTTTTGGAAGGCTGCATCCAAATGATGGAGTCCGCCGTTACTAGGGTTGGAAGCTGCTGGCATTTCTGAACCTGGGTCCCAGGAAGTGACGCTGGCATCCCTGGTCTCATGCTGCAGAGAACAGAGCTGAGTCTGGTCAACTGCCTAACCTCAGGGGTATCTACTGTGTGCAGCTGTCTCTGCCAAATGCTGGGGGATGTAGAACCCAGTCAGATGGGGGGCCGTCCACAAGGCCCTCTTAAAGGCATGGGTCTGAAAGACGCTGTGGACACGTGAGCACAATGTCACACAGAGAGTGTGATGCTCTAGAAGGTTTACACAGACCAGGCTCTGTGGAAGCTCACTTCAGCCTGGGGGCATTGGGGAAGGTCTCAAGCAGAAGTAGCTTTGAAAGTGGGTCTCGAAGGATAGATATGATGAATGGAGAAACAGAACAACACTGGGCAGCGAAGGCTGGGTGTCTGGAGGAACACAGCAGCAGGCCACTGGGTCATCAGGCGTGTCACACTCTCCTGCCTTCTGTCTGTGCAATTAAAGTCACGAATGAATGTCTGCTTCTCAGGGGGAACTCACTCCAAAGTATATCTGACTGTGCTCGTGAAATCCTGGGTGCCAGAGAGGGGTGGGAAGTCAGGGTGCTCAGAGCGGAACCAATAATCTGTACGTACAATTGACTGATTGATCGGCTCACTCAGTCATGGAGACTGAAAAGTGCCATGGCCTGTCGTCTGCAAGCCGGAGAACCAGGGGAGCGGATGGCATGAGTCTCGCTCTGAGGGCAGCAGAAGACTGATGTCCCAGCTTCAGCAGTCAGACCAGGGACAAATTCTTCCTTCTTCCACCTTTTGTTCTATTCGGGCCCTCCATGGGCTGGATGAGGCCCAGCCACCTTGGGGAGGCCGGCTGCTGTACTCAGCTGCTGAGTCAAACGCTAATCCGGTCAACAGGACACGGAAGGAACTGTGATGGAGTCTAGATGGCCAGGGAGGGGCCATGTGGGCTCAGGGGAGGGGGGCAGGGGACCGGGGGCATTTTTCACTCTGTTAACAGGGCTGCCTCAAGTCTCTAAAAAGCTTATGCAAAAAGGCACACTTTAGAAGCTTATTTTCCCCAGAGACTGTGGTAAAATCGGCTTCGTGGGTCTTTACAAAAGGTAGCTCCCACATCTTCACATGGTGACTGTGCTACGCGTCTCCCGGCTCTGGTTGTGTCTGCGGCTGGGAAGGCCAACAGACTGACTCATCTGCCAGTTGGCAGCCCGAGATTTCCTAAAATTTACACACGGGGAAGGAAGTTTGCAAACAGATTTGCCTGTGAAGTCTGATGGAGCCTGGAGCCGTTCTCAGACCCACGGGACGGGGTCCCAGCCAGACTTCTCTGACTCTTGTGAGAAGCCCATGGGGGGGCGGGGGGTCCCCACATTCACAGCCCCTCAGAGTCCTCCTCCTCTGGGCACACAGATGGGGCACACGTGGAGAAGGGGTCCTTGTCCTCCTCCCCCACTACGCTTACTGCGTTGAAAACATTTCAAACATACAGCTAATAAGAATAGGCAATAATACCTGTGCACCCACGGCAGTTTTATCCAACTTCAGCAAATGGCTTCAGTTCGGTTGAGCTTTATCCAGAGCAAAGGAGGTGCCTATTGATCTAAGGCTGTACCTCCCTTTCTCCCCAGGTAGATACTTTGATGAATTCGGGTATCATTCCGATGCGTGTGGCTTTCTGCCCTCTCTATGTGTTTATACATTCACCAGTGTTATAAGGCATTCTGTCAGAAGCTTTCAAGCTCCATTAGTGGAATAATACTGCTGTTTTTGTTTTTTTTGTGTGTGTTTTTTTTTGTTTTTTGAGGGCAGTGTCACTGGCCCTCATATGTGGGACCCAAACCGGGGCCGCTGGCTTCCCAAGCCAGCGCTTAACCACCGCGCCACTCGGCCGGCCCTGGAATAATACTTCTAAAAGTTGGACTTATTTTTCTTTAACTGCCCCCCATTTTTTTTCCCCTCTGCTTCTTATTGGCTTAATAACATTTTCTGTTTCCTTTTTTTTTTCTTTTCGGTCTATTTTGATTTGGAAACTATAGATTGTATTTCTGTTCTTTGAGTGCCCTTCCCCTTCATTTTAAAAAATATGCATATTTAACCACACGTTAAAAAATAAAGACTTTAAGTGCTGGCCTTGGAAGCCATTCGCCCCGGTTCGGTCCCCCATATGAGGGCCAGTGACACTGCCCTCAAAAAAAAATAATAAAGACTTTATTCCACTCTTTCCCCAGTCCTGGTAAGGGATTTGTGGGGTTCAACACCCATTGAACACCTCCCACTTTTTGCTATTATTATTTATACTTTTAGTTCCCAACTACATGGTGCATCATTTAGTAATGACAGGCCAAGACTTACCATCTGCCAGTATAGAGAAGGCTTTTCTCGAGGAGCAACTGGGAGGCTTTCAAATATCCCTTCTCAGTTCAAGGTTTTCAGACACTTGGTGCCAAACCTTCTAGCCAACAGATGTTCTCGCAAGTTCCTATAGATAAAACCATTATAGGAAATCAATGAACGCCTGCATTTTCCATTAGAACTCGGCCATAATGCCTCAGACACAGCCCGGCGAACCAGGAGATAACAATTGGGGTGACGTGAGGGGAATCAGACTGCGTTTGCAAAGTCCAAAAGCAATGCTCAGGGTTTATGCACATCAAACCTTGATTTGCTGGGCAATTATTTCCCTGTCTGATCCTCAGTTTCCTCAGCTATAAACCGCGGCCACGGGAACAGATTTCCTATACATCTCTCTCAGAACTAGTCTGCTAGATCTTTTATTGAACATTCAGCCAAATAAAAGCTCTGGGTCTGAGCATTTTCTTCAGCGTCCTGTTTTATTAGAAAGCTTTAGTTTGCATTTTAGGAAAAGAATGGCTTTTGTGTGTCTGGGGTCTGCTGACAGCTACTTTTCATGGGTGAGAATATGTTACAGTGTGAGTGTGCGAGTGTGTATGTGGTGGGGGGGCAGGGTCTTAGCCCAGCCACCCCAAACAGCCAACCGTGTGACTTTAGATGCATCATTTTGCTGCTCTGGGCCCCACTGTCCTTAATTGTAAAACCAGCCACAGGACACACAACAATTGGTAACTGTAGTTGCTCCTAGAGACATAAACTAATTAGCTGAGGCCCATTTTAGGAAACTGCGTGCTGAGTTTGAATGAGAGCTATACTCGATTGGACTGGTACCTTTTGAAGCCTGTGAATTTGAGACACACACAAATACCACCTACTCATTACACAAATGCTCGTTTAAAAAGCCCGTCACCTCAGGGGTTTATGCATCTCCTCCCAGAACCAAAGCCTATTATTGCATGCCCAGCCTACAGTCTATACCTTAGAATGGGTGACAGTGTCCCCTTCACGTGTCACTCTCCTGAACTTATACACGAGGCTTAATTACAGCTCTACAGAGCCTAAGGAAAACGACACAGAAAGCACCCCATTCTAATTCACTCATTAAGGGGTGGGAAAAGGCCCGGTTCTCTGTCAGAATGAAGCCGCTCCTCATTCCAGGCAGCACAGAGCTCAGTGGCACTGTCATCTAACTGCAGGTCCTTAATTGGGCGAGCGCTGGCAGAGGCAGCGGAGGTGTGTTCTGCAAAGGAAAGCCACCGCCACCCAGACCGCCAGCACGCCAGGCAGGTTCTTCACTGCAGTCGCAAGGAAACGGGCTTAGCTAATATAATGAATTCCATCCCCAACTTCATGTAACAGGAAATGGCTGCTCGTTGGAACCTATGAAACGACGCCTGGTGATTTCCCATAGGTGCTTCTGCTGCAGACTGTGGGGAAATGTAAGATATATGTGTGTCATTTATATATATGTATATATGTGTGGATGCATGAGTGAGAGCCCCCAGGGTAAAGGGGAAATAAAATCATGGACGTTGGCAGCAACATCTCAGAAGCAATGATTTGTAAGAGACGCAATCTAGATTACAGCTTCCCGAGTCTGTCACGGTAAATTTCCAGGACCATGCCTTGCCTTGTTAACCAGAATGTGTTGGTGGGAAACTCGCTCGCACCTTTACCACAGGCTGCTTTCACCCGACCGCAAAGCATCCTCTGTGTACTTACCTTTCCAATTTGAAGCCTGAATGTCGGGCACGTGCCGGTTTTCACCACTGGCACCAGCAAAGGGATTAATCACTCAAAGCTGGCAGGTAGATATGGCTCAGAGAGGTTGGGCCACTTACCTGCGGCCACATAGCCAGCAGGGGCAAAGCAGGAACTGGACGCCTTCCGATTCATTTCTGATTCATTTGACCCTCCCCAAGCGCTGCCCACTCTGGCCGGTGACTATGTGACCTTCCTGAGCGGGGAAGGTACTTGGGCCACCATTAAAGGTAAATTCCTTCCCAAAGAGGCTGGGCAACCAATAGAAAAGCAGCACGCAAGAGGAGGGCTTTATCCTGGACCTGTCGTGGTTTCTGAATTTGATCACTTGAATCCTTTTATCCCTTTTAACAACCATGGGGTTCTGAGAAGGGCTGTCATTGCAGACCGAGCTCCCCATCATTTTGCAATCTGGGCAGCCCTTCTTGGAGCCGTGACTCATCCTAGGTGGGGAGGCTGCCGTCCAGGTAAGGAGCCCGTGTTTGGCCCTGTTCCGCTGTGCTGCAGGCCTGGTCGCTGAGCAGAGCTCCTGCCCCAGGGGCTGGGAGCACGTGGGAGGGCCTGGTGTGGCCCTGCTCCAGCGGGGATGCCGCTTTCTGCTGAGGACAATGAGAGGCATGTAAGCCTTGGGCAGCGCTGACTCCAGCAGTGTCCAGGCAGCCCGGGGGAGGACGCCCAAATGCTCAGCTGTCCTGACTGCTGTGAGTGGCAGGCTAGCCCAGGCCCACAGCTGCACCCAGCAGGCTGATCCAGGCTCTCAGGGCCCGTCCCTGGGAAGGATAGAAGTTGCGTGTGGCTGTCCGGCTCCCAGCTACCAGCTTTCACCTCTCTGCCACTGGCTACTGTCTCGGGCTTATTTATTCAGGTTCTGCCCTTCCTAGTGGAGAGAGAACACACGTGAGGCTCCGTATACACCCTCCCCTCAGTGTGAGTTATAGGGGAGAAACGAAAGCACGGGAAAAGCTGGGGTCCACTGTGCTTCCCAGCCTTCCTCCTCTGCTGCATGCAACCCAGCAGCGTCCCAATAAATATGCTCTTTTCACTGAAGCTAGCCAGATGCAGGCTCTGTGACTGCATGCAAAGAGCCCTAACGTATACATTAAGATCCTTTTGTACTGAATTCATACCTTTAATCTTTGTATTTCCTCTCCTCTGGCACATAATAGATGCTCAGTTCTTTTTGTTGAATAAATGAGTGACTAAACAGTAAGTGCAGAGAGGTGAGTATGTGACAAGCGATGTGATGCAGTCAGGAACAAAACTGTGACAGTGTAGGGAAGAGGGCAGAGATGGGAGGCAAACCAGGGTAAGTGCTAGAGCCAAAGTAGGGTGTGAGCCATTCGGGGGGTGGATATGACCTACAGTAGGGCGGGCATGGAGAAGGAGATGAGAATGAGATGGCCAGGCTCCAGGCCAGGAGATCCTGGCATGTTTGTAGGCACGGTGTGGCCTCCCTGGGCCAGTCATCTCAACTTCATAAGTACTTATTGAGGACCTACTGTGTGCCTGTGTGCCTATGGAGGCACCATGGACTCAAAGACCTAGTCTGGCTGGGGTGGGATGGGGGAATTACCTGGGGGACACCAACCATGACAGAGCGATGCACAACACACTGCCTGCTCCAAGAGGGGTGCATGCCAGCATCCCGGGGTGCCAAAGGGATTTAGAGCTTCAGTACGTCCAATCCATGATCAAATGCAGCTTCCCAGCACAGCGAAGACAACGAAGCCATGTTTCCACAGTGGGGTGCTGTTCAGAGAACACGGACTGAGTCAGATGCTACGTCGGGGTCCGCACACAGTTGTGGAAAATACAGTCAGGTGTCAGGATGGGCCTCCCCTGGGGCAGCTGCCGGGAAAGTCCAGCGTAAGTGTGAGGAGGCAACAGAGCTGCCACTTTACTGGACTGGAGACAGACCCACTCCAAGACAGCGGGTCTCTGGGGGGGATCGTGGCTCGGGGGCTGAGGGGTCTGAGTGTGTCAGAGCCACATGAAAAGCAGTGCACCCAGAAAAGGCAAGAAACATGAAATTATAACTATAGGCCTGCATGCCAAGAACACAGAGACCTGAGGACAGCGCGAGGGGTTTGATAAACAAAGGGAACGTGGCGGCAGGAAAACCTCTCTCTCTCTCTCTCTCTCTCTCTCTCTTTCTTTTACAGTGATAAGGTCATATTTTAAAAGGAAATTTTATGGAAACAACTAGCAACTCCTATTATCCTTTGTAATCCACACCTTCCTACCCTTGTCCTATCCAGAAGTATTTGCTTTGCTGCAGTGGGAACATACACCATTCCTTTTGTGGTTTTTGTTTGTTTGTTTGTTTGTTTGTTTGTTTGTTTGTTTTTGAGAGCAGTGTCACTGGCCCTCATATGTGGGACCCGAACCAGGGCCACTGGCTGCCCAAGCCAGCGCTCTCGGCTGGCCGTTGTGTAGTTTTTAAGTGTAGCAAATCATAAACTTGTTTCTTTTTCAGACATCATATTAGTTTCATTTTGGTGGCTGAAAAACACACCCAAGCCAATGGATCATATTTTTCAAAATCCTTCTCTTACCACCAGAAACTTTTTTTCTGTCATAGATAAAGCTACCACAGACACTGCTGTGGACAGCTTTTTGGGAAAAGTCTCTCTTGACTTCCTTTTTTTTTTTTCTTTTGTCTTTTCTTTCTTTTTCTTTTTCTTTTTTTTTTTTTTTTTTTTTTTTAAGAAATCAATCTTAAAATTCCCAGTGCAGCCCAGAATTTGGCAGTTGGTCCTGAAATGTCAAGCATCTGGCAAGTTTCTTGCCTGACGCATTTGGGAAGGAGGGCCTGGTTTGTGAGGGGACACACTTCGTGGCCAAAACCCCTGGCCAGCCAGGGGCATACGCAGCATCAGAAACGCCCAGCCCGCCAGCTCTGTGCTCTCTTCCCAAGGGCCGTCAGTCTCATCGTAGCAGGAGAGAATCACTTCCCTGACGAGGGGCCGTTTCCTTCAGCTTCATGGGACAGCGAAGACATCTGCAACCATCATTGGCAATTTGACCTTCAGGCAAATATGGGGGTGGGGGCAGGAAAACCTATTATGGAAATAACTCGAGACACAGAAGGAAGTTGGAACAGAACATGGGAAAAATAAGAATCTAAGCCGGTGTCCCTGCCTGCCACAAGCCCACAACAACGGGACGGCGTGGGGCATGGTGCCGGCTCACAGGGGCTTCGAAGGTTTCCCGTATCTGCTCACGGGATGCCCGGTCTCCAGGAAGGTCCACCCCCAAATTCACACAGTTAGGGAAGCTATTCATATGCAGTGTGGCCCGCTCCCACTGGGCACCCTTCCCCACCCCCACCTCAAACAAGGTGGCTTGTGGCACAAGCTGACACTGAGGTCTCTCCCCAGCGAATGTGGAAAGCCTCCGCCTTCCCAGAGTCATGCGGTTTCCCTTTAGGCAGAGCTGCCAGGCACCACTTGCCCAGGTAACCAAAAGCAGCTCACCTGCCTTGTCCTCCTGCAGGCAGCAGTGACCTGCTCCCAAATGGGCAGATGAACTGTCCAAGTTCAATCCCGGCCGGGGGACGGCTTCTTTCTTTTCTGCCCACTGCAGACATGAGGATTTGGGTTGCAAACACGTCTGGGTCCACACCTTTTAGCCACACCTCCTTAACATGAACAAGAACACAAAATACACAGGTTGGGAAACCGGTGCCTTAAGCATCTGTTCAATGGGAGGTCCATTCCAGGTATCGCTGCAGGGTGAGTCTTATTAGCTGCCAGTTACAGTCCCTTCTGAGCAGTGCAGTCCTGCTCAGCTGGGGGAGAGGGGCGCAACTTACACCACCTACAGCACTTGCGAAATGCAGGGGTCCTGCAGGCAGCTTCTCTGCCCAAGCTGCAAGGCTTTCTGCTGCGACGATGGGCCAGTGTCTGTCTGGCTCCGGATGGTGACTCGCCTGGCAGGGCTTCTCAGCGAGATGCCTCCTCAGGGCTTCCCTGTACCCTTCAGGCTGCAGCAGGCGTCGTGAGGGTCTCTCCTCACTCCCCCAGGACCAGAGGCCCCTTGCTTCAGCATGTCATTTCCATTGCAATCTTCTAGAGGGCATGGAACTTCTTTCCATCTTCAGAAGTATGGAGGCAAGCACACACAGCCGCCCAGCGGGAAGGCGGCTCAGCTGGGAGCAGACAGGAGCCGTGTGGTTTGACGTTCTGGGTTAGAAGCGGGCTCCTGGCAGATACAAACGCGTGTCTCGAAAATGCTTGCAGGGACTTGAAAAGTAGCTGCTTCTCAAGGATTTTGAACTCTGGCTTGGCACCACACTTGACACAGTTTATCTGCACTTTCCATGAAATCATGTTTTACTAAACAAAGATAAACGTCGGTCCAGCCGTGGAATTATCATACATTCTGAGTTAGTGTCATCCAAGTTAATGAGGTCTTACTGTAACAAGTGCAAAAGCAGGACTGGGAAGGGAGGCCTCAATCAACCGACTCTACTTGGAGCTAAAGGATGGGAAAGCTAAGAGTGGTTTACGGGAAGCCTGACTGCGTTGCTAACACACAGCTCCATTTAAAGTATAAATGTAGGCTTCCGGATATAAAGAAACTTAAAGATCATCTTGCCCAGGTTCTTCATTTTGCCAGTGAAAACTGGAATCAAGAAGTTACAGTGATTTTCCCAAAGTCACACAGAAAAGCAGGGAATGGACAGCCTGCTTGGCTGGGAGCCAGGCGGGGTGACCCCACACAAGCACCCCTCCATATCAAGCAGCAGGAACCGTGTTTGCCTCCAGTGAACAGCAGTCCCCGGGAGGGACAGGCAGCCCCTGGGACGGGCCCCTCCCCTTCCCTCAGGCCGGAGACCTGGGGGGTCTCAGCTAACAGGATGGGGGCACAGCTGAGAGTCAGCCAACGTTTACGAGGCCTCGAGGCAGCGGCCCAGGGGGACGCGGAACTCACCCCTCCCATGAGCAAACCCAATCCGTCCGCATACAGCCAGCCATGAGTCCTGCAGACAGCCAAGGGCTGAATGAACAGTTTCTGACGGCAAACCAGAGAAAGAGACCCAGCAGAGAAGCCGGGGAGCGGCACGCGGGAGCCCTCCAGGGTAGCAGGAGAGCGTGGTGCTTGGTCCCTCCGCCTCCACAGGGCAGGTGCGGGCTCTATCCAGGGGCTCTGGCCTGCTGCAAGCTCAGGGCAGTGCACTTCCAGAATCATCCCAGAGCCCGTCTTGGCCCAAAGGGAGCTAGCACCAGCGGGCACTGCCACACACACCTGGGGCCGCTCCAGCTCGGGGGCCGGGGGCCCCTGGGCTCCCCCCGGCCACAGCCGCCCGGCACACACAGCCCGCTTCCACATCAGGCTGCTTCTTCAAGACTGGCAGAGGCAGCTATTTCGTCTAAGTCACAGAAACTAACATAGGAAGTCACACAAAATGAAAAGACAGAAGACTATCTCTCAAAATGAGGGAACAAGAAAAATCCCCACGAAAAACCCTAACAAAATGGAGACAAGTAATTTGCCTGATAAAAAATTCAAAGGAACAGTCATAAGGATCCTCACGAAACTTGGGAGTAGAACAGAGGAATTTGGGAGAACTTCAACAACGAGAAAGTGTAGGAAAGGACCAAGCATCAAAATGAATAGACAACCTACTGAGTGAGAGAATATGTTCACAAATGATACATCTGATAAGGGGTTAATATCCAAACTATATAAGGAACTCATAAAACAACATGAAAACAACCCCCCAAAAAACAAAACAAAAAACCCCCAAACAAGCTGATTAAAAATGGGCAAAGGTTGGGCTGGCCCAGTGGCACATTGGTTAAGTGCTGGCTTGGGACGCCAGCAGCCCAGGTTCGGATCCCACATGTGCGGGCAAGTGACACTGCCCTCTCCAGCTAAGATGGTGAACAACAGCTCCACCTGGAGCTGGGCTGCTGTGAGTCCCCGGGGATGGCATAGCTGCAGCCCCTGCTGCAGTGGGCTGCCATAGGCTACAGTGAGTGGCTGGCAGCCAGCGTGAGTGGCCGGCAGCCAGCATGAGCTGCCAAGAGCTGCCATGAGCGGCCATCCAGAGGCTGGTGAACAATCTGCCTCACCTGGGAAGAGTGCAATGATGATCCCAACATGAGCCAGTGAAGCAATGTCCTCCACAACTAGACTGAAGAACAAAAGGACAGCGACTTCTCTGTTTCCCTCCCCCAGTTCCCCAAAGCTGTTCCACTCCCCCAATTCCCCAATAAAATCTTCAAGAAAAAAAAATGGGCAAAGGACATGAAAAGATATTTCTCCAAAGAGGACACACAGATGGCCAACAGTCACATGAAAAGATGTCAAGGTCACTAATCATCAGAGAGATGCAAATAAAAACCACAAGATCCCACCTCACACCTTTCAGAATGGCATCATCAATAAATCAACAAACAACAAGTGCTGGCGAGGATGTGGGGAAAAGGGAACCCTGCGCACTGTGGGTGGGACTGCAGGTTGGTGCAGCCGCTGTGGAAATCAGTTTGGGAGTGTCTCAAACAATTAAAAAAGAACCATCATATGACCCAGCAGTTCTGCTCCTGGGTATTTATCCAAAGAAACCCAAAACACTAATTAGAAGAGATATATGCACCCCTATGTTCACTGCAGCATTACTTATAACAGCCAAGATATGGAAGCACCCTATGTGCCCGTCGATAGATGAATGGATAAAGAAGTGGTACATATACACAATGGAATATTACTCAGCCATAAAAAGGATGAGATTCTGCCATTTGCAACAAGCCTAAGGGGTATTATGCTCACTGCAGTAAGTCAGACTAAGACAAATACCATATGATTTCACTTATATGTGGAATCTAAAAAAACAAAACAAATGAATAAACAGAGACAGACCCACAGATATAGAGACCAAGCTGGTGGCACTGAAAGCAAATGGATTTTAAAAACTCAGGCGGAGGAGGTCTGGGAAAGTGAAGCCAACACATCGCCCTGATCAGGCGGTGTTTGAAGTACCCACTCGGTACAGGTTCGCCTGTAGAGGTGGTTGGTGTGTCGCCAGCCACATCCAGGCAGCATGGAGGGAGGCGGGGCCTGCTCAGACCACAGGTAGCGGCCACTACCACCGCCCGGCGGCCTCGGGCTGCGCTCCGGGAAGCCACCGGCCGGCCGGTCCCAGGGAGGGGCTTCGTCCCGCCGAGGTAGGCTCGTCCGCAGTTCTGCGCCGGGACTCGGCGGGGGTTTCCTTTGAAATGGGATCCCATCCCTGTGAACCTGCACCGTTTGTAACCGTTCAGGGTCCGCGGAGAGGGTGGCACCGCCGCTGCGCACAGGCTGACGGGCCGAAGGCCTCCAGTCGGACCCACGGATCGAAACCCACCCAGTTCCGCTGGCCTTGGGTGTGTGTGTGCGCGCCGCGTGTTTGGGGAGGGCGCGGTCACGTGGCCGCCGGTCTCGCCAATCTGGGCGCCAATTAAGCCGAGTCCAGCCAAGAGGGAAAATCAATGAGCGAAGTGACCACCTTGCCCCGGCCTCACGAAGGACTGCGGAGTGGGAGGCAGGGGAAGGACCGGCCGGGCGCCCCCGGGAAAGAGGCGGAGAACCCGCGCGTCCCTGCTCAGCCACTGGGGGCCGCAGTCACCTTCAGCGAAAGGAGTGGGAGACGCGAAACCGGCTGGCGGCTCTGGCCGCCGCTCCCCGCAGCGCGCAGCCTCCGCGGGCGCTGCCCCCTGCGCTGCAGCCGCGGACGTGGCCTGCCCCGGGCCCCGCCGCAGCCTCCGGCAAGGCTCCCCGGGCGCGCCCGCCCGCCGCGCGCCTCCCCGCCGTCCCCGGGGCGCGCGCAGTCACTGCCCGTGCGCCCTGCCGGCCTGCGCGCCAGGGCGGCGGCGATGGGGAGGCCGAGCCCCGCGCTCTGCCGCCGGCTCCCCGGCGCGCCCTCCTCGCTGCCCCCAAGCCCGTGACGCGGCGGCGCCGGCCCAGACACGAAGCGCGAGGCTGGGGCCGCCCGGGGGCCGAGGCCCCGTCCCGGGGTCGCCGCGAGCCTGCGCCGCCTGCCCGATGCCCCAGAGAAGCCCGCGCGCCCGCCCGGGCCGCCTCGCGCCGGCGGCGCCGCGCAGGTGATCGCGGAGCCCGACCCGGGGGCCGAGCTGCAGCCGCCCCAGCGCGGCACGGAACCGGCTGCCCGGAGGCGGGGACCAGGGGGCTCCGAAGCTTCCCGAGGCCGTACGGACCACTGCTGGCGAGGAGCCGGGGGCCCGCGGGGCGGCACTGACCCTGCGCCGAGGCAGTCTCGGAGGTAACTTCGGGAGCCGGGCTGGGCGAGGGGCGGGCGCGCTCGCGAGCGTGTGTGCCAGGGCGCGGCGTGGGCGCTGGCGCCCGGGCCGGGTGGGAATCCACCCAAGTCCCCTGGGCTTAGGAGCACTGCGGGCTGCCGGGCCCTCTCTGCTGCGCCCTGGGAGATGGGGGGGGGGAAGCTGTGTGTGTGGGGTGCTGGGCTTGGCCCAACCTGGTGCAGAGATCCGGGATTCCGGACCAGAAACACCAGAAAAGGACCATGCACTTTGGGGCAAGTTTTCATGGCTGAAAATTCACTTTTAGAAAGCGGTATCTTGAGGGTTAAGTGTATCAGCTATGTGTGTAAGACGCCTGACATCTCAGAGGCGCAGAGTGGGATGGACAGCTGGACAAACCCCCGGCTAGACCACCAATGCATCCAGTTCTTAAACCGAGGTTTCCATGCACGTTCGCCTGGGATGGGCGCATGGAGGAGATGGGGGGTTCAACTTCATCCTCCAGAAAACAGAGGCCTGGCTTGGCCGCGGGTTGAGCACTCACACGCCGTCTGGCTCGGCTCTCCGCCTGCCCGCCACCCGCTCTGGGGCGGCCGAACCAGCCAGGGCCATCACTTGCCTGCTGTCCAGGATGTCAGGGCTTCCGGTGGCATCTGAGTAGCTTCCTTGTGACAGTGCTCAGCCCGGCCAGGAGTCCACATGGGGACGGTGGCTGCGGTGCTTGTGCTCAGACACTCTTCTCCAGGGGACCAAGTGTGGCTTGGGGAAGACCGACGACGGGGCCTCCACTGTAAACAGGTTTGTCTCAACGGCATCACACCGTTTCTCGGGAGCATGGGCGCTGTCGTTGGGAGGTGCAGAGTCCATGCTGTCGCCCTCATGGCTGTGACCGGGGGCTTTCCTGCTGGGCTGGGCTGTGATTTTGTGCATGCCATGCAGAGCTGCCAGGAGGAGTCTGGTGGCAGCGCGTGTGGCGGCTATGCACCCCTTTCTCCAGCAGACAAGCTGCCACCGCCACCCCCTCTCCCGGATGGAGCCGCTGGGTCAGTGCCACTCCTTCCTTCCCATTTCTGTGACCACTGGCATCCACGGAGCCTGCCAACTGCTGTGGTCACACGGTGCTTCCACTGAACCTGGCAGCGGTATTTGGGGCGCTGCTGAAAGAAAAGAGGGGTGTCAGGGATCAGAGGCTGCCAGGGCCCTCGGGACAGCTGATAACCCCCTCGAATGGGCTTTCTTCTTGTTTATCAGACAAAGGTGGAGCAAAAGCAGGAGGGCAGTTCACAGGAAGAGCAAATTTAGAGATTTTCTTCAGTTGCTGAAGCCTGGAGGGAAAAACCTTAAATGTCTGAGAAATAAAGTCTGATTTTGATTGTGTCAGAGAGATTTGGATAGATCTGGGGCCATGTGACAATAAATGTCAGTTGCTAGGGAAAGAATACATCAGTTTATTTGCATTTCCGATGAGTTTGGTGAGGAAGTGTCAGGGGCACTTAATACTTAGAAGACAGACAAAGCTTTCTTTGTCGGTGGGGGGTCCTTTTTGAATTTTACGTATACAATGCCATTTTTCCCTGGCCAAGCTCGGTGCAAAATGGACTTTCCAGCTTCTAAAAGCCTTTGTATTTATTAACTCTTTGATACCCCCTCCGAAACACCTATGCGCCTGTGAGCCTACGACGTCTGTCTGCCTCTATCCACCACACAGACCTGGGGGGTTTTCTCCCTCATGAGCTCTGAAATCAGTCTTTCTCGAATCTGGACCAACGGGAAGCGGAGAGTGGTGTGGCAGCGACGGCTCTGTGCCTGCTGGGCAGCAATCTGAGGACCAGGAGAAGGGTGGGCAGGCCCAGCTCTCTGCCCCAGCCATGCGCTGACCTGTATCCTCAAGCTGCTGGGACAGATCCCAGGCTCCTCTGTGAGGATATTGCTAAGCCCACTCATTAGCTTTTCCCACTGACGTGTGGGTCTTAGTTTTTGGAGCTGACCTGCAGGCTCAGTGTAAACGAAAGGAAAAAAAGAAAAGAAAGACTGGTCTGGAGTTCACAGCCAGGCAGAGGCAGTTGGCAGCCAGCCTCAGGCATGCTTCTAGCTCATGACATGATCTTGGTAAGTTACCAGTAGTTCTACACGTTTATTTTCACCTGTATAAAATGAGAAAGCATCAGGACAAATGGTTAATTTTTCCCCTTTTCTCTTTCTTTTAAGAGTTGAACCCTTTAAATTAAATCTTATATGAAAGTTAAGTATAGGAAACAGGTCAGCGTGAGGGAGGGGTGTGGCAGCCTGTTCACCCCAATGTGATTTCTGAAGCCCCCTTTTGGAACCACTAATGGCTCCCCAGGACACAGTCTGAGAATCACTGGAAGGCTTCTCTATAGAATATGGCACATTCCTTCTGTGTCTGAAGAGAAATACTGTGGCTACCTAGTTCTGTTACAATGTGTCATGTACCCAGTTCTGTTACAGTGTGTCACATACCCAGTTCTGTTACAATGTGTCACGTACCCAGTTCTGTTACAATGTGTCACGTACCCAGTTCTGTTACAGTGTGTCACGTACCCAGTTCTGTTACAGTGTGTCACGTACCCAGTTCTGCGTTACAGTGTGTCACGTACCCAGTTCTGCCTTACAGTTTGTCACGTACCCAGTTCTGCGTCCCAGTGTGTCACGTACCTAGTTCTGTGTCACAGTGTGTCACGTACCTAGTTCTGTGTTACAGTGTGTCACGTACCTAGTTCTGTGTTACAGTGTGTCACGTACCGCTCACTTGAATCTGAGCCGCTCTGGTGGCTGAACCCCTGCTCTGTGAGCTTCCAGAGGACCACGACCTTTTCAGCCCCGAATCTCCCAAATCTCGCGCAGTGCCTTGCTCAAAAGCAGGTACGTGGTAAATGCTTGCTGCGTGGATGAGGAAATGAGGAGGGAGTAAAGTTATTTTGACTGAATAAGGACAGACAGGTGGGTCCACTACAGGGTGGATCTCAGGAGGGCAGGGACTTTGGTTTATTTTTCGCTCTTGCCAGTACCCAGGACACTGCGTGGCATGGGCAGATCTTGGCTCACTGTAAGGAAACTTTTAAACTGGTTAAAGTTGTTAACTAGGGACTGGACTGCTCTAAGGTCACAAGTGAGGTATGTGTGATGGTTGGTTATTCACCATTTGTGAAGTTCTGTGTCTCCTTCTGGGCACGTGCACGGTTGCATTTCCCTGGTCACTGGAAGGCAGGCATGGCTGTGTGCCTGGCTTGACTAAAGGAATGTGCCTGGGAGCTCAGGGTTAGTGGATGTCTCACCGTGCTCTCCCCTTCCACTGCTCCAGGGACAGTCGAAGCCTCAGACAGTGGTTGCTCCCTCATCCCAGGAAGGTGCTGTGGAGCAGGGTCTCAGCTGACTTGCACTGGACCTGTAGCATGGAAAAGAAATACACCATTGGTGTTTCAAGCCACTGGAATCTGTGGGCTGCTTGTTGCTGCAGCATAACACAGCCTATCCTGACCGAGGCAGTGTGTAAAGGGCAGAGGATACTGCGGGCTTGGGATCAGAGCCTGCCCAGGCAGCAGTGCTATGCAGGAAGGCCAGGGGTTGCTCAGACAGGGTTTCATGGGGATCGGGACCCAGGTGGGGTCACCACATTGAGGCATGTGGTGGTCACTTTTGCAGGCTGGACAGCTCATTTGGTAGTGTACCCAGACCCGGCTTTTTAGAGAAGGGCCCATGATAGCCAAGAGCCTGATATATAAGCCATATAATGCTGGTTTAATAGTTTAGTGGGAAGGAAGTGAATTTGATAAATGTACTCACTGATCAGAGAGAAACACCCATTAGAAGCCAGGCAATAAAAAGAAACTGCTTGGTGAGCTTGGACTTAAAGCTAGGACAGTTAGAGGGATGAGCTGAAGGCCAGTGTCCAGTGCTGTGACTTGGTGACATACCCTTCGTCACCTGCTCAATGGACTACATACTTATACACATACATTATTTAATACCGTCCCTAGGGCGTGATTTGTTGAACACAATTACTGTATGATTTTTCGGGCACTCAGAGCCTCTTCCATGTCCTCAGCCAGCATGAGCATCCACGACAGCTGTTCCTACTGGTTTGCTGTGAGAACAGCACGTTGCAAAAGCTCTCGGCCGACGAGTCCTCAGCCGTCATCTCTACCTTGAGTGTTTTCCTCAGTGTTGCGTGCCATCTATGCCCTTTCCTCCTGCCATTCCCTCCTCCTGGTGGGCAGTTGGGCGTCCAGTGGCTGATGCGTAGTGACCACCGCACTGCAGCCTCTGGGATGACACTGGGGTTTGGAGGAAGAAAACTTTTAGGCAGGATGCCCAACATGTAAGTTTTATGCTTACTTCAGGAGACTTAAGTAAACACGGCTGAGAAAATAAACCAAAAAAAGTCAACAGACCAATGGGGACTGGCAGATCTGGTGGGTACAAGGGCTTTAGAACATCGGGGAAGCCCAGAGGACCTGCAAACGGTTGTGAGGAGGCCAACCAAGGGAAACAGGGAACGGGGCCTGTCTACAGAGTCAAGCTGGAGAAAATGCAGAGTGGTTTGTCAGTGTGGGGTGGGTGGGCTCTTGCTTTGTGTCCCTGTTGCCATGGAAACACTTTTGCACTGTGTTATGACGGACCCTTTGTGGGCCCCTGGAGGAATGGGACAGTGCCACCATCGCTTGTCCCGGTGACAAGCACAGTGTCTGGCACAGCTTGGGCAGTTCAATAAAAGCTGTCAAGCCAAGGAGGGAATGAATCAGGCTCGGGGACACGGGGAGGAGGTCCTGGCTCTATGGAGGCCGCAGGATGGAAACAAACCCAATGATTCAGTCCCCACAGCCTTGGTCTGAGTCAACGGTACAGTGTGACCACAAGAAGACCCTTAGCTGAAGGGCAGCACCCAGAAGGAGGGCAGGACTTCTGTTCTTTTCTGCCCTTGAGTACAAGGAATCTCAACTCGACCAGCACATGAGCCACTGGGAATTATTTAAAGAAGAACCATGGATCACCGGCACCAGGGTGTGGGGTCCCGAATTCCCAAGCAACTGCCAGCACGTCGGCCATGCTGGAGCCTCTTGGGGTCCTGATGAATCAGAGTCCAGGCCTGAGCTTCTGTCTGTCCCAGGATTGACCAGCGCTGCTGGGAGCTGCCAGAGGAAGGGGACATCCTGAGTCAGCCGTGTGCCCGTCAACAGGAAGGACCGGGGCCACCGCTGGTGCCCAGAGTGGATGTTTGGAGATCTGGGATGGAAGAACCATCTCCAAGTCCTGGAAGCGCTGTCCCTTACCCAGGGGTTTGAGCTCGTGTCCCGGGCCAGGGCTAGCCCTGGGGGCTGGAAGAGCAGCTTCCGGGACTGTGGAAAGGGTGACTGTTCTCTGTGTGGGGCCCTCAAGTCCGGCCACCACGGGTCAGGGCTGCTGGAGCTCTGGGGATGTGGGGAGGGATGTGACGGTACGGCCTTCCATGTTTCCAGGACTCGAGGCTGTATTTCAGGATGACAGTACAGGAGAGCCCTCGTCACATCACCCGTTTCCATTATCCTTGGCGGCCAGTCAGAGGGTCTCTCTGATTGCTGGACAAACCAGGTCTCGTGATATCAGTTAGGGCAAAGCATTCGCCCTCCCAGAAAGACTGCAGGCCTTCCCGCCGTGTCTACCTAAATACAAGAATGGACAGGAGGAAGCTTCCTCCTATGGATATGTCACCTTAGGTTACCTTACTTGGCAAAAGGGACTTTGCAGGTGGAATTAAGGATACTGAGCTGGGGGGTTATGCTGCATTATTTCTGGGCCCAGTGGAATCACAAGAGCCTATGCATTGAGAAAAGAGGGCAGACGAGTTAGAGAGGGAGATGTGACCACTGGAGCAGAGGCCACAGTGATGCAATTGCTGGGCCAGCAGCCTCAGGGAACTGGGAAATGCCAGGAAATGGATTCTCCCCGGCAGCCTCTGGAAGGAAAGCCACCCAGCTAACAACACGGACACTAACCCAGAAAAACCCACACTGGACTCCTGACCTCTGGAACTCCAAGACGGTACCTCTGCCTTGTTTTGAGCAACGTATGTGTGTGGAAATTTATTACAGCAGCAGCAGCAGCAGCAGCAGCAGCAGCAGCAGCAGCAGGAGGAAACGAATACAACACAACCTCTGTAATTTGCCACCCGTGTGGGGAGGTGACGGAGCTTGGCAGAAGCAGAGGCATAGCCGTATCTGGCTTCCTCTGGGGCCAGGGATGCCCGGGAGAGTCTGGTCAGATCCGCACCTCGGTCAGTGTTTCTTGAATCCTAGAACTCTACTCTCTCTAAACTGAACCCATGGAACCCTAGGGTTCCATGGACTCCAGTTTGGGGAACACAACAAGGACAGTTCAACCCTGCCCCAAAAGCACACTAAGCACGAGATCACAGTCATATGTGGTTATAAGGCGGCCACACACAGGGTCTAGAATACACGTTTAGATTTTCCACTGAAATGAAAACAAAATGTAGAAGAATGGCTTACCTCTGGGAATATGTAGAAGGGTCAGAAGGCCTTTCTTTGTTTCCTTTTTTTTTTTTGAGGGCAGTGTCACTGGCCCTCATATGTAGGACCCGGACCTGGGCCGCTGGCTTCCCAAGCCAGTGCTTAACCACCGCGCCACTCGGCCGGCCCAGAAGGCCTTTCTTAAAGGACAAATGAACCAGAGATTCTTACGTTGTTAGGGAACACTGCCTTCCCTGGCCAAAATAAAATAAAAATGTATCCATACCTCTCCATTCGTGCTGCCGTCATCC
Organism: Aselliscus stoliczkanus; assembly: GCA_033961575.1. NCBI lineage: Eukaryota > Metazoa > Chordata > Mammalia > Chiroptera > Hipposideridae > Aselliscus > Aselliscus stoliczkanus. The sequence continues at coordinate 21,033,977 of CM066741.1, forward strand.
GGTCCGGGGCATCAGCTCTTCCTGGGTGGTCATAGGTCAGGAGGCAGGCTGACCTTCAGTGGAGAGACGGCAAGTCAGCGAGCTCTGAGCTCCCATTATCAGTATTTCACTCTCTAATGGAACGTGAGCAGTGCCTCAGCATTAGGCAGCTACTTTTAGAGACATTTTGATAAAGGAATCACTCTGGCGCTAAATATTATACCACAGATAATACACTAAGAAGTAGTATTTCTTTGCATATTTTATCAAGTGTCCTTGATAGCCAACCACACGTGCCAGCCAGGCTTCTGTCTCAGGGCCTTTGCACGTGCTGTTCCCTCTGCCCGGGACACCTGCCTTCGTCCCCAAGGAGGGAAGGTAGGTACAGGGTACACTTCCCTATCTATGTGGGGACCTCGTTCTGTTAAAACTTTTGGTTCGATGTTTTTAATTTTCCCATCCAAGATTTGCTATCATAGCTTTGTCTTTCCATTCCAAGTAAGGCTTATTATTGTTTGGTGATTCTGAAGTAGGAACTGTAGGAATTTTAGAAGAGATGGGAAATCATAAAGAAAAAATAAAAATTACCTATAAAAAGGAAGAATGGTGGTTGAATGGGAAGGGGCATGAGGGACCTTTCTAGGGGGTGGGAACATTCTAGGCCTTTATAAGGGTTTGGTTACTACACATTTGTCAAAACTGTAGCAAATGCATACTTAAGGTCTGTGTACTTCACTGTATGTGAATATTATATTAAAAGAAACACTGTGGGCCGCTGAGTGGTGCGGTGGTTAAGCGCTGACTTGGGAAGCCAGCGGCCCTGGTTCGGTCCCACATGTGAGGGCCAGTGACACTGCCCTCAAAATAAATAAATAAATAAATAAAAGAAACACTGTAAACAATTATTGAAGTTGGGTTAATGATATGCACAATGAAATGTGTAGGGAAGTGTACATATGTCTGTAATTGACTTTGAAGTGCATTAAAAAAAATAAGATGGTTGATGAAGGTTCGATGGATAGATCTGTGATAAAAGCAAATAAGAGTCCAATGTTACTGGCAAATCCAGGGGTGGGGATATAAGTGCTTGCTATACAATTCTTTCAACTTTATGTTTGAATACTTGCATAATATAATATTGAAGGACAGATTAGTAATGCAGAAAAAAAAATCCATATTTACAATCCACATGTAAGCAGCATCAACATTTTAGTGTACATTATTTTCTTACATTTGCATGTCCAAGAACATATAATTTTATATAATTAAGATCTTGCTACATGTGCTGATTTATTGTCAGATCTTCTCACTCAATATCGCATCACAGTTTTCTTCAGTCATAAAAAGTCTTCACTGTGTAGGTGTTAAATTACGGTACAATTTACACACAGTAAAATTCATACATTTTAGCATACAGTTCCGTGAGTTTTGGCAAATGCATAGTCAGGTAATCACCACCCCAAGAAACAATTCCATCATCCCTGAAAAGCTCTCTGTACCCCTTCGTAGCCAGCCCCTCGCCTCACATCCAGGCCTGGCAACCACAGACCAGATTCCCAGAACGCCACTAAAATGGAATCGCGTCGTACGCAGCCTTTTGACTCGGGCTTCTTTCACTGAAGCACAACATGTGAGATTTGTCCTTGTCGGGGCCTTTACTGGTCGTATGTCCCTTTTCATTGATGAGTAGTATTCCGTTGTAAGGATGCACATTCATGTAATTTTAATGTTTGTAAGGAGTCATGTATGGCATAACATGCTTCATTTATGCATTCCACCATTCGGGAAATACTTCAGGTGTTCCATTTTTTTTCACTGTTATAGATACCATTGTAACAAACATCTCCATGTAGACACTGTTGTCGCTGATCATTTATTTAAGGCAGAGTCCTAGGAAAGGAATTACAAGGCCGTATGTTATAAATGTTTTTTTAAAGGTCTTAATACATTTTCAATGATTAAGAAGTCTTTCCTTGCATGTGTTGATGTGGTTCACAAGCTTGACTTAAAGCCCCACTGATGTTCCTAGCCCTCTTCCTGTTGTGTCCGCAGCCCTGCCTTGGAGTTGCGTGCGGTGAGCGAGCCCTCGCAGCCCCGCGCCATGGAGGCCGGTCAGGAGAGCTGCTTCCTGCTGGTGAAGGCCCTGGAGGAGCTGGACAACAAGCAGAGTGCGGTCTCCTACCAGGACCTGTGCAAATCCCTGTGCGCCCGCTTCGACCTCCCGCAGCTCGCCAAGCTGAGGAGCGCGCTCTTCTACACGGCGTGCCTCGATCCCAACTTCCCAGCCACGTTGTTCAAAGACAAGATGAAGTGCACCGTGAATAACCAGCAGTCAAAGAAAATCATGGTGGCGGCAGACATCGTGACCATCTTCAACCTGATCCAAATGAACGGCGGTGCCGCCAAGGAGAAGCTGCCCGCCGGCCGGCAGAAGGTCCACAAGAAGGAGGCGTCCTTCGAATCGTGCAGGTCAGACGCCGAGTCCTGCAACGCGGCCGAGTGTGAGCCCCTCGACTGTGAGCTGGGCGAGCGGCCCTTCGGCCGGGGCTACCCCGGCCGGCAGTCGTCCAAGTGCCGGAAGCTGGACTGTAAGGACTGCCCGCAGTTCGTGCCCGCCTCCGAGCCCAACTTCCTGCTGGGCGTCAGCAAAGAGGCGAAAGCCCGAGCCGCCCCCCTGGACAGGCTGCAGGCCCTGGCCCCGTACGCGGTGGCCAGCCCCCAGCCCTGCGAGATGCAGAGGACCTACTTCCCCATGAACATCGAGAGCGAGTCCATCTCGGACCAGGACTCGCTGCCCATCAAGGACACGTTTATGTCCAACGACGAGCCCTTCATGGTCCAGTCCTGTGTCCAGAAAAGGACCATCTTCAAAGAGGACTTTCACAATCTGATGACCGTGTCCCCCGGGTTGGTCAGCCCCACTTCCAAGGCAGAGGGGCAGCACGGGGAGCCCCAGAGCCGGAAGGAGCCCCACAAGACACCGTTTTTCAATCACAGCTTTGAAATGCCCTACAACGGCCAGTACCTGAGTCCGCTGTACTCCCCTGTCCCTGACAAGAGGCGGGTGAAGCACGAAAGCTTAGATGACCTTCAAGCCTCCACCTATTTCGGACCCACTCCCGTGATGGGGACCCAGGAGGCCAGGCGCTGTCCAGGGAGGCCCGGCAAGCAGACGCCCTGGCCGGCCAAAAGCTGGAGTCTAAACACGGAAGAAGTCCCTGACTTTGAACGGTCCTTTTTCAGCAGGAACCCTTCTGAGGAGAAGCTACGCTATCCGAATCCTAGCAGCCACACACCCACCTTCCCAACCCCGGACCGGCACCCCGCCTACCTCACGCCAAAGGACCAACAGCCGATGCTCCCCGTCGGCTACGCAGCAAAACCCAACGGGCTCAAACCTAAAGAGATCTCGTCCCCCGCTGACCTGGAGAAGCACGAACCCGTCAAGAAGTTCAAAGACAAGGGCATCGGCTGCAGCAGTGGGCAGCTCAGCTCCGACACCAGCAGCGTGGGTACCCAGACCGAGCAGCATGCACTGGAGCCTAAGAAATGCACAGACCTGTGCGGCTCGGGGCCGGGCAAGTACGCAGACAGGCACGCCGCGAAGCAGTCGGATGATGACTCGGAGATTGTCAGCGACGATATCAGTGACATTTTCCGATTCCTTGACGACATGAGTATCAGCGGCTCAACGGGGGTGATACAGTCGTCCTGCTACAACAGCACTGGGTCCTTGTCTCAGCTCCACAAGTCGGACTGCGACAGCTCCCCGGAGCACAACATAAGCAAAATTGCCAATGGGCTTCCCAGCAGCAAGGGAGAAAAGAGCAACCGGCCTGAAACCAGCCACCGCTCGGAAGAGGAGCTGAAGACCAGTGTGTGCAAACTGGTGCTTAGGATCGGTGAGATCGAACGGAAACTCGAGTCACTGTCGGGTGTCCGTGAGGAAATCTCCCAGGTGTTGGGCAAACTCAACAAATTGGACCAGAAAATGCAGCAGCCCGAAAAGGTGAGTGTGCAGATGGACCTGAATTCCCTGACCAGTGAGGCTCCGTCTGATGACAGCGCCTCTCCCCGGATGTTCCGTGCACACTGTGGCTCCCGGGGACCCACGCTGGACAGCAGCGCTCACTGGTGCTGCTCTGACGCCAGCGGGAGCAACAGCGAAAGCCTCCGAGTCAAGGCCTTAAAGAAAAGCCTCTTCGCCAGGCCGTCCTCGCGGTCGCTGACGGAGGAGAACAGTGCCACCGAGTCCAAAATCGCCAGCATCTCCAACTCGCCCAGGGACTGGCGCACCATCACGTACACCGGCCGTGCGGGCCTCAGCGAGGAGGAGGCCAAAGACAGAGGCCCCGCGGAGAGCAAGGAGTGGCACCGGAAGTCGAAAGAGGTAACCTGCACCTAAGCTGGCATAACCGCTGGCATACCCGCGCGGTGTGGTGCGGCTCCAAGCCGCGAACGTCCCGTAGACCAGGCCGCCCAGGCAAGCGGGCTGCCCAGCAGCCGGGAGGGGCGCACGTCCCGGTGCTGGGATACTGGACCGGGGTGGGGGACCCGGTCGCCACAGAATGGGGATGGTGGCAGAGCGGCCTGCGCCTCCCTGTCCTGACTGGGTCGGCAGGGAGCCGGCAAAGGACAGGAGGGAACGGCCGAAAAGTGTGCGGGCTCACGTGTCCCGTTCATGGGCGCACTGCCCGTGTGGAGTTCCTTGCTAGCAGTTATGTTTGCATGATAAGATCAAGAGACACGAGTGAGAAAGCAGAGTAAATAAGGACATGACGCCCCGGTCCATCAGCCAAGGGCGGCGCCTCCTAGGGTGGCGCTTTGCTCCGCAGTTTCTGCCGCCATGGTTGGTGTGCTCTTCCCACGTGAGCCCGAGCGTTCTGCATCGTCATAGCTGACGGCCCCCTGGGCTCTGGCGGGGTGCACACGCCAACGCCGGCTCCTTCTCATCTTGTCCCCTGCAGTGAGGACTCTGTCAGGGATGTGTGGCCGCTCTCCTTCATTCTAACTGGGTTACCAGGGAACCCTTTCGGCTGAAGTGGGACAGTTTCACCTTGTTGCTTATCCCTGAAGGTCAGGCGACTGACCTGGGCCTCCGAGGCTCACAGGACTCGTTCTCAGCGGGGGAAGGGCAGGTGGTGCGGGCTGCAGGCACGCTCGCCAGAGAAGGGGGCTGCGTGCCCCCAATGGGGCCATGAAGGAATAGCTTGGGAAACTGGGTTCTCAGGAAGTTTTCAGGGTCCAAAGTGGGGGAAAAGAGTAAGTTTTAAGAGTGATATTTTTTTCTGACCCCAAAGAAACCTCTGTTGTCTGTGCTGGCCACAGCTCTGTCCTGCAGCCATTTACAAAGCGGAGTTGAGAGAAAGCAGAGGGCAGTACACAAGGGGAGGCCCATGGGGGTTGTCTCCTCTCATTATCCCTGAGCTGTTAGCTCTGCAGGCTTTCTGGCGCCTCAGGCCTTAGCTAGCATTGAAAAGTGGCCGTTGAGAAGAGGTGAATGGTTAGGCACGTCTACAGAAATGCCACGTTAAACTGAAGCCGCCTTGCCGCCAATCTGTGAGTGGCAAAGCCTTGTGAACCCTGCAGCAACAGCCAGAAGCTTAAGAAAGAGCCACTTGAAGTGCCGAGCCCAGAGCTGCGACTGCTTGGCCCGAGTCGTCCGCACCTGTCACCTCTGTGACCCCGTGTCTCCCTCCCAGTAGGGAGACGGCTCTCGTCCCCTCTGGGCTGAGGCTCCGTGGTGGTGACCAGTCCCGTCCGCCCTCAGAGCTTCGGTCCCACATCTCAAACTGCTCATGGCCAGCCCGCCCCCATGTCTACCCCGGTGTCAACAGGTCCCAACCAGGCTTCTCTGCTCCTTCAGAGCCAGTGCCCTCTCTCCCCATCCTGGGGTCACTGTTCCAGCAATCTTGGAGCTGAACAGGCCTCTCTGACCTTTGACCTCTCACAGCTAGTTTAGCACGGGACCCTGTAGGTTGGTTGTCTGCCTCCCTTTCCTTTAAATCCGGACCCCGCACTCCTGCCCACGCGGTCCAGGCCCTCACCACACCCCACCTGGGATCTGGGCACATTTATAAGTGGCCTCTCCACGTATCTCCCCGCTTCCACACCCCCCCAGGCCCCCCACGGCCCCAGAGCTGCACTCTGTGGGTGTGCGGAGCCTCCTGTTCTGGGCAATTCCTTGGCCCCTGTTTGCTTCGGCGAAACGTTTCAAGCCCCTCAGCCAGGCCTCTGAAGCCCAGGGAGCGTCCCCTCTGCTCAGCCCATGGGGCCCGTCGGCCTCAGGCCCATTCACTCACTCAGTCGGTACTAACGGTCAGCCTGTCTTCACGAGGTTCGCCCGTCCAGGACTCTTGTCCCCTTCTCTGCGCTGACCTGGGCCCCGAGTTTCCCTCAAGGCCTCTTCACACGTCAGCCTCTAAAATCTTCCCAAGGGGACACTACTGGTCTGACCTGTCGCCCTCAGCCCTTGTGGTTCAGGTAGAGCAGATTCAAACTTTGGTTTAGAAACCTACTATGTGTGCACGCTGACAGCCAAGTTAGGACGCACGATGCTCGTGTGGGTGCCTGGCAGGCAGGCTGTCCGTCTCGGAAGTGAGAGCGGGTTCACCTCCTGGCTCTGCCACTTCCTGGCTGTGTGACCCTGGGTCAGTCCCCTAGCATCTCCCTCAAGGGAATAATCATCCTTACCACCTGGATCACTGTCGAGGGAACGGAGACGATGTGTGTGGAGCTCTGAGCACAGCGCTGGGCGCGCGCTCAGCCCTGCGGACTGGGACCGACGGCGGTGGCTGCGTCGCCCTTACTGGCGCCCCCGGCCCCTGGCTCTGTGCGGCCCGCATGCCAGGGCAGCTCTGTGAGCGCAGGGTCGCGGTGACAAGCACGGTCAATGAAATCGGCGAAGCCACTTAGAACATACTTGGCTCAGACGAGTCTGGAAATAAGAGGCCACCTCGCTGTCTTGTCTGGGTTTGGCAGAGCCCACCCTGCTCCCTGGGCACCAGCGTCGGCAGTCTGGGTGGTTCGGAAACCCTCAGGGTGCCGTGCCTGGGCAAGGAAGGGCCCACGGGTGCCGGTGGGTGGGCCTGTGCTGCCGTTCCAGCCCACGTGTGGGACACACACACACACCTGCTCACACCAATCCTCACTCACCTTCCTCCCCTTACTTATATCCACACTCACCGGCTGCTTCCTGTCTGCCCCTTCTCTTTCATTGCTCACACACGCAACTCTTTCTGCTGTTTCACATACACAACTTCTTATCATGGTACAAGTACCGGTTCCTCTGACAAACACCGGTGGGGGCCTTCTGCTTGGCGGAGTGATTTTGGCGGTGAGAAGGAGCGCACCTTCCTACCTCCACATTGTCGTCCGGGCTGTCCCCTGATCTCCAAGGCCATGCAGATGTCTGGACATCATGACAGGCTCCCGACACGCACTTCCCGGCTTGGCTTCTTCCTCCCAGAGAAGCAGTGTGGTTCCAGCACGCTCTTTGGCGCCAGGTAGAGGCTGGAAAAGAAAGAGGGGCAGGAGTGGTTAAGCAAACATTCTCCGGAGCCAGAGGGTGAGGCTTAAATCTGGCCCCATCCTTGGCAGCTGTGTGCCTCGGGTATGTCACCGAGTCTCTCTGGGCCCCACTTACCTGTGCAAGGAGGCTCGGGGCGGCAGTGATGGTGCGAGGGTTAGATCCCATCACCTCTGCCTGGCACAGACACGTCAGCTCACCAGGACTCTTACTGTTACGCTGTTCCCAAACAACGCCCCAATACAGGTACTTTCTATTCATTTGTGAATCATGGCTTTTTCTCCCTGGATGTCCACGAGCCTAGAGACCCCAATGCATCTGGGCCGCCTTCCTGTGCTTCTCTGTGCCCTCTGCAGGCCGACAGGCAGTACGACGTGCCCCCGCACCACCGAGCGCCCAAGCAGCCCAAAGATGGCTTCCTGGTGGAGCAGGTGTTCAGCCCGCACCCCTACCCCGCCTCCCTCAAAGCCCACCTGAAGAGCAACCCTCTGTACACGGACATGCGGCTCACCGAGCTGGCCGAGGTGAAGCGTGGCCAGCCCTCCTGGACCATTGAGGAGTACGCCCGGAACGCAGGCGACAAGGGCAAGCTGACCGCCCTGGACCTGCAGGTGAGCCTCTGGGGGTCCGGGGTGAAGGGGGGCCCGGCCGCACCGGCAGGTACGGGAGGGAGCATGCTGGCCACGAGCAGCCTGTGCCTCTGGCCCACCACGGAATTCTGAACATTAGAAATCGGAGCAGCGAGTTAACAACGGGGTGCTATCTTGTCACTTGTTGGTGAATGTTTAGCGGTGGTGGAGCCCCATTGGTTGGCTGACCTGGGCCCCCGATTTGCTAATGATGCGTTTAAGACTCAGCACCGAGCACAGGTTCTCATTCTGCTCATAAGACCCAAGCCCAATGGTTCCATGAAATACATGCTGATTTCTCCTTCCACATGTAGCACGTGGCATAAGCACGTTGTGGGGCCCAGCTATGGATTGTGCTTCCATACGGAGCAGTCGCAGGTAAGAGCCCCCAGCTCTGCAGGTCAGCTGTGCCTGGAGGGTGCGTTGTCTACTCGCCACAGACAGGGCTGGGCTGCGGGCACACCTGCCTTCCGGTGACGGCCACACCTGGTTCTGCATCTCTCTGGGTCACCGCTGGGGTCACCTGCAGGCTTAGCTTTGGGGGCAGTGAGGCCACAGTCCCAAGGGGCCAGAATGACCACACCACTTACAGGGTCGTTGGACGGCTGCTCACAGCGGCTCTTGGCCACTCACGCTGGCTGCCGGCCGCTCACTGTAGCCTATGGCAGCCCACTGCAGCAGGGGCTGCAGCTATGCCGTCCCGGGGACTCACAGCAGCCCAGCTCCAGGTGGAGCTGTTGTTCACCATCTCAGCTGCAGAGGGCAGTGTCACTGGCCCTCATATGTGGGATCCGAACCGGGGACACTGGCGTCCCAAGCCAGCTCTTAACCAATGTGCCACTCGGCTGGCCCGACAGAAACATTTTTTTAAAGTTCAGGGGAAGGAGGGAGGGAAGTTTGGCTTCTACAGATGAAAGCGGTTGTTGGAAACATGAAGACAAACTTATAAAGAGTGAAAGGAGATCTTCAGTTTAGAGAGCTTAAGGCGATGTCACTTGACATTCAAGGGCAGGTGTGGCTGGGGCACGGCATGTGGGGAGAGGGCAGCCTGGGCGCCGTGGGCTGTTAGCGGGCAGCTTCCAGGGCCCCCGGAAGGCGGGCACGCGCCACCCAGTCTGTTTCCAGAGACTCGGGTGCTGTCTCACGGTGTCTGCAGCGTTTGCACAGTCTTCACAGGGCCATTGGGTGTCCAGGTGAGAAATGACCTGCGGCCACAGGTGGGGGTGCAGGCCATCTCATTTCCACTGTGGGGAACTGCGTCCAGCCGAGTGTGCTTGCCCGGGTCCCCTGAAACCTCGGTTACCGCTCTGCTACTTGGTGTCATTAGAGCTTGCAGTTATTGGCAAACCTAATTAAACATATTTTATTTCACAGGCTGAATCCCAGCCCATAAAGTGTGCACCACTGCAAAGGAAGCCAATTTCCTTCTGTCTGAGCTGGAGGAACAAGAGAAGCCTGATGTTTGGCTTACAGGCCGTTTCCCTCGGGGGACAGCTGGGGAAGGGAGCTGGTTGTCCCAGCCTCCAGGGCCAGAGCCTGGCTTCCGGGTGCCAGGCGGGCAGGGCTGCGCCTTGAACCCCACCTTTGTGGCCGTGCTGCCCACACCGTCCTGGGTCCATTTCTCCCTTCTAGAGTGCCCGTTCAATCGCCCAGGGCAGCTTTGGCCCACGGCTGTGGTCCCGGAGCCCTGTCCTGGGAGACCATTATAACAGGAGCAATAAAGGAGGCAGAGCCTTCGGGGCAGGGGTCAGCGTCCTGGCAGGAAGCAGAGGGCTTCCTCAGCGGGTTATGGAGGGGACCTTGGGCGGTGGCGAGGGCAGGGTTCAGAGCACAGAGTGCCCAGGGACCAGCTCCCATGAGGGCTGCTGCTGCCCTTGGCTCTGAAGGTCAAGGGAAGGAGGGACCCTCTGAGACCCACAACTCTGGGTGCCTGATGGGAACTGAGCCTCTGACCCTGAACTGAACTGCAGCCCAGCGGGGAGCGAGGGGCCGGGAGTAAACACCCCATCCCGCTGAGCGAACCCACCTGGGAGCCTCGTGATGCCTCCGTGTGGGCCAGTCTCCTGGGGGTGCAGAGCGGGCGGAAGGAGCAGAGGGCAGATCTGAAAGACAGGCAGAGAATGGCCGGTGTGGGGTAGAGCCCTCAATATCCCACCAGCAACACGGGCGTGCGTGAGTGTGTGTGTGCGTGTGTGTGTGTGGTTTTAACATGCCCGTATTTATAAGCATTAAACAATCCGAGAAAATCTTCGAAATGGATATTTTGTGTGTGTGTCAAAGATTTAGGTGACCTCCCCTGGAACGGCCACGTGCTGCTGCTTTTATGTGACACATGTAATTAAATGCTGGCCATAAACCGAGAACACTTGCCTTTCTCTATGGAAATAGATTATAACCATCCGTGGGGAATGGGATTCATGGGCCAGGCAGGTTAAACGCAGTATTTCTCCTGCAGGCAGCTCATTAATCCTGGGGAGCCTGGGAGACAGATGTCGTGGGGCCCCCCTCTGGGGGTGCTGCACCTGGTGTGGGGACAGTCGGCCACGCAGCTGTAGATGCTGGCTTTGAGCCGTGGCCGGACCTGCTCAGCCAGGCATTTGGAATGGAACTATTTCATGTTTTGTTTGACCTGCTTATCTGGACAGCACATTTTAATTTTCAGCAGGCTTTTCTGAGGCACCGGGGACGGGACCAGGGCGGCGTAGCAGCCCTGATCCATGCAGAGGGCTCCGTGCTTAGGGGCCCTCCGTGGGAGTGCTTGGCAGTGACTTCTGCTTCGCCCACAGTGGGCCAGCCGTTCTTGGTCGTATGCCCTTGCGTTTCAGCCTCGTGTGTCTCGGCCCTGTCTTGCGTGCTCAGAGACAGAAGACCGTGGGTCCTCCGGGTCACAATATCATGTCATTTGTAGTGAGGGACGGACGGGCAGGTGCGACCCGCGCTGGTGGGAGCCTGAGTCCTCCACGGCCTGTCTCAGGCGGGGCTGGTGGGCAGGGCTGCGAACAGACATCTCTACCTGCCGCTGCAGACCACCCTCAGTTAGGGGCTTCAGGGGTGACAAGGGTCAGAATGACTTTGACCGGGCATGTCTAACATGTCTTCTTCATTTTTAGACACAAGAATCTCTAAATCCAAACAACCTGGAATACTGGATGGAAGACATTTATACTCCCGGCTACGACTCACTGCTGAAACGTAAAGAAGCCGAGTTCAGAAGAGCCAAGGTCTGCAAGATAGCGGCCCTGATCGCCGCGGCAGCCTGCACCGTCATCCTCGTCATCGTTGTGCCCATCTGCACAATGAAATCTTGAGCCATGGACGCCACGTGCGTGCAGCTTGGGCCCGCCGGGGTCCTCCCTGGTAGCTTAGAATTGTGCGGCCGTGTGGTCACCGTTTGTTGAAACAGCAATGAAACTCTGGGGGCGTTTCTGCAAATGCTGAAGGTGGTCTTCAGAAAGCAGGCGTTCCAGTCAGAACCAATGTACCTGCGAGCTCTGACTTCATGGCACCCGCGTGCATGTTGAGAAGTGCAACAGCGTTTCCTGCCAAGAGAATGTGATGAACAAGCAGCGATACAAATCAAATTCCAAGCAAAAAAAAAAAAGGAAGGACTATCAATCACATCCTTTGCATTTTGATGAAATTTCCTGGTGGGGAATATATTATACAGAAGATATTTAACGCACGCCTTTTGGGGAGAAGCTAAGGGAGCTAGATAGCAGACGAGAAGAAAAAGGGTGTTTTCTATTTTCCTGATGTTCTTATACCATTGCAGGTGAAGTAAGAGGGCGGATGTTATTTGTTGACTTGGATCAAGGGCTACTGGCTTTCCGCTCTTGGCCTTCTGTCGTCGCGATTGTCATTGCAGATCTTCATGGAAACAATCTGGACCTTCTTCCTTGTACACAGGGTAGTGAGGAGAGGAACTGCCGAATCAGCCATGGGTAAACCGTGCTCTCTGCACAGCAGGCCAAGGCATTCAGGCCAGGAGACCATGCTGCCCACCCCAAGGGCGGGGCAGCTGCCTGCTAACCACGTGAGGTCGGTGATTGAAAATCATGGCCACCCCAAAGAGCCCCCGTTCCTGCTGTGCTGTGGCTCCATTCCTGACCTTCCGGCTCCTGGTGGAAGCAGGCACTCTGCTTCTCACTCGTGAGCTGGAGTTTGGAACTTGACGTTGTACCTTGAGGAGCAGACACAACGGCATTCTGACCGGAAACCCTGGTTCCGTGCACCACTCGTGGCGGCCATTTCCAGTGGCTTTCATGAGATTCTGACGGCTTATTACGAACATGATGAAGGCACTGAGGTGTTCTCAACCACCCCAGCGCACTCCAGAGTTCTGAATACTTGTCAGCAGTGCAAAAAATAGTCTCCATTTAACCATTTATCTATCTGTAGGTCTATCTCAATGCCTAATTTGGGTTTATCGTCTTCTCTGTTAAATAACTTGACAGCAAGATTTCAACAGTGTGCAGAAAGCTGTTGTAATTTCATCAGAGTTTGTTCTCCACCTGTTGAACGGTGCTTTCACATAACTGGGCCGAATGAATCCTTTTCAACATTTGATTCTAATGTCACGTTACAGGTGAAAGAAACCAATGGATGGAAACTAGCTACCTTAATTCTTCTGAGAACAAGGTGGGATATAAATAAATGTGGATAGTAAGAACAGTCACTCTGGATGATACAATAAATTCCTGAAAGAGGTTTGGGAAGCTTCTCAGATTTTAAAGCAATAGGAGCCCAGCATCCATCCCCAAAAACATCCAAATAATGCTTAGCTGACTGTGTCTAATTCATTGCTATTCACCATAAGAGGAAGTCTGAACATTTCATACTGTTAACAATAAGAGATGGATGTTTTCATCTGTAGTGAACCTTTGTTTGTAGAGGTCTTCATAACATGTATTTCATTCTCATGTTTATGTGAGGATTTTCAAGTAGGTAACTGAAACTCACGCCTTAGTATGGAAAACTGAGAATTTATAACTGAATATGAAAAAAATATATGCATATATTGCTGTCTATTGTTAAGAATTTTCGTCTTTTGGTGCTCAGTTTCGGGTTGGGCACATTAAATAAGGTTGTTTTATTTATTTTTTATTTTTTCCACCCACAGGGGTTCCTAGATTACCGCCGTGGGAGCTGGGAGCTGCCATCCCAGTGTTCCCCCGGCCAACATGGCCCGATCTCACAGTCCCCACCATCCCCCCTTTACCACAGACTAAGCCCCGAGAGCATCGGAGACAGGTAGTTCCCAATCTCTTGCCCTGTGATTTGCAGAGAAGTGGAGACGCACTCACCCAGGGTAAGAAAAATCCTGTCAAATACCAACTGGACACCTCATTTGCTAGGTACGATCACAGGGATGGACCAAACCACTATTGCCACTGCCCTTGGGTGACTATTCCTAATGGGCCCCGTTGGGCCCTGTGCCCAGCTACCCAGGCTGGGTGGGACTGTGAGTCCTACCCCATGACTCTGTGGAATTGTTTCTACCCCCTCACATCGAGCAGGTAATCAGAGAAATTTAGTTTTGCCCTAGCTTTCAAATCAGCTCACCTTTGCCACATACAAGAAATGTCCAGACCTGGTAATACCCTGGAAACCAGATAATGACGGCCGAAAGGCAAGACAGTTTCCCCTGGAAAGGGGTTTCCTCGGCCTGAAGGCTGAGTCTGGTGACAAGTTATGGGCCTCTGCCGTGGTTGAAGCGGAAGGATGCTTGGGGTTTTGGGGTCTGGAGAAGGTGAAGTTCACGGTTGGGCTCTATCTCTGCATTGACCCAAAGCTCGTTACGGCCTTCTTTCCCTGCACCCCAGACTCACTCTAGTGCCTCGTGCCTCTATTTGCAGAATGGGGCAAGGCCAGAGTGTGGCTGGGAAGGAGACATCTGCCCTTCCCTCTAAGACTCACCTCTCATCTCCTGCTGCTGTGAGCCCCCTGCAGTGACGTAGGACTGGCCTATCCTGGGAACTGGGTGCCACCTTCCACCACATTCTTAGGCATTTTCACATAAAGTATAATTTCTTGTGCCTGAGCCTAAAAGCGCTACACTCTCAAAATTCACCTCATTTTTCTTGCATTTAAAAAAAGTGAACAATCGGATGTTATTATTTAAGGAATTATTTTGAAATCAGATACCCTTAGCCAAGGACTAGATTCAGAATCATTGTATCCTCTTTTCTAGTCTGAATTTGCTTTGAACTCAGCCTTGCAGAAAAGCAAAAATATTTCCTAGCTCACAGTTTTCAGATAGTTTACACCAAGTAGCCCTTTCTTTAAACTGCAAATATAGTTAAGCAAATCACACGTATATCACCCATGACTAGCTCTTCACAAATTGCTAGTATTTTAGGGCATGCGGCTACGTGACTGCTATCTGCAAGGCTAGTTTAATAGATGAGCTAAAATCCACTATTCTGAATGTGCCATGAGTTCTCATTTCCGTATTGGAATCTCGGCAGTGCTTTTTGTTTACAGCTGATCAATACAAGAGCCATGGCTCTTAATTTTTTTTTTTTAAACAAAAATAGCTCTGCCAACAGTGAATGATTCTAAGTGGATAAAAATTTGCGAATGTTGAAATTCAACATGCTTCATATTATAACCAACCTGCAACAATATTGTGGTCAATTGTGTGAATACCAAATCAGTATATATACTGTATATTATGCTACAGAAATTTGTTACTTACAGGCAAAGATACTAGCAATTGTTGGTCGTGTTGGGGGAAAGGGTATTGGATATTTATTAACAATGAGAGCTGCAACAAACTTCCTTATTTATGCCTTATGACTAAAACGGTGGGAAATGTAAGGTGAAGTTTATGCGTGAGGCTCAGAAGGAACGGGTGTCTGAGAAGGCAGTGACTTGTCGTTTCTCTGTTTGTCCTGTACAGCTCAGCACACTCTTGGTGCTTGATCAATGTTATATACTACTGGTAACTAAGCACATTTTTAGATCTTTTTTTAAACGGCTTGTGTAAAATTTGGTTAACGTACGACAGTTGGTTTGAAGCTATCATGTAAAACCTGCCTCTCCAAATATAATCAAAAATAAACTCAAACATTATATCTTGCAGTGGGGTTTTATTCTATGGAGATATGAAGACAGTGTTCGTTTCATGCAGAAATCCTAAGTGCCCAGTGTGATGAACGGAACACGTTGATGTCATCAGCACCGACATCAAACCCAAAGCGCTGGGCGCCTCCTGCACGCCCCTTCCAGGTCAAACCTTGCCAAGAAAACTGAGTTTTCTGACTTCCCAGGGCACATGCTGGTTTTGCCTGGTTTACACTCAGTGTCAGCGTCTTTACGCGTTCTGTCATCTTCTGTGTCTCTCTCTGTCGCTCAACGTGATGTTGTGAGAAACACCCAGGCTGATGTGTGTGGCTGTAGTTATCTCGTTCTCGCTGCACTGGCTGGCTGTGAACACAGCACAGTTGCTTTGCTCACAGGTGTTAGAGTGGCTTCCAGTTTGTGGCTGTGCGAATCGCCATGTCTTTATGCGTGTATGTGTGGGTTTCTGTCTCGCATGCACTGCGGAGCAGAGCCTATGCGTGTCTGCGTAGGGCTCTGCCACCTACACGGCCACGGGCAGTGCACAGGAGAGTGCTGGTCACACACACATCACAGACACCACTTTCCATTCCGTGACACGCATTTTCACTCTTTTACTGGTGTCCTTCCAATCAAAGTAAGTTCATTAGTTTACTATAGAAGTATATCCTTTTCTCCCATTCTGACTGGCAGTGTGAGTCCTGTTTAAGAGGAATCTTGCCTTTTTCTCCGACATCTTAGCGAGGCTGAGGTGGTATCTGCTGCTGTGGGTGCTTCGCCATGCCTCCCAAAGACGACAAGAAGAAGAAAGATGCTGGAAAGTCAGCCAAGAAAGAAGAAGACCCAGTGAACAAACCTGGAGGCCAGGCCAAAACGAAGAAGTGGTCCAAAGGCAAAGTTCGGGACAAGCTTAATAACCTAGTCTTGTTTGATAAAGCGACATATGACAAACTCGGTAAGGAGGTTTCCAACTACAAGCTTATAACCCCAGCTGTTGTCTCTGAGAGACTGAAGACCCGCGGTTCCTTGGCCAGGGCAGCCCTTCGGAGCTCCTTGGTAAAGGACTTACTAAATTCATTTCAAAGCACAGAGCTCAAGTAATTTACACCAGAAACAGCAAAGGTGGGGATGCTCCAGCTGCTGGTGAAGATGCATGAACAACAGGTCACACCAACGGTACATTTGGAAAAATAAAACTTCATTAAATCAAGAAAAAAAAACAGTAATCTTTACAGGCTCCACGGTCATAAAGATGCTGCTTCTTCTAGAAGCTTTGTTGTTTTACTTTCCATGGCTAGAGCTGTACTCCTGGAGTTGATATTCATACCTAGTGTGAGGTCAGGGGTTAAGATGCGTTATTTGCAGCAAGCACGTATTAGCGAGGTCCCTTTCCCCTCGGAGGTAAGTCTGTTGCACGTATCTATGGCTTCCTGGACTCCTTCTCCATTTGTCGATTCATCTGTTCTCGTGTAACAGAAGTCTGTCGTCCCAAACACACTGAGCTGTTCCTCACTGTGGAGCACGTGACTAATAGCTGACTTGGGCAGAAGCCTTAGCGCAGCTCTCGCTTGTGAAACCACACCCCAGAGTGTGTGGAGGGGAGAATTCACCCAGCTTCTCGTATCTCATTCTGCCATTCACAAATGTCACCGAGTTCCCTTCTTGAGTCATTAAAGTGATGAGACATGAGTCATAGCACATTGTAGAAAGCAAAGCCTATCCTGACGCCAAGACACCGAAAGACGTCTGATGAGATTTCGGAGAATGTTCGGGTAACTATATACGACACCAGGTATGAGAATGCTTTTTAGTTTCACAATAAAATATTAATTCAGACCCACAAATCCAGTTTGCATATAGGTTGAGTGGACTTAGACAGAACTTTGCCTGAGTGCTCCGAAAAAAGTGAATCAAGAAAAACAATCTGTAATTAATCTTGTGGCAATAATGTTTATCCTTTCTAAGAGGACAAACCAATATGCAATATGCTGTTGTGAGGCATTTTCATCAGTCATTTGTTTAGCATTCTCCTCCTGAGGATGAGCGGAAGTCAGTATTTGGTTAACTTACTTTCCATTACTGAATGGGCTTTTTAAAACAAAACAAAACAAAACACAGCATTCCTAGTGCTTGAGAATTCAGACTTCGCAATAGCTCCCAGAGGGGATCCTGACTTGCTGAGATATTGCTGTACCTGGGTTTGGTTTACGTCCTCACGGGTCCTTGTGATGGAGAACGGAGGGAGAGCAGGTGCACATGACCTCACATGGAAGTGACGCTACGCTATGCGGAAAGCACACCGCTACCTGAAAACAGGAAGAGAGCCTTGGCGTCTCTGGCCGGAACCAGGAACTACACTGCAACCTGTGCAAACACTGTCTCTGCCGTCGCCACCCAGACATCAGCTCACGGCAGCTTTTGCGAATTTCCTGAAAGAGTCACTAAATTCTGGACATGAAATTACTGTTTGAAACCAGCAGTGCGAGTGTGGTTAACTGCAAACAGTTTCTTTCCATTTGTCAAGGAGAGCACTTAATAAATTACGCCTAATAAGTTACTGAGTGGTCACCCTGCTAACAGAAGAAATATGCATGGTGTCTTCATGCTGGTTACTTAAGAGTCGTGTTCTACATTTTAATGATTCTTGTGTAATTTCAGAAGCCCCATGAGGGGCCTTTCCGAGCGCATTTTCCCAGTTGGATAGGACGCCTCAGCTGGTCTCAGTTACATCAGTACAGTTCAGGTTAACATTAGCGATGCATATGTGACCCATATTCTTCTTTCAGACCTAATCTCTTTCCTACCCTTTGGTTTATTCATTCATTTATTTAGTCAACTGATATTTATCAAGCAACATGCATATGCAGGGCAATGGCTGGTGACTGACATGCTGTCCCCAGAAGCAACAACATCTTGCACATACTAGATGCTTCCTCAATACTTGTTGAGTGAATGAGTGAATGAAAGTCTTAGATCTGATGTCTCGGAGATACGTGCAGATAGCAATCGAGCGAGCAAACAAAAAGACTGTAAAAGTCAGGAGGGGAAAGGCAGGAAGACTTGTACCTCAGGGGAGCCCTGAGTGAGTTGGGCGGCCAGGAAGCCCTCCCGGTGGGCGGGGTGCGTGCGCAGCGGAGGAAGGGCGCTTCTGGCTGAGGAAGTGTGCGTGGATGCCAGCCCCGTGGTCTGAACTCGGGGACTGGACTAGGGGACGCGGTCCGCAGGGCGACGGGTGAAGTAGGCAGAGGTTCGGCGCCTCCGAGCCTGTGCGCCTCCTGCCCGTTTACTGCTCGGACGAGAGGGCAATGACACAAGGACACTGGGAGTGGATGGGCAGGGACGGGAGGGGGGTTACCATTTACTGAGAGAGGCAGAGAGGGATGGAGACAGAAGTTCCAAAACAGATGGTGGGGAATGCGGCGGCAGCGAGGCGAGGCTGGCCTGACCGGTGGCGCTCAGGCCGCTGACCAGGTGGCCTCTTGGGACCCTGCCAGGACCAGTGTGGCTGCGAACGGGCTCAGAGCCCTGCCGGGAATGAGGCCACAGGTGGGACACTGCCTTCCTGCAGAATTAAGGAGCCTTGTTTTTCTCCTCTCCACTTTGGCCAGGATGAGTGTGTGTGTGTGTGTGTGTGTGTGTGTCAGTGTGAGTACATGTAAGCGGTGTGTGTGTGTGTCAGTGTAAGTACCTGTAAGGGTGTGTGTGTGTGTGTGTGTCAGTGTGAGTACATGTAAGCGGTGTGTGTGTGTGTGTGTGTGTGTGTGTGTGTGTGTGTGTGTGTCAGTGTGAGTACATGTAAGGGATGGGTGGTGTGTGTGTGTGTTGAGTGTGAGTACATGTAAGGGATGGGTGGTGTGTGTGTGTGTTGAGTGTGAGTACATGTAAGGGATGGGTGGTGTGTGCATGTGCTGGACAAGTGGGAGGCGAAGAGCTGCCTGTGTGTGTGGCTGGAATGTGAACGCATCCCTCTGAAATAAATCACTGTCTGCAGAGCTGGCTGCACGACTCAGGCCGGCTGCGAGCTACGTGACAGGCTTCCAGAAGCCCTGGGCTCCGGATGCCCACAGCCTGGTTCATGGCGCCCCTCGGGTTGGCCCCAGATCTCTGGGAGCAAGGACGTGCCTGTGCAGGGCTGCAGGGTGCCTTCAGATGCGAGCTGACCTGTCACTGAGCCCACAAACATTTGCCATCACCACTGGGGCATCCTGGACCAAAGTGCACCCATTTTCTGCAAATCTGAGTCTATGTAGGAAAACCAGCTGCACAGCTAGACCTTCATGTTTGTTACTGAAAAGCAAGTGGCAGGAATTGAATTAGAGACAGAGAGAGAAAGAAGGAGGGGGCACATTTCCACACCAGAAGTGTCATTCAGTCAAACATGTTGCATGTTCTTAGCCTTCTCTCGTTTGCCTGCAAAACTGGTGTATTTCATTCATTCATTCATTTATTCATGCACACATGCATGTATTCTACAGACCTCTCCTTGAACCCATATGATGCGCCAGGGACTCTGCTAGGCGCAGGACATGGGCCCTGAACATTCAGACCCGGGCTCCAGCTTCATGCAGAGTCCATCAGGGGACACACACGGAGTGAGCCATTACCCCCGTGGTACATGCATCATGTGTGTAGGAGGGGAGCGGTGCACTGGATCTTACCACAAAGGCTGCAACTCAGTCCTGGGAGCCGGACGGGGGTGCAGATGACAAGGGCTTTCAAAGAGGCACTTCCTGGGAGTGGAAACTAGCTGTGTGACGACACCCCTTCCTCCAGCCAGCCCCGGGGGCCCAGAGCCAGCTCATGGGACCGAGCATCACACTACGCTATACAGCACTCAGTGAAGTGGGGCCTGCTGTTACTGCCAGCCCGAGTGTACAGCCCAGGAGACAGGCATGGAGGGGTCACACACGGAGAGACCTGGGGTTGCAGCCCAGGCATTGTGGGGTCAGGATTCACGCTCAGGGACTCTCCAAGCAAAATCTAACGTGGCCTCCGAGGTCTCACGACAAAGAGCTCTTCACCCATTCACTGAGCTTTTGAAAGGCATCGTACCTTGAGATCTTACTATGTACTGGCTAAACGCTTTATCTGCATTGTCATTATTCATCCCATGTTTGTAAACTGCCGACTATGGCCTAGACAGGGTTTCAGATGCTGAGAGTACGGAGGTAAACAAAACGCCCATATTCCTGCTCTAATGATAATTTAGTGGGAGGCACATGACACACAAAGAAGCCAGAGAATATATTGGGTTGTCGGAAAAGTCATGACGTATTTTTTGTTTTTCGCTGCAAAAATGCGTCATGACTTTTCTGACAAATAAATTATATATATATATATATATATATATATATATATATATATATATATATATATATATATATATATATATATCAATCACCAGGCAATGATAAATGACATTTGTCTTTCTTGATGCTGACCCATCTTGAAGACATGGGTATTACTGTAATCATTTTATAGCTGTGGCACAGAGGCTGCGAGAGATTGGTAAATATACCCGGAGTCACAGCAAGTTGGAGCTTGGAATGGTTCTTGGATTTCAATCCAGGTCCCTCCCACTGTCAAGCATCACACACTCAGGCTGTTGTCAAAGAAGGAAGCCACGCTTCCGTCTCCTCTTCCTCCTTTCTGCTTCCTTTCCCCATCCCTAATAAAAACAAGGGTGAGGGCAAGTACAGACTCTGAGGGCTGGAGGGACCATAGCCCAGGGTGCCCTCCTGAGGTCACTGGCCACTGTCCTGTCCAGGGAGGGGCTGTCCTCACACTGGGCAGAACCAGATGAATGAGAATGTCATGCAGAACAACGGAGTTGGTAAGAGATTTTCTCTGACACTAAAACGTCTTTTGTTCCTTTTCTCCTCTGGGCTGACAAATGTGTTCGTGTAAAGACAAGACGAGCAATTTGTCACAGCGATGTATCCCCTCCTGTCTCATCATGAATGGCCGCAGTTAGAGTTAACTGGTCACTCCCAAAACTGCTCGTGCAGGGCTGTCCTTGTCGAAGGGCCCCCGGCTGGGCCCCGGACTGACCCTCCCCACAGTCTGCACGCACACGTGTGCCACGTGCTCCTGACAGGGGAGAACCAGCAGCACGCTGACCGAGCGCCGTGTCCGGCCCGAGGCTGCTGCGGCGGGCGCATTTTCCAGCCCTCTCCCAGCATCCCCCACATCCTGGGAGATGCGATTTCTTCCCTCTCCACGTGATCTTACAGGGAGGTCTGCAGGCTGAGGGGACCTGGCTTGTGGGGAGCGGGGCTGCAATCGGAACCAGTGTCCACACTGACGTCTTGTACCCAGTTACCCGATGTTCACACGTGTGTCCTTGGGGCATGACACATGTTGTGTTGTCCTTTGGTTCCCAAATCCTAATTCCTGTCATGTGGCTTTGTCCTCACCATGGCGAGCAGGACACGTCATCTGCTCAGGCAGGTGTGTAAATCCCAGATTCCATAAACTCCAAGGCCCTTCTCAAACTCCCTGGAGTCCTCATAGTGCAAAGCTTCACAGGTTCCCCTGAATAGGAGGTAGTGAGAAAGTGGTAAAGACTTGAAAAAGCTCAACCACATGATGTAGCTTGATTTCCTGTGACACTGCTGCTGTTGGAGAGAAGACACAGAGACCATGCGATGGAAACCAGCGAGTGCGGTCAAGGACTGATGGCACTCCTTGCGGCTGGCACTCTCATTACTTGTCCTCAGTAACACAGTTGCCAGAGGGCTTGAAGAGGACTGTCTGCATTGTTTCAGTGCATTCACATTCCATTAGCTTACACTCGTCTTGCCCTCGTATCGACTGCCGATTTGCACAGCCAGAAAAGCAAAGGAGCCCGGATGAATGGTCGCACATCCCTAGTTAATGTGGTTTTAATTCCGAGACAAATGGGATCACAGTGATTTTCGATGAACTGTACAAATTCTTTTATTTGAGTTTGCTGGGAAGACTGATGTGTAGAATTAGTGGGCTGTGGCTGAAGCTTGGCAATTTCTTCATCAGGCAAAAATCCCGGTTGCCATAGTGCTTGCTGGAACAGGGTCTGAGCTGGGTGTCACGCTATCTGTGCTCATGAAGGATGGGAGCATCACCCACAGACGCCAGCTGAGGACGGACCACAGGCTCCCCTGGAACCTTTGGTTTGTGAATCTCCATCTTTACATCTAAAATTTACCAACAATAACCTCATCTTATTTCCGTGTGGTACCTTTGTACCTAGGAACTCTCGCTTGTCTCCCTGAGATCAATTGTAGGAATACTGTAGATGGAACTTTGTTCTTTTCAATTCCAAAATTCTGGGTTCGCCTAAGATTGCAACCGTTCAGCCAGATAAGAGGACATACCCTGATTACTGGCATGGGCACAGGACTACCTAGATGTATTTATTCACGCAGCGACAACATGCTGTTTGCTTACTCTGGGTCAGGCATGGAAGATGCAGACAGGAAGACACTTGGATGGTGCCTGCATCTGGTGAAAGCGCTTGTTACGGTAACTCAGTGGAGTGTCACCCTCACCTCTGCTTTTCCTAGTTGCCTCCTGGGATAGAAAGTTCCTGGAAGACATGGTTCTGTCCATTCCCAGATCTACCCCTAAAACCAGGACAGGGCTCGTCACCCAGTGGACTTGCAGACAGTATCAGCTGGATGGGTTGGTGATGGGATGGCGGGCTTTGTGCAGATTCGATGGAAGAAAGCACTGTGGGAGCTCAGGAGAAAGATGCCACGTGAAAACGCATTTATGGAAGACACACGTCAACGTGATAAGTGACACGTGACACCATTCCCTGGGCCAGGCGCTGAGGCCCAGCAGCAAACACGTCTTGGCTCCTGCCCTCAAGGGGCTCATGGCTCATGTGTGTGACAGACAAAGGACCGTGGCTGGTGTGAGGGTCAGAGCGCGGGGCCGAGGGAACTCATGGGAGGACCCCCGGGCCTGGCCTTGTCCTTCCAAAAGAAAAAGAAGGTAGGCACCTGGGAAACCCAAGGCCTGTCCTGGTCAGGATGGGAAGTGGGCGGGAATCAGGCTGTGGAGGTCGGCGGGGGTTCTTAGGGGGGCCTTCTGTGCTGGGCCAGTGAGTTCAGGTGTGACTCGCCAGGTGATGGGTGCTGAGTGACAGTGTCATCTTGTGGGCACCCCGCTGGGTGGCACAGACAGTGGCGGCTGTGTTGGGGCCTGGACAAAGCGTCTGAGAGCCTGGTCCTGTGCGATCTCACGCCATAGCCCTGCCACACTGCTAGGGCACCTGCACCCAGTCACAGGAGCACAGACTCGTGTGTGAGAGGGACGCTCCGGCCGAGCACGCCGTCGGTCCTGCACCGACGCCCCTCCTCCCTCATCGCCCTACCAACGCAGGGGGCTGTCCAGCTTCTGCTTGGATGTCTCTAGGGAGGGAACACTCCTGAGGGAGCTCAGTCCGTCCTCAGTCCCCTGAGGGCTAGAAAGTCCTCTCTTACATCGAATCGGAATCAGTGTCCCTACAATGTGGGCACAGTTGTCCCACGGAATGGGAAGCTAAACATTGCTAGCTGTCCCTTGGGCTTTGGTTCTCGTGATGGTTAACTGTACGTGTCACCCTGACTGGGCATGGGGGGCCCAGACGTGTGCTCAGACGTTACACTGGGTGTGTCTGTGGGGCTGTTTAGAACGAGAGAAACACTCGTGTCAGCAGACTGCGCCCAGCAGCCCGCCGTCCCCAGTGTGGGCGGGCCTCGTCCAGCCAGTCGAAAGCTCGGCCAGCACACAAAGGCAGACTGTCCTCCCATGGGTACGAGGGAACCCGTCCTGCCCAAATGCCTTCAGCTGGGACATCGGGCTTCCCCTGCCTTTGGACTTCAGCTGAGTCATCAGCTCTTCTGTGGTCTAAGCCCGCCAGCTTTCGGGCAGAACTTACACCACCAGCTCACCTGGGTCCCCAACTTTCTCACTGCCCATCTTGGGGCTCTCAGCCTCCATATTTGTGTAAGCCAATTCCTCATAATAAACCAACCGATAGCTAAATGTACAAAATGTACACCATAAAATCCATACACATTTTAACATATACATCTACAGGCATATGTGTGTAGAAACTGTTTTTCTCTGCACAAGCCTGAGAACCCAGCTCTCTGTCTGTCCGGGCTACTGCCCTTCAGCGCATCCGGCTTGGCAATGGTTCTTGTAGAGTGTGTGTCAGACACGGAAGAGGGGCCTGCCAGTCCTCTGGCCCTCGCCCCGAGAGCAGAGGGCCCGCTGTCTTTGCTCTGAACTGCGTCTGTCAACATGCAGCCACAGTGAGACCTCAGGCAGCCCGTAAGATCAGTCTGTAATCCCCATTTTCCAAGAGGAAACTCGGACACGGGCAGGAATTTGCACAAGGTCTCACAACTAAGTAAATGACACAAGTGAAGATCTAAATATCTGACACCTACATGAGAAATGATTTCAAGCCTTGCTCTCCTGCTGGATTCCACACCATAGCTTGTCGTAAGCACACGATGCAAATCTTAAACACCAGGACCTTTGAATAAGTCATCCTACCTGATTCCAAAAGAAACACTGCGAGGTGGGGTTTGGCACTCTTTCCATCGGTCACCTTCCTTCAATGCGGTGATGTGGCCAGTGGCCTTGTAGTATCGCCGTTCTGCAGATCAGAAGAGCAAAGGTGAACAGTGAGGGAATGTCAGAACACGGGTCCGCCGGTTTACTTGTTAAAGCCGCTGGCAGCTCCTCCTGTCGCTGCGCCTCCCCACACCTATACCTGCGGACCCGACTGTGGGGCTTCACTGGTTCTCATGGTGAGACTGAACAGGTCAGACTTGCACCAGCTTTTACAGCTTTGCCACTGGCACACTTTTGTCATTTGGCAGCGAAATGCAAGCACGTGAGGGCTGACGAGTGCTAGTTGCCCCTCTGAGTTTCCCCTGCCCCTTGGGGAGATGGAGGAACAGTTCCCTAATGGTAGTTAGATGATGACCAGAAAAACGCAGCTTTTATTCTGATTCTTGCAGTTTCCATTAGGGCCGCGTGCCACTGGCTTGTCTGACACAGGTCGCCAGTCCTGGTCATCTAGACCCTCCCGGACACCAGTCTCCTAAGCGGGCGATGTCCAAGGGAGAAACGCCTGCAGACGGGGCACCCCAGGCTTAGGGCCGTGCAAGCAGGTGGGTCACAGAGGACAGGGAATGCCCTCTTCTCCAGTCGCCCCGCCATCTAGTTTACAACGTCACCCCCCCACACACAGAGGTCATGTTGTAGGGGATGGTCAGAGCCAGGATTGGCCCTCAACTGTGCCCCCAAATTCGGCAACCTCGACATCTCTTCCCTCCTCAGGACCTCAGTTTCTCCATTAAACAAACATACAAACAATAAAACCCTCACGGTGATGTCACTTGACAATCAGTAAGTTTTCTGTGAATTCTCCTCTGCAGGGCGCTATGACAGAATTTCTAGGGGTATTCTAAGTCCCTTGAGAGTTAAGGGCTTAAATCACGCACCACCTGAAGGAGACTGCGTGGTCTCATGGGAGGCCCCTATTTTCTAGTCATCGGGCTTGAGAAGAGAAATGTCATTCTCTCACAATGTCCCCAAGGGACACGCTGCCCGAGTGTGTGGCTGTGCAGTCTCCACCAGCAAAGCCCTCACGTCCTTTCTGCCGGTTCCCTCACAGTGTTAAGATGGGAGGGGCTGCTGTGCACACACCTGAACGGGGGAAGGTAAACATGTTCACTACTTAAATTCAGAAGCAGTTTTCTTCTGTCCTGACTTGAATTTAATTTCCAAATCACAATATTACAGATTTACATAGTACGTCCAGAGGGGCTAGGGAGGAGTAAAAATAGAAGCCAGAATGGTATAGGGACCATCATCCAATAAGTGGCGGCTGACTTATTAACAGACAGAAAAGAAAACTGACTTATAAATGATCTTGGGGGGGAAAGACTGCTGCCTACATTTTAAAATTAATGTTTAATTATATATGAAATTCTTAATTACACATGGTATCCTTAATTACATGAGCAATATAGGAATACATTTCCATTTTCAAAAAGCAAAACACTGCTGATAGAGCTGAAGTCTGTCTGAGCAGTGCTCAGCCTGTCTCCATCCTCAGCTCCTGTGTGGTCCATAACCTTGACGAGCATTTTCCTTGCTTTTACTTAACTTTAGATATATTCGGTTGCAACAAAAAACATAGAAAAATACATCATGACTTTTCTGACAACCCAAGAGATAGATCCATAAAAATTGTGTTCTTTAGAGGTATATTTATTATTACTGAATTTTTTTTTTTTTTTTAGGGCAGTGTCACTGGCCCTCATATGTGGGACCCAAACCGGGGCCACTGGCGTCCCAAACCAGCACTTCACCACCATGCCACTCGGCCGGCCCCTCTTATTGACTTTTAAGTGCATATACAGTTTCATTCTACAACTTGTTTTCCACTCAGTGGAATGGCTGCATTTCCATCCATGCTGTTACATAGCTTTATGCTTCAAGTTTTCCCATTGAACATGACCACAATGAACATTTTGATACCTGCCTCTTTGTGGACACGTGGGCCACTGGTGAACTGCTCATCAAAAGAGGCTGTTATTTTAGACTTCCACCATTTCCAATGTAAGTGTCAACACTGTGCATTTCCAAACTCTTTTGGTTTTGCCAGTCCATGGGTGAAATCTCATTGTTTTCATTTGTATTTCTTTCATTACTAGAGAGTTGGATATCTTTTCATGTTTGTTCTGTTATTTACTATGTATTATACGATAATTTTCCAATGGGTTATTTGTGTGTTTTTCTCACTGGTTTTTGGGAGTACTAAATTTTCTTCTAATATGTGTTACAAACGTATTTTGCCAGGGTCCCTTTCCCTTAATATTTTAGTGCATCATTCCCCAAAATAAGGATGTTCTTTTAGGTAACCACAGTATTGATATTAAATTCAAGAAATTTATATCAAGGCTATAATTTTACCTAATCTGCCATCCATGTTCCAATTATTTCCATGTCCCAGTAATATTTTTATTAATATTTTAAAACATTCTTTTGTGTTTTTTTAAATATTTTATTGGGTAATTGGGGGAGGGGAACAGCATTGGGGAATGAGGAAGGGGAACAGACAAGTTGCTGTCTTTTTGTTCTTCAGTCTAGGTGCGGAGATTGTTACTTCACTGGCCCATGTTGGTATCATTGCACTCTTCCCGGATGAGGCAGATCGGTCGCCGGCCTCTGGATGGTCGCTCACCGCGGCTCTTGGCAGCTCAAACTGGCTGCCAGCCGCTTGCGCTGGCTGCAGGCCATTCATTGTACCTATGGCAGCCCACTGCAGCAGGGGCTGCAGCCTACACCATCGCCGGGGCTCGCACAGCCCAGCTCCAGGTGGAGCTGTTGTTCACCATCTTAGCTGTAGAGGGCAGTGTCACTGGCCCTCATATGTGGGACAGAACCGGGGCCACTGGCGTCCCAAGCCAGCTCTTCACCAGTGCGCCACTCGGCCGGCCCCACATTTTACATTCTTAACAGCATTCCCCCCTCCAGCACATACAGGTGGGTCTCCCCCAGCCCTTCTTCTCTGCCATCTTCCAACACAAGCCCCCAGGCCCTCGCATTTCAAAGCCCATTGAGAAACAACAGTGGGAGGTCAAGGGGGGCTGGCAGGAGGATGAGGCCCTTCTTTCCCTGATGCCCTCAAGGCCTTTGCCCCTGAGGTCCACACACTCCCTGGTATTCTCACACTTTCCCTTCCTCCAGTGAGTCCGTCTGGATGTAAAGTCAAGTCAGAGACAAACGACCCAAAGGAACTGCTGTCTGAGCACCTCCTGGTAGGCCTCCCCCACCCAGCCCTGCCCCAGGGCCCCTCCTGAAGACCTGCCTCCTCGCAGAGGGAGGTGTAGCCACAGAAAAGGGAGGGATTCCTGGGTCCAAGGGGCTCTGCTTTCCAAGGATATTTTGGTCTCAATGCACACTTGCTCTGTGTGGGAACCTCACCCTGGGGTGCTGACTGTCCAGGAGAGGGAGGCACGGGGAGCTGAGGAAAGAGCGGGGTGCAGAGTCCCTGAGTGTGGCCTGGGGAGTGGGCCAAGCCCCCCACCTCCTGCTGCCCTGGGGACACCTGGCCACTGCATTCACACTTCTGATAAGGAGTGAGGGCGGCAGTGGAGAGGGTGGGAAAGGGGGCCTGTGCAGAAGGTGTGTGTGAGCTATTTATGTGAAACTGACACATCTGCTATTTAAATATATCTCCCAGCACAAATGCTCCTTGCTGGTGTGAGAACTACACAAATAATAAAGGCATCTCACCCGGGCTGTTGGCCTGTGAGTGTGTCATCCAGCGGTTAGTGTCTCAATTGTCCAGGGGCCGATTTTGTCCCGCGTGGTCAAGTCCCAGCTCCTCCACTCAGGGACTGTGCCAGATTTGCCTTAATGGTAAAACAAAAGGAAACAACACAGGGCTTAATAATCACTCCCAGTTCCACACTTTGTGACTCTAAGTAATCAACTCGGTCGTTCATGGCATGGAAGGGAGTAGGGGTCTTTCACTTCCGAGAGCTGTGTTTAGAATTTGCATTGCTTGCCATAACGCATGTCATATGCATGGCTTCATGCACCAAGCTGTTCAACTTGGATTTCTGTACTTACAGTATTTCATCCACACAGTCTCAGATCAACTAACCAACCCCATCAGGTGCAGGGAAAGGTCACATGACTGAATGAATATCAACTCTTACCTGCAACTGAAAAAAACTATACTGAGCAAAGACAAAACATGGATTTTTTTTTTCCATCCATCTGTTTAAAGTGTAGAAAGAGCGTGGGCAAGGGTGTCTGGGAGCTGCCTTGGGGGTCGCAGGCACTAATGAGTGAATGCTGTGAGGACGCATTATCCCCATCCTCCTCGGCTTCTCTCTCCGCCCGCCAGCCTGAGTCGCTCTCTTGCTGACTGTGGATAGAGGGGGAGGAGGGGAAGAGCCTGGCAGGTAGAAGCCCCAAATTCATGTCCTTATAGGCCCAGAGATAAAGGAAGAAAGGGGCTTCTGCTCTCCCAGCTCAAATCTGAAAAA
The DNA here is from genome assembly GCA_033961575.1 of Aselliscus stoliczkanus. Taxonomy (NCBI): domain Eukaryota; kingdom Metazoa; phylum Chordata; class Mammalia; order Chiroptera; family Hipposideridae; genus Aselliscus; species Aselliscus stoliczkanus. The sequence continues at coordinate 21,063,226 of CM066741.1, forward strand.
TCTCAGGGAAGGGCTGTGATTGGCCTACCTGGCCCATCGGTCAAGGGGTGGGATGTGATTGGCTCACTTGGGTCATGTGTCTGCCTGAGGGGGCGGGGCTCTGCTACTGCAGGAAGTGGAGTGGCACCCACCTGGCCCCTGGGAGGAATTTGTGACTGAACAGGAAGGAAAGGAAACACCTGGTGCTCTTATCTGGCCTCGACTGAGATACACATTAGAGAATTATGTCTTTTAACTCCATACAGGGGGGGAAAAAAAAGAAAGAAGGCCTCCTGTAAAGTGAAGTGTCAGGACTAAAAGAAGCAGTTACTGAGATTTGAGGAAGGGACTTTCAGAGGACCACATGCAAATTAAAATAAATCTCTGCCATTTAATACCTATTAAATTGGAAGAAGCTTTATTTTTTTGAATGATAATAGCCAATTTTGGCAAGGTTCCAGCAAAACAGGTACAGTTGTGCATTTGCTAGAGAGGAAAGGACTTGACAACGTGCGCTTACAGCCATTAAAGCGCTTCAAGGGCTTTCTGCTTAGGGACGGAACTGGAAGGCCAACGAGGACGCTGGCTGAGCTCTGATTTCTGCCGCAGAACCGTGGGGACCAGGGTCATGACTCGTTCATCTTTGTGTCCCCAGCACAGTCTCATCAAGCAGGACACAGAGCTGGCACTTCCAAGTTTGTTAAAATAATAAGTGAAAAGGCATGTCCTCAAAGGGGTCAGTTTAAAATTAATCATGCAAGATCCTTTCAAGGTGCGAGGATATTGTCATTAAAAATAGGAACTATGAAAAAAAAATAGGAACTATGGGAGCAACAGTGCAGTGCGGGAGAAGGCTTATCTTACAGACCGGGAGGAAAGAAGCAAGTAGAGCGCACGTGGCATTTTCCCATGGCCAGATACATGGAGCGGAAGGGAAATAGAAGAAAACGAGCAATTACTAGCTGAGGTGAATTCTCTGTTATAGAGTCTCTTAATATTTATGCACTAACATGTTTTAAATTAATTGATATGTTTGTGAAAGCTGTCATGGTGTAAAAGCCAACAGGAGCCATCTGGATGGCACAGAGCCCCCGGGAACCTGCCAAGAGGGAATTCTCTGCTCACTTCCCTGTCCTGGGTCTGGGAAGACCTTAGCCATGGAAGCTCCCGGAGAAATCCTCCTGTCTGTCTGACTGTCCACATGAGGGGTGAGTACACAGATTCACAAACTCAGCGCTTGGCAGGCAGGCATGTGGAAGTGTGCAAAGCAGCATTAACCACACGCAAACGTTTTCTTGTGATACTGGGATTTATAAAAAGAAGTATGTACGTATTTGGTCTTTGTCTCCATTCCTGGCACAGAGCTCTCAAACCCTCGTAGATTCCCAAGGGACAAGAGCACACGGAGCCTCTTTTGCTCTAATGAGGCGACTACATGGGTGCCTGGGGGGGGGGGGGGCGTCACCAGAAAGACTCGGCCAAGATTAGACGCTCGGAGTTTTTGGCACTGCCTTCCTCCCTCTGCCCTACTCCCTCCAGGGAGGAGAAGGGATGGAAATGGAATTAATGATGGGTCATGCCTGCAGGGGGAAGCTGCCATAAAAATCCAGGAAGCAGGCGTTTGGGGAGCTTCTGGATTGGTGCTCCCCTATACCTTGTCCCCCACTTCTCCCACCTGGACGTTCGCCTGCATCCGTTATCCTGTCCTCTAATAGGATAAACAGGTAAACAGGAAGTCAGCTCCGTGAGCCGCTCCAGCAAATGAATGGAACCCGAGAAGGACGTTATTTGTAGCTGATCAGTCAGAAGCACAGGTGACAACCTGGACGTATGACTGGCATCTGAAGTTGAGAGGGCAATTTTGTGGGACTGAGCCTTTAACCGGTGGGCTCTGACAGCTCTCTCTGGGTAGACAGTGTCAGAATGGAGTTCGACCGTAGGACACCCCCCGCCAGTGTCACCGAGTTGCCTGTGGTGTGGGAGAAAACCACACACTTGGTGACCAGAAGTGTCCGAGTGAGGTGTTCTGCGTGAGCAGTAAAGGAGAAAGATGCAGGGGGAGCACTGGGTTCCCCACACGCTTGCACACGAGCCATTGTATGCAGGGCCGGCTGCATAATTTGTGAGGCCCGGTGCCAAATGAGAATTTGGGGCACCGTGTACAACAATTACTACGGATTTCAGGATGGTGGAGGGAGAACAGTGAACGCCGCAAGAGGTCCTTCTGGGGGCAGGAAGCCAGCCATCTCGTGAAGGTCAGTGCGCTCCCACTGGAGGTGCAACCTTGAACAAACCAGCCACGGCTCTCTCTGCGTCCCATCTCCCGCCAGTCTCTTCCTCCCTCCGGCTCCGACTCCGTGTGGGACTCTGCCAGCCGGAAGCAGGGCCTGCTGTTCCCCGGGCTGCGTGGCACCACGGGCCTGCTCGTTCGGTACAGCTCGCCCGCCGAGGGACCGTTCCTTACAATCCCCCGTCTTCAGACTCAGCCTGACGCACATTCCCCCTAACTTCCCATTAAAATGCTCATAAAAAGATGGAAAGGAGAGAATTCACAACAGCAGGGACAGTATGGCTAATAACCCAGCACATGGCAGAATCCAGGGGAGAGATCACAGCACAGGGTGTGTGTGGGGCGGGGAGAGGAGGTGCGGCGGCTGCCCTGACCCCTCCAGCGCAGCCTGGGCTGCAGCCATCTCGGACTCCGCATTCCTCCGCCAGGGCTCCCACGCCCCGCCATTCTGCCTCTGCCCGCATTCCAGGGCACAGTGGAGGCTGATCCTCGAGGGAAGTCTGTAGCCGTTTCTCCCTCTAGGCTACCCCATGTCCTTCTCACCGTTCACCACTCTCTCTCTCTCGTTTTTTTTTTTTGTTTTGTTTTGTTTTGAGGGCAGTGTCACTGGCCCTCACATGTGGGACCCGAACCGGGGCACCAGCGCTTAACCACCACGCCACTTGGCCAGGCCCCTTCACCACTCTCTTAATGCCATTGTCCCCACTTGTGTGTCCTCACTGCTGTGGGCTGCCACTCTCTTCCCTGTGTCCTTCACAATCCCAGGCACTTCTCACCTGTCGTCTCTCAGACCCTGGCCACCCAGCCCCGCCACACACACACACACACACACACACACACACACAGGAAGCCTCCTCAGGCGGACTGCAACCTTCCCACCTCCTCGCCCCACCCCAGCGTCCACGGGGCAGAAAGAGGAGGTCAGGCTGCGCTCACCAGAACCCACCGATGGCTGTGCTGAGCCCTGACGTGACTTAGGAGAGAGACCACAGGCCAGCAGCATCTGCAGACGTTTCCTGCCACGGTATCCCCCAGGCCATGACAGCAGGTGTCATCCAAAGCCAAGCCTGGCCTTCCAGTCCCCTCTGCTCTGTTTTACGCCTCACTCCCACTGTGCGGAGACCACCCCACCCACAGGCAGACAGGACTCTGACGGGAGAACCCGTGACCTCTGTCCTTAGGGCTCTGAGGTGACCACAGGCCCCTAGGGAGCGCCTGACATTTCATGACTGAGGTCACTCATAAGATCTGAAGGATCCGGCCTGTGCCCAATGCTGTGCTCCCCTAGGCCAAGCCCCTAATCCCCAAATTCTATTCGGATAAGTAAATACGGCCCCGATTCCCTTCACCTGCTGCTCTCCCGGGGAACAGGTCCGCACAGGTCCGCGTGACCGAGGTCCTGGCTCGGCCGGAGCAGAGTTTTGAGAACTTGCAGCAACCACACATACTCTAGGGTCAGGACCAATACTGCTTACGTTAACACGGCTTTATTACTTCACATCACTTTCACCCCAAAATGTCAAGTCGCAAACGCCTTTATTATGTCTTTCGGGAACTGACTATGAGTTCATTTATCTGAACAATAGATGGTTCCTCAACTGGCCCCATTCTCAGGACAATGGGGAAATCAGACCACACATCACGACGGTAGACACACTCAACTAAAGGGCGAGATGGCCCCCTTTCCGATTGGCGGTTTACCCGTCTGGGCTGGCTGGACCTCGCAGGGTCCATCAGCCTCAACTCTTCCATCCCACCAAGCCCTGCATCGCGAGACCCTCTCCCAACCTCTCCCCAACTCTTCTAAATATCCACTGTGACCTCCCCCATGAGCCACTAGTACGCATCCACCAGGCGCATTTATTTCCTTCACCACAAGAGGGAATGAACTTGGCTTACTTGTGTGGGCACTTTGAAGAGTCAGTGGCTGCTAGTGTTGAGACCGGTTGGCCTCTTTGGAGTTCAGAGGTTGGAGGTCTAACATTAAACCTCCATGTGGTGAGTGCCTCTGTCCCTCAAGAGCCTGCGTCCTCTCAGGGCCAGTGCTGAGTCTGCAGACGTCCTGCCCCAGCTCACGCAGCCCTCCGGCCCCTCTGAGGTTGTCACCTCGCGGCCGTGTCGTCATCGGTCCCCACGCTGTGTATTCATTCATTCTCCCAACAAACGTGCACTGAATGGTTTCCCCGGACTGCACATTACCCACACCCGGTTCCTTCCTCTACCAGCCTGCTGCTCACAGGTCCCCGTTCACGGGACAACTTGGCCGCCTGACATTTTCTTTGTCTCGACTCTTGCTGCCATCCCCACTGTCCTGACTCCAGTAACTTCCGCCTTCGCCTCACACGCCCACTCCTATGACGTGCCCTGGATTCGGCCACCCCCTGGGGATGCCCCGCCTCTGAGAGGCCTTCACGTGTGTGACTGACACCTGAGTGTGCCCGTCCTGCAGCTCCTCGCCGCCCCTCTCCCACGCGAAGGCTGCACTGAAAGCACTTTGCTGAGGGAACATCTGCCACTGGGAGCGAAAGCTCAAACTCTACCTTGCTGCCTTCGGTGGGATCTTCAGAGGCAGGCCCTGGGACGTGCTTAGGAAGCAGGGGCCGGCCCGCTTGCCTGGCCCCGAGGGAGCGGGTCGAGCGGGTTGCCCTGTCCCCAGGAGAAACGGACGGGGGTGGGGGCAGTGTGGTTCTCAGCCAAGCAGAGCGGTGAGCGCATGAGGGGGGCAGTGCGCCCCCTCCTCCGTGCCAGGGAGGCAGCTGGCTGCCACCTGAAGTGGCTTTTCCGGGGGTAGGCCGCCAGCCACCAGGGCGGGGCACAGAGCCACAGTCTGGTTCAAGAAAGGTGCGCAGTGTATGAGTCGGCTCACGTGGCTACAACAAACACCAGCCGATGTGTGGCTTAAATACGACACAGTGTACAGCCTGGAGGCTAGAAACCCAAGATCAAGATGTCGCCAGGCTTGGTGTCTCCCGATGCCTCGGTCTGTGGCTTGCAGATGGGCGCTTGCCCTTCTGTCCTCACTGGGGTTCTCTGTGAGCGTGCGCCCCGGTGTCTCCCCCTGCGTGTCCTCATCTGCGCCAGCCAGGTTGGGTTAGGGCCCACCTAATGGCCTCCTTTTACCTTAATGACCAAGTACTGTCACACTGTAAGGTACTGGGGATTGGGACTTGAACATGAGTTTTTGGGGAACACAATGTAGTCCATAACAGGCGGTCAAACTTCTCCCAGCGGGAGGAGAGGGGCCTCTGAGCAGAACTTTGGAGGGCACTTAGGGGCGACAGGAGAAGCACTGGAGAACTGACCTCACAGTGAGGCCACCCGGGCCTGGGCCTGGCTGGCTGCGAGGGAAGCTGGGAAGGGGTGGCAGTGTCAGGTCCCAGCGGTCAGAGCCTGGTCACCTGAGGCTGGATCTGGAGACCGTGGCTCGATCCCACATCCTCTGGCCTCGGGCTGGCGCAGCTACCACGGAGCCTGCTGGTGGGGTCCCCTGGGCGGCAGGTAGGAGAACCTGAGGCGCGGGGGGAGGCTGGGGGAGCCGATGGGCAAGTGGGCAATTCCAGGGAGGGCAGGGGGCCCCTTGCATCTGGAGCTGTGCTGAGCAACACCCAGTCCCTGGCCTCCTGTGGCTAACAGGCTGCCCTGCAGCCCGTCTGAAGCGAGGAGTGCGGCTCCCGTAAGGCACACAGCACTGGGAGGGCTTAGCAGGAGAAACATGGAAAGCGCCTCACTGATTAACGTTTATATTGATTACCCTTTCCAAGGATCGTGCGTTCTCCATATTGCTTCGTGTCAAACATAATGTTAAATTAATTTCACCAGTTTCTTTGTACTTTTTTTAACTTAACAACTAGAAAGTTTAGCATTACAATGTGGGTAGTGAGTGCTGTACTTTGGCTGAGACAGAGGACGGGGAAGAGGAGGGGAAGGAGGAAAAATGCTCTTTGTTGCGTCTCTGCTACAAACTAACAGGCAGTGACACTTCCTATGGCCCCAGCACTGGGCAAAGAACCGTCACTCATACCATCTCATCTCACCTCCACAGCCTCCCTGTAAGCTTGCTATTACCATTACCATGCTGCTATTACTGTTACTGACGAGGAAAATTAGAGAAGTGCAAGGAGCTGGCCCTTGCACAGGCCCTGGAGACAGTTAAGGCGGAGCTGGAGATGCCCGTCCTACTCACACTCTTATCCTTTACCCTGTATCCTGACGCAGCCCCGGCTAGGAGCTTTATGTACGAGTACGTCCTCACCGCCGTCTCACGCCATCACTGGACAGAGGCTGCCTTGTGTAATTTTCTCAGCAGAGAGCTCACTGTTCCTTGAGCAAAATAAGAGGACTCCCACTGGCTTCAATGGTTCTGGAGGTCAGACCTCACACCCAGCCTGTGTGGATGGTCCGCACCCTGCACCCTTTCTGTGGGGGAGATGGAAGAAACCACGTCCTTCTGAAACCCTGGCTGAAGAAAATTGGATGGGACCTAATCAGCTGAAAAAACAAGGCTGCAAATTGATCCTGACATGGAAGTCATCAAGAATCTGCAGCAAAATTTCCAAGCTGTCAAAACAGTTCAATACATATTCACTTAGAGCGCGGGGGATTAAGAACTCCAATTCTCGGGCAGACACGGGTGACAAGTGGAGGGGCTGAATGGGCCATTATGAATGTAATGTGACGCTAACTGTGCCTGAGCAGCCGGGACACAGCGCCACCCTCTCCGGCAGCAGGCTCTTCTGTGTCCAAGACGGTGCAGCCAACGGACAGGCGCCTGCTGGCATCGGGGGCTGACGGCTGCCCTCGTGGGCCAGTCTGAGCTCAGAGCCCTGCTGTTGCAATTCCAACTCAATCCTGTCTGGGCCGCATGTCTGCCGAGGCCGAGCTGTGGCGCTAAGCTAGCTCTTGGCCAGAGCAATCGGCTATAGCACCCCTCTCCACAGTGAGCAACGCCCCCTCACCCTGAGGGAGCCTCCAGGCAACACTGTCAGCCTCTGCGATCTTCTAGGGCCTCCAAGAGACACTGGGCACTGTCCTTCCCGACCCCCGAACCCCAAGAGCTAAGGAAGCCTGTGGAGCCTCAGCTGGGAGACAGAGTCAGGACGGACCTCTGCCCACCTGCCTCTGCCGGCCTCCTTCCCCGCACAACTCTCTGTGGGCTCCCATGTCCTCTTCTGGTCTGACGCAGCGTCCCCTATACCTGGGCTTCTGCACGAGGCCCGTGTCCTCCCCTCTCCTGGAGCACTGGCCGTGCAGTGGCTGCCAAGGAACTCCACACACAGGCGAGACAGCTGAGAAACACATCAGTCTGGTACTTTCAAAAATGGCCTCATCCCACAAGACACCAGCTCCTCTGGCCAAGCCCGCAGGGTGGGCAGAAGGCCATTCTCCTCAAAGGCAGGAACACGGAGGGGAACCGGGGTTACTCAGACCCCAGAGAAAACTGAAGCATTCATAGAGCACGGCGCTACACTGTCAAGTTCGTCCAGAGCCTTTGGCTGAAGCCTGAGCATCAGCCGCTGAAGACACAGACTGACCTTGGAGAACGGCTCTTCCGCGGAACACTCTGCTGGCAGCATTCGGGGCGAAGTGCTCCCTCTCCGGCGACAGCTGAGGTGTCCAGCCCGTGTCTGACACGGTGGCTCGTCTGCCAAGGTCATGCCTGTGGCTCCCATATGGAAGGACACACTCTGGCTCCAGGGCCACAGGCCGGCTCCCTGGGGCGGGCCAGTTGGAGCGGAAGTCCGAGTTTTTGGTGTCGGCAAGGAACAACGGAATCCATGGAGCACGGCCTGACTCTGACACCTTTTGCCTAGAGGTGACTCGCACTGCCAGCAGCCACACGTCATGGGCCGTAGCATGCCACACAGCCAGGCTTGAGTTCAGCAGGGCAGGCTGTGTCGTCCTCCTGCAGGGAGGAGGCCTGGCACGGAGGGACTCGTGATAGAATACAACCTGCCGTAGGAGCAAAGGAGGAAGGTCCCGTGCTGAGAAATGAGGAGTGAGGGACACCAGGGGCCAGTGCGGACTCCCAGGGCGGAGCTGCCAAAGGCCAGGAGGTCGCCTCCTCCCTGTAAACGTGCTGGCTTTGCTGCAGCACAGGCTCTTACTTTCCGAACATCTCATGCTTTGCGTGAGTTTTATTTTATTAGAAACCAGGCGAGGAGGTGAAATTCGTATCTGAGTCTGTGCAGAGCAGGGAGAGACCAGCCATGGGCGGGGTAAGCAGCACAGAACAAGAGTTCGGAAAGGTAGGAAACCAGAGGCAGGCGTGCGTGAGAACTCCGAGAGGGCCTGGGATTCCCACAGACAGAGGCCACGGGGCCTGACCGCCTTCCTCTAAGGCGCAGCCTTCTCAGCGAAGATCTAGGCTGCTCGTATGACAGGCATGCATTATTTAATCAGAAACTAGTTAGCAAATATTACGGTTGTTTGAAGAACTCCGCCCACATCTGTTAGTGATGGGGGAGCGGAGTGAGGTGGGGAAGTGGAGGCTCCCCCTGGGCCGGAAGTCACTCCAGGGGCTCCCAGAGGGGCCTTAACCCTGTGTGCTGCCAGGGTGTACAGTTAGGTTTTCTCCTTAGCCAATGAAGACAAACAGGGTTAACAAGTGTTACCCAAAGCTTTAAAAATGATCTCAGATCGCTATGATATAAATATAAGGTTTTGGAGTTAAATCCAAGAAAATTTTTTTTTTAAAGGATCTAGATTCCACATGTAAGTGAAACCACGTGGCAGTTATCGTTCCCTGTGTGACTTATTTCAGGCAACAAAACAAAAATAGAGTCATAGGAGCAGAGATCAAACTGGTGGTTGCCAAAGGGAGGGGTGGGGGTGGGGGTCAAGGGGAATATTGCCTGTCCGTGATGTGTGAGAAGTGTCCCCGGTGTCAGAGGGGTGCTGGACTCAGCGTGGCGATCACACATAAGCTACAAAAACGCTGAATCATTGTATCACACACCTTAAATAAAACAAATTGTAATAAAAATTGTAGATGGGAAATACCCATGACAAATGAATAAAAATAGGAGATAGCATATGATCACAGTTTTAGAAGAAAAAAGCATACATATATGCATTGAAGAAAAAGGCGAAAATCAATATACCATTATTTTTTCAGGCATCTAGATAAAGATTCAACCCAGAGTCAACCTTGCTGTGTGTCCCCCTAAGAGAGAGGACGCTCAGTTCCATTTCATCAGCCTTCACCGCAGCAGCAAGAGCTGCACACCAGGATAAACTGAATGGGTGCGTTAAACATGCGTAAATAAATAAGGCCAGCACACACGAGAATACACAGATGACATCCAGAGCTTAGGTTTGCTGTAGCGCTGGGAAACCAGGCCTCACTCTCACAGGAAACCCGAGGGAACGAAATTTCCCACGTGGCCAATGAGAGTGCCGCCCCATGAGTTTGGACTTGACCACGGGTTGCTTTTGCCAGCAGCACACTTGACATCGTATCAATGTGCAGACACAGCCCTGGAGCGAGTGAACCCAGGTCCTCACGTATGGCATGCAGGCCATGAGTTCGTCTGGGTTTCCTGAAACACAGACCTTCCACTGGGGGTGTGAGTGCAGACATGGTTCCAGGAGGTGATTCCAGGAAACACCAGTGCGAGTGGGCAAGTGGGACAGGGCGTGCTGTCAAACGGAGGTTCTGCTGGGCAGAGGGCGTAAGCAGCTGATCCCGGTGGAGAAGCACAGAGCCCACCACACCGCTCGTGTGGGGGTGATCTCCCGGGGGCCCGGGAGCTCAGGGATGGCCCTCTAACCACCTTCATTGTCAGGGGCCCCTGGAGGCAGGGCACGAGGTCTCTGGGAGACGGACGGATGGAAGCCAGCAGAGGTTGACTGTGATGGCAAGAGCTGAGGAGGGACAGGTGGGGACAGCCCCTGCTTGGCAGATCCTTGATGCGCTAGGGTTTCTTGCTGACTTCTGTGCAGATTTTGATGAGGCGAAGACCGAGCTATGAGGTCCCACTCCCCAGGTTATGTCTCTTCCTTCTGTTTGGCAATATCCTGTTTCAGAAACGGACATCTCGTCTTCGCCCACCCATGTGGAGATGCCACAAAGCAAGCAGGCCGAAGGCCGAAGGCAATCAGTCCAGCCCGAGCCCCAAGGAAGAAGTTGCCTGCGGTGTGAGCCCCGCGCGAGGTCACGCAACGTGAGCCAGGCACCCTGGTTCTGCGGCACACGCTCCCTCCAGGAGGAGAGCCATGCCCTCTCTGGAAAAGCCTCACCAGGGGCCTTCAGAGGTAAATAAAGCCTTGGCTGAACCAAGCCCTGCTCAACACAGCGGGTGTCGGAGCATACCCGCCTGGCACGTCTTCACCGCGGGAAACCCACGGCGGTGCTCCCCACACCGTTCCCTAATTATCTCAGCGCAGCACAGAAGCCAGAGAGCACCAGTCATTAACTTTCATGGAGGAGATTTTCCACGAGGCTGCCCAGGTCCTGCCCCACCCTTCAGCGCCGGGATACCCAGGGCCGCTCGGGGTTTGGAAGCTGCACGGTGGCCATGATGGATCTAAGATGGTGATTCCCAGCCAGGGGTGATTTTGCCCCCAGGAGACGTTCAGCAACGCCTGGAGGCATCACAACTGGCATCCTGTGGGTGGGGGCGGGAAGGCTGCGAAACACCCTGCAATTCACAAGATAGCTCCACAACAAAGAATTTCCCATCCCCGAATACCAACGTGCTGAGGCTGGCACACTGGTGTGAGGAGCGGCTCTGCTGGAAACAGAGCACGATGGTTCTTAGACGGCTCTCTGGCAATTACTTCTTAGTTTCCCCTTCAACCCTGACTCTGCCCCCCGCAGGCCACCTGCTTTGGTAATGAAGCTCGAAGCGATACTTCCTTCCACTTTCCAGCCCTGTTATAGTCTCAGAATATCCTTTGAACTCAACAGTTAGTCCCTTGTATGGTTCTGACCTTAGAATTTACCTCTCAATGTCCCCAAATCCCAAATCTCAGTTACATTTCAAATTCCTCTGGCAACTTTTGTCTGCCTGCCTTCATTCTATGCCCAGGACTTCCCTGCCCATGAAGCATGGTGTTCCACGCTCTGGGCTCCCAGGCCCCACCTCTGACGGCTGGAGCCCTCACTTCCAGTGGCCATGTCACCGTGCAATGCGGGTGAGGCGTCCTGGGTGCCAGCTGGGAAGGCGGGCGGCCTCCCTGTAGGCGTTAAGGGTGAACAACTTGTCCCGACTGGCGTTGAAAGTCCAGGGGCAGTTGGCTTGGGACTGTCCTGATTTTAAAGCGGAAAGATCTGCATCCCAGGGCTGGCCCAGGACGGCTGTCCACCTCGCCGGGTTGGAGTGGGGGGGGGCAGCAGGTGGAGGAGAACAGGGCACAGCTGCTGCCTTCACGGGCGATCGGACAGCCTGGTCCCCCTGCTGCTGAGTAATCGCTTCTTGGGTTTAGGTCTGGAAGTGTGTCCAGGACCTCAGACTTGGTGGCTTCATGCCATATAGCTCAGTGCAAGGAAACAGTAAGAAAATAAACACACAGGAAAGCCTGGGCGATGCCTAGAGACTTACATAGAGTGGAGAGAAACGTGAGTCCCTCTGATCAGGACATAAAAATGCATCTTTAGGGCCGGCCGAGTGGCGCGGCGCTTAAGTGCTGGCTTGGGAAGACAGCAGCCCCGGTTCGGGTCCCACTTATGAGGGCCAGTGACACTGCCCTCAAAAACAAACAAAAAAACAAAAACAAAAAAAATGCATCTTTACACTTACAATGCAGGCTTACAACTTTCCAAAATGCATCTCCATCTATTGCCCCATTTTTCATTTTCATAACCCCGACATGGGTGTGACAAGACAGAGACGGTTATTCCAATTTACAGTTTGGGGAAGTGGGTCCCCGAGAGTTAAAAACTTGTGCCAACTGCATGTCTAGGTAAGGCCTCTGGGCTTTTACCTTGAGGTTGGGCACAGTTGGGATCACTGGGCTTCGGAACCAGGCCGACCTGGTGGGATCCCCGATTCTTTACTTACTGATCCCAAGACCTTGAACAAATGACCGAAGTCACAGTTTTCTGTCATGGGAAAATGTGGAATACAGTGTCTGCCAAGCGAGGGCTTTTGTGAGGATGAAATGAATCACCCATTTCATGGGCCTTGTAAGGGCTTCGGAAATGACTTCTATAAGTTCGGGGTCTTCATTATGAACATCAAAGAGCATGGGTGCCCTAAACTGCAGAAGGCCCCACTGCTCCGAGTTGCTCTTGTGGCCTCGCTTCCTTGTGCTGCTGTCGCTTGACTCTCAGTGTGCCCAAATCAATTAAACAGCCTCTCTTCAGGGATGAGAAGGCCGATGTGCTTTTCAGAGGATGCTAATTACACTTGATATCTCCTCTAATAATATGAGATCAAAAGAGCTGGAAGAGCGGTTTTCAGATGTACAGGACAGCCATGGCGATGGCAGGCTGGTCCCCGGGGCATCTGCAGGCTCGTTTACTTGGCTTCTTTTCATCGGGTAGTGTTTATATACACCCAGAGACACCGAGGAGCAGAAACAGTGTCATTGGCATGCCCCCGAATGGTGAGGAATCCCAGCTTTCTAACGTGTTTACAACCAGAGGAGCCCCTGAGCCCCGCTCGCCGCCTCGCTGACCGCCTGCTGTTGGCCTTGCCACCTCCACCTCTGTCCCTGCAGAAGACAGACCACCAGAGTCCTGGGTGGGCTGCCCTGAATGGCCGCTAAGCAGTGGCCCCACGGAGACTGGACCAGAGCGGTGGACACGGGAGGCGCCGCCCAGGCCCCTGCCAGGAAGGCCCGCTGCCAGCCGCGGGGAGGCGCTCGGCAGAGGCCTCCGCCATCGCTGCCCTGGGTTTTCCCCAGCACGGAGCCCTCCTTGCCCTGCCCTGGTGCACAGGCCTGGCCACTCCCCGCCATGGGGGCAACTCCGACGGGCGTGCGCAGTCCACAGCCCCTCGGCTCGGCCTGGGCTTGCTGAACGTGTGCTACTGTCACCTTGTCCACCCGCCAGTCTGTCCCCTGCCCTTCTTCCACAGCTGTTAGCCCCCAGTAAACACCCTGCACCCCAAACTTCATTTCAGACTGCTCCTGCAGAGCCCGAGCTGTGGCCAGGTGTATGCTGCAAATTGAGGGGTGGGGGGTTCGGCCCTGGGTCCTGGGCAACTACTGCGAAGGGCGAGGGACACACCTGAGGAAAGTCCAGGGGGCGCTGCCCCTCCATCCTGGCCCGCCAGTCAACAGACAACAGGCTGAGGGTGCCACAGGGTGACCTCACCACGTTTGTTTCCGGGCAGAGGGGAGGCCCATCAGGGCCCTAAGCGGAGCAGGGTGTCACTTCTTTAGGGCCCTGGGAATGGCTGGCAGTGCCGGGGAGTGTGGTGCGTGTGTATGTGTGTGTGTGTGTGTGTGTGTGTGTGTGTGTGTGTGTGTCACAAGGCGCCTGTGAGCGTTAGGGGGCTGCGTGAGGGAGAGCATGAGTGTGAGGACACGCTTCTTCGGCCGTCAGCCTCGCGCCGTCCGGCCCACGGGCTGCTGTCAGAACGCCGCACAGCACAGCTCTCTGCCCACTGTGACCCCAAACTCCCACCCCCGTCCTGAAACAGAAACATTTGTGGGGGAAAAAGTTGTCTAGTCTAGCTTTGGAGGGTGAATCAATCAATTCAATGAACCAAGAAATCAACTAATTCCACTCTTTTCAGTTTGTTTTTTAAAACCCACTTGATAGCTGCTGCTTGGCTATAATTGAGACCTAAGTGTTTCCTGTGTCTACTAGCCAAAGTGGCCGTAACTTTCTGGAAATACTTTATGAAAAACCGACTCTATCAGCTACACACAAGCTTTCATATGTTCCTGAAAATGCCAGAATAATATTAACCATGTTAATAATAATAGTAGCTAGCCTCTGTATGCGGCTTTACAACTGACCAAACTTTTCACATTCTTTCTTCATCTTCACAACTCTTGCAGAACGGCAGAAAACCACCGTCCTTTAAAGATCTGGTCTCTGAGGGTTTCGGTGACTTTCTCGAGGTCACGAAACTAAGAATGGCCGAGCACAGCTAACTTCACCGTGGCCAGGTCATGTGATGGCAGACGGGACACGCCATAATCCCAGTCGCTAGCCAGCCTCCTCATCTTGCCCCAAAGATAAGTGTTATCCATAAGTATAGTGATCTTGGAAAACTATCCAAAAGGACGGAACACTTTAGTTGCATAGATGCTGACTTTTCGCACCTGTTAATTAGCCAGACCTATAAATAAACGAGATGTGTGAAGGTGGCACGTGTCAGAATGTGGGAAGTGTCATTCTCCTCAGCATAGGGAAACACGACTCGGCGTCCCAACCCATCGCAACCAAAGGACGCGCGTCCGTGGTGCGCAATATCCTGGCAGCTGAGCCGCCCAGGGCCCAGCCTGGCACTTCCCTCCTGAGCACAAAGAGGGGAGACTGAGGGGGCCACTGTTTGCTGAGCAGCTACTACGTGACAGGTGCCGGGCACCCTGCAGTGTGCTTTCCACACATTTTTGAAAGTCTTCCCAATAACCCTGCCACCAGAGCCCATGGTTCCCAATTGCAGACGCCGAACCTCAGCGGAGAGGGAGGCTGCGGGTCACGCGGCCAGGCCGGCTCCTTGAACTCACCTTGAGCCCCTCCCCCTGCCTGGCAAGCGCAAGGAGCAGTCCTGCCTTCAGGGCCGCCTGTCCGAGCGCCACTCCCCGCTTCCCAAGGCACCAGCCTGGCACTCAGGCTGCAAAGCTCCAGGGTGGCAGGCCTCCGCACGCTCTTCCTCCCTCCCCCCAGGACCCTGCCTCGTCCTCTTTGCCTGGCCAAACCTTGCCCATCCCTCAGGCCTAATTCAAACGCTGCCCCCCGAAGGCTGCGGTCACCCGCCCAGTTTCCAGGGGTCCTGAGCCGGTGCCCTGAGGCAGGAGAGAACGCAGGCGGTAGAAGGCCGCGTCTTCGCCCGCTGGAGCAGACCCATCCCCGCAGACGGGGGCCGGCGCCCTGTCAATCCGGCCGGGTCGTGTGTTCGGCGAGGGCAGTGGGCAGAGGGCGTATGGACTCGCTGCTGCGGGCTGGTGCCTGGGAGGCCCCTGGCGCCCCGGGACAAGCTCTCTCTGTTAGAGCACACAGCGGACCTCCTAATGACGGACGCTTCCCCGAGAATGAGGGCCGTCATGTGTATCGGCGCTCCTAATTGTTCTGTCAGTGTGCATTAAGCTGCCATTATCTGCATTAAGTTCATTAGCCCTGCACCCCCTAACGGCCCATGCTTGCAGCGATCTGAGCAGTCACCGACGTTCCCTTCCAGGCAACCCCTGAGCACGGCACACCTGTGTCCCTGCCCGCGCCCGCGCTCCGAGTGCCAGGCAGGCCAGGCGAGCACAGTGCTTCTGGAAGCTCCAGCAGTGACTCAGTCTGGGCAGGGCAAGGAGGCCTGGGCCCAGAGACACCAGAGGCGGCCTGCAGCACCCTGCCCTTGCCGTCCGGGCTCGCTTTCCCGGGACAGAAGCCTGGATGCGCCCCAGTGCTCTGAGGATGCCAGGGGCCCAGCCCACCCCCTGTGTTCCGTCACTACCTGGGGGGGTCGGGTGGCTCCACTGAGGGTCCCACTTCCATTGCCCTGTGCTCCTTCTCAACGGCCGCTGTGGTTTGCCTGTAACAACAGGGGCGGTGCCAGCAACGGCAGAGAACCGCCAAATGTGCGGCCCCCAGGACCTCGGCGAGGCCTGGTCCAGCTCCTTGCTGTTTCAAATGGGGAGATGGAGGCCCGAGGGCTTGGGATGCCCACCCGGCGGGGAAGGGGGCGCCCCCCGCCCAGGCCCTAGGACTCCAGGCTGGGTGCTTGTTCTCCTCCTTCGGGGCCCCACATTTGGAGATCTCTCAGCAATCCCGAGGGCCCTGCCCATGGCGAGACTGGGCATGTCCCCAAGGAAGTGTGGCTGGGAGAAGGGGGCTCCCTCTTCATTCACCCCCTCATTCCTTTACTCAACAGATATTTTTGAGTCCCTGTGCCACGCCAGGTTCCATGTTCTCAGTGATGTGGGCTCCTGGGGAGCTTACAGAGTGCTGGCGGAGACAGAGCAGATTTAGGATAATTACACAAAGAGCACACAATTGTCCACTTGTGAAATGAGAGAATGCAGGGTGCTGTGGGTATAACAGTGGGGGTCGGAAACGGCTTCTCTGCACAGAAGGAGCAAAACCCGAGATCGGAAGAATACTAGCAGTGAACTAGATGGAAGGAAGGGAGGAGATATACATATATATATAGGAACGGGAGGAAGCATTCCAAACACAAAGCCACAAGAGGGGCTCATGCGCTCCTTGATGCCCAGCGTGAGTGGATTCGAAGGTGTCAGCCAACTGACACATAGAACAGCATGAATTATGCATGGAACAGATTGAACGGATGCGTGGAACAGCATGTTATAGTCTTTGGGATGATAAAATTGCAATAATAAATGAAAAGACTAGAAAGTATGTGTTATACCCCTAAAGACAAAGGATTAATTTCTAAAACATCTACAAAACTTCTACAAGTTAATAAAGAAAATAAACATAGGATAGAAAAAAAATGAGCAAAGATTAATGACCAGGCGATTCTAAGATTAGAAGAATGTATGAAAATATATTTAATGTGAGGATGAAGCCTCGACAATGAGAAATCTATTTCAAGTCATGATTAGCCCAAGTAAGAAAAGTCTCGTGGTCATGAGATGCCAAAATGTTGCTTGATCAAGTCCAACATATAATGAAATACACTTTATAATATGGATTAAAGCACGCCCTTAAAAGTGGTTTAGGGCCGAGCACAGCCAGAAACATCGAGTCATGTCCTGTTTCTGCTGCTTATGTGGACAGTTACAAAGCTTTCTGTGCCCTGTGACCTCATGTCGAAAACGGAGATAATGGTTTTAGGTGAGGCTTGTCAAAGATACAAACATGTGAAGTACATAGAAGAGGGCCTGGCACATAATACCACATAATAAGCACCAAGTAAGTATTGGTGGTGTCGGTGTTGTTACAATAACAGTAGTAGCATCTTAAACTCAATATATAATCAAAGGTAAACTGTACAAACAGCGAGTCTCTGACATAAGACGGAACTGGTGATATGGATTAAAAAGGGGCAAAATGCCTGTATATGTAGATATCATAACTGCATACCTACAGACAAGTTTTAACTGAAAACTTCCAGAGTTAGTTTTTTTAAGTGTATTAAATTGACCAGATACAAGATATAAAAAATAAAACAGTAACTTCCTTGCACATTGGCAATAACTAAAAGAGATACCCTATCTAAATTATAGCAAAACACACAAATTATTACAATACACTCACCAATATTTTGTGGGAGTGAGTGATCTTTATAAAGAAAACATCAAACTTTTGGACAACTTAAAAGAATATTTGAGGGGCCAGCCGAGTGGCTCAGTTGGTTAAGAGTTGGCTTAGAGCGCGAGCTCTGAGCAATAGAGCAGCCGGTTCGATTCCCACATGGGCCAGTGAAGCTATGCCCGAGCTGAACTGTCGCTGAGCTGCCAACAGGTGGCAGGATGGCTCAGCTGATGTAACAATAAGATTCCCAGTTCAATGGTGGGCTATGCCCACCTGCAACTAAAAAAAAAAGAATATTTGAATAAAATGAAAGACATATTATATTCCTGGATGGTTATAGCCAGGTTATAGTATAAACATATTGGTTTACCTAAATAAAGCCATAGGTTGAATACCATTTCAAAAAAATTTCTCTGGATGTTTTCTGGGAACTGAAAAAAATATCCCTAATAATCAAAGGAAGAGTAAATAGGATAGACTACAAGGAAATTCTGGGGTATGCTAGCTCTGCTAGGTATTGAAATGTATGGTAAATGCACAATAATAAAGAGAGTATAGTATTGCCACAAGAGAAAACAGATCACTGGGACACAAATTGTGTGTGTGTGTGTGTATTTTATATATAGCAACAACAGCAAAAAAGAGCTACTAAAACCACAGAGGAGGTAGATTTGTTTAATATTCAAATAAAAAGTAATTTAGAAAAAGAAAGATGACCTCTAACTCATTCACATCTAACACTTAAAAAATTTGACCACATAATATTAAAATAGAAATGAATATTTAACGAGTGATAGAAAAATGACAAAGGAAAAGATAGATTAAAAAAATATACATACCTCCATTCTCTCCCAAAACAACAAAAATCACAACAGAAACCATGGAAAATATTCTGGGAATATCCTTATGAGCTGTATTGCAGTGAAGTGATATTTTGTTCTCTCTCTCTCTCTCTCTCTCTCTCTCTCTCTCTCTCTCTCTCCCCGTTATATTAGGAAATAGAATATACATATATATCATATCTAGCACCGAGTGTGCCAAGCACATAGTGGGCCCACAATAAATGGGCAGCTGCTGACTTGACCTATTAATTACATTAGGGGCACAAGGAAATCAGTGTCTGTTTACAAAACTGGCTACAGTAAAGGTTCAGGCTCCCCGGTGACCCAAGAACTGCAAATGAGAACAGCCAAGCACTGCCCTTCTCACCTACTTCATTAACAAAAAGCCAAACAAGATCAGCGTTGGGGCCCGGGGCTGTGGCCACTCCTGCCCCTCACTGGAATGGAAAGTTGCTTACAATTTACCAGGAAGGTTTCTTTGCACACTGCTGCCTCTTTGATTTCCTTACGAAAAACGCAGTAAAATGGAGGCTAGGCAACTTGGCGGCAGAGGCCATGAATGCCCCCCCATCTTTCTCTACCAGCAGTAACGGAAAAAGCCTAGAAGGGCGGTTTTAATTTCCTCTCCTGTTCATGGGCGATCTGGTCTCCCAGGCAGTGAGGTGCTGGGCGAACGCAGGAAAGCCCATCCATCAATTTTGTGGCCGCCGCGCCACGGCGACTTTGCATCTCGCAATAAAACAAGATGAATGGGCTTCACTCCAGCGGGTCTGACATTTCGGCAGTGAGGGTGCATGTGCCAGGCTCCTACACCCCACTCCTCCTGTCTCCCAGCTGCTGAAATCACAAGCGAGGACCCGGGGGCCTCCTGGATTCCTGGCCTCCGGAGCCACGCGCGAGGAGAGGAACGTGTACTGTGGGCTGTGAAAAGTCACTCCACTCTGACCCCCTCTCCTTCAAAGACGAACGGGACTTCAGTGGGACGTGGGCGCTCGCAGCCAGGGTGGTGGGACCGGGCTCTGATTTTAACCGCTTTTATGATCGGTTCACCCCGCAGGGCACCTACTAGGCACCGGGCGCTGTCTGGCCCCGGGAGGGAGAGCGGACAGGCAGAGTTAGAAGGGACCTGCTCCCCGAGGCTGTCGGTGTGGGCAGGGCCCAGGCATGTGTTCTGGGCAAGCAGAAGGGAGGGCGAGGCAGTCCCAGTGGCTGGGACGGGCTTCCTGGGGAAAGTGGGGCTCGAGGTGCGCAGCGGAAGATGGGGGGCAACTCTACAAGGAGGCGAACAGCATGGGGAGACGCTCGGCCATGGGGGGCCGCAGAGGAGCCTGGAAAGGCCTCCGGGCGTCTCACCCACGGCCCCTGCCATGAACCCAGCTGGGACACAGCCAGCCTCTGTGCCTGGGCGCCCACGGACGCCGCTGCCCGCCCTCACTCAGCTCACCCTGCTAGAGTGCCGCACGGCTTTGTCACCGCCCTGTGACTATGTTACATGTGTAGTAAACCATTATTACTCTGCCGGATAATGCTGATTGTCACATGTCCGTCTTCCGCATGAGACAAGTGGTGGCACGGCAGGTGCTCTGAAAGTATTCCTGGATCTGAGGGAGATGAGTTGGTAGATGAGGTCACTGGGGCTGAGAGGGGATGGGCGGGCATGAGTGGCAGCTATGAACAGCCACCTTCACCTGGCGCTTACCACCGGCCAGGTATTTCAGTGCCTGGCGTGCACAGCCACATTTCATCTTGGCGACACAGCTAAGGGGCAGGTGCTGCCGACATCCCCGTTGGACACACAGGGGCGTGGAGGAGGGGTGATGGCACCTGTGTGGGCTCCCACAGCCAGTGTGCCGAGGAGCTGGGTGGGGGCAGGGTGCTGGCTGCCCAGTGCGCTCTTCCCTACGATGCCAGCAGGCTCATCACTGCAGGGGACCAACTGGTGGCTTAGCATCCTAAAGTCTGAGAGGGAACGCGATCCCCACACCTCTCTCGGTCCATTTGGGCTACTACACAGAACCCCATATAGTGGTGGCTTTCAAACAACAAACATTTACTTCTCCCAGTTTGGGGGCCGGCGTCTTCCTGAGTCACAGACAGCTGTCTTCCAGCTGTGTCCTCCCTCTGTGATCTCTCTGGGGTCCTTTATCAGGGCAAGAAGCCTGTTCATGAGGCTCCACGCTCATGACCTGATCACCTCCTAAGGGCCTCACTTCCTAACACCCTCACATTGGGGCTTAGGATCTTCACATGTGAATTTTGGGGAGTCACAACCATTCAGTCTATAGCAATCCCCTACTCAGCATAAGAATTCTCATTTATAACGTCAACAAATAGTGGTATATTTTCTGCTTGTTCAAACTTTATTAGCTGACAAGGCAATTTATGGTTTAAAGAGTAGCACAGGAAAACTTCATTTAAAAACCCTGAAGTTCGTCATTTCTGTTGCTTCAGAATACACAATAATACCTGTGATAACAATAAGACTGCTGAGCATTTGATGTGCAAGGGTGACACGTTCCACCCCCGCCCCCCGAATACGGATCAGGGCCAGCGTGAGGGGACAGAGCAGAGCCCGTCACCAGCTGACGGTAGCACCAAGAGAAATGATTAAAAATCGATGAGATTAGTTTCCATGGAAACCATCCACATAAAGCAATATTAGTGTGTTCCTGGACGGATGAAGAAGCTTCTGAAATCTTAATAACCAGCCTGAAGGAAGATAAGCTGTCAGGCTGGAAATTGTTAAGACCCTGTTCAACCTTTATTTAAACACCTATTGGGCCAGGCAGTCAGGCGGGCTAGAAGCTATACATCAGCCAACAAAACTTTCGCTGACTCGTAAGGGGTTTTGGAAAAGTGAAATCGGGTGAGTCACGGGATCTTGTGCATGTCGGAGACGCCGCACCCAGACACCAAATGTCACCTGTCCAGTCCTCGCCCCACTTGCTCCTTTGTGCCATCGGACACACTGATGGTGCCCCCTTGTCCTCCTGTCTTGCCTCTCTACGTCACTCCTTCTCAGCCTCCCAACCACACCCCAAATGTCTGTCTGTCCTCCACCTTCTCTGCCCGTTTCCTAAGTGGCGAGGACTCCCGGGGTCCCGGCTGCCGAGCCCACGGCAGCGTCTCCAGTCCTCCCATCTCGACCCGGACCTCCTCTAGCAAGTCGGCTCCCCTGCCCACTTCCTCCTCCTCCGACGCCCATCTTGGGTAAGACCACCATCCTTCCAACCGCTCCTTTTTCTTCCCCGCCAGAGTCCAGGCAGCCGTCACCTTCTGATCATCCCACTCCTTCAGGGTCTCGCAGACCTGGCCTGTCTCCCCATCTCCATCCATCTCCAGCCTTGGCTTGGCCCCACCCTCTCGCACCTTGCCCCACCTGAGCGCCTCCTCACTTGTGTTTTTGCAGCTTAGCCAGTCCTTGCCGTGTGCCATCGGCCGTGCTAACTTCCTAAAACTGCAATCATGCCGCCATTGCCCTTCAGGGCCCACGAAACACACGGCAGTCGGGCCTCTTCTCTGCCATATTCTTGTCCCGGCTCCGTCCCTCCCTCCCGCAGAGCCCCGTCGTTCACCAAACGTCCAGCCTCTGGGCTCTGCACTCGGGGCGGAGCCTCCCCTGGCCTCCTGCCGAAGCCCTCTCCTCCGCAGCCAGGAAGATAAGAAGGCAGGAGTGAGAGTAACAGGGGCCGACACTTGTTGGGTGCGCATCGCTAACCAGGTGCGCTGCCTCAGAGACGTGCACACGGCCCTTGGCCCGCAGGCTCCCGCGGCGAGGGGGCCCTTAGCAACACGTGTGCCCGGACTGTCCGTCCACTTGTCTCCCCACCAGACCGCTGAGCTCCTGGGACAGAAGTGGCGGTGCCTACGTTCCCCGTGCCTGGCAAATTCCGCGTGGAGGCAGCGAGGGAGGCATGAGAAGGAAGGGTAAGGGACAGGGGACGTCCGGCCGCCGTGCCAGCCTAGGCAAACAGCTGCACAGGAGGAGCCTGTCCTCCGTGCTGTTTCGCCCTCACCAAGCATCTTTGCCTGTAATTGGCCTCCTGAGCACACCTTCCCCCATCACTGGTCCAGGCCCCCAGTGACAATTCATGAGGTGCAGCTGGTCCCTGCGTGGCCTGCCATGGATGTCGTGGGACTTGTTTTCCAGGTATCTGGCTCCTCTGCGTGGCCAAATGCAGCCAAGCGTAAGCGCATCCCCAGCAGGGACGCCCGCCCCGCCCCGCCGCCACGCAGGCCGCACCTGAACACTCCCCTCTCCCAGCCCTGTCTCTCAAACCGCCTTCCGGACAAAGGACGGCAGTGCGCCAGGGCCTGACTTCCCGTGATGAAGGGTTCCCTCCCCACACACCCCGTGGGGCCCCAAGTCCATCTCGCGCTCAGACCGCGTATGTCCCGTTGCCAGAAGCCCCCAAGCCGGCCGGCTCGCCCAGCTGCGTCTTTCTTGCATTAAAGCAACAAAGAAGCTGGCTTCTGAAGAAAAAGGAAATGACTGGGTGGGGGAAATCTCCCAGACTGCCATCTAACAATTCAAATATGGGCAGAAGAGAGCACTGTTTAAATGGCAACACCCACAGTATTGACTTCCCGAGATGAAATCTCAGAGAGAGATGAAGGACTTCAAGAAATCAATCTCCCTGAGCTTAGCTGCACAGCGCTGGTGTTTGTAGGGCGATGTAGCCAAGAAAGCTCGGTTCCTTCCTTAATGCATCTGCGTCTGCGCCCCGTTTTTCATTAAATCTGTCACTTGACAAATGTGGGCTTCGTGGCGGCCAGCCCTGGGGGTGGCCGGCTAGAGGAGGGCTGTCTGGAGCAGCCCTGCCGAAGTCCAAGGGGAATCAGCATCTGCGGGGGCGAAGGAGGAGGCCAGGGCAGCCCGGAGCTGCGGGCAGGGCCCAGGGTCAGGCTGGCCCTCGTCCCCAGCAGGGAGCCCGTTCCGGGTGCCCAGGCCAGCGGCCAGGGGAGCGTGTTCTGTTCCTGCTCCCGCCCTTACCGGATGTGGCTACTCTCCTCCCGCAGAGGGGAGGGGGGGAAGAGAAAGGCAGGCCTGATGGCAGTTACTGTGCAACAGCCGCTGGGCTGGCATTCTCTCTCTCTCTCCACCACCTCATTGAATCCTCATCTCACACTCTGAACACAGCATCCCTGGTGATGGGTGAGGAAACTGAGGCTCAGAGGCCTGGAAGGGAGGCCCCTCCCGGATATCAGTGCCCCAGAGCCCAAGCCCCCCTGGGTGCCTCTGGGCCATTGCCTCCGACACACGTCCCTGTGTAGGCCTGGGCCCTCTGGAAGCGGAGGGCTCCTTGGCCTGGAAAACAGGCTAACTAAGCCATCTGAGAAGCGCGGGTTAGAAACCCGGCTCTACCCCGCCTCGCCGCTCCCTGAACTTGAACAAGCTGCTCACCATCGAGCTGCAGCTTGCAGCTCTGTAGGGCGGGAGTGGACAGGGGATGGGCGTGAGCGTCAGTGAGAGGCTGCGCGCGAAGGGAGAGCACGCCCGCAGAGCGCTCGCCAGAAATGCTGGCTGCAGCCAGGGTAAAGGCATCCTTGGCCGGCAGTAAGAACAGAGTCCAACAGGGAGATGGACGAGCTGCGAAGCAAAGCCTGCCCATGCGGTGTGCGATGGACGCGGATGGCAGTGGGGGCCAGGAGCCTGGTGCCCAGGCTACACCTGGGGATGTCTGACCTGCAACTTCGGACACGGGCCACCCAGCCCGGCAGGTGGGCAAAGGCCCTGTTATTTGGCTGAACCGCACCTCCGGCCTCAGGGCTCTCCCCTAACCCACTTCCCCCAAGTCCATAATACACACCGGTGGCCAGGAAGGAGCAGCCATGCTCCCAACCCCCAAGGGTGACACAGAAGCAGCAAAGAAAGGGGCCGTGTGGACAGGAACAAAAGGTGAGTCAGCTGTGGCCTGTGCGGCCCCACCAGCGCCGACCTGGACACCCTCTTGAGTGAGGTTTCCTCTGCTCTAGCACAACAGGAACTCAGAGGAACGGAGATGAACCGCGGGTGCACAGGGATCTCTTGCACGCCCAGCTTTGAGGCATAAGACTTGCTGCCTCTTTACCCACTTGGAGCTAGACTGGGGCACAGCCCACAGGGGTCTGTGCCTCCCTCACCTCTCAGCCTCTGGCGCCTCTTACGGAGCTAGGTACATTCAAGTGCTCAATGAATGTGTCCTGAATAGCAATTTTAAATTTAGGAAATATTCTCAATTATCTTAGCGTACTGAATTGACATTCTTGCTGCCCATTGAGCTCTCATGAGATGAGGAAGGCCTCAAAGGCAGACACTGGGCTTTTCCCAACATCTAACTGCGGCCTGGGAACATGAGGGACAGGCCCCCAGACGTGGTGGCTGAGCAAAGGAAGAGGGAGAAAGGGGGCGCTGAGTCTTCAACCTCTTTCTGAAACTTACGAGCGGCCTGATATAGGTGAGCCACAGAATCTTGATTTCTCATCCATAAAATGAAGATAATAATATCACACAGAAACATTTGGAAGATGAAGTTAAAGGAGATAGCATTTGCGAAAGGGATTTGCAAGTCAAGGCACGCAGGAGATGGTGCAAAAATGTGAAAAACAATAAAAAAATCTTACTCATTGATTACTTACAAATATGCCATTTGAAATATTCATTTTTTCCCCAGAACCAAAACAAAAATAATAGTCCCTGTCTCTGTGGAATGGTTTATCTTCTTGGAATTCCTGACATGTGCATAGGTTAAAACTGCAATCTTGATGAAAAACTAAACAAAAGACAACACATTCCCCAGAGAACAATTGTACCTTTAACAAAGAAGCCCCAAGTTCCCATCTAAGATGTTGATTTACAAAAGCCAAGCAGTGACCCCTGTTGCCAAAATGCTGTTGTGAGGTTACCTGACCCCACGATTAATAAGACGTCAACGTCGGCTCCGACACACGCTATAAATCATCTCCCAGACACCTGGCCGGGCGGCTCCCTGACAGCTGCGCCCACCGCCAGGAGTGGTGGGAGCTGGTGGGCACCTCCCCTCAGACGCTCCGACGCGTGCAGACACGTGACAGATTGAATCAGAAGAAGGGCCGTCAGGCTGCAGATGGCAGAGCGAGGGGTCTCTGTGAAGAGCCACTCCAAGTTGGCCAGGCCCTGAAGGGGGTGGCCCGGCCAGGTCGAGGGGTGTACACACGGCCCCCAGCCTGTGTGCTTCCTGTCCTCCCCTGGTCTCCAGGGCACGACTGAGGCCTCGGCTCCAAAGGCACAATGGGCAGCTTTTCCGATATGGAACTGGCCGTCACACAAGGCCTTTTTTTAAGCCACAGCAGCACTGGTGAAGGTTTTAGAAGCCAGCTCACAGCCCCTACTGCAATGGATTCAGCGTGGGGTCATGTGCACGGCCTGTCACTTAACATGGGCGTTTACAGGCCACTGCTGCAATAGCGGCCTGTGTCAGACCAGCTGTTATACATGGGCCAGGTGCTGTTGCTTTGTCAGTGTCTGTCTCCCCTGCTCGCCTGGAGACGCTGACCCCTACTGCACACAACTCTTCAAGGGCACAGGGTCTGACATTTGCCCTGTTTTTGTCTCTGATACCAAAGGAGGGAGTGAGACTACTGGGCTCCGGGGAGTGGGAGGGAAACAGTGTAAAACGAAATGGAATTTAGGCCTCTTTTCTCTGAACACTCTGCCCTTATGAGTGGGATCCACTCACGTGACCGTGCCTTCGTCAGCTTTACTGCGCAGGGTCCACCACAGGGGTCCTGAGCCCCCCTGGAGGCTGGCGTATGTTAGGCTCAGGCACCACAGTGCCACCTGAGGGCATGCCGTCAGAGTCTGTCCCTGACCCTCACTGTCCGCGCCACGTCTCATTCAGTGGTGCCTCAGTCCCCTTTGCTGGCACTCTCGGCGGATACGTGCTAGGCTGGCTGGGGGCAGGGGTGCTGGGCCCTGACCTCAGGACTTCCAGCTGCGAGGTCCTGCTCTGAATGGTCCATTCACCCAGAAACACACTGTCGTGACCACGTGGTGGTTTCTGTGCTTACGCCCCACCCGCCGGAGCGGCCCTCCCCAGTGCCAGCCCCAAGGCACTATCTAAGCCTTGATCTCCCTCCGAGGCCCCTCACAGCTCAGACCAGGCCGCCCGCTCCACTCCTGCACACTCCCCACCACTCCCCCTTTCCATTCGCCTCGGCAGCCGAGGCATCCACTGATCTAGCTGCCAAGATGGCGGAGCAAAGACGTAAGCCAGGACACGGACCCTCGCCCGGTCTCTGGAAGGAACACACTTCCAGGCCTGGACGGCTGGCTCAGCGACAAGGCGTGTCTCCTGAGACAGGGGTGAGCGCCCCCTCTGCTCCAGGCTCAGCCCACCCGGTGGGACTGCGGTTGCCCAGGGCCCCCTAAGTCGATGAGCAGGGCACAGGCACACGAGTAGAAGAATGGAGAAAAGAGTTTTCAGAAAGAAGATGGCTATTTCGAAAGAGGCATGCTGAATTATCACGATGAGAAAAATCAGAATTTGGGGGATTTCTCACCCAGGTCTTATGGGTCAGTGGTGTTTTAATTTGAATTCTGTATGGGACCAGGTGTCATCATGGCTGTGTGTGCAGGGCCTCTGGAGGTCCAAGCCATCTCCTCCCGCGGGGGGTGGGGGAGCGCAGGAAAAGCTTCCCCGACAACCATTTTATGGCGCCATGTGACAAAGGAGGGAGTCCTCCTCTGCTTTATATCGTATTTCATTTCTGTCTCGTTTAACAGAAAAATAGGGCCGTGGCGGACAGGTTTGCCTGTCTCTGGGTCCACTTAAGAACAATGGGTAATAACACTGTCCCACCGAGAAGGTGACCTCATCGCACACTCCCCAGAGGAGGGGCCGTCTGCGGTGCCGGCAGCTGGCTCTGTGTCTTTGAGACATGCACTCCAGATCAGACACATCGGCAGAAAATGAAGTGTTGCATGTGCACCCTGAAGTGTAACTGTGGGGAGAGCCTGGGAGAGTGGGGGTGGAGGGTAGGGAGGAGCTTTGTGTCATCACCACCCTTGAGTCAAATCTTCAGATCTGCAGTGTACTCCGAGATTCTAGGGGGGCCATGTCCCTGTGGTGGGCGGTTAAAGGGTCCCTCTCTCTGTACTGCTCTCTTGCCACAAGCACTGCCCTGGAGAAGGGTTTCAGAGAGGCCCCTCCCTCCTAACTCCTCCATGTATTTCCCTGCACAGCTAGTGTGAGGACACGCATGGGGAACAGCCCTAGACCTGGCCGCGCTGGAAGGTCAGCAGCGAAGATATCCTGGACGCCTGCGCTGCGTGCTGAGAGCCGGACAGGAACGAGATGGATGTGAACAGTCAGAGGACGGGAGAGACACAGAGGCCTGGAGTGGACGGATGTGTGAGGAGGGCCAGCAGAGACGGGGAGGCCGTGGGATTTCGCCCGGGGCAGCAGGCGGCGTGGGGACTTGCTCTGCGTCACGACAGAACACCACCACACAGGTCTGGCAACTGGAGTTGAGAAAGGTGAGTTGGAGCAGGAGCGCCTCTTGGGAAGGCACCATATTTGCTCACGTGAGAGACAAGGAAAGAAGTGCACTAATGCATTAACCCAGGGGAACCGAAGGCACTAATCAGATTAAAGAGTGGGGCCTGAGATGGAGTCAGACGTGGAGAGGAGGGGCGGGGTGTGGAGGAGGCTGGGTCTGGGCAGACGGAGGAGGATGACTCCAGCCCCCGAGCCACGTGGGGAGTGCTGGAGGAAGAGGCGGGCGGCAGCAGGGCCCCACTGAGGTTCTGCAGGCTTTCTGGGGGAGAAATCCTTAGGGTTGGGTATCTGGGGCAAATCACAGGAGGTGTCTGGGCTGCAGTCACACCCATTCGGGTGGGATCTCTGTTTTCTAAGGAGTCAGCAACCGGAGTTGGGAGGGGGAGTGAGAGGAGGGAAGCGTGGAGAGGCGGCTCGCGCCACGTTTCTTCCCAGCCCTGGCCGGTGGGCGCTGGAGGGAATCCAGCAGTGGCCCGCAGGTCTCATTTCCTTATCATTCCCTTTGGCTCTGGACAATGCCCCCAACACCGGGCCTTGCCATACCCACAAAGGCAGATCAAACCTGAACAACAGAGAGAAGAAAACTCAGTTCTCAATTTCTGATGTTCAAATTAGACTTCTGAAATTCCCAATGGAGGCAATACTGGTGAGAAAAGGGGCCGTGAGTCCAACAGCATGGCGAAAGCGTATGCGGGAGACAAGAATGGGAAGAAGACAGGATTCATTCTAAAGAACTGAATAAACGAGCCATGTAAACAGAAATAGCCTTAGAGACACAGAGGAGAGACTGACGAGGGCTAGATGGGAGGGGGATGGGAGACGGGGAAGGGACGAGGCAACACAAACTGGTAACGACAATAGTACTGCAGAGACAGAAGAGACAGTTTAGGGAATATAATCAATAAGGTTGTAAATATTTTTTTTTAGGGGAACAGATGGATGCATGTCCTTTTAGGGGGACCGCTTCATGGACAGTATAGTGGCCTTACCACTGCACTGTACATCTGAAGCTGCCGCTGAACAATAGTATATGTCAACTATAATTTAACACATATAGTCATGGGATGTGGAATATAGTGTGGGGATGGAGTCAATGGAATTGTAATAGATCTGTATGATATAGGTGGTGGAGGGGCAGGGTAGAGGGGCCGGAGGAGTCACTTTGTAAGGGGTGAAAAAAATAACTATTGCATTGTTTTGTACATCTGTACCTAATTAAAAAAAAAAAGAATACAGGATTCATTAAGCAAAGAACCCGCGTCCATGCTTCCAGGAGGGAACTAAGGGCAGGGCAGGGAGGAGGAGCTCTGCAGCTGTTCCCAGCACCCACCTCCACGCTCACCCCACTTCCAGGCTGGCAGGGAATTGGCATCTCCTGCTGAGCGCACTAGCA
Source organism: Aselliscus stoliczkanus (assembly GCA_033961575.1). Lineage (NCBI taxonomy): Eukaryota > Metazoa > Chordata > Mammalia > Chiroptera > Hipposideridae > Aselliscus > Aselliscus stoliczkanus. Next base: position 21,092,576 of record CM066741.1, read on the forward strand.
ATAATCGCAAGGGCTGGGAATCACCGATCGAACCCAGGCTCTTTGTTTCCAGTGGGGTTTCTAACGGCCAGAGAGGGGCGAATGTTTGTCGGAGGAGAGCAGGGCCAGTGCGGGTCTTCCCATTTCTGACCATCCCTCCTCACTGCGAATAATCGTGACCGCCTGCTGAGCAGAGGCTGCACGCATGGAGGCTGCTGGCTTCCAGCGCGGTCCGACGGACGCATCTGTCCTCTAGCCTGCGAGTGAGTGAGACTCGAGCAAAGCTCCAAGGAAGCCACAGTCTCTAGCTAAACCTTCCCTTTGCTTTGGCCAACCCACAGACAAGAGGCGGGAGAGAATTCCGCCGGGAAGCCCACGGCTTATTTTTAACAGCAGATCCTAAGTGCTGAGAGCTCAGTGTGTGACAGGCTCTGTTTACATACATTGGGGCACCAAACACGCAAATAATCCAATCACAAGGTATAGTCCCCCTTTACAGGTGAGGAAGCAGAATCGAGAGGCGAAGCCACTGGCTAAGGCTGCATACGCAGGACGCCATAGGGCTGGGTTTGAACCCAGGAACCGCTGGGCACCAACGTGAAGCTGACCACTGCATGGCACAGCCCCGTGCCGAAGACGCTTGTTCCTTCTGGGAGTCCTCCTGATAGCCAGAAAAACTACGTGCCACGCAACAGGCGCTGCAGAAACCAGCGCATTGCTGGTGCTCGAACACCCCATCCATCATTCACTCCAATCTTCCTGGAAGAGAGCGTGGCTTCTGGAAAACGCGCCCGATTGCTCCACGGATCAGTGACTGCACTCAATTTACACTAATGAGACTCACAGAGCTAATTCTGATTCTGTGGCTCAGGAAATGGCATTGGTTCCCCTTTAAAGCTACCAAATCAAGTCCAAGTTTCTATCTGGCTCCCAAGGCCTCCACGACCAGCGTTGTCTCTTCCTCCAGCTCACTCCCTGCCATTTCCCTCACACACCCGCCACACTAGACGGGGCCGCTGTGCGGCATCTTCCCTCCTCCTGCCTCACACTTGTCCCTCTGTCACACGCACCTGTCTCAGCTGACTCCCGGGCCCAGGGCACATGCCGATTCCTCCAGGGACCTTCCCTGGGCCCTACACCCTGAGGTGAGCTCTCCTCTGACCTGCACCATTTATCTGTGTCCTCCGACATTACCATAGCGCACCTCTCATATGGCTAGTTCTGCACAAGAGTCAGCGTTCTCCCCGCTGTGGACATCTGATGCTGGTTCCCCAAAGCACTTCAGTGTCCAGCAATGGTCAGAGCTCCATGGGTCTTGGCCAAACGCATAACAGAAAGCAAAGACGCCATTCTTGATTCACGAAAAGAGAGCAAAATACAATAGAAGAGTCTGACCTACGGACGCTGTCACCCTCAGCCAGCCCAGAGAGCAGAGACCCTGCAACCTCCAGGAGGCACGTAACGCAGTGTGAGCGAGCTTAGTGAGGTGCTTTGGTCCCAAGCAGTTGGTACAAGAAAAGAGGGAATTGGCTGGAAGGACACCTGCGTATTCGCAGAATTGTCCCAAAGACGTACCATAAGACACAACCCACTTGACTGCAAGGGGCCACCATCTGGAACTCATGACTTCCTGTTTCCTATTTCTCGTGTCCCTCTACTCAAGAGACAAAAGTTCTAAGACAGAGAGGGACTGGCCTTCACGTAGTCCTCTGTTCAGCGCATGGCAGCATCGGGGGTGGCAGGCAAAGCGTCCGACACAACCCACTGGTGCCCATTCTGAGTGACTCTCCCTGTAGCTTCCACAGCGACAGCACGAGCAGCTGGTGCCGCTTCAGGGGCAGGAGGTTCTGGGTGCACTGCTCCTTCTGAACCCACCCAGACATCCCTGCTGCACGTGTCAGGGCCCCACTCTTCCCCAGTAAGTGCTGCGACCCGCACGGGATCCCCGGCAAGGCTGTCTGCTCGGTGACATCATCACTGAACAATCCATGGGACCAGGCTCAGAGTTTATATTACAAGAACTAGGAGTTTATTTGGGAACTCACAAAACACCCCTGCACCCCGTTCCATCCCTTGAGGTTAGAATGGGGGAACCCAAGCTTTTGGTCACTGTGCTTGACATCAGCGAGTGTATTAGAGACCCCCACCCTCGCCCACTGCATCAGGCAGCGCTCCTGGTTAGAAAGGCGAGAAACGGCCCGGGGCTCACTGGGTCTGCTTAGACATCAGGGAACTCGCAGAATGACCTGGAAGGCTGAGACAGGATGGAAACCGGGTCAGGAGCAACTCACCTGCAGGAGGGGCCTACTGGAATCTACCTCTCATCACTGTGCCAAGAGCCAACAGCCCAGGAAGAGGCATCTCGTGGGCAGGGCGTGGGTTAGTGCCCTCCTCGGCTGAACCGGGACAGTTAGAGAGTGCACGCGCAGCAGGGCCCCTCGTACGTGGGCTGCCCGCAGGAAGTAAACGTGGCTTCCCTCTTCCGTATGGAGGAGGCTTTACCATCCTACTGGGGGGGGAGGGGAGAATGACTAGCCCATGCCCTCCCCCGTCGGGAGACAGGACTCTGCCACCTCCCGGAGGTCCCCACCAGGAATGAGCCTAAGCTGTGCCCAGCGGTGACCTGCTCTGGGCCACACTTCCTTACCTTTGCTGTCTTACTTCCCCAACCTCCTAGCACCGCTTCTGGGATCTTCTTCCAAATAACGACGCGCACTCCATCCTTGTCTCAAGGCCTCCTTCTGGGAGAACCTAAGCTAAGACGCCTCTATTGGTTCCTATCTGGCTTGTCCCAACCCCACAGGGTCCCATGCTGAAATAAGAACTAGATACAGAAATTTTATAAAGGTGGGCTTTTTTAAAATCGGAAGAGGCCACTTATGGTAGGATTCCATTTATATGAAATGTCCAGAACAGGCAAGTCCACAGAGACAGAGTGTAGACGAGTGGTTTCCAGGGGCTGGGAGACGAGGGTTGGAGCGTGACTGCTGAGTGCCTGTTTGGGGTGATGAAAAGTTCTGGAAATGGACAGTGGTGATGGTTGCACACACTGCGAATGTTGTTAATGCTGTGGAACTGCATACTTTAAAATGGTTAAAATGACAACGTTTATGCTATTTGTATTACACACACACACACACACACACACACAAGAATCAGAAAGAAAGCCAGGTGGCATGCTCTCGCTACATTTCAACACATAAGAGCCCACGCGTTTTTGTGTTTTGTCTGAGACATCACGCACAAGAGCCTCTGCAATTCCCGCCCCCCCCCCGCCAACCCATCACGGCTTCCCTGTCCTCAGGCTGACACCGCTGCGCTGGAGGTCACGCTCAGCATTTGCTGGGTCAGGGGATACCCACCCCAAAGCTTAGGCGCTCCGCTGGTCTGCCTGCGCCATGTTTGGGGTCCGTCATACACACTTGTGTCCTCAGATGCCCACAGGCAGATGGGAGTTTCCTCTCAGTTGACCCCCTCTGAGCGCCTTCCACACCACTTGGCAGGCAGCCCCCTCTCATGCCCAGACCCTGAGGGTCAATTTGCAGGCTAATGACACCCATATGGACAACGCTTGAACTGAAAGAGCGTGCAGCTGTTGGGGCTGCCAGGACCAGATGTTTGGCGGCTGATGAACTTGGGAGCAAGATGAGCTTGTCTGAAGACGGCCTGCTGAGAACCGACAGGTCTGTCTTAGAGACGGTTGTCTCCCACTGAGCCTGAAACAGAGGGTCTGAGTTTTACGGAGCTTGGGAAGCGAGGGAGGCTCTGGTTCTGAAAAGCAGAGGTCGCCCCTGGTAGGTGCATGCAGGTATGTTTTGTCTGGCCCTCACAGCATTTAAAAAAGTTAATTGCCATCACTTACAAACTGCTCACCCAGACACCATCTCCTACATCGCCCACCTGGCTCGCCTCCCCTATTTCATAGCATCTGCCGGGCCAGAACATGGGTTCAGGTTTGTTTTCCCCAGTTTAATGACGCTGTTGTGTGACACGGTTCAGTAGTTCCCAAAAGGAGTCGAAGCCTCACCCACTGCCACAGGGTGCAGAGGACACAGCCTATCCGAGGTCCCAGGCACGCAGGGGACAGAGGCTGGGCGCTGAGATCTCGACCACGACTGTCACCAGCCACTGTGGGAAGGAAGCAGCACCTTTGTACAGCTCAACCAACATAACCGCGTAGCTCAAGGCGGTTCCTTGAGTAAGGGCACGCAGCAGACCCTAAAACTTCACCAAAGCCCCTTGCTGTCCCCTTGGTGGCCCAGCCTCCCTCCCCCTTGGCAGGTGCCATGAGGCTGAGCCCTAGCCCACCAGGCAGAGTGGGTGCAATGCTCCACCGCTTCCCCTTTCCGTGGCTGGAGTGGAGAGGGGCTTCGCTGGACAACAGCCACAGCATGGAAGGACCCTGCACCACCACCGCCTCCCACAGACTGATCTGACGCAGCCTCCAGGGTGGCATGCTCGGTCCTTCCCTCTCCCCATGACACATGCCCTCCTCATGTGACCCCAACTTCTGTATGTGGGCTGAAGCTGAGGACCGGACACCGGCTCAGTCCTCCTGCCCAGGCATCTCCATCCCAGGGGAAGGGACCTGGAAAACGAACAGGTCCATCACGAAAAGTGAAGAATGTTCTCGATAGCGATAGTGCCATTATCAGGGCCCCACTCTTCCCTGGTAAATGCTTCAACCATCACGTGATCCGCAGCAAGGCTGTGAATTCAATGACATCGTCACAAAACGATCCCGGGGACCAAACAATGAGTTTGGTCTTCAAGGAAAGCGAGGTGATGCGATGGAAAGTGACTGACAGGGTGGAGTTGGTGGCGGAGCTGTGTCGGCTAATGAGTTATCTGAGAGATGCGGGGTTGGCCTGGAGAAGACACACGGGGGATCTGGAGGACGAGGCACGCCTAAGTCAGAGCCTGTGAGCTGGACCAAGCTCAGGAGGTGCCCGAGACAGAGAGGGGCCGGAACCCCATGAGAAGATGGAGAGGCGGGTGAGGGGAGCAGTGAGGCAGGCGGGGGCCAGACCACAAGGACTCTTTCCAGCCTTGGGAGGAACCCACACTTTTTAAAGCACATTAATTAGCCATTGGGGGATTCTAAATGCGTGGTTGTTATAATCTGATGGATGGTTTTAAACCATCACTCTTGCAGCTACATGAAGAGCAGAGTGGCTGTGTTAATATCTCCCAAACCTATCAGGCAGACTTTCTGGAAATCATGCTGCTATTGTCTGATTATTGATTCTCTCCGAGTACAATTACAATGCATTTTTAGAGATACCCTATATACATATGGATTTCAAATTCACTGGAGGTGAAATGCTTAATGCACGCAAAGAAAAAGTCAGGTCGCTTTCACTCAAAACAATCCTCCCGGCTGCGACAGCACGCCTGGGCAGCGGGGTGTCGGGGGAGCAGACAGGTCATTGCACAGATGTCTCACAGAGTGCTTGGCATGCTTCCTGCACTACATTTGAGCATCTAACTATCAGTGAGTAGGTTCCGGGAAGCAGGAGGCGCTTATCGCACACATGATGATGGCATTGGTAACGACGGATGACACGTGCGTGTGCTTGCTGTGCTCGGTCCTGGGCTATTCACGTGCGAGCGTCGCCTCCTTTGCTCCCCACGGCCCCCTCCGAGGCAGGCGTGCTTACATGCCCACCAGCACAGGTGAGGAGACCAGACTCCCTGGCACCCCCTATTGGTGCTTCAGAGCCTAGATCATGGCCCTGAGGAAAGCCACAGTTGTGTGGTCATCTGCTCACCATCCTTCCTTGTGCGAGGATTTAGCTCCAGGGTGGCTGGGGCCACACGCGTCTCACTCCCCACACGGTCCCCAGCGCCTGGCTCAGTGCTGGGCACACAGTGGACACTCACATTTCCTGTCCAATGAGCAGACCCAGGATAGTGAGTGTTTCATCGAGCATGCCAACTCTAGAGATTTATAGAGTCTGCTTAAAGACGGTTGAGGAGATTTGGGAGCTGCAACCCGACTGAGCCAGGAAAACGTCTGTGATGTATTAGCAAAGTCCGTCTGGGGACCAGTGGCGCCTGTGCTACGAAGTGACCAGTTCTGGGTCAGCTTGAACGAATGTGACCATGGAGCCCATGTATTATGCTGCTTTCACATTAATCATAGTACCGCTGGGAATGAGCACCTGGTAAAGAAACGCTTGCTTTCATTCGTTGATTTTATCGGGTAGCTAACAAGAGCCAGGCACCAAAAGATAGTTTGGTTCAATAATGATCATCTTCAAAATATGTTCGTCGAAAGTAAAAAAAAAGAAAAATCTGCGAATGTCCCATTATCCGGGATTCCGATCTGAGTACAGACGGGACTCATGGGCCCCCAAAGTCTCTGAGGAGATCCATGAAGTTGGCCAGTGACGTTTGCCAACTCTGCAAATATTTCTTCATCTTCATGGTGTAAACAAGGCTGTTCCTCGGCTTCCTGGAGGTTGTGAAGAATAGGTGACACACAGGCATTTGTAAAGCGGTTGCCACAGCTGAAGACCTTGCTGACCGTGGACAGGCGGGAATCCCTGAGCCCCGTCCCGGTGGTGCCATCCATCACTCTTCTCCCTGTCCACTTACTTACAATCATTTATTTTTAATCAGAAAATAAGTTACCTCGATGCAAAGGGGTTTTTAAAGGTCTCCCAGAAAGTATGGTGGAAGGAGATCAGGCGAGGCTATGAAAAGTGCATTTGCTGCCAGCGAACTAGGTACCCAGGTGCCACGAGCCCCCGCTACTGCCCCTTCTCCTTGGCTCCTGCGGCGTGCTACCTGTATGCAATCTAGACTGTTCAGAGCAAATGGGTGACATGCATTCCCTTCCCTTGTATGTGGATGCAGTCAGTCCCTTGAGCCGAACAGGAAAAGAAGACAAAAAAGTGAAGAAAAGAAAAAGAAAATCAACTAAAGAACTGCAAAGACAGGACCCATTGGCTTGGGTATAGAGGTGTCCACCTGAGCGCCCACAGGTGTGTCTCACCTGCTGTGTGCGCACGGTGCCAGCGCCCTGAGACTTGCTGAGAACTCAGGGGCCGCACTACATTGTCGGTAACCAACGGGTGAAAACAAGACCACGGTGCCTCCCTACTCACAGCAGCACTGTGACCAGAAGAAGCTTTCATGCAGAAAACAGCTGGCTGCGCCTCCCTGTGCCCTGGGGGAAGGTTCTGGCCCCAAAGCCGGCAGCACGGCTTGTGGCCGATTGCCCTCCTGACCCCTACAAGCACCCAGGGATTTGGGAACTATGATCCAGAAGAGAGGGACGATAATGATCAGTTTCACACAGAGGCTCAGAGAGGTTGCATGTGACTAAAGTCACACAGCTCATTAGCAGAGGACTGGGATTTCAACCTAGGACGGTTCAACTTCTGCCCCCCCAAACCCCCCGGCTTCCTGAGGCTACAGCATCTGGACCTGCTGGGTCACCTGAGAAGCAGGTGCGTTTGGCAGTTTTCAGGCACCAGCAAGTGTGGGCTGAAGTTCCATCCCAGAAACCTCCAGAGCCTGTGCCCTGGTTCCTGCAGCGACAGGAAGCCAGATGGGCTGTCGATCAAAAGCAATGTGCCCTGGACGGCGTCACACAGGAAGCACACACTGGCTGACCAGCAGCCACGCTGTGCCCCCAGAGGACTGAAGCTGCAAAGAACTCGCATCCAGGGCCTTCAGGGAAAGGCGGACATGTAAAGGACGCAAAGCAGCCATGTCTCCCTTCCCCTCTCGTCAAACATCGTGTTCTGAACTCTGAGTTTTAGCCAAAGCAGACAGTTACCGTGTTTTATAGGCAGAGTCTCTTTTCATGTTAACTACCTGCCTGGTTCACGTATTTCTAACCCGGGATGATTTCGACATGGTATTGAAATTGTCAAGGGAAATCAGCGAGGAGACAATATTAGAAGCAGACTGTCTGAGCTGATAGCTTGAAGGACTTATTTCCAAACAAATGGCACCAATAAAGAGGAGATGGGCAGCTGTGAGAGGGAGGACTGGGGGGGGGCGGGAAAAGGGGGGACCGGCGCACGGTGCCCCCTGCAGGGGGTGCAAAGCTTCACAGGAGGCGTCAGGGTCACCCGATTCCAGACATCCAATGAGATCGCTTACGTAACAGCCCTTTGAAGACAGAAGGCATCCAGGAGCCATGGGCATTGCAGTGCTGTTGCCACGCTTACTTCATCAGTGTGCTGCATGTCTGTTTTTGGAAGGACACTCTCCGACCAGAGGTGAATGAGAAATGTCTGTAATACGCATTTGGTCTCCTTTCCCTATATTCGTCATCCCCAACACGAGTCAGACTATAAAAGTGAGCAACACGAGATGACTCAGTGTTAATAACAGCCGCGTGAGTTTTGTCAGCTCTGCAGGTGAATCCTCCACTTGGGCAACTTTGGCTTCCTAGCCTGAGCTAAGCGATGTGTCAGCCCCTGGCAGCCGTTACTGGTTCGGAGCGACCCCCAACCTTGGCTGAGCTACGCAGGCTGAAGGGAAGTCTGACACCCCACGGCCCAGGGAGAAGCTGCTCACATCTGCAGCCAGAGCTGAGCAAGGCTGAGTGGGTGTCGCCCTGGTCACCACCTGGTACCTGTGAGGGGAGCCAGCCGAGGGAATGGCAGCTGGCAGGGAGGAGGGGGAGAGAGCCCGTGGGCAGCTGGCAGGGAGGAGGGGGAGAGAGCCCGTGTGTTCCCACTCCTGGGACACCGAGCCGGCCGGCCCTGGAGCCTGTCCTCGGTTACACTTCTCATCAGGTGACATAACAAATGTCTTTACTGCCCACACCACCGCGGCTCAAGTTTTTTGCTGCTGGCTGAAAGCATCCTGATTAATTCAGCTTGTGGTGGGCAGCAGCTGTGGCACCACTGAGATGCCACCTAAGCAGCCTGAACCCAGGGAACTAAAAATCCTTAACACCTGCTGAGTGTTAGCTGGGCGAGGCACTGTGCCAAGCGGTTTCAACCGACTCTCTCGGTCATTCTTCGCAGCCACCCTCTCAGGGAGGTACTCCAGGGGTGTCCTCATTTGCGGATGAGGACATTGAGGGAGACCGCGTTTAAATGACTCGTCCAAAGCCAGTGGCAGGGCCAGGGTGTGAATCCAGCGAGTGTGAGCCGGGCGAGCCGCTGCCTGGGAAGCCCCCCGTGCCCAGCACCCCTCTCTCCTGCAGGACGCAGGCTGAACATGTCAGTAGGATTCACCGTCGGGCACCACTGGCTGAACATCGTCAACCCAGATACTGACTTATGCTGAAAGCATCGACCAGGAGAGAAAACGCCCGCTCCCCAGTGCGAAAGCGACGGCAGGGCTGGGCTGTGGGGCGGGGGGCTTCCAGTCCCGGGAGGCCAGAGGAGGGCAGCCAGGACGGGTTTTCACTTCACCTGGTGGGTGAGCAGAGGCAGGGGTTCCAGGGAGAGCTGAGCCTGTGCCAGTCACTGTATGGGGCTCTCCTGTCTCCCTTATATCTGGAAGTGGATTAACTTGGAATCGATTTTAGAGGGAACTGCATTTTTCCAACTGAACAGAAATGGAACACCAGTCTCCAAATACATCCCCATATATCCAAATAAATCCCAGTCTCCAACGCCAAAATAGAAAGCCAATTCAAAATCCATGTGGATAACCAGTCTGTAGCTTTCACTTTCTGGCTGGCTATTCTAGTCTCAAAACTTGTGCTAGCAAGTCTATTTGTCACAAATAAGAAGCAACCACATCTGCTCCTAACGCGTTCATCGGTGTCTCTCCACCCCTGCGCACCCCCCCCAGCGCGGTTATGGATGAAGCTTGCTCCCAGGACGTTCGTACTCCTGACAGCTCTGAATGGGGTTCTCGCTACCCTAAGCACTGCTAGCACGGAGGCTCTGCTACCCAGAGCGTGTCCCTGGGCTTGGGAGCTGGTGAGAAATGTAGCATCTGGGCCCCACCCCAGACCTGCCGACTCAGGCTCAGAGGATGAGATGACAAATAAGACACAGTCCTGGCCCTCGGGAAGCTCGGAAACCAGAGGAAGAGAGAGGGGAACTCAAAATTGGGTAGTTGCAGTACAGTGAGCTAGAGGCTTTGAGGGGACACAGCTTAGGGGCCCTGGGAGCCCAGAGGTGGGGTGCACTGGCCCTGGAGGTCAGGCAGGGCTCGTGGCACGACCTTGAGCTGCCCTCCTGAGAAGGAGCAGGAGACGGTGCACACAGAAGACAGGCCCCCATCTGGCATGGTCCCCACGTCACAGCCCCCTCGGAAACACTGGCATCTTTAGTGCATCGGCCGCCTTTCCAGGCACAGGTCCACAGGGGGCTTCGCACCTCAGACCCTGGGGAGCAGGAGGGCAGCAATGGGGGCTGAGGCTCGTGATTCGCAGTGGCAGTGTCCCTGTCACGTGCTGCTTTCACTGCCACTGATACCAGCTCATTTCCACGTGCCCCTGTGGAATTCTTTGTCCAGCCTTAACGGGATGCAGCCGGATGCAGCGGCAGCCGGATCCCACACAGAACCAGGTAACATGAAGTGCCTCTCTCCTGACCCACCGCATGGAGGAGGTCACTGACACCAAACGCTGTCCTTTCCAGTACCTCCTGAGAAGGCACACGTGACTGAAGCCAGCCCTGACCGAGTGGATGCGGCCAGTCTGAGACGCCGCCCGCTCTGGGAAAGCCGTGGCTGTGCCATGTCACAGCTGTGATGTGCGGGTGGGAAGGCGGAGAGAGGCTCCCCAGGGCGGGGGAGGCTGCAGTGCCACAGGCGCGCCAGTGCCAGATGCCTGGCGGCCATGGGGTCGCTGCCCCTAGTGACTGGCAGAACAGAGGTGAGAGGACTCCGGTGTGAGGCATGTGTCGGGCCCCAGACTCCTCTTACTCCAGGCCTGGCTACTTCCCATAAAAGGCACCACGTGCCCAGGCCTCCATGGTTTCCGCACCACCCTTGTCTCCCCGCCGCTTCCCTCGCTCAGCCTCCATCCCCTGGCTGTCAGGCCACACCCATCACTGCGGTCCTGCGGACATCCCGCCGTGCCTGCTGCAAAAGGTGTTCCCGCCTGCACTTCCGGGGGCCGTTTCCCACCTTTCGGCAGCACTGACCCTGCTCTCCACCTCCGCTCTCTTCTGTCTGCCTCTGGGCAACCCCCAGAGACACGGCTTTCCCAGAGCGGGCGGCGTCTCAGGCTGGGCGCATCCACTCGGTCAGGGCTGGCTTCAGTCACGTGCGCCTTCTCGGGAGGTACTGGGAAGGACAGCGTTTGGTGTCAGTGACCTCCTCCATGCGGTGGGTCAGGAGAGAGGCACTTCATGCTACCTGGCTCTTCTGTGTGGGATCCGGCTGCATCCGGAGGGCAGGGATGTTGAGGCGGGCAGGGCAGAGGGGCACAGGCAGGGCGCCTGGGGAAGGAAAGCCAGGGAGCGCTTGAATCATGGTGAAGGAGGCGGCCAGGGCTGCGCAGAAAGGCAGAGCCCTAGATTCAGGACGCGCAACCAAGTTCCCGCACAGAGGAGACAAAGGACAAAGGCCAGAACCCGCGGGAGTCCTACCCGCCAATGGCTGCAGGAGAGTCATTCCAGAATGGTCCTTGCACACAACACCTCACGCAGCTTCTGCAAGTGGAACCCGAGGGAACCCGCAGGTCTGGTCACACGCAGCCCTAAAATCTCTTTCCCCAGGGATGGAAGGCCGAGTGGCCCCCACACGGGCAGCACTGCCTTCTCTGTCCATTTTCGCCGGGGGCGGCTTAATCACAACAATAAAAGTGGAATCCTGGCCTTCCTCTCCGACGGGTACCCGGTAACCACTTTTTGAACCTCATTTGGGCATATCTATTTTGAATTTTGTGGAGCCACATATTCAGACTTTAAGACTCACAGTCAGATGACTTATTTCCATCTCAAACTAAGAAGAATGACCCTCCCAGGAGCACATACCCATCTGCACCAATGACCAAATGGCTACTGTCAAGTCAACAGCAAGAGTGGGAAACACTACAGGGGCAGCACACGGTACATAAAGGGCTAGATGGTCAATACTGTCACCTTTCTGGGCATACGGTCCCTGTCACAAGCGACTCAGAATAACTCAGTGCAGAAAAATTTAAGATATAGCAATCTTCTAAAAAGAGGTTTCTTAAAGAAAGTTTGGTCAGTGTTATCAAAAAGATACTGGAAAGTTAGAAGTCATCTATTTTGAATATGGAGAAAAATCAATTTTTTTGTTTTGTTTTGGGGTTTTTTTGTTTGTTTTTAGGGCAGTGTCACTGGCCCTCCTATGTGGGACCAAACCGGGGCCGCTGGCTTCCCAAGCCAGTGCTTAACCACCGCGCCACTCGGCCGGCCCTTCAATTTTTGTATATAAGTTAAAACTTCAATGAAAAGCAAAAGAAATACAAGCCATAATTTACACATTAGCAGAAGGGAAAGAAAGAAGCAGAGACAAGGGAGACAAAAAAAACTTTACAAATCCAAGAGAAGACAAACAACTACAACAAACAAATAAATCATGGTTATAGGAAATCGGAAAGAAATAAGTATTAATCTATAAAGACCAGAGCAAATGTAAACAAATTAAACTTGTATATTTAAATCAGAGACTACCATTTGGACTTTGTATTTCACTTACATACTGATCAAATAGACATATTTAAAACCTAACAAACAAAATAAAAAATAAAATTTCAGCCCAAAATTATCATTATAATGATAAACGGAAAATTCACCAGGAAGTGATCTCCAATGAACATTAAACATGGCAGCCAGAACAGTCTGTCAACTCCAATCATATCAGCCCCCCCAAAATGACAACACAGAGAGAAAAAGGCTTAAACCTCAGCTTCCTAAGGCTTCACTCTGGACAAGGCCACAGCGTCACTCTCACTGTTTTCTCTTAGTCCAGCAGAGTTCAGGGTCAAGGGGAGGGGCCACAGACCCCACCTCTCCGTGTCAGAAAGTTTTGGAGCTATGTTTTTAAAACTACCAGACATGGAGGATAGAAATAAAAGCGTCAGCATTCGTATAAAAGCAGCATAAAAAAGGGAAGGACGAAACAAATGGAGGAAAGGAAATACTGGGTTGTCGGAAAAGTCATGATGCATTTTTGCAACGAAAAACATAGAAAAATACATCATGACTTTTCCAACAACCCAATATTTAAAGAATCTAATGACTAAAAATTTCCTAGAATTCAAGTACTATGTAAATTCTCAATATACATAACTCTTAAAGTGTGAAACAGAATAGATAAAAGGGGAGAAAACACAGTTAGACAACTTGCGGTAAAATTAGACACAGACAGACGCACACACTCCTAAGAGTTTCAGAAGATTACAAAAACAGATCTCTTAAAAGAAACAAGCATCAAAATGACAAGAACCAATGGTGCCCCGGGCCTGCTGATACCCGGTTAGTGTGTGCCTGAAAATGCACTGAAACCTGCAATTCTGGTAATATTTTTGTGCTTTGCTCCCCAACGTAAACCTAGAATTTTGATGCAAAAATAAATAAACAAACAAACAAACAAACAAGCACACACACACCTCCTTAAACTTGTAAAATCTCAGAAAGTATTATCATTCTATGATATCCTTGAAATCACCCTTGGACACAGGGTCTTCAACAATGTTTTTGTTTGTTTGTTTGTTTGTTTGTTTAATCCAAAAGAAATCAACTATAACCAGAAAGTAAATAACTTACTTAAATTTAGTGTTGGCTAAACAAGCAAATGCAAAGACAAGGGAAGAAAAAGGCACCCATGACAACGCAGAACTAAAAGACTAGGCGCTACCAATGTTCGGGGAGGGACGGGAGAGGAGGGAGGGGCAGAGAAGGAAGCAGGCGTAGCGCCAGGCGGGTCACAGCTCCAGGTGAGCAAAGGGAGGGGGACACACAGACGGCACGGTAACCAGCCATTTAAGGATAACCTGGACAGAAGAAAGGGAGCACGTGTAACTGTGACGTCAGCAGAAGAAAATATTCAATTAAATAAATAAATACATCAATAAATAGGAATAGAAAAATAAGATTGCAGAAAAAGTCCTGCTGCACATTAATTACAAGGAATGCAGACGGAGCAAACCGGCCGACAGAAGCCGCGTTCATCCCGACTCTAAGGAAGGAAAATGGATAGAAGGGCAATAAAAGCTAACCACATTCAGCAAGACGTTCTCTACAAGGAATATGTTTAACAAAATGATACAAAGAGGAATGGAGAAAAGATATACCAACAAGAATGAACCAAACTGAGAAAACAAGTTTAATACCAGACAACATGATAAGAAACAAAGCTGTGTATTATACACTGATAAAAGGAAGAACAGATACATATCTTAACAAGATATCAAAAAACATATGGAAAGCAATGCAGCAACTGACAGAAATATGAGAAATAAATATAAATCAACAATTCTCACAGAACAGTATAACACTGCTTTTTCAGAAACTAATCAATAGATAAAAAAAACTAGCAAAGATACAGAACATGAATGACACGATGGATATACTAAAAATTATAAAAGCTGTAGAGAAGTTTATATCCAACAGAACCGTAGCATTCCTTGGAGCCACACAGACTTTGTAGATGGTATATATTAGGCTGCGTGGGGAGCCAATAAATTCCAAAGAATTACAATCACATAGACGGGTGTTCTCTGACCATAATATAATAAAATTAGGAATAAGGAACAAGCGCTATCTTTAATTTTTTTAAAAAACCTATAATCTGAAAGTTTGGAAGCATATTATTAAGTGAAAGGAAGTTGTAGGGGAAATCGTGGAATACTTATTGCTGAATGACAAAACATGACATGTCAAAATTTGTGAGATACGGCTAAAGGAAAGGGACATTTTTGTTTTAAGTACATTTAGAAGAAAACAAAAAAGGTTAAATAATGGACAAATCATTCAACTCAAGAAAGTAGAAAAAGAACAAATAAAAGAAGCATGAAAAAATAAAGTGCAGACAACTAAATTGAGAAATAGAAAATAATAGAGACGATTAAGTAATTATCCAATAAAGCTACTAAGTAGAAAGACCTCTTGTAAGACTTACCATCAGAGAGAGAGAGAGAGAGAGAAAGAGAGAGAGAAGGATCAAGTGAACAAGACAAGAATAAGAAAGGGAAAATGACTACACACAAAACAAACATTTAAAATATAAGAGATATGTAACTTTGAAAACCAAGATGAACATATTTGTAGAAAAAATTTTAAATGGCAAAGTTGACACAAGAAGAATTAGAAAGCTTAACTGGACCAATGGACACTAAAGGATTCAAAACGGTGACGGGTCTGTCCTGCTGGCAAGACGCGGCTTGCACCCACGTTTCCCTCCCTGATGGCTCTGAGAAACAGAAGCAAAAGCCAACTGACAACATCGTAAACAAAAGCAGCTGACAAAGTCGTCCCAAGACCCTTAGAATATGGGCAGGTGGGGCCAAGCCAACAACATCACGGTCTTACAGCTGCATGGGGGCAGCCCCGGGGCCAGGAACGGACTCTGAAATGAGAAGCCTGGAAATCAGCTGTCAGCACTCGCCCCCAGGAGGAAGGCACCCACTCAGGCTGAGCACTCAAGGAGCCAGTGTGAGAGCACTCGCCAAGCGGGGCGGGCTGCTCAGGGTCTAACGGGCGGGCAGGCTGCCCAGGGGCTATGACAGGGGCGCAAGTCTCAGGGGAAGGCCGCAGCCCCGCACTGTGCAGAAGCTGCTAGGCGTGGAACACAGATTGACTGGACAGGAATGCGGGGCTACAGATACTAACAGGAAACAGAATCCAGGAAGACAGATCTCAGGAAGGAGAGTTCCATATGAGGAAACCCATTAATGTAATTCATCTACTAAGAGAGCGAATGAGAAAAACCGTGTCACCTGCATAGATTCTGACACAAAATACCACCAATACCCACCTTAAACACACTTGATAAAGTAAAACTCGAGACTGTTTCCTGAACATGATAGTATATGCATACCTCAGCCTCAAATGGGCGCCTTTCTTAATGGGAAATCGCCAGCAAGGATGCTTAATCATGTTTGTTAATCCGTGCACTAGATGGGCTAAGAAATTTGCATCTTTATTTTCACTAATCTCCAATAGAAATTTAGCTTTTCCTTCAATTGTGAATGTAGGTAGCACACCCCAGTAACATCAGAATTACCGATGACTTTGTCGTTTATAGAAATCATACATTCTTGAATCATATCACAGTTGCTGCAGGTATGTCGAAATATTGTTTACGCTTCTCACTAATTTGAAATTATGGCATTAATCAGACCTGCCACTATATCTTGCTGCTTCATGCACTAACAACACTTCAGTAACTACTTCAATACTTGGTTCCCTTTGTCATTCTACGTATTCATTTTTGCATTCAAAATCTTAATTCAGAGAAAGGATCCATAAACGTTGCTTGACTGACAGAGGGGCCCAGGGCACAAAAAGCATGGTGAACTCCTGCGACCATCACTTTCCATGAAGTCAGGAATAAACCAAGGGTGTCCACTATCTCCAATGGTGCAGAGGGCTTTGAGGCCAGGAATGCAGGCGCGCTGCAAATGCTGAGCGAGCCTGCAGCTGGCCTGCTCTGCCCTCACGCACACAGGCCCACCTGACTTGGCTTCCCTGCTACGCGAGCGGCCAGGGCAGGGGGGATGAAGAGCGGGCGGGCGGGGAGCATCCCAGGCACAGCGAGGCCTTCGGGGTCCAACCCTCTCAGCAGGATGTGGCAGGTGGGCTCCGCAGCAGGGGGCTGTCCCCGCCAGTGCCCAGTGCCCGGTGTGTCCTGGGGGCTGGCCGTGGCTCACCAAAGAGGCGCCAGCATTCCCCTGGGAGTCTGTTCTGGGCCTGGGTCTCCTGCTGCCGAGTGCATTCTGGTCCCGCTGCACATACCGCAGTCCTGAGCCTCCGTCCTCATCTGAGACAGGAACGCCTGGGCCACAGATATTAGCAGGAAATAGGATCTGGGAAGACAGAGCTCAGGGAGGAGAGCTCGATATTAGGAAACCCATTACTGTAATTCATCCTAGGCGAATGAGAAAAAACCGTGTCATCTGCATAGATTCTGAAATGAAATCCAATATCGTCTTAAACACACTCGGTAAGATAAAAATCAAGGACGTTTCCTGAACATGATAGCACTAGCTCCTTATCTGGCTTTACCAAATCCTCTCCCCCAAGCATGGGAAGAGACGGGGTCCGCTCGGCCCTAGGCTCCCAGGGGCTCACGGGAACCAAAGGGTCCTTGACCTTGTAATCGACCTGCAGCGAAAACCACCACTGCTTCATGAAGGCTGCAAACCCGAATTATCCGGGGGTCGAGCCGCCACATACGGCCTGTTAGGGGATGATGAGGACAGGCGCTGGGCTGGAACGAGTGTCCGCCCCGGAAGACTCAGTAACATGCAAACGCACATAGGCCTGCAAGGTGTACAAAGCCAGCCAGCAGGCCGCCTGCCTGCAGCCTCAGGAAGTCCTGCCGCCCCCACAGACCATCCATCCTGTGGGGAGAACCTGCGCCCTAAAGTGAGCCTCTCTACATGACGTTCTCGGGACCCCGTGATCTGTTCCCTCCCAGGCCCGGGGAAGCGGGGAGGCTGCGGCCACCACAGCGCACTCCGTTTCGCACGCGCCCAGGAACGACCCAAGTCCCACAGCCCCTGTGCGTCCCCCAACCTGCCCCCCCAGTGCTGCTACAAACGAAGGGAAAAGGACCAAAAGGAAAAGGACGTCGGCACAGGGACGCTAAGGACGGGCATCGTCAGGTGAGACTTCTCCCCTGCGCACGAAATATACCAATGGGACTTTTTTAAACTCTTGGAGGAAGGCACGCGGGTTTCACTCACGGACCAACTCCTTTATATAATGCGTGCTTACCTAAGAAGATCCTAGTTGCTTGACAGCATACAGAAGGGCCGTTTGACTAGAAAGTTAGCACGAGCACTGCCTGCAAATTGCACGTGCCCACAGCTCAGTCACAGACACAGAAACAGCCAGAGAGGATCCGATCACAGGCTGAGAAGGGCGACGCGGGGGCCTGAGCGTTCACACAGCAGCCTGGGGCTGGCAAGGGCTCCACGCTTACTGTCCTCCGCAGCCTGCACAGGACACGACGAGGTGACAGAGGCCCAGGATGGCCCTCAGTGCCCTGGCCTGTAAGTCCCAGAGCCGGGGTGGGAAGCGGATGTGCTGGCCCCCCGCCCGCAAGGCTGCTGTCCCCCAGCGGTCGGCACACTTTCCCTGAAAGGCCAGATGGTGATGATTTTAGGCTTTGAGAGCCGCACGGTCTTTGTTACAACTAGTTAATTCTGCCATTGTCAGATAAAAGCGGCCACAGACAATATGTCAACGAACGGGCATGGCTATGTTCCAATAAAACTTTATCGACAAACACAGGCGGTGCGCTAACCCTGCTCTACCACCTTCAGGCCACTCGTCCTTTGTAGTCTCATGGGCCAGCTCATGACTGCCGTGGTGTGGAAACAAGAATGATACGGAAAGAACAGGACGTACAGAGGTTAAGGGAAGTGGCATGGTAAGAGAAGGGAGTCCCCGGCAACGACATGACTTAAAGGGGGGTTTGGTCAGAGTCCTGGGGTCTGAACGCTGTAAGAGGTGGGAGAGATAGAGCCCCTCTAGCTTCCTCGTGAACAAAAGGGCACCACCAGCCATCAAAATTCTTGTCTTTCCCAGAAACGAAATAGGAAGGAGCCGCAAAAGTGCAAATCCGATCATCAGTTTGGTTATTAAGAGTTTCGTGATCCAAGTAGGGCTGGAAAGGAGCTCCTGGCCCCCGTTACCCTGGGTCCCATGTCACGCCACTCCGTGCCCAGAAGCCCTGCAGGGCCCAGAGCAGGGCCCAATCTGAGTAGCTGACGCACTCTTTCAAGAGGTTGTGTGCACCTCGTTTGCCGCATCCCCACTCATCCCTAAGGCTCCCCAACACTGAAGCTAAGGCCGGTGGAAGCTTACAATGTCTTGCTCATTTCACTCACTCATTTTACAGGCTGGCCTGTGGAGATGTATTCACCTCTGACTTTGTATTAACCCTTTCACTTCTGCCCTCCGGCTTCACCTTCCCATCAAGGCACCTAATGCATAGCCAACGCTTACTAAACGTCTGCTGCGCTAGCCTGAGAGCGGCCCCATGCCCTGTTTTGCTAAGGGGGTAGAGCAGTCGTGGAGGAAAACCACAGGATTAAACCCAGGAGAGGCCCATTTGAATTTACTTCATGCCAACACACATCTGCCGCTGAACCTCCCCTGCGTCTAACGGCCACGGCCACGGTGGGATCAGAGGAAGCATCAGGTCCCTTCCAGCTGGGAAATGTGTCCTCTGCACAATCTCCCCATTAACTACTGAGCTCAGTCCAGGGTCCCCCTTCTGGGACATCATGGCCAGTCCGGCTGCCTTTCCAGGCCTGCTGCCCTCATCCATCTTCCTTCCGATTAAATCAGCCTCGTATGCGTTCTGCAGAAACTTACACGCCCCCAACGCAGGGTCCCTGCCGGGCACACCGTGGAAGGCACACTTAGCTGCCAGCATAACAAGTATTCTCCCACCTTCCTGGCTCTCGGACCCGGAACCCCAATTTTGTTTGGAACAGCGATGTCCCACACCTGGTGGTGAACAGGGATTTTATGTAATCCCAGCCGCTCACTCCTGTCTCATTTTGCCAGACAGCCCAGCATCGTTAAAGGGCACGGCTGCCCGTGTCCCAGCCCCAGGCAACGCATCCTAAGGAGAGTCTGCCAGAAGCACCCAGCGACGCCTTGGTTTTCCTGGTTAACTGGTCTTAGAAAAGAGACGACAGGCCCCAAATGCGGTCACTTGCGTTAAGCCCACATCACCAACCCGAGACTTAATATCTAACTGAATCACAATTTCCGCCTCTCCTAGGAGTGAAATCTTGAACTACCAGATCAGTACTAGTCAGGTCATCTGCTGGCTTGACCCCTGTCGTCCCCTAAAGAAAGGTGACCTTGCCCCAAACAACCCCCTCTTTATTAGTACCTGCCTTGTCCCGCCCACTTCTGCATCTGAAAGTCTGTCATTGTGTACAGCTCCCAGGGCTCCTTTCTCTCTGCTAGGTGGGATGCTGCCCACTCCTGAACCTTCGGAGAAAGCCAGTAAGACCTCTAAAATTTACTCAGTCAAAATCTGTTTTGTTAACACTGGGTAAGTGCAGATGGTACTCTTTCTGCAAGTGTCTTCCCACCTTGAATGTGGCTGTGACGCCAGGAGCTACAGGAGCCATCTGGTAGCCCCACGGGGACGAGCCAAGCCACAGAAGGCAGCAGAGCCACCAGGCGGCGGGCACAGCAGAGGGGAAGCCCCTGTGCCACCCTTGCGGGGCCTGTCTTGGGACTCCTTGTCATGTGAGAGAATTAAAGGTCTCTGTTGCTTACGGGACTGTTAGCGGTTCTGATATTTGTTCCTGGAAGGATTCTTCCTTCTTCCTATCTGTTCTCTGGCTTTCCAAATTCATTCTGTTATATTGAAGATGATTTACATACTGCATCTAGAATAACGTCTGGCCTGAGTAGGTGCTCTGTAAATCCGTGCTGCTCCTGCTTCTGCGGCTCCTCATCCTGAGACTCAGACCCCAGTTCCCGCCCACGATGCCGGCGGTGTTGTCTGGGCCGGCGTGTGTGGAACCATAAAATGCATATCGCTTTTTTCCTGGATGTCTCCTCTTCTTTACTACACTATGAACCCTGGAAAAATCCCTCATAGTTTCCCCCACAACAATGTACTTCATCAAATCTAAGATGTTCATTTTTACATGCACCACAATTTTATGAACTACAAAGAAAGAAACTTTGTCTTAAATGATGACATATTGTAGAACATAACATGTCATCTGACATGATCTGATGTCAGATGTGTTAAAGTATGGTAGGAAAATAAAATACGCCTTTTAGAATTGAGAGGCTGACTGTGCAGACACAGTGGCCATACCATGTACTAAAACAGAACTCTGACACATGTAATGGGGGGGCTTGCTAGGGAAACCACTGATTTTAATAACAGTTCAGCAGTGAGGCCACTCAGGCCTGCACTGAGGCGACAGCTGTGCGGAGACAGAAGAAGACGGAATGGGCAGTCTACAGAAAAGAAAGGCCGGCTCCGCGGTGGACTGCAAGCGGAGGGAGAGGGCGTTCAGGCCGAGGACGGGGAGAGGTCCCAGGGACGCAGAGGCCACTACGAGAGGCCGGGGCAGGGAGCAGGTTCCGGGGAGGAGGGCTGGGTCCCAGGATCCTCACCACGAGCAGGGGGCTGACGGCGAGCCGAACGGCATGTCGTGTGTCACTTGTGTGTCCTTTAAAGGGACAGGCACGGGTCATGGCGCCACTGACACACATGGCTGAATGTGACCCCACCC
This sequence comes from Aselliscus stoliczkanus, assembly GCA_033961575.1. Lineage (NCBI taxonomy): Eukaryota > Metazoa > Chordata > Mammalia > Chiroptera > Hipposideridae > Aselliscus > Aselliscus stoliczkanus. The sequence goes on from CM066741.1 coordinate 21,113,907, forward strand.
CGCCGGAAGACACCCTCCCTGCCAGGCTGCGTTCTGTTAACCTGTGTCCCACGGACTTGCTAACGAGATATAACAATACCAGTCATATGGTGACCTCTCCCTGAGGGCTGGCATGGCAGAATAAAAGCTGGTGCTTGCCGGGCCCCCTGTCACCCTGCACACCCCTTCTATGGCCTTACTGGTGTCTCGGAAATGACAGGGTGTGCCCCTGGGTGGCAGCTCTCCACCACACATGAGCAAAAGGCTAGAGAACTCAGTCACCGAGTCTCCTCCACTGAACTCCCCAGCATCGGAGCCTCAGGAGGCCAGGGATAATTAAACAACATTAATTAAAATACTGAAGAACAGAAAGGGCGAGTGGCAGGAGGGACAAAGGAAAAACATCAAAGAGATGGAAAACAATAAAAATAGCAGCACTCACTGTGCACGGAGGCCCAGGCGGTTGACAGCTCAGCTGGAGGTCTTCCAAGGAAAGTGTCCTGGACATCTGCCCCGTGGGGCGATGGGGACTCATGGTGGCTGGAAGAAAGGGTCCAGTGGGTGCTCACTGTCCAGACGTCCAAGAGGCTCCTGACCATAATTAAACACGGGAACTCAATTACCTATGAATACTGAATGTCCCACTGCCTTTGTGGTTTACTGTGCTGCTGTAGAGTCTTGTGTTTTGGCTTTTTGTTAAAAAGAAGGATTTCAGCATCTTGCTAAACTACAGAATGATTCTCTCACACGAATTTCTCTAGCTCAACCTCCAGCACGTTTACAAAGAGAGCACTTAAAGCGGCCCTCAGCCCTGGCGTGGCTCCAGTTTGAGGGCTAAGGTGCACTGGGGTGGAAGACCCCCAAGGTGGAGGGGGTGTGAGGGCCACTTCAGACCAAAGGGGTACTGACCAGGGCCGTCTGACCCCGAGTGCCCCTTCCCCTCTGGGATAGTGACGTCAACTTCTTGTGCAGCCTTCTGTTATAATCTGTGTACATACAAGCAAATATATGCACAAATATATTATTGTTATAGAAATGGTAGTATATTATACACACCATCTGCCCACTGCTTTTCCACTTACAAATGTATTTTAGAGACCCTTCCGTATCAGATCACGGAGAGCAGCCAGTCTTGTCCGAAGCTATGGGAGTACCCTATTGTTTGTCACAGTTTGCTTAACCAGTCCTCTAAGTTCCACTCTTATTACAGTCTGTGCTGAAATAAGTGACCTTGTACAGGGGTCACTTTCATAGATGCAAATATATTTCTAGGATAAATTCTCACAAACGGAATTGCTGGGTTCAAGAGTATGTACGATGGAGACAAGGACACATGCAGGTCCTTGGGCTGTTGTGAGGACTGCGTTGGCTTTTTTTTTTTTTGGTTTTTGTGTTTTTGAGGGCAGTGTCACTGGCCCCCACATGTGGGATCCGAACCAGGGCCACTGGCGTTGCAAGCCAGCGCCCAACCACCGCGCCACTCAGCCGGCCCTGCATTGGCTTTTGCTTGTAGTCACGCGAAGGCTCAGTGAAGAGCTGCTCTGTGCTGGGTGCTGGCGGGAGATGAAGGTGGGACAGGAATTCCTAAGGGGGTGAATTCACATCCCTCCCTGAAATGCTTCAAGTTCAGCAGGGGGTAATTCCTGATAGCAGGGACACTTGTAAATGCTACCTGGGGACATACACCAAAATTCTCAGCAGCCCAGGGAACAAATGGATAGATTCTAAGTAGAAAAGTTTTCATAGGAACTGGAGTTTGTCGGAGAGGCCACGAGAGGGCAGAGACAATGTTTCAGATGGAAAGAATCCCAGGGACAGGACCAGGCAGCCGGGGCTGACCCTGTGAAGACGGGGACTCCTGGAGACGGAGTCGGTCAGGAGCCATGCTCTGTCTGGATAAAGCGCAAGCATTCAGTCTGAGACAGATCAGACCAGGCCTGGGCAGCCGGAGGGGGCTCAGGCCTGGGAAAGGCCGCTGCACCGCCATGGATGACTTCCAGCCTCGGAAGGAGGCTCTGCTTGGGGGGGTCTTCATAAAGCTTCAGCCAGGACCTCTCAGCACACGCCCAGGTCCCAGAGAAATTACACCACACCCCAATCTTGGGTGCCCTTCCGGGATCAAAGGGGACAGTGATGGCCAGATGGCCTTTCAGCAGTCACCATGTCATCTCAACGTGGCGGCTACCACTGACATCTCACCTGTACAGTCCAGCGTTACCCACAAGAGACAGCCACCATGCTGTCCATTCGCTCCTCAGGCCTCACTCACCTTATGGCTCAAAGTCTGCACCCTTCTGCCAGCCTCTCCCGACGCCCCCGCCCCAGGCGCTGACAGCCATTTTCCTACTCCATGTGTCTATGAGTTCAGCTGTGAAAATTTATCTTTGACGTAAGTGACACCATGTGCGGGTCTTTCTCTGTCGGGCCTGTCTTCCCAGGCAGCGAGCCCTTCGGGGGGCCGTGATGTTGATGTTCAGTCAGTGAGGGAGGGATTCCCTCTGTGCCTGGCCCTGTTCGGTGCATGTCCTAGGTACCAAGCCCCTCGTTCGCATCACAGCCCGACGAGGCAGGTGTAGCACGAGCCCCACTGTGAAGATGACGGCACTGTGCGGCTGGAGATGTTTCTTTTCATCTTGCTCACCCTCAGGTGGGCAATTTAATCCATACTCTTTACTTGCTGGTTTAGTTTGGAAGAATTCTCGCTGGCACCGTGTTTGCCTTATATGGCATCTGCTACCGTCCTTTCCCAGTGGTACGTCGGGGCCACAGGACCGTCTCCTGCTACCCTTTGTATAAGCGAGGGTCTGGGAGGACAGGGAAACAGAGAGGGCGACCCCTTCAAAGATGTTGTGAGATGTCCTGGGTTCGCTGCCTTCAATTTAAAATGCTCTATTAAATCCCCCCACGTTAGCAGAGAGCACCAAACAATGGAAATTCCTGGGTGTCTGAGGATGCTGCAGTGAGTGGGAACTGGGGTCCGTGCCCGTGGCAGTTTCCTTGATGTCTCCTCCAAGCCGTGCTCAGGGCCTGAGCCGAACGTCCCCAGGTTAGTTTAACCTGCCCATCTTCTCTCCCCGCCCAGTTCTGAGGTGAGACGGGGTAGTGGTAAGACCCATGCAGAGTCTGGCCGATAGCTCTGAATTCTTTCTTAGGACTTTTTTTTTTGTTTAAGTTGGGACATGAAATAGTACCACTTAAAATGGCACCACTTCCTGCTTTCCTTTTTGGTTATTTTACTATTTATTTTGCTTTCTGGTCAGATAGTTAACAAGGCGGAAGTTTCCATGACCTGGCTTCATTCTGTTGTCTTTACCCAAACCTGCCTGGTATGTTACAACTTCCTTGAATAACTATATCTTACAACCAATGTTTGCTTTTCCCCAGGATAGAAATTTCCATTTTATGATAAAAGCCATGCAAAATATGATATCAAAATACTGAAATTCAATTACAAGACTTTTATGTTCTTGCTTGTTTAATATCTGTATCCCACAGACTAAAACAATGCCGTGCTCAGAAGCCCCTAGCAGTTTCTCAGACCGGCAGGCCTGTCCGACTTTCACCCTCTCCTGCCAGGGAGCCTGTCTGTGTGGTCATTTGGGGTGAAGGTATTTTAGTTTCTGGACACGGTCTCCTTACCACCTGAGAATTGTAATTGATCTTTTAGAATGAAGCTTAGAAACTTTAACCTTGTCAAGGAGGGGGATGAATAAACAAAAAAACTCAAAAGCAAATGCTTCCATTATTTACGTTTGAAATGAGTTTCTCCCTTTGGAAGCCTCCTCCTAGGAGATAATTTTAAATGTTTTCAGAAACACCTTTTACAGTGTTTCTCCCAGTTGCTAGGCTGCACGTGATTCATGCTTCTGGGATGGGAGAAGGGAATAGAAGCGATGGCTGAGCACAGAAGCTTCCGGAAGCCGCAGCCAGGCGGGAGGGAGCCGCAGATGCCTCGGATTCGGGTGAAGGGAGATGTGCTGTCTCCCTTCCCTGGCTTGTGCTTTTGGCTGGTGTCATTTTGTCCCCAACTGGGACGTTTTCATATTAATTTTGTGTTTAGAAAAAGGTGTGTCCACTGAAAGGGCGTTTGCTGCTCTTGACATTCATAAAGCTGAGGCAGATACAGAGGAGAACCGGTTTCAGCCCCAGGACCTCGCGCGTCTGGACGCTGCCTCTCTCTCCTGAGCCCCACGTGCGCCCCGGTCTCCTGCATCTGGAGGGGTCTCCCCCTCAGCATGTCGCGGACCAGCTCAGCTCGCGCCACCCTCCTGGCCGTGGGTGGTGCCACTGACTCAGACCAGGAACCAGGGCTCATGCTAGACGTCTCCCTCCTCCTTCTCGCCCGGTCTAGCCGGGAAACAGGTCCTGCCAAGTCTGCCTCTGGAACATCTTTCGGGGACGTCGCTTTCTGTTGTTATTGCTTCTGTTATGCTCCGGGCATCTTTCTCTCTCATCTGGAAGATCGCAATGTCCCAGCTGTGTCCAGGTAGATGACGTTTGTCAGGGAGCGGCAGCGATGCGCCCGACTCTGTGCTCTTACGCAGCGACCTCGACTCTCCAGGGGACGGGGGGACGGTCTATGTCCCGGCCCCTTGGACCGGCTTCAGCCCTGAATAAGCCCCTTCCCCGGCGAGGCCTTCCTAGGCGGACAGTTCCTGCCTTGCCACCTGGAATGCCCCTCCTTGAAGCGGCCTCCATGAGAATCTGACCGCCCTGACCCCCTCTCTGGGAAGGCCACAGCCGAGGCCTAGCCGAGGCCACATGGAGCACAGCTAGAGCGTCAGCAAGGCGGTGGAGGAAACGCGCTGTGTTCAGGCAGCAGGTGTGGGGCGGCGTGTCACCCAGAGACACCAAGACAGCCCTGTGCCTCGCGTCCCCCGCTCGCACGGCCACCAGCGCTGGGATCCTGACTCACCTGTGTGACCACATCACTGCCTTCCCTACAGAGTCCGAGCCAGGCCCTGCTTAGCCCTCTGCGGAACAGCCTTCTCTCTGGGCCCCCTGCTCAGCCCCCAGTTGCAGCTTTGATCGCCCCTTCCTTACCTCCTGCCCCATTTCCTCGACACCCCTGACATCCATCTCCCTGCACTGGGCCACATGATCCCAGTAGGACGTCCAATTCCTCTGGGAAGCCCCCACCAGGCCCCTGGCCAGCTTTGCGCGTCCAGGGTCCCTTTCCAGGCCTGACTGCATGTGACCGTGACCAGAGCAGGACAGAATACACGTTCCTCAACTTCCCAGGGTGCAGGACAGCCCGGCGGCCTAGCGTCAGGGGCTGACTGTGTGGGGAGGGGCTGCCCTGAGACCTGCTTTCAGCACCAACGGGGTTCGCAGAGGGCTGGAAGCTGGTCTGTCCGTGTCCCTGGGTCCGGCCTCCCCTCTGTGGTGACACAGTGGCGTCGGGAGGTCTGCGAGGCCATCAGGAAGGCCAGGAGATGATTGTCCTCCCAGGAGGAGGAGGCCACGCGGGCAGAGACGCACCTGCTATGTGCCGCTCAGCACAGGGCCCCGCACCTCGGTGCCGCCATCTGCGTCTGCGCTGGACCCTCCCGCGGGCTTCTGGGGCACAAGGACGGCGTCCACTCCACCTCTATCCCGGAGCCTGGTCTTGTGCCTGGAATGTAACAGCCACACATAAAAATCAATGAGTGAGTGAGTATGAGAAACCAGGTGGTCACCGACCGGCTCTGACTGAGTCTCCCGCTGAGGTTGCTCTGGGTGACGTCCTGCCCACAGGACGGGGTCTCCTTGGACCAGCTCTGACAGTGTGGGGTGCCAGGCGGTGTCTGCCTGCCTACAGGATCTGCCTCGAGCCGCCTGTGAATTCTGCTCAATTTCCCCTCACAAGGGCTGCTTGCTTCCATGTACCTGACGGCGGTGTGTCACTCTATCCAATCCTATGACTGCAGCCACGAAGGCCCATGTTTATTTGTGCCGCGGGTCCTTGCTGAACAGGCACCCTTCAGCCAGCGCCCAGGAGAACAGCTACCGATTGATTAAGGATGGAAGGAGACAGGCAGGAACGTTAATGACCAAAACGAGCTGAAAGGGAACAAGTGATGGCATGCCTCCCCGGGGAAGCACTAAATATCCACCAGGCAGTTAAATTAGCATCGGCGGACCACAACTTTCATTCCTTGAATGAAATTCCACAGACCCTCACCCATGTGCACAGAGTTTCTATTGGAAAAATGTTTTCCTCAGAAATGTGTTTTTGGAGAATAACGAGAACGAGGGAGCTCTCAAATGTGCAGAACTATCTGCGTATTTTAACAAAGGAGAACCAGGGTTTGAATGGGGTCAGCCCTGGAGGCAGGGGGGACTCTAAGTCAATAATCAAAGTATTCCCCTCTCCCCCACGCCTCTCAGGGCCTTGAGGATGCATCAGGCTCTTGCGGACAAGCAAGCATTACCACCCTTTCCACTTAATTTCAAGCTGTTTATCTGCTGGCGGGTTTGATGCTGTGCTGACAGTGCGGCAGCCTGCAGGCCTGCCTCCAGCACTGCTCATTAGTTCAGAGCTGCCCAGGGCCCCAGAGCCTCGTTCCTGCCGTTGTGTAACCTGGGCTCAGGGGTTCCTGCCACGTGGCCCCGGTCCACGCACCTCTGTGTGGGATCACAGGAGGGCAGGGGACCCTCCTTTGCTCCTCCAGGTTTTGTAAGCCTTTTGCCGCCCAGTGAGCTCTCTAACCCATGCCATGGAATGCTGTGGAATTCTTTCAGAGCCCTGTGCATATAAAAGTGGCAACTCCTAAGGGACCCAGTGGCTCTTGCAGGGGACAACTACAAAGAGAGGTGTGCTGCACGCTGAGGTGTGGCTTTTCGGAGTTGGCAGAAAGGGCTAACTGGGGCTGGGACTCATTGTGAGTGAAGTCACTAGGAGGGCCACTAGCCAGGCTTTGCTGGGCCCCCTGGGGGGCCGGGTCACAGGAGAACCAGTGACCAGGTGGCTGCAGTGGTCTGCAAGTCAGCATCGCTGCGGGGTGGGGCTGAGGGGTTGGTGACGTCCTGCCACCCCTCTGAGGACCATAGGTCTCTAGAAATTCCCGGCACGCACACACACACACACACACACACACACACACAGAGAGACTGCTAGCAGGGCAGCAGCAGCCTAACACCCCAGAAACCATCAGGGACTTGGGGTCTGGTATAGACAGGGACATGACAGCACTTATGATGCCTCGGCCAAAGCGCCACAAGGCCTTGCTGGAGGCAGGTGTGTCCGCACCGGCAGAGCCCGGGAAGCGCACAGGCAGTACGGAGGGTTAGCCCAGGGCCTGCTGCAGGGCACGTGGCGGCACTGAGGCTGGAGCGGGGGACCCCGGTGCCTTCTGGAGACGGCGCTGGGAGCAGACAGGTCTCCATGACTGTGAATCCGCTGGGAGGCAGGCTACGTGTGAGATGACCCCGCCGGAATGCAGGGGTGGTGGGGAAGGAGAATGTGTTCAGGCTCTGGGCCAAGTTCATGGGCACCTGGAGAGTCACTGAAGCTGCAGGGCTGATAGGAAACGCCAGGCCGGACTGAGAATGCCCAGCATGAGGTGAAGGAGAGATGAGGCAGGGAAGTTAGGACAGTTGTCAAGGAAAGAAAATATTCTTAACATAATCAAGCAGCAAGGGGAAGCCCTGCAGAGGGAGCTGGGCAAGGAGGTGCTGGCGGGGAGGCTCTGCCTGTCCAGGGGGCAGGGTCCACTCCACCCTCACCGCCTCCCAGACCTCCAGCCCGGAGGCTCCGCCACCTCGCTCTGCGCTGCTCCAGGACATTTTCTGGGCCTCCGGCACCACCCCATCGGGTCCTGGGGAGTCCCTCCACAGCAGGGGGATGCCAGGCCTGGGTTTCAGTGCCCGTCACCCCCACCTAGGGAAGGTGACACATTAATAACTGGGGAAACCCCAGAGATTGCTGCGCTCACATCAAATAGCAACATAAAAAATGTGTAGTGTTTTCTACCTCCTGTCAGCAAAAAGGGAAACTCGAACTCCCAGACTGATTAGTTTTTGGTGCTGTGTAGCTCTCTCTCTTCCCTCACGTAAGGAAAGTTTGATCACGCTGTCTCTTAAAATGAGTGCAGTTATCTCTCTTTATGTTACTCTTATTTAATCGTTCTCCACAGCAGAACACCAAAACTCCACACTCACAAATTCAGTGAAGAGAAACTGCATACTGATTTATGATGTTGTTTTTATAACATTATAAAATGGGTAAATTAATTATATTAGTTCTGCATCATTTTCATCCTGACTTGACTGCTTTTATTACCCATCCTATTAGATGGGTCCTATCAATTTTTTCTAGTGATATTTATAACAGTACTTGAAATGCTTATTAGCATGTTTGATTGAATTGAAAATACATCAGATGTTTATCATAACAGAAAGTAAGAACGATTTGACTGATTGGTTTTACAGTGAGGACTGACTTTGCCAAATAGATTACATGGCAGATGTTTGACATATATTTAAAAGCGAAACTTACAGTTCCAAGGTTTTGATGAAAATGTTTCAAAGCCCATGACAGTAAACAAAAGCAGTGTATCAAAAAAGAGACTGTCTCAGCAAAACAGGAAGGCATTCACGGTATGTTGATTTCCCAACGAGTTTTAAACTGTTGATCAATACATCTGGCTAAGCGAGGTGCCTCCGAGCACATTGGGTTATCGGTTGGTAGCTCACTGCAAGCGCCCGTGTGTACTGCCCCGTGAGAGAGAAAGTGAAGCACTTGGAGGGAACAGTCCTTTCCCAAGCCACGTAGTTTTTGCTTTTAACAAAATTGAAAATAATATTGGTGATAAATCAGCGTGATTTTTGGCAAAGGGAAAAAATAAGTCCAAAGGCATTCAAAACATCAGGTGATGGTGACGTAGCAAAGCTCTTTTTCTGTGCATTTGTTTATATGAACACATTTTCTCAGTGTTTACATCCATAGAAAGAAGAGTGGGAACAAAATAGATGCTGGACTCTGCTTCACTGCATCAAATAAGTCACATTCAGACAGAGATACAGGAAATAATTGGGGGAAACCTCATTCATCTCATTAACAAATATATTTCCAATAAAAATACTTATACTTAATAGTTATTAGTGTAAATGTAATATATGTTCTGTTTTATCATGTACTACTAATTATAATTTAACTGAATACAGATGACTTTTGTAACACAAAGCCTATGGTCACAGAGAAAAATATTTTTAAAATATAAATTTAAAGGACATAATCTTATTGTGGTCAGTTTGGTAGGAAGATCAAAAAAACTTTCAAGTGTGAAATATATGTGTATTAACAAAATTCTGGGTGGAAGGTGAAATAAAAATATGAATTCATGGATAAAAGGAAAATACAAAATTTCAAAATGTTGAAAAAAAAGTTTATGTTTTTCTTTAAGTGGATGAAGGGGGTCTCCTACCATGGCATTCAGATGCCAGTGAATCCGTCTTTAAATATGTCAGTTCTCACTTTAAAATTGTCCATTTTTACAGCACATTGGAAATCATATCCTTTGCAGTGATTTGAATAGATGATGCAAAATTTCAGGTATTAACTTTAAAATGCTCGGGTCCTAGTTTTCAAAGTCGTTTAGACGTATATGAGCCAAATGTTTGGAGACCATTGTGTTAGGCCATTAGAACCGGGAAGGATCCTGAGGATCATAAAATCCGGCCCCTCTGCCAGCAGCAGCTCCATTTTACAGATGAGAAAACTGAGCCCAGAAAGAGAGTCAGCGCCTCGCTCCCCCAAACCCAGTCCCCTTGCCTAAGGCACACAGGGAATGAACGCCAGGGCTGGCTAAACCCTCCAGGCACCCTGACCCCACTCCAGGGGCTGCTCCAACTCCGTGCTCAGTGGTGGCCGACGCTGTCTCACAGTGGCCGTGTTGTACTACGTGTCACCTTGCCGCACTTCACTGCCCCGTGTGCCCCTCCCCGCCGGCCTTCTGGGTTTCCTCAGCATTTTGTGCATCTTTCTCCAACTATTCACAGGGGGTTGACAGCTCTCTGCTCTTCCCAACATTACCAAACACCACCGGGGCTGCTGTGACAGAAATGAAGCCAGGAACCTAGGAGGACAACAGGGACAGGCAGAGGGAGGAAGGCAGGCCCACAGGTGGGTTCCGGGTGAAGACGCGGCCCGGCTGGGACCCAGGGAGATGCTGACTACTCTCGCTTCACGGCCAGCTCCTCTGTCAGGGCTGGTGGCAGCACAGCCCAGCACAGTGCAGTGAGGGCAGGTCCCGGAGTCTCCGCAGTCCCTCAGCCTGTCACACTCACTCTCCATTCTTGGGTTCAAGACCAGGCATTGGCCCATCAGGGCGGCACAACAGCTGGGCCAACAGACGTGCTGGGGCAGCCAGGAGATCGCCAGGCCCAGGGAATCAGAGGCCAACAGCTTCACACTTTCAAAAGGGAAAATTTATGTATTAATAGCCAAGTTATGGTGTTTCGGTAATTATTAAACTTGATTTTGCAATCTCAGGTGTAAAACCAAGTGGATTTATCCCTACGAAAGGCGTGTGGCCCTCCGGGAGTAACAGTGTGCAACACGTACGGCCTGAATTTTAAGGCTGTATCTTAAAATAGAAAAAAGAGATTAACACACCTAGAATTTTTAAGTCAAAACAACATAAAAACAAAACCAAAACTTATTCTGAAGCCACGTAATTCAAGTCAAACTGAGCATGATACAGAATAGACATATAGATCAAGTTGGGAATCCAGAAATAAAGCCAGAGGTCTATATCAGCTAGTATTTGACAAGGGCGCAGGAACCATCACTGGGAAAAAAGAGTCTTCTAAGGACCTCCCCCAAGGCTGCCACACTGACACCCCACCTCTGTTCAGTAAGCCGAATATGAACCTGAGAAGCAGATGGTTTCTCATGGCAATCATGCTAGAGTGATTGAAAAGAAAAATACACAGAAAACCTGGGAGCTTTGAAAACTGGAAGGGTCCAGAGTTATCATCTCGGAGCTCACCCAACCTTGGCACCCTACAACTGCCCAAGGCCACGGCCAACTGCTACACTGGGGGCACTGGCCAGGGCGCCTGCCGCTCCGTCCCGGGCTCTTTCCACCTTGACAAGTGTCTCTCTCAGTTACGTCCCTTCTAAAGAGTATGAAGACAGTGACAAAACAGGGCGATATATCAGCGGGTTTAAAAGAACACGCGTGTACCGTTGAGCTGCCAAGAGGTGGCAGGATGGTTCAGCTAAAAAAAAAAAAACACGCGTGCACACACACACACACACACACACACCCCTTATTGTTCTCCTTGAACTAGCCTCCCTCCCCCCTTTCCTCTCTCCCTCCCTTCATACAAAGTATGGGTCCTCATTCTCTTTGTAAAAGGCTAAAGCATCACACAATTATCCAGCATAAAACGTGAATCTTGCTCTCCAAACGCTCTGACCGCCAGCCCCAGCGAGAACCACCACTGATACTGTGGTGGGCTGTCCTAGTCCGTAGCCTTGTACTTTGCTCATTTTCATCCGTGTGCATGACATGCGGACATATTTTTATTGAAATGGAGCCATGCTCTACATTGTCCCCTTTCCTGGTAATATGCCCGAGATCGTACTGCATCATCGCACACCGCCTGCTTCATTCTTGTTAAGGGCTCCATTATAAAGCAGCTAATGAGTAGATGAGGGTCGCCATAAGAAAGGGCCTGCTCAAAATGCTTTACCTTATTACTCACTTAATCCTCACAATAATCCGATGAGATAATACAATCATTATGCTAATAATTTGCAGATGAGGAAGTTGAGGAAGTCAAGTAATTTTCCCAAAGACACACAGCTAGGTAAGTGGTGGAGCTGGGATTCAATCAGAATGCCATGTTTTCAGTAACGCAAATGTTCAGTAATGTAGTCAAATTGTTCCTTATTAAGGGATATTGAGATTGTTTCTAATTTTTCACCATTATAAACAATGCTGTAATAATCTCTCCGTACATGTAATCAAGTCTACCAATCTTTTCTTTTATGGCTTCTGAATTTGTATCTTCTGTGGGAAGGCCTCTCCATCCCTAGGATATAAATAATCCTTCATTTTCTTCTATAACTTTTATGGTTTGGCTTTATTTATTTGGCACTCGAGTCCCTCTGGAATTTTTTTTTTTTTTAAAGATTTTATTGGGGAATTGGCGGAGAGGAACAGCGTTGGGGAATCGGGGAAGGGGAACAGACAAGTTGCTGTCTTTTTGTTCTTCAGTTTAGTTGCGGAGGATGTTGCTTCACTGTTGGTATCGTCATTGCGCTCTTCCCGGATGAGGCAGATCGGTCGCTGGCCTCTGGATGTCGCTCACCGCGGCTATTGGCAGCTCACGCTTGTCTGCCAGCCGCTCACGCTGGCTGCCGGCCACTCACTGTAGCCTATGGCAGCCCACTGCAGCAGGGGCTGCAGCCCACACCATCACCGGGGCTCGCACAGCCCAGCTCCAGGTGGAGCTGTTGTTAGCTGTAGAGGGCAGTGTCACTGGCCCTCATGTGGGATCCGAACCGGGGCCACTGGCATCCCAAAACCAGCACTTAACCAATGCACCACTCGGCCGGCCCTGGAATTTATTTTGATGAATGGTATAAGTTAGAGGTCTAATTTGATTGTCTTCCATATGGATAGCCAATGGTCCCAATATCATCTTTGAATAGTTTATCTTACTTTTTTTGGTTGAGGAAATATTTGCCAAGAAAATCTTTTGAGACTTAAAAACAGCTTACGTCAACACATTAAAATGTATCCATACTTAATCGACTGTTGAGCAATAGAGTCATAAAATGGCTCATTACACATACAGGAAAAAGCCAGTTTATAAGAAAATAAGGATAGAGACCAGGGATTGCCCCCTGCCCCCATACCAAATACACAGAATGAACATTTTATAATGCAAATATTTGGGACTTAATTCAGATCCTGGCTCTGTCCCTGAAAAAAATAGTTGGTCTTGCATAAATCCCCTACTTCTGTGCCTGCTTGCTCAGCTGTGGAAGGGGGTGATAGCAGCACGTGTCTCAGGAAGCAGTGAGTCCTCTCCATTCTACCCCCAACGTCTCCTGAATCAATCTCCTTGTCTCCTGTCCACGCCAGCACCCTGATTAGGCCACCGCCATGTCTTGGCTGGACTTTTGCAGCTGCCTCCCGATTGGGCCTCTCCTTAGCACCTCTTTTCTTTCTCCTGTCCAATCTGTACTGCAGCTGGCTGAGTCTTTTAAATTCTCAAAGGTGATCTTGTTACTCCTTTCCCTTAAATCCATCCACATTTCCTTATTGTGCTTACGATAAATCTCAGAGTTTTCATATTGCTTACTACTCTGCACAGTCTTGCCCTACATCTCTTTCCAGCATTATCTCTTACCATCCTCACCCTCCTTTCTCCAAACACACACACACACACACACACACACACACACACGCTTAATAGTGCACTTATCCTGAACACTTTTATTTCCTCAAATGCCCTTTTACCCTTACACATGCTATTCCTTTGCCTGGAGTATGCTCCATCCAGCCCTGCCATGCCCACAATCACCCCCACCCAGTCCTGCTTTAGACTCTGGCGTACAGCTCACTTCCTGGGGCGGGTCCTCGGGAGGCCTCTCTGCTGAGCTCCTGTAGTAACCTAGTCCGCCCTTTATCAGGAGCACGTCTGCCACGGTAAGTTACGAGCCCCGGTCATCCGTCTCTCCCTCACTGGTTTGTGAGCACTCGGACCAGGCCTCTCATTACTGGTGTCCACTACCTAGCACGGTGCTGGACCAGCGCTGACACCCAAAACACTGAAGGGAACCAGGATACGTCACCCCCACATAGACCTCTGACATAAAAATTATTTTGGGCTGAAGGTAAATGAGAAGCAACAAAGACATGGAAAGCTCTCTACCGCCCTCCTTTTCTGCCCAAAGGCAGGGTGTAAATCCCCCTTTTGCTGACAGCAGCAGAGGAACCTGCCGCAAACCCTCGTCCGCTACTCTGCCCCCGGGTGCCGGCTTTACCACAGCGTGCCCCCCGGAGCCTGGCGCTCCGTCCCTGCCTGTCGTCTCTCCACAGACTGAATGTTCTCTGTTGAGGATGCTGTAAGTCAGAGTTCTAAGCCACTGTTTTGAGTTACTCTCCCTTAGTCTCTCCCACGTGATGTATGCTGCGCAAGTTAATAAACGGTTCTTGTTTTGTTCATCTGTCTTTTTGTTCAAGATCCCTGGCTGAAAGCCTAACGAGAAGGGGTTAAAGCTCTGCCTCCCCCAAAACACATCTAAGAATGAATGAAGAAACCTGTGTTCCTCTTTTATCAGGAAACTTTATATCTACAACCATGATATTCTAACCACATAGTCAGTAAGGGTTAAAAGGAACATATAATCAGCATGACCTTTTTTTTTTTTTTTAACTGAGCCATCCTGCCACCTGTCCGTAGCTCAGCGGCAGCTCAGCCCGGGCTGGGCATCGAACTGCTGTTGCTCAGAGCTCAGCTCGCACTCTTGGGCGAGCTCTTAACCAACTGAGCCACTTAGCCGGCCCTAACATGGCCTTTTTTATTTGAAAAAAATCACTATCGGCATTTATCAAATAAATTCTATTTAAGCATTATAATTGATAAGATGCCATTTATGGAGAATTTGTCTTTGGAAAGAACCCGCCGGGGCCCTTGGAAGTCCACCTCCCACGCTTCACAGGTGTCCATGTCCCTGCTGGCTCCACAGTACTCCTGCGACTTCCTACCCATCACCCTCGTCACGGAGCCCAGGAGCCTGTCCGTGTCCTCAGCAGACCGGGGACATGTGGCTCCAAGGACTGAACCGGAGGCGTCAGGGGGTGAGCACAAAGTGCCCTCCTCCAGTCGGGAACCCTCTGTTTTTCCTGCTGCGCTACCTGACATCACATTTCTTCATACACCCCAGCCGTGACCTTTGTCACACTAACAAACAAAACCATATGTTTCTGATGGGACTTATCTGAGCAGATGCTAAAGCTTCAGTGGCCTGACATCCCACAGGGCACCCCTTTCTGTGCCCCCAGGGGATGCGGGGTCATTCACAACAGTAACTCCCACTGTTTTCCCCTTCTAGGGACAGCCTGAGCAGTACCTGACAATCAGGGGGACAGCTGCTAACTTCTCCTCCTACTGCCCCCTCAAAACCACTGGGAATTTGTATTGTTCCCTGTCCGACTTGTCTATTAAGCATTGAAAGAGGCAACATCGTACAGAAACCACAAAGTCGCCGTTGTACAGAAACCACAAAGTCGCCGTTGTACAGATCTGAGTTTGATCTTGACAGTGTACTTAACCCCTCTGAGGTTTAGTTTTCCTACCTGAAAACAGCAGGAATAATATGCCGGCTTCCTAAGCCTGACATGAGGGTTGAAGGAGCACCTCACAATCATATTGGCACCTTCCTTCTCTTCCCCCTTATCCTGGGGTTCCAACCAGGTCAAGCCCGCAGCAGGAGATGCCTCCTCATTGTGAAGGTCAAAGCCGTGCTGAGAACAGCCTCTGAGAAACCCCTTCCCATCGCCATCAGATGATTGGGCAGAAACCAGCGTGGGGCTGGGAGGCCCTAGCTAAGAGCTGAAGTTCAGAGGCAGACTGATGGCAGTCTCAACCCAGCGTAGGGGCTCCACGCTTTGTGCTGCCCCCAAACTGGGGTGACCATTCGAGCTCTCCTGCAGCCCCCCTGGTTCTCACACTGAAGTCCTGTGCTCTGGGAAGCCTCTAGGTGCTGGGAAAACCAAGAGGGTCACTCTGCAGCAGACAGTGAAGCCTCTGGCAAACGTCCAAGGGCAGTTTCTATTTGGGAAGAAAGTGGTGATAGCGGGGTCTTCAAAGCTTTCACCCCTTGGCTCCAGCACCCAGAAAAGCCAGAGGCTCACGCCCATGGCCACACAGGGGACTCACCCCCAGGGACTCTGACTTAATTATTTTGGGATACGGTCTAGGCAGGGATTTTCAAAGCACCAATCAGTGATTTTAATGCATAGCCAAAGTTGAGAAGCACCGCATATAAATTCTCCTCAAAAATATTATCTCCATGCTCACCCTCTATTAAGAAACTCTTAAATGGCTTTTGAATATTAACAAGGGTATTTAAGAATATTTAAAAAGGGCCGGCCGAGTGGTGCGGTGGTTAAGAGCTGGTTTTGGGATGCCAGTGGCCCCGGTTCGGATCCCACATATGAAGGCCAGTGACACTGCCCTCTGCAGCTAAGATGGTGAACAACAGCTCCACTTGGAGCTGGGCTGGAAGTGGGCTGCCATGGGCTACAGTGAATGGCCGGCAGCCAGCGTGAGCTGCCAAGAACCGCGGTGAGCGACATCCAGAGGCCGGCGACCAATCTGCCTCATCCGGGAAAAGCGCAATGACGATACCAACATGGGCCAGTGAAGCAACATCCTCCGCAACTAAACTGAAGAACAAAAAGACAGCAACTTGTCTGTTCCCCTTCCCCAGTTCCCCAACGCTGTTCCCCTCCCGCAATTCCCCAATAAAAATCTTAAAAAAAAACCCGGACATTTAAAAAACCTCTTTTCACATATGTAAGCAAAACTAGAATATGCTTAGGACTGCTACCATTCATAGTAAAACTGTCCAACTGAGTTAAGAATGAATACACAAAAAGGGGTTTTGAGGAAAGTTTTGTCTTCAACAAAGATCGTAGAGTTATCTATTTGAATTATTATGTCCCTGCAAAGTAGTCAGTACATGAAGATAAGCTATAAAACCTATTTTAATGATGCTGCCACTATGGAAACATAAATTTATTAGAGAGAAATTGCCCTGGAGACTGAGATAGATTTATGAAAATGTCCTGCATGGTGAAACTGTTTTGCTCTTTGGCTGCGGATGTAACCTCTGGAATCAATAAAATCTCACTTGGAAGCATCGGGTGAGCTGGTGGATGCGCGGCTGGGAGCGCAGCCCTGGGAACCGGCTCCCCGCCTGGCATCGGCGCGCAGGACGGAGCCTGAACGAGGCACTAAGGCCGCTCGTCGCACGTGGCCTTGAAGGTCCTTCCCAAAGATGAGGGGAGAAACGAGGCAATGACGGCCTCGTGGAACAGGGGTGTGGTTTTCCAGATGGGCAAACAAGCCACGTCCGTTACAAAGACCATTTCAGCTCTCCCCAAAGATGTTTGGCTCAAAGGGGACTGGCCCATGGCAGTCATGGCGGCTCTAAGAGATGACAGGGGCTGTGTTTGGAGCCTTCGCGGGGGGACAGTCATTACAGCGGGCAGCCCAGCGCGTCGGTCTGACCCCGGCTGTGCGGGCAGCGTGTGCAGAACGTCTGTGCCTGAAGGCTGGACCCCCAGAGCCAAGGTGACGCAAATGACGTACAGTCAGTTATGTCACAGAGGGGACTCTGATGGCTGCAGGGCCCAGGGGCCTCCGGCACTCACGCCAGCACATGGTCTCCCGGAAAGCAGACCTGGGCAAGTTACCCTCCGGAGGGGCTCGGTGAGCAGCAGCTCAGGCCAGGAGAATGAGAGAGGCTTCGGCAGAGTCCAGCTGGGAGAAGCTCACCTCTCACCGGGAGGCCCCGCAGTGGGAGCACAGCACTCAGATACACTGGCCGGACCGCGCCTCACCCATTCCCAGGAGGCCCACGGTCCCCTCTGCAACCGGCTTCGAGTTTCTATTCCCATCACCGTCCAGCCTCTCTTCTGACTGACATACTATCTACGTTAGCACATTCAATCACGTCATATCGCGCCTCACGAGCTTTGAAACCAGCCTGTCTTCTTGAGACAACTCTGCACCTTTTATCTGGTCCATTATAAACAGACCTTAATGTTTCACTCTTATTTCCCTGTTTTCTGAGTTTATGAAGCTCGGGAGCTACACCTAGCCCGGTATGTTCTTAAGGCACATGGTAATAACAGAAGGCTCCCACGCTAAAAAAAAAATTTCAGAAAAAACCCATTCATGTAGTCATTCAACCAATATTCGTTATGCCAGATACTTTGATAAATTCAGTGATAAATAAAACAGAAAGACTGAAACTTCACGGGCTTACGTTCTAATTGGGGAAAAAAAGTAAATAAATGAGGGAATAAATAGTTATATAGAATAATTTCATATGGTGATAAAGTCAAAAGAAGTAAAATTAGAAATCCTATTAAAGTGTTCATTTATAAATAAGAGAAAATTGTCACTGGTGGGAGATTTTAAAGTTTATGTTACATGGCCCCACGATAACTAGAAATATTATGGTCAAAGCAGAAAAATGAGAGGGAGGGGTCCACTCAGAACACAGAGACATCGGACATCAGGGACCCAGAATTCGCGTAGCTGGGCCATTGAGAACAGGCCTGTGTGGGCCTGCAGTCCCAGGAGTCTAAGCCGGTGGATTTTTTCCTCCCTGCTGGCACTGCTGGTGCTTTTGACAGTTTCCTCAGGATCTATGGCCTGAAACGATGCATGGAGGAGGGACATGGAATCACCTCTTTGTGCTACCTGAATTTAATGTTGAGTCGCAGTGCCCAAGACTTTTACTTTGGGTCTTACAGAAGTCGTATGTCACCGTGAGGGGCGGACAGACATGGAGGCAAGAAGTACCTGAGGGCCTCAAAACAGACCCATCAGATTTAGCCCCAGAAGCAAGGAAGCAGCGGTCAGAAGTGGGATCATTACAGTCTGTGTCATTTCCTGAGTATCCCCCAAGTCTTACGTATCCAAGAGACATTTGTGTATTTTACCCCAATAAATGCAAGACCCAGTGTAACCCCATCCCCAGGCAAAGTCACAAGTACAATCCAGTACTCGAAAACCATTTTTAAATAGCGCTGTTCAGTACTAAACTCCTTGAAATTCCCTCTCGTCTCGTCTCTATTCTCATACACGCTCTGCAGCTTCGGAGCCTCTCAGCCCATCCTCACCCTCCACTTCCACCCAGGACGCACTGAAAAATCCACCACCACCAGGACAGGCTCTGTTCTCTTCTTTGTCTTCCTATTTTCCTCCCATTTTTCTGGTCCTCTATCTCTAACCATTCTCCTGAGTCTAAATCACAAACATCCAGCGAGTCAAACAAGCAAACCAGCGTTATGAGATGGGGAAGAGCTGAAACTGGAAAGACAAAGAGAACACTATCCTGTGAAGCTGGGACTAGGGAAAGTGGCAGTAAGAGGCAGGGCTGAGAACCCATGTGTTAACAGGCGTGGTTATAATGATTGTAGTAACGGCCCAGTGACTCCCCTCCCTGCGCCCAGCCCCTTGGGAAGGAGACCGTGCCCGTCCTGGAATGTGGGTCCCCTTGTGATTTGTCTGGGGCAATAGACTGTGGCAGAGGTGAGGCTGGGCGAGTCCGGGGGCTTGCTCTGAAGAAACCCAGGCCCGCCTGTCGGAAGATGAGAGGCCAGGGGGAGGGGAAGCAAAGCATCCCGCTGTCAGCCAATGCCTGTGACCAGACCTGTGAGTGAGGCTGCCTGGGGCCCTCCAGCTGACACAGTCACATGACGTGCTGAAGACCCGGCCAGATTGCCCACCCATAAAGTTAGACGAAATAATACATCCTTGCTTTGGGATGGCTTATGACACAGAGAAGATCATTTATATATAAATCATTAGCTCATATAATTCTTACAGCACTAAGTAGGCTCTCTTCACTTTATAAATCAGAAGCTGAAGCTCTGCAAACTTAAGTACCTTGTTGAAGCTCACAGAATTTTCAGATTGTAAAGCTCGGGTTGGTGTCCCGGCCTACCGGGTTTCCGATCTCCTTCTTACATGGCCCTGTGGTTCCATCTCTGTGACATCTCACTCCTTCTGTTGGGCTCACAGGGGCTGTTCACTGAAAACCGTGTCCGACACACACATGTGTCGTGTGGAAACGTGTGCGCTTTGTGTTCTAGTTTGTCTCCTCAGAACATTACATGTGGTTAAGAACAGGGTTCAGTCTGGACTTTGAAGGCATTTTAATGGTTGTCCTAATGTCTTCATTTTGGGTCATTTATTTACTCCCACGTACTAGCTAATACTCACTACGAATTGTTGAATGCTCATGAAGGGCCACTCTGCTGAGAACTTCACACACCTCATCGCATTTAACCCACACACCATGCCTGTGGTGTTGCTACTCTCATCCCCATTTTGCCAACGAGGAAGCGGAGGCTCGGAGAGTCACAGAGCCGGAAGGGGATGGAGCGGGGATGCAAACCCAGGGCTGCCGGGTGATCGTGCCTGCACACCTCACCAGGGGTTACAGTCGGGGTGTCCTGGTAAGTGGGTCACGGTGGGCTCTCTGAGAAAGAGGACGCCATGATCTGCAGCCTTTGTTGATTCCCATGGTGTAAGTACCCCCATCATCGTCGACGTCACAGTGACAAAGTGGCTTCGCGAGAGTGGAGCTGGGCAAAGCAGGAAGTCTAGGGAGAGCCCCCACCTGGTGTCCTCTCCAGAAGCCAGACACAGCCTATGGCCCAGGAGGTGCACGGTCCTGGCTGTGGCACACTGGCCATCGGCCGTCTGGAAGCAAGAACAGTGTGACGGCCTGACCAGCCACTGGCACCGTTATGGGAGAGCACGTTCCAGGAAGCGTCACATGTCACCTGGCTCAGCGCTGGGAGGGACCGCAGAGGCCTATGGCCCAGCTTCCTCCTCCGCAGTAGCCCTTTCTCCTCGCAGCCGGTGGAGGCCAGGGCGCTTCCTCATGCTTGGGAGTTTCGGAGGAGCTGAAACAGGGCACGGATTTCCATGTGGGTCAGCACTGGGCCGCCCAGAAAGGGCACGTCAGGCCAAAGAAGAATGAGAGGAAATGTCACCTGATGGCCAAGAGTGTGACCTCTGGAATCAGACTTGGATATGACTCCCAATGCCACCCAGCACTAGTCATGGGCCCATACACAGGTTACTTCACCTGCCTCTGCCTCTGTTTCCTCACCTGTAACATGGAGATGTTAATGTTATCCTTGTAGAGTTATGAGAATACATATGCTTTCAGCATAGCGCCTGGCACACACAAATGTGCGATAAAGAGCAGCTCTTCGCATTACTAGCCACCACTCTTTCGGAAATGCTGACACTCAGACACCAAGAAGATGTGACATAAACACTGACTCTGAACGGCAGGAGAAGAACGAGGCCAGGGCAGCTACACCAACAACGGCGGGTTTCAGGCAAAGAGCCTGATCTCGGCTTCGTTCTTTACAACGAGAACCCTGGCAGGCGCTCAGCGTAGAGGGGACTCTAACGCAGATGGATGATGATGCCACCTGACCTGGGAGCGAGGACGGCGTGAGACCTGAAAGGGCTCGAAGGGAGAGGTGGGCTGTGTGAGCCGATAACGGCGGGGGACGCTAGGCGACACGGCCTGGGTAGCCAGGTAGCTGGCAGGGCCGTGGGAAGCACCTGGGAGATGCAGACATATTGTAGGCAGCCGGGGGGGTGGGGTGAGTCTGGAGGCAGAGCCAGGAGCCATCAAGCCTGGGGGTTCCTATCTCAAGCACCCAGACACCCACAGTTTCTCCTTCAAAGCCAAAGCTTTTCCCAACATTGCCCTAAATCTCAGTACAGCCCTGATCCTGAGAAACACGCAAAGGGTAGGAGAGTTTTGTCTGAGGAAATATGGAGGAGATAAACAGCAGCTGCAGGGGAGATAACAGCTTTACACGGCAGTCAATAGAAACCTGTGGAAATTAAAAAGAAGGAATTATTTTGGAGCCACAGCAAAACCTCTCAAGATAGTAGTAAATATCAGACAGTCAAAGAAATTAGAAAACCAAGATTCTATTTTAGGATGACTATTTTCCCCATAAAATAAATTAGTTTTTCATTATTGTGTATAAGAAAAATTTTGAAAATGACTGATAAATGGAAAGATGGAGAGAACTATAAAACACCGTTTCATACAAACGCTATAGTTACTCACATTGTGCATGGAAAAAGGGTCCTACGCAAAGGAACCTCACAGGGTGATGTAATCATAAATTCCCACCTGGGCCAGACGCCCCAGGCCTCTGACTTCTTTAGTGAAAGGTGTATGTCAGCCTTGCCCATTGTTCCTGTTTATCTAAGTCACACACCTTTGAAAGGCCAGAAGTTACACACATGAAGGGGGCATTAACCCTCAAGAGGGCGTAATCTTGTCGACTAATCCCGGGACCTAATCCACACCTGCTTCCTCCAATCTTCCTTACCTTCCCTCTTCATCTCAAATGCATAAAAGAAGCTGCAAAACTGATTATTCTCCAGGGCATCTGAGATTTTGCTCCCGGGTGTATATCATCAGTTTGGCTCAAATAAACTCTTATAAAAATGCTCTACAGATTGAGATGTTTCTTACGTCAACAACATTTTAGGATATTTTCTTCCAGTCTATTTTTACTATGCTTAAGGTTCTTTTTTTTGTACAGTTGAGCATATATAAAGATATATATCTAGATATTGATACAAATAGATATGTATCTTTGTATTTGTTTTTCCAGTTAACATTATAAAAAAGCAATTTTGAAAGAATATGCAGGATAATACAGTCAATGGAAAACCTGGCTTTAAAATGGACCATTTCATATAGAAGAATTTATCAAATAATAATGAAATATTAAAAAACAATGGGAAAGGGAAGGTTTATCAATAAACAGTATTGGAAAATTGGTTAGCAATTTGAAAAAAAGCATTCATTTTGGTGCTTCTCGCTTCCACTAAAACAAATTACTGACAGATGAAATATTTTTTGAAAAGTCAAACACAAAACTAGAGCAAATATGATTAAATATTTATTGAACTTCTGAAAAGACTGTCTCCTTTCTAAGCCGAGACTTGGTAGGACAAATCAAATATAAACTACAAAGGATTAATATCCTCTCTCCTTTGAGAACTCAATCAAATCAATAAGAAAATCGCTAAAACTCCGATGATAAAATGGAGAAGGACATAAACACAGGAAAGAGAAACACAACTGGTCAACCAGGAAGAAGATGTGTGACTCCAGGGATAATCAAAGAAATGTAAACTCAACACGGTACCCTATCTTTTTGCCCGTTAAATTAGTAAGCTTTGAAAACGGCACTGGGGAAAGCAATCAGGAGAGGCTGGTTAGGCTGCAAGATTGAACCACCACAAAAACTCGGTGGCTGAATATGAGGGTTGACAGACTTTTTCTGTAAAGAGCCAAACAGTAAATATTTCAGGCTTTGTGAGCCATACACAGTCTCTATTGCAAATACTCAGCTCTGTCCTTGTAGCAAAGAGCAACCATAGATCATTCAGAAATAAAGGGGTGTGGCTGTGTTCCAATAAAACTTTATTAGACGAACAGGAAGTGGGCCTGGCCTGCAGGCTCCTCCCTCATGCTGCAGGTCCTTGCAGGTTGGCAGGGACGTTCTGTTCATGGCAGACACTCAGGCGCCCAGGCTGACGGAGGCTCCAAACCAACTTTGGCTTCTACAGTTACTTCATCAGGGGCATTCTAGAAAGTTACACAGGCCCATGTCCCTCAAAAAGACAAGCTCTACAGGAAAATACCTATGTTCTTAGTCGAGTCTCTTAATCTAGGCATAGTGTCTTCATTTTATTTTATTTTATTTATTTTGGTTTTTTTTTTTAAAGATTTTATTGGGGAATTGGCGGAGGGGAACAGCGTTGGGGAATCGGGGAAGGGGAACAGACAAGTTGCTGTCTTTTTGTTCTTCAGTTTAGTTGCGGAGGTTGTTGCTTCACTGTTGGTATCGTCATTGCGCTCTTCCCGGATGAGGCAGATCGGTCGCTGGCCTCTGGATGTCACTCACCGTGGCTATTGGCAGCTCATGCTTGGCTGCCAGCCGCTCACGCTGGTCGTGGGCCACTCACTGTAGCCTATGGCAGCCCACTGCAGCAGGGGCTGCAGCCCACACCATCACCGGGGCTCGCACAGCCCAGCTCCAGGTGGAGCTGTTGTTAGCTGTAGAGGGCAGTGTCACTGGCCCTCATATGGGATCCGAACCGGGGCCGCCGGCATCCCAAAACCAGCGCTCAACCAATGCATCACTCAGCCGGCCCCTATTTTGGTTTTTTGAGGGCAGTGTCCCTGGCCCTCACATGTGGGACCAAACCGGGGCCGCTGGCTTCCCAAGCCAGCGCTTAACCACCGCGCCACTCGGTCGGCCCCAGTGTCTTCATTTTAAATTGACAAAAAGAAATAGGTCGGGACTTCCGGTAAAATGGCGCAATAGACAGACGCTGTGCTAACTGCCTCCCAGGATCACACCAAAATTACAAACAAATTATACAGCATTCAACCCTGGGGGTCCCCGGAACACTGGAGGAACAGAACCACTAAACGAAGAACTTAAAGAGGAGGCCGCGTCGGGTCTGGTGGGACGGGCGGAGACGAGAGAGGGCGAGCCCCGTGAGGGAAGCCCCAGCCGTGGGAAGCTTGTCTGGTTGGGGGAGAGACCCTCCGGCCACACCCCAAGCTCACCAGCCCAGAGCTCCTTTGCCGGGAAGAGGAGTTCTAAGACAGCCGGCAGTAAATTAGTGAGGACTCTCTGCTCAGCTCGGAGAGGCTAAGAGCGGCTGGAGAATCAGTGGGGCCGGCGCCCGGGCTTGCTCGCCGGTGAGCACTCACCTGGTTCCTGGCTGTGTGAGCCGGGAGCCTGCGGGGACGGACTGAGCTGAGCGCCTTTGGTGGTTTTTGGACTGTTATTCCCGTGGTGCGGAGCCTGCACGCGAGTGGTGTGGGGAGGGCGCCATTTTGTTGGGCTTGGGCCCTCCCACGGAGGATCAGGTCCGAGACCTCATTGGTCTGGTGGAATTGGCGCAAAAGTGCGTGTGTGCGTGCGTGCGTGCGTGCGTGCGTCGTGCGTGCGTGCATGCGTGCGCCTGCGGCCTTGGAGCCCCACCCTCCGCCCGGCTTATACTGCGTTGCCAGGGAAACACAGCGCGGGTGCCCTCGGGCTCCAACAGGCTGCTCACTGAGACCTGGGAGTGCGCGAGCCGCCTCGGGTCCCCGCTCTCCACACTCCGCTTGCGGAGTTGCCAGGCTGGTGATAGGTTGTCGGGCTGCTCGGCCTGATCTGCGAGCGGCTGATTGGGACAGGCTGAGACTGGGAGTTTTCCTGGGAGTGTTGGGCCGTGAGCTGTGTGCCTGCGTGATCCAGCCAGGGCCCTCCTGGTGATCTATCTAATACATCAAAGCAATCCCAGAGCGACAGCCAGAATGGGGAAACAAAGAAACACGTCACAAGTAAAAGATCAGAAGAAACCTCCAGAAATGGAACCAAATGAAACAGAGGGATCCAACCTTTCAGAGACACAGTTTAGAACGCTGATGATAAGAATGTTTAAGGAACTTAGCAAGGACATAAAGGATAGGGAAACCATAAAAAACAACCTGTTAGAACTAAAGAATACAATAACTGAAATGAAGAACACACTCGAAGGAATCACCAGTAGAAAAGATGAAGCAGAGGAGCGGATCAGCGATTTGGAAGATAAAATAGCAGAACTCACCCAGATGGCACAGCAAAAAGACCAAAGAATAAAAAACAATGAAAATTATCTAAGAGCCCTATGGGACAAGGTGAAGCGCAACCACCTTCGAATCATAGGGATACCAGAAGGAGAAGAGAAGAAGCAAGGGGTCGAGAATGTATTTGAAAAAATAATGACTGAAAACTTCCCTACCCTGGTGAAGGAAATCAACACACATGCCCAGGAAGTGCAGAGGGTTCCAAACAAGCTGAACCCAAACAGGTCCACACCAACACACATCATAGTTAAAATGGCAAAGGTTAAAGACAGAGACAGAATCCGAGAGGCAGCAAGAGAAAGACAGCAGGTTACATACAAAGGAACTCCTGTTAGACTAACAGCTGACTTGTCTACAGAAACTCTGCAGGCCAGAAGGGAGTGGCAGGAGATACTCAAAGTGACACAAAATAAAGGCCTACAACCAAGATTGCTCTACCCAGCACGGCTATCACTTAAAATTGAAGGAGAAATAAAGAGCTTCTCAGAAAAGAATAAGCTTAAGGAATTCATTACCACCAAGCCAGCATTGCAAGAAATGTTAAAAGGGCTTTTTTTAAACAAAAGAAAGGGGTAAACAAGCTAACCCAGGGAGACCAGGAGTACAAATAACAAAATGGCAATACATATGCACCTATCAATAATCATTTTAAATGTGAATGGGCTAAATGCTGCAATCAAAAGAGAGTGGCTGAGTTGATAAGAAAATAGGACACATGTATATGCTGTTTACAGATGGAATAAGATATTTCATGCAAATGGAAATGAGAGAAAAAAAGCTGGAGTACCAATACTTATTTTGGACAAAATAGACTTTAAAATGACTACAATAAAAGACAAAGAAGGGCACTATAACCCTAATAAACATCTATGCACCCAACATAGGAACTCCTAATTACATATAACAGATTTTAACAGACATAAAGACAGAGATCAACAGTAACACTATCATAGTAGGGGACTTCAACACCATTGTCACCAATGGACAGACCCTTTAAACAAAAAATCAACACAGAAAGAGTTGATATAAAGGAAAAACTGATGGTTGCTGGCTGGGAGGGAGTGGGGAAGAGGGAGAGGGGGAAGGTTCTGGACAGTGTAGGTGGGACTACAGTGTTGCCTCAGGGATATGGGGGGCAGTTCTGGGAATGTAATTGATAATGTTGTGAAGAGACTATTATGTTGTGTGAAATAAGTCAGTCGGAGAAGGACAGGTACCATGTGATCTCACTTGTGTGTGGAGTCTGAAGAGCTGAGTGAACGATCAAAGTAAACAGACTCGTAGATGTAGAGGGAAAACTGAGGGTTGCTAGTTGGGAGGGGGATGGGGATGGGGGGAAGGGAAGGGATTAGACAGCATAAATAGACAACTACAATATTGCCACAGGGATATGAAACACAGTTCGGGGAATATAATAATGCTGTAAAAATTTTGTGGCGTGTCAGATAGTCACGTCTTGTTAGGGAGACCACTTCATGGATGGAGTAGAGTCTTGATCACTGCACTGTACACCTGAAGCTGATGTTGTATAGTATTGTATGCCAACTGTAACTGAATATGTGGGTGGTCACGGGATGTGGAGTATACTGTGGAGGGGAGTCAGGGGAGTTGTGATAGATATGTATGATATGGAGGGGAGTGGGGTGGCGAACTGGGGGAGGGAGGTTTTCACTTTGGGGGGTAAAGAGTATAACTATTGCATTGTGTTGTACACCTGAAAACTAATAAAAATAAATTAATTAATTAATTAAAAAAAAAAAAAGAAATAGGTCTGTGAGGGGAGTCAGGCTGAGGCCTGGCCCATGAAATATCCAAGGGCTGACTGCCACGGGTTGGCAATGATTTCAGAACAAATAATGAAAAGTTGCACACTTAAGATAAATGAAAATGCATTCCATTCATAACCAAATGAAAGGCTCTGGGCTCCATGAGTAATCTTGGGCTGGTCTCCCTTTTTCATTCTGGGTCTCCTCATTTAACCATCTGGGATTCTTTTTAAAGTACCATCCTATTTAGAGATAAAGGACTTGACTTTAAATGGAAAATCTACATTTCATTGTAAAGACAGAACTTGACATTCCTGTCCTATTCTGCAGAAACCACAAATATGTATGCTTTGTGGATGGTGAGGATAAACTCCAGAAAAGTCATTGAACATACACCGGGAGACACCCAACCGTTCCATGGTCCCAAAACCTGGAAAAGGCACCCTCTCCCGGGCCCAGGGTCCTAGGATCCTTTCTGAGCACGCGGGGTGTCCACTGTGATGTACCCCATCATACCCAGGAGTAGGACGACATGTGGTGGGGGGTGTCGTCTGGGTCCTGCCAACGCGGTTTCCTGGTCTCTAAAATGGGGCTGAAAACCACCTCACAGTGTTTTTATGATACTCACATGTTTAAATGAAAGAGAATGAGTACATTTTTGGGAAATCCCAAAGCACTGTCTAAATGTACTCTCCGAATTATATTAGTATAATTCTGGGATCTACGAGTTGGAAGGTCCCAAAGGGCCACGGAGGCGGGAAAGGAGGGCTTGAATCCTAACCCTCCCTCTCACTCAGCAGGGACCACCCCGAGGGGCCCTGTGTGCCCCCAGGAAGCACCCTGGGCTTCATTTGGTCGGTGTGAGCAGCTTTCAAGGTTGCTCACAGAGGAGCGATGCAGGTCCAAGTTCTAGAAAGCTCTCTCTAACCACCTTGGAAGAAACGGGAAGCAGATCACCTTAAGAGATTTGTGATATCCAGGGAGGGAGCCTGTCTGGGAGGCCCACACTGGGCGGGGCAAAGGAAATCACAGGAGGGGCCTACAAGTACAAAGAAGGTGCGGGAGACAGGCTGCTGGCAGGAGCAGGATGTGATTGATGAGAGGGAGGGAGGGTTCTAGAAGGACTCCCAGGTGTCTGGTGGGCAAAGCCAGCAGAAGGTGCTGCTATCAGTTGAGATCATAAGCCTTGGAGGAAGAGCGGGCTTTTCAGGGACCATCACATGCTCAGCTTTGGACACGCGGTGTTTGAGGCACCTGTGGGGTGTCCAGGGGGAGATGGACACCCAACAGGCACCTGAGTTTACTGGTCTTGAGTTCAAGACCGATGTCAAAGCAGAGCCCCCAATTCAGGACTGTGGGTGTTGTCCTGCTGATCGCTGAAGCCCCAAGTCCAGAGACCGCCTGACGTGGTGACACCGTTTCTACCTTGTGTGGTCTGGTGGGGACCCCCCGATCTGCAGGCCGCACCGGCTGATTGATGGCAGCTTCCCAGCCCTCTTAGCCCAAGGGCAACACATTCAGAGCCCTCTCTGCGGTTGATACAAGGCACTGGGAAGCCTGGCTGCAGAGGGTGACGAAGTCCAGGTAACAACGCCTATGCCCCGATCTAGCTGGGCCTGAATCTGGATTCTCCCCAGACCTGCCAAGTGGGAGCCAATCCATTTCCGTGGTTGTTCTGTTGTTTATGTTAATTTTACTTGCATTTCCTGCCCAGCGCAGACATGGATGCCAGCGTGCTGTGCTGCCAACGAAACAGTACAACAGCCAGCGGTGGCTGAGCCGACAGTGGAGGGAAGGGCAGGGCCTCCACTTCCTGGCGGAGAGGTTGGTGATGCACGCGGTGTGGGGGCCGGGCCACTGGCTGCGTTCTTGTGCATCTTAGGACTCAGATGACGTGGCGACCAAGCCTGGGGCTGCGGGGAACATGGCTACAGACAGGCATCAGGAGAGGGGCAGTGGAACCTGGCTGGCGCCCTGTGTGACAGGGCTAGGACGGGGCACAGGTAACACAGAAGGGGTTCGGTGTACAGGTAATGACACTGCAGGGAACTCGAGCCAGGCTGCTGTCAGAGGAGCGAGGTGGATTACGGGAAAGGGAAGACAGAATACATCCTGCGGACGGTGGATTAGAATTGGTGATATTGGTGTGAATATATGGTTTTTAACAGAGAAAGAGATAAACATAGAATATGTGTAGGTGCATGTGTATATACGGGGTAGGGTTGAAGCGTGTGCTCCCAGATTTCACACTGGATGTCCTAGCTCCCAGGACCTCAGAATGCAACCTTACTTGGAGTCAGTCTCTACAGAGGTAATCAAGTTAAAATTAAGTCATTGGGAGGAACTCGGATCCGATGACTGGAAATTTGGAGACAGACTCCCAGGAGAGTGCCATGTGAAGATGAAAGCAGAGGTCGGGGTGATGCTTCTACCAGCCAAGGAAACCAGAGATGGCCAGCAACCACGGGAAGTGGAGTGGGGCATCGAGCAGCTTCTCCCTCGCAGGGTCAGACGGAACCAACCCTGTGACACCGTGACCTGAAATGTGTAGCCTCTAGAACTATGAGAATACATTTCCGTTGAAGTCAGCCGGCTGGTGGCACGCTGTTACGGCAGCCCCAGCACACTAACAGACATGTGCATGTGTACTCGCCTGTATCTACAGATCTCCTAGCTCTGCCCACTACAAGGACCAGCCTCCCAGAAGCACACAGAATCTTCCAGACTGGTTTTTAAATACCTGTCTGTCTTCACTAAAAGGAGCAGGACTCCATGAAGAAATGCTGAGTGCAAGGCGGGTACGAACAAACAAACAAACAAAACACAAGATGGGCCTGGGAAACCTTGATAGGCCAAAAAGGCAGGAAGTGCTCAGAGAAGGATGAGCATGTGTCGGGGGGCACAGAAGTGTGACAGGCCCCGTCTGCCACTCCCCTCGCGGGGTAACACATTTTCAGGCCTTCACAGAGGCTCTCTCTCTGTCCGCAAGCTGGATTTGTACGCGTATTTGCTTAGGGCTCCTTAGCATGAGTGTGGGAGTTTGCGTGTGGAAGGGGTTTTCATTTTTGGTCCTCTATAAATAAGCCGACACCCTCAGCCCACTCCACCTGGCGCGCCTTCACTCATTCATCAGCACCCACAGCTGCGGCAGCCTGCGTCCCCGCCCTCCCCCGCTCACAGGGTCAGCGCGCACCGCACGGCCGAGGCCTCCGTGCCATCCCAGTCCTGAGGGCCTGGCCTGGATGAAGCGCCAGACCTCACAGGGCCCCTGCCGACCCGAGCCCCAGGCGGCTGGCCTCAGCGTGCACTTGCGGCTTAGGCTCCCTGCCTGAGCTCGGCGTTGTCACCTGCCCATGCCCAAGCCCTACGCTTTCCTTGACAAAGGCCTCTCATTCCCCTGGTAGGTCTGCCAGCCGCTTAACTGTCAGCCTTCACCCTCCTGCTAGGACACCAGCCGATGCATCCTGTCGGCTGTCTGCCAGTGCCGTCCAGAATCTGCCCTGACCTTGGAAAGCCTGCGCTGCTGTAAGTCTCAGGCGGACGCTAGGAGACAGGGCACTTGGCAGGAGGTCCGGGAGAAGTTTCAACAGGACGTGGCACGTTAATTTTTTTTTGAGATGAACAGAATGGATTTTATGTCACCGTAGCTTTCCCATGAACTCTTCACACCCTACAAACTGTCCTACTGAACATCACTCTCTCCGCAAGGCTGTCTGGGCGCCCTGGGATAGCAGCGTGTCCAGGCTTCTGGCTGGTGACGGCGTCTCTGCAATCTGGACGGTGCCAGAACGGGGGGTAGGGGGCTCACACGTGACTCAGGAGCAGGGCAGACATTTGAGCCAAGCGAGCACTGGGATGCAGGGGGCTCTGGAGCGGCGGCCCAGAAAGGTCAAGTGGCAGAGAGAGGCAGGCAAAGCAGCTCAAGTCCAACCTAGAGCCAAGCATCCATCTACCACTGATGCCGCCAGTCAGGACAGGAAAAGCAGGCAGCGTCCGCAGGCCTTTCACGGAGAGCCGGGAACCTGCCACGGAAGGATGCATCTGGTTCAGGTCAAAAGCGCGGGGCCGCGGACGCCGGCTGTGCTCCAGCAGATCCCGACTAAGCCTCAGTGGGGCAATGAGTCAGAGATCCCGCTGCCGCGCTGACGTGCCAGGCCAGGCCAGGGGGCTGCACGACACGGCCAATGAACACACGAGAGACGCGCACCTTAGTCTTCAGGGAACGCGAATGCAGCCACGGTCAGCCATCACTGCCCGTCCCCTGGGACGGCACCAACGCTTCAAACAGGCGGCACCGGGCTCTCACAAGCTGCGGGGCGGGCGGGGAGGGGAAGTAAACTGGGACACGGTTGGGAAAAGCCACTCCTGGGTAGGCACCCAGGAGAAAGAGAAGCACAGCCCTATACGAAGCTGTGTACCCAATGTTCTTGTCTCTGTTTGTAACAGCTAAAACCCGGAAAAACAAATTTCCATCGACAGGTGAGTGGGATGGCCATATGAGGAACTACTACGCAGCCATGAGACAAGAACCTCCCCCACCTCCACCCCCCCACACACACACAGCACAGAGGACCCCACACATCCCGAGCTGAATGCGAGAAGCCCGGGGAAAACGAGTCCGTTTGTAAAAAGTGAGCGTGGCGAGACTGCAAAGGAGTGAGGACTGTTCCTTTTCTTCGCTGTGGTGACCGAGTCAGATGTGCATGCCTGGGTCAGATGCATCAAATCGTACACTTCAAATGTATGCGGTCTGTGATAATGCAGCTCTGCCCAATGGCACTGAACAAACCAAAACAAACAAGAATCCAGGGTGCAAGTCACCGTGTTCCCTTTCTTCCTCGGCCACAGTGACCAGCAGGCGGTGACGCCCCGGTTGCCCCCCACCCTGAACGAGACACGGAGGTCTGCCAGCCAAGCCGGGATGTACACATAGCATATGCAAGTCATAAACCTTTGTTGCTTTAAACAAGTGAGACTCAGGGGTTATTTATTACTGCAGCACCGCCCTAACCCATCATATCCCCAAAGCCAAGGTCTCACTGAAAAGAAAAAAAAAGTTAACAGTCCAAACCATGATAAAAAATGAAACACTGCAGTGTATAAAATGTGCCCCATAGAATTTGTGCAACATAAATCAGACTTCTATTTGTTCAGGCGAGAGAATAACCATCATTTATTTCCCAGGAGTAACTCTGGAAAAGATCCATCATCCCCGCCCCTCCCCTGGAGTAGTGGTGTCAGAGTGGGTGGGACGTTCCAGAGGGAGCTGGGAGCCGGGAGGCGGCACAGGCCACCCCTCCTGACCCTGTGATGCTACGGAGAGCAGGCTGAAGAACACAGTCCACACTCTGAACAAAGAGAAAGGCGGCCGTAATATGACGGTCACTGCGGTGAGACGAGCCGAAACGTTCCTCTGTCTTGGGGAAGAGACTGGATGTCCCTCAGAGCCTGCTGGGGGCTCAGGCAGGACGCTCTCAGTCACTGCAAAGCGTTCTTGGAATGAGAGCAGAAAGGAGACGAAGACGAATGTCCCACAAGAAGTAATGCTAATAAGAAATGCAAATTCCTTCTAAGAGGCTAGACCGGTCTTTGAAAGAAAATTAAATTTTGATATGACAGAGTATTTCATCTTGGGCATCTCAAAAAGGAATCAGAGGCTATCATCAGGAAAGAAGTGAGACCGAACGCGGGCCCAGGCCAGGGCCTGTCACGGGAAAGGGAGGCGGGCCACCAGGTCCAGCCTTAGGCCCCACAGGCCTCGAAGGGGCATGTGTCGCTGTCTCTCCAGATGAGGCCAAAGAAGAGTGACCGAGCTGCACTGATGGGACTGAGAGAAGATGCTGTCACCACGAAGCATTAGACGCGTGGCCCATCACTGAACCCATGGTCCACTGTGGACTAACACTTCAGGATACATTAGTTATAGGACATGTTTGTGTTAGAATGATTCACTTGTAAAATACAAACTTTAAAATAGGATCATTTTTTCAACCCGGCCTCACATTCCTTCATTTTTACAAAAACAGTGGCCCTCTAATAATGGAACGGCCCGGGTGTTCTGGGGCCTGACCTACTCCAGTCAACGCCCTCAGACACAGCCTGGCCCGGCCACAGGAACACACGTCATCAGTCCCTGCTTTGGGGCCAGCAGAGGCTTAGGGCAGGGAAGCCTCCTTAACATACGGCACAGTAAGAGGCGGCAAAGGTGGTGGACACGAGCAGAGGCAGGAAGCAGAAAGAGTCACGTGTTCTGAGGAAGGCGGCAGCCATCAGATGACGGAGCTCTTATAACAAGGGCTGTGGGAGAAACAGGGAGGAAGATGCCAGGGAGGAAAAAGCAATAAAGTAAGGGCGTGTCCATGGAGGATGCCCTCTGAGGGTCTGAATCCTAAGGTCTGGTCCCCTCTGTATCCCACAGCTGGTTCAAGCTGATGAATTGTCCATACAGACTCTCCAACTTAGGACACTTACTGGAACTTCCTGTAACATGAGTCACCTAAACACCCTAGGATTCACAATTTCCCTTCCAATCTCCTTACAGTCCAGAGTTTCTGATGCCTCCATGCTATGGCCAATCCATCGCAAGGCCAGGACAAAGAAGATGCTGGGTAGACATGTAGCTGAGGACGGCGGGAAGGAGATGCTAAGGCCGCTCCCCAGACATGGAGCTCATGCCCCAGGAGGACAGCATATACCTTCCTTCTCCAGGAGCAGTAGCTCCCTTCCCGCAATAAAGTAGGAAGGGGGAAATGATCCTGAAACCCATTCCACTTCTCTATCCTGGCTGGGAGGTAGGGAGAGCAAGGGTGTGGTTGGGTTGGACCTCACTGATTCTCGTTTTCAGAAACCCATTACAGACTAGCAGCCTTTACCGAGCGTTACTATGGCGATCACACACTAAACACAGGTGTGCTCCTGATACACCCATTAGGCAGTGACTGCTCTGTGGTCACAGTCCGTGTGCACAAGGGCAACGCCTAAACAGAGCACAAACAAATACAAGTAGCCCGGTTCGGGATAAGTGGTCAGAACATGGGTTAATTTCTTTTTTCACTTTGGTTCCCATCAATGTTGTGCATACAACAAACAATTTGTAAAAAGGCACCATTAAGTGCCTTGGTGACCATTGGAAAACCAATTATAAATTTCTGCGTGTCTGAAAATGAGACTGAACCAGCGCTGCAGTGCCTCGGCACTCAGAGTTTTTATGTCTTTGCCTGAATCAAAGGAAGGCTTGATTTAAAGAGAAAAGACATTTTTATCCGAGTATCATTTATCTATGCTTTATTCTAGGAACGTGGCCTACTTACAAAGGCCTGCAAACACCCTGTGAGCTGCGCCGTGTATTCCCGCTGTACGGCTGGGTCAGACGCTGACCCACTGGCACAATGCCCCACATGCCACCGTTAGTCACTGCTCCTGATCCCTGAGGAGTCACATGATATGAACGGCTCCATCGCCAGTGAGGGTCCGAGGTGAGGGGCCAGGACTCAGCCCGGGCGTGGGCTCTCTGGCTGTCTCCACCCCTCCCCCAATGCATGGCAGCTTGAGGATGCATCCTGGCCGGTCCCTGAGCCTGCTGCTGCGACCCTCCCACCAGTGAGCGCGTCACAACCCCAGGATGGTGCTCATCAGCATAAGGCCTCCGGATTCACCCAACTGGGTTTGATGAGACTCTAGAAAAGGCTGCTGTGGGTTCCTCCCTGGACCCACGTGTGAGGTCCAGGACTTCATCTAGAACTCCGTTGCTGAGAAGAGCGAGCCGAGAGGAGTGACAAAGGGAATATGCCGCTGGATTAAGTCGACTTCAAGGTCACCCTACCTCTGGATTCCTTGTCATTCGACCTTGCTCTTTATGCAGCTAGAACTCCGTCTTGATGCTGACCTCCCTCCCTACTGGGCAGGACAGAAGAACCCAGGTGACACTGAACACCAAGGCAGGCAGGCAAGGCAGCCCAGGGGTTCCCTCACCCTCTCTGTGCCCACCTGCTCATTCCCGCACCTGGAAATGTAGTTCAAATGGCAGGACGAGTGAAATGCGCTCCGGAGGTCATGCTCTTTAACCTTCTCATAACACTGATGAGGAAATTGAGATTCTGGGGGACAGAGGAACTGGCCAAATACCATTCAGAAAGACATGCTTATAGCCAACAAAAACCAGCTTCTTGGAAACATTCCTGTAATAATCGCCTCCCCCACCACTGCTCCAAGTAGAACTGGTTATTCCTTTTTTGCTGCCACTAACGTATTTTGTACCCATCTCTCTAAATAGCCCCTATAACATGGTGTGACTTATCGGCTACCCCTGGGCTGTGCATTTATTTGAAGGCAGACACCATTGTATTTGGGTGACCGGTCTGAGTAGGTATTTCACTATTTATTGAATGAACGGGGCAAAATCTTTGATTCAGTAGACCCTCATCATGCCAAACCCATCAATTATGTTCATATAGAATCTACAATATTTCTGAGTGAGAACATGACAGGCAGAATCTGTGTAATGACCTCCAAAGATGGAGCATTGCCGTCCATCAGAACCTGTGATATCATGACCTGTGACTGCTGTGTCACATGGTACAATTGACCTTTAAGAGGACAGATTAACCAGATGGGCTTATTATGATTACACGAGCCACTAAAAGTAGAAAACTTTCTGGCTGGGTGCAGAAGGGGAAGGTGGAAAGTCACAGGGACTTCAAGCATGAGAACGACTTGACCCACCATCGCAGGCTTTGAGGACAGAGAGGGCCACGAGCCAGGGGATACAAGCAGCTTCTAGAAGCTGAGACCAACCCCGGAGGGGACCTCGGTCCTCCAAACACACAGGCTCGCATCGGAGCACTGAAGTCTATCCTGGGCACAGCCCCCCCACCCCCCGAGAAGCCTCTTGTCCTGCGACCCACGGTCCGCGCTCGGAGCTGGTCAGTGGAGGGAGACCACCTCGTCCTTCGCCCTGCTGGCTTCCCCAGCAAGGAGGAAACAAGCCACAACTCCAGGATGAGGTCAGAAGGCTGACAACTGAGACTTCAGTCCGTCGGGGACACCACAGGAACTCAGAGACACGCGGCAGAGAAGTCAGTGGGGAAAGAGGCCACGAACATCCTGCAGACCTGGAGGCCGCCC
Source organism: Aselliscus stoliczkanus (assembly GCA_033961575.1). NCBI lineage: Eukaryota > Metazoa > Chordata > Mammalia > Chiroptera > Hipposideridae > Aselliscus > Aselliscus stoliczkanus. Next base: position 21,150,207 of record CM066741.1, read on the forward strand.
CAGGCCGCCATGTTCGCGCACCACACCCCTCGGCAGGCCCACCGGGCACAGAAAGCTTCTCCCGGACTCTTAGCAGGAGCCGACCATGGCCATTTCTTACTGATGGAGGCGTCTGATGTTTGGTTTCTTCCGGAAAGCCTGTGACTGTGACTGGACCAATTCAAAAGCGGGCCCTGCAAAGAGCTGTCCAAATTCAGTCTCAGCTAAAGACTGGTTTCTGGAGTGAGAGAGATTCCGGATTCATCCACGTGCTCCGGAAGCCTGCTCTCGCTTCCTGGCTTCCTTGGACTCCTGATTATAGCATCCCGGAGTGCGCCCGGCTTACAGACGAGGAAGGGAATCAGCAGGGAACACTCCCCTCATGCTGCATAGAGAATGAGCTTCCCGCTGGAAATGCCCAGGTGAAAGGATGGAAATCTCACTTCTGAATGCATAACGGTCCCTAATTCACTCACAGGGGACTAGCGCAATTACCAGAGGCCAGCACACTCCTCATGGCTGGGTGCCCAGGTTTGCTTTCCCTAGGGAACATATACCCAAATGGTTAAAATTCCTTTTCAGCAGACTCCAGTTTTCCATACTTTAACATGGAGCCAGCTTTGGTTGTATAAATAAATGGGTCATAAGTGCTCCCATGTGCAGCCGCCTCCATGAGTTGCTGTCAGCAGGACCTTAGCTCAGTCATGAGTGTGGCCAGTCTGACTCAAGGATGCAGAGATTGTCATGTCGGGGCTGAGCCGACGGCTGGGGAGCGTGATCTGAAGTGTGATGTGCAGTTCTCACAGCCATAGGAATATTCATACTTTTAAATGCAGGCATCCAGAGCTTTATGCAGTGTCTCAGCCTGGGCTGCACCGTACACCAAACTGAACTGAAACTGTAAGCATACTATGTGTTCCTACTGTATTGCCACCGAAGCAGGAGTGAGCGAAGGGGAAACGAAGCCGAGAGGGAGAGGCCAGCACGGCGTCCGTTACTGAGCCACTCACTGTTTGCTGGTAAGCGAGGCTGGCTGGTCTCAGAATGGCCGGGAAGCAGCACAGTTCATCTGTGGCCAGGACGGAGAGACGCGATCCCCTGGCGCCCATCCCGTTGGTCAGTCGGTCTGACAGATGAGGAAACCAGGACTCAGAAAGTTGTTCAGCTGACCCTCTGGTCAGACCCTCCCCACCTGCTGCCGCTGCGCCTCAGACCAACCCAGGGCTGAGCCCGGGCCCCAAGCTCACGCTCGGCTCACTCAGCGCGGCCCAGCACAGCGGGCCTGCCCGCTCTGCGTCCGAATCTGCCCCGACCTCACACGGACCCACCGTCCAATCTGACACCCAGGACTTCCTTAGTAAGAACACTGACGTCGACGCTCTTAACCCAGAAATTGTTTCGGGTCTTTATGCCACACAGACAGATCATAACATATTCTGTCAAACACTCTGTCAAATATGAACCTTCTGAAAGCTTTTTAATGGACAAAGATGACTCTACATCTTTCACAAAGCTTCTCATAATGATTGCTGTTGCAAATAGTTTCCCTCTGGCTAGAATGTGTGTCAATCCCTGGAACTTCTGACAAGCTGCGTTCCTCCTTCAAATCCTGCATTAAGTCTACCTCATTCGGGAAGCCCTCCAGGGTCCAGCCGGTGTGCTGCCCACCAGAGATTCATGCTACAGGTTTGAGCTGTTTCTGAAGAAAGTGGGCCTAGCCAGGGACCGCATTTCCAACCCTTTAAAGCCCAGATGGGGCCCTGGGACTACGAAATATGGGGGAAAGTACGTGTGTCTCTCGGAGGCTAAGATGGTTAAAGCCTGGGGGTGTCTTCCCTAATCTCCCCAGTTCCCCAACAGCACAGAGACCCCAGAAGCCACCACATGTTACCGATGCAGGATCGCCATCCGGGTGGGTAGCTCTACCCCAGCGTGGAGTAGAATTTCTCCTGCTCCTCGTCCTTCATCCCGAACCCCAATCCCACCCACTGGGAACACGCGCACACTCAACTAGGACATGACTGAGAAATATCTTATCATGTCAAGCCACTGAAATCCTGGACTTCGTCGTTGTCATTGCTGCTGCTATAGCTATTATAACTAATATAACCTTCAAGTCCCTTCAATATAGGTTTTCTTTTTTTTTAAAGCTCTACCAGCTTTATTAAAAGTCTGTACTAGAAGATTCCATGCCTGCTCTTGTCGCGTTGGAATACGCCACGTAATGTAACACAGTTACTCGCGTGCCCATCTCTCGGACCAGCCTGTATTCACTGGGGGAAGGTGCCGGGCGTTTCCCACCTGCATCTGCAGCTACTGGAATAGAATTGTTAGCTACTAACATCTGCCAAAGCAATTTTTGAAGAAACAGCTGAAATTCTGTAATGCTTCCCAGCTTACAGAGCGCTTCCTCTTACTTGATTTTAGTTTTGAATCCCACACATCCAACTCTCCTTGTATAACAGGTTTGCCCCGTGAGTGGGGAGACGGTGGCGACGCAACTCTTATTACCCTGGTTTCCATGAAGAAAACATGGAGGCTCTGGGAATCTGAGTTGTCACGGGGCCCTGGCTGAGGACAGACACCACGGCAGTGACCAATGTGGTAACTTCCGGTTCCCACTTGGAGGTTTGTGGGCAGGGCGCCCTACCGGACCACGTGCCTTCAGATGCTGCTTGTTCTTTGAAGAGCTGTCTAGTCGGGTCCGCGAGGGGTGTGGATTCTCTCATCCCGGGCCTGCCCCAGCCCAGCCTGAGAACCCCGGCTGTCATAACACGCCTGTAATGGCTGTGTACGCCGCAGAGAGACGGGCAGGCGAACTAGAGCCCGCCTTCCTGCCTGCTGGGTGTAGTGCGGGTGAAGCGTTCTGCGTCACTGATGGATTTAAGGCCAGAAAATGACCATGTGAGAGCAAGTGCCAAAGGTCAGCAGCCTGCGCCGACGCCCTCCTGTGGCTGCCCTGTTGGCGGGCATACCCATGTCGCCCTTGCCCGTTCCCAGGGGCTCCAACGTGCCCACACAGCCTGGCTCCTGCAGTGGGAATGGGCGTGGGGTGCAGTGCTGGCCCAGGGGATGTGGCTGAGGTAATAACCGACACACAGGAGGAGGCAGGCCTTTTCAGGTGGACGTGGCCAGGTCTGAGCTGCGGCAGCCAACAGGAAAATGAAGCAAATGCAGAGAAGGGCGACGCAAAGGGGCACCGAGGACAGCTGGGGCTCTGGGACGAAGGGCGGCGTTTCCAGGCTGGCCTCCTGTGGGCTCCCTGCTGTGTGAGATGCTCCGTCCTCTGGTCCACTGAGCCATTTGGTGGCTGTCTCGTTTACCTGCGTGTGAACACGTCATAAACAGTACCCCAGCAGCCCTGCGTCCCAGCTCCCAGGGCACGGGACAGCAAGTGTCTGGCTGTTTTGGTGTCTGTCCTAGGAGTCGCCTCCTCCCCCACTAAGATGCCCACATAAGATGTCAGGCAGGAAAAATACAAGGATGCGCACTGTGAGGGGACATACACCCAGAAATGAGGCCACCAGGCAGGGCCGATGAGGGGAACGGGGAAAGGCGTCCAGCACATTAGAAGCGGCTGGCAGGATGGGGCCAGCACACAGACTCTGGTTTCTTCAGAGGTCAGCTCAGTTGAGCCCATTATGTGTCTTCTCACAAACAGGTCTTTTAAAAAAAACCAACAAACTGTAAATAATTCTGTACAAACGAGATTTCTACCTCACTGAGTCTGTGTTAAGCAAAGTATGATGAAGAAAAATTGAGCCATTTAAATGCTTGTTTCCATAACCAGCGCTGAGTATCATACTTAAATTGGTAGAAACAGTGATTAGGGCAGAGGGGTCATCATTTCAAATGCAGCCGCCTCCTCGTGTGTTATGCTAAACACCTCTTCTGGCTGTTTTCCGGAACCCAGGCCCTTGGTTCATCCTCTAATTGCTGTCAAGATACAGTTCAGTTGCGCATGTCAGAAAAACAGACTGTCTAAATCGGCAGAAAAATGAGCATTTGTGCTCCTGCCCTTTCGGCTCATCTGTTTAAGCCCATTTTGCATTCATCATTTCCAAGGTTGTCGTGGTGGCTGGTGGAGTCACAGCCATGTTCACACAGTCAGAGCCAGCCCTCTGCTGACAGCCAGGACCACCCAGATAGGCAGTTGGCTGCACCAGGTACTTTCGTACCTGCTGGGGCGCGGGCCGGGGGGCCGGGGGGGGGGGGCTGGCCCTTCTTCCACGTAAGTCAGGAAGCACGGATTTGGAAGAGACCTAGCAGGGCATGGAATCCACTCGCATTCCGCAGGGGTGAAAAGAGGCCAGAGGGAGGGGAGGGCTTCTTCAGAGACACACGCCGAGCCGGTGCCTTCCTGGACCGAAATGGGCAGAGCTCTAAGATTAAGACAACCAGCTCCATCCAGTGGAAATGTAATGCAAGCCACATATGCGATTGTAAATTTCCTAGTAGCCACATTTTAAAAAGTAAAAAAGAAACAGTGAAGCTAGTACTACTAATATATATTTTTGGCGCACCTAAATTCCATCATTGGAAGAGAGGCTAATAAAGGGACAATGGACACAGGTGAAAGCAGGTATTAGGTTCAAAACCTGGGACTTGCATGAGCCAGATGCCGTCAGCACCCTTCCACCTGTCGGGCAGCCCTCCACAAACACCTCCCCTCTCCGCGCACACCCCTCTCCGCACACACCCCTCTCCGCACACACCCCTCTCCGCACACACCCCTCTCCGCACACAGACACCCCTCTCGGGGCACACCCCTCTCCGCCCACCCCTCTCCGTGCACACACACACCCCTCTCCGCACACACCCTTCTCTGCGCACCCCTCTCGGGGCACACCCCTCTCCGCCCACCCCTCTCCGCGCACACCGCAGCAACAAACTGCTTGCTGGCGCCAAGCCGCCCGAGCACGAGATGGAAGGCTGTGTGCATGTGCCCAGGGCCTCCCTTTGCTGCTTGGAGGGCTCCTGCCGTGGAATGCCAGAGAAGGGCGCGGAAACCAGACTAATCGCATCAACAGCGGCAGTGGTCCCGGTCCTGGTTAGTCTTTGCAGACTCAGGAAACAGGACACCCAGTAGCCAGCCAAGGGGTCATCCCACGCCCAGGAAGAAGGTGGCAGAGCCAGGGGTGCGGGGAAGTCTCAGGAGTGTGTTCGGGGCGTCCCTGTTCTCCACCCGATCCCCTCTGCACGCATACATGCAGTCGCCTGTGCACAGGGATGACTGGATTTAGAGACCTGTCCCTTGGCTGGAAGGGCACCCAAGGTCAAATGCGAATGTAATAACTACCCTTGCAGATGATGGCTAAATCTGGGGACCTGGCCAGACCTGGGAAGGGAACAGTCAAATATGGACATCTGAGGCTGAATGGATGTATTTTAATTAAACCAGGTACCTGAGTATATCGAAGCACTGCAAAGGTGGCGTTCTGATATTCAGCCAGAATTTAATGAGCCCCTGTCTGAAATAACGTCACTGACAATGCTTGCAAATCATGTTTGCTGAGAGTAAACAGCCGACTTGTCACCGCACCTCGCTTAGAGAGGGCAGAGTGCCTGGAGAGTAATTAAACATCATTACCGTAGACCCAAGATGTCCCACACAGTGGGAGAAAAGAGCTGCATACATAACTGTCCAGACATCGCTTGGAACAAAGAAGTTCCCAGGTTAGAAGGGAGGTGGGGGATGGGATTGGCCAGACAGTTATATCGGTCCTGTGTTTCTCTGCAGACTCGTCTAGAAGCCCCAAAGTGCTGCTTTTCATAGAGATAGCGTTTGGTTTTCAACTAAGAATAGGAAATTCTTTCATGTGGACCTGAGAGGTTCATATTCCCTCTTTAATATCCTTTAATATCTTCATCTATCTCATTGCAAAGTCGGTGTTTACCGTCCTACTCATGTTGAATCCCTAGGAATCCAGCTAGCCAAGCCTCCTGGCGCTGATCCCACACACACAGACACACACACCACACACACACACGCAGACACAGACACACATACACCACACACACACAAGCAGACAGACACACACACACCACACACACACACCACACACACATGCAGATACAGATACACACACACAGACACACACACCACACACAGACACACAAAGACAGAAACACACACCACACACACACGCACACAGAGACACACACACCACACTCACAGACACACACACCACACACATACACACACAGAGACACACACACCACACACTCACACACACCACACACACACGCACACAGAGACACACACACCACACACACAGACACATACCACACACTCAGACACACACACCACACACACGCACACAGACACACACACCACACACTCACAGACACACACCACACACACAGACACAAACACCACACACACACTCACAGACACACACATATCACACACAGACACACACACGCACACGGACACACACACGTGCACACACAGACACACACACCACACTCACAGACACACACATCACACACACACAGACACACATGCACACACACCAAACACTCACAGACACAGACACACACAGATACACACCTCACACACACATAGACACACACACAGACACACACACACCACACACACAGACAAACACACCACACACACACACACACACACACACACACACACACACACACACGCCCCAAGGCCTGGAGCAGGGTTTCTCAATGGCATTATTGGCATATTTGGGGCATTGTAGGATGCTTGGCCTCCGCCCATGAGATGCCAGCGGTACTCTTCCCCAAGTGTCATAACCAAGAATGTCTGCAGACATTGTCAAATGTCCCCCAGGGGCGTCGTCGCCCCAGTAGAGCACCACTGCTCTAGACAATCAACTGCATGGGATCCTTCCCTCCTTTTCAAGGGCAATGTGGGGTCAAAGGCCTAAGTCAAGAGGACTTGAAACGTTTTCTCTGACCCCAGAGTGGGACCCCAATCTGAGCACAGCAACGACACCCAACAGCCTAAGCAAACGGTGCGAGGGAATTGCTGACCCAGTTTCTAAGCTACTCTGTTTTATTCCATTGTGATTGAACTGGTCTGAGAAATGTCCAACAGAAAGCCAGATGTAAAACAACTAAAGACAGCAAGGAGTTGTCCAACATACAGCAGTTGGGTTTTTTTTTAAGAACAAGATTTCAAACAATCGCTTAGCACAAGTGGGTTGACTGGCGGATGGGGACGGATAGCCCAGTCTTAGCTCCAGATGTTTCTGAGGCTGCTAAGGTGGTTCTTTAGAGACTGGTCCTGGTTGGACAGAAACCGCAGCAAGTTTTTGTTGAGAAGAAGAGTTGGACCACATGTTCTCCCTCTCGCTGTGTTCCTGGTGGGGAAGGTGAAGGAGGAAGAGTGGGGGACCTCGCCAACGCAGCTGAAGGCTCCCCCCAAGAGGGGACAGCAGGGGAAAGGGTGCTAGCATACCCTGAGCCTGCTGTGTACTAAAAACTCCCCTCACACAGATAACCTCATTTCAGAGTCGCCTTGCCCTTGGAGACTTAGAAAAAATGGGCTCAAACTTTCCTTTCCAGGCCCTGAAGGGAATCCAGGCCCGCCCTCCATCCAGCCTCCCAGGGTCCCCTGAGAGAAGCTCATCCATCCACTCTGTGTGTGCCACTCCTGCTCGGGTCATGTAAGCACAGGGGCGTCTGTCTCCCTCTAGTCCCGGCCTGGTGACACCTGACTGAAACGGGGGCTACCATTCCCTGGAATACATGCCCATACAACGTAACACCCAGAACAGCTCCACGCAGTTGGGGAGACCACACGCCGTCTGCCCGCCACGCGTCACCACAGGGGTCTGGTGCTCTTCGCTCTCCTCCTGCTGAGTAAGGCTTGACACAGGTGCCTGGAGAGGGCCCGGGAGGAAACCAGCAAGCCGGGCGACACTTGAGAGCCACCTCAGAATGCCTGCACACAGGGAGGGGCCGCTGGACATCCGCTACTATGTCCGGGGAGCTTGTCGATGAGATGCAGGATCTCCTTTTCGTGTCGCGTCCAAAGGAGTGATTCATTAATAAAGTGGGCACCCAAGAGGTAATTTGAAATTAGAGGAAAAAGTGAAAAGGGCTTGGATGAATGAAACGAGCCTCCTTACCACTTTCTCTGTCCCAGGGCCTGAAGCCCTTCCCTTTGTGTTCACAACTGAACGCTCTGACTTCCGGGCTGAGCTGGCCCGAGGTGACTGGGCCCAGGTGGCTCCCGCCAAGCTCCCTGGACCCACCGTGGAGACACGGGCTCAGGCTTCGTCCCACCCACCTGCCGAACCGTTACCCCGGAGCCAGGAGTGGGAACCAAGTTGGGCTTCTATTTGCAGCCATGGGAACAGGAACTGAGTCCCACTGACTTGTGGCTGAACTCTTCCCTGATTCCAAAGAAGTTTCTGAACCCAGACCACTCTGGGCCCCCAGCACCCTAAAGCCAAGGTCCCCTGACTTGGTATTGCTGAAAACTGAGCAGCAGACCCGTTGGGTCAGTTCAGAGGGCATCCAGGGTGACACTGATGCCTAGTCTACCAGGACAGGCCATGTCAGCGGCCTCCTTCACGGCACCCTGACTGGCCCCAAATTCCTGACCGTCCTTCTCTGTGCCTATGACACCTTCCGACCAATCAGAAGGCACATCCATAATCTACCTGTGCCTTATGGCTTCTTTAGTCTTCTGCCTCCCATCCTTCTCCCAATCGGACACTCTCCAAGGTTCTGAAAGTAGTGGAGAAAAACCCATTGGTTAAAAAAATGGATTATCGGGCCGGCCGAGTGGTGTGGTGGTTGGGCGCTGGGTTGGGAGGCCGGCGGCCCCGGTTTGAGTCCCACATGTGAGGGCCGGTGACACTGCTCTCAGAAAAACAAAACAAAAAAAATCTTTCTTCCTTTGAAAAAAAAAAAAAAACGGATTATCGAGCTGAGCTCTGAGCAACAGCAGTTCGATGCTCAGCCTGAGTTGAGCTGCTGCTAAGCTGCCAACAGGTGGCAGGAAGGCTCAGCTAAAAAAAAAAAAAAGGATTATCAAGCTGATGAGCCAATTTAAAGAAAGCCAAAGATATTTCATCTTTTTTGGAGGCAGGCATGAACACCACATGGATCTGTCCGTACATATGGACCCCGTATCCAGTGCCCCAGGCCGCTGACCAGCCTTGTCTCTGATGGCTGCTGACAAGATGGAGAGACAGGTAACCCCTTTGACCAACGGAAGCTGCCATGAGTACAATCAGCTGGACTGATCCCACCAGATGTGAAAAACAGGCGGAGTCTCGTCTGTCTAGTTGGTCCCCAGCTCTCTGGTCCCACGGTGTCTTTCAGAGGGAATCTGGACCGAGACGGCCGGATTGCAGTGCCGGCTCCCTCACTTGGTGGCCATGCCGCTTGGTCAGCTCTTTCCACTTTTTCAAGTCCTGGTCTCCTCGTCTATAAAATGGAGATGCCCTGAACTGCGCACCTCACAAGGGCTTGGTGAGGTTAAATGAGATCATGGGAGGGAAAGCCCCTGAATCCAAGTGTAGCATGCCCATGGTGACACACTGGGCTGCCCGCCGGCTGAGCCGTGTCGGCACCAAAAGCCACTGCAACGGCGGTTTTCCCTCCCGGGGGGACAGAGCAGTGCAGGCACCACCTCTCTGTAAAGGCAGCCAGGGCACAGGGAACGCTGTCCTCTACATCCAAGTGCAACATCTGTGCTCACCAGCAGCCTCTTTCAGGAAGAGCAAGGCCACCTTTTCATCCTATTCCAAGGCTGGAGACTGTCTCAGACACAGGAGGCTGGTGTGGTGGCCACAGAGGCCCCCACCGGGAGAAGAGGCACCACACAGATCTCCAGCCACAGGGGGCTGGCTGCCCAAGGCCCCCCGCAACCCCTAGACCCATCGCAGTCCGCGTACCTGGGGAAAGCCTCCCAGACCTGCTCCCTGCTGCTGAGGAGGGCCCAGCCCCGCAGGACAGAGAATGCCCCGGACGGCCGCTGTTCCCTCGGGGACTCCCCACAGCTTGGCCAAGTCTTCCTTAGACTGTACAGCAGCCCAGGAGGCATCTGTCTTTCCTCTATCCTTCACTCAGGACAGACATTTCACATGCAAAGAAAGGGACCTGCACAAGGACACAAGGGCTGACTCCACAGGACACGCATGGTGTTTGCTGAGGCCACCGACAACCAACTGCTCTGGGGCTAATGTTTCCATTTGCAAGAAAACGGAGGGACAAAAGAGAGGCAACAGGAAAGAAAGAATAAGGCTGTTTGGAATACGAAGGGAGGTCTATTTTTAGAAAAAAAAAATTAGTGCTTGACAGGAAACATCGGTTGAAGAGTTAGTTGCCAGAGACATCCCTGCCCCGAGTGCTCAATCACAAGGTGGGGCTGCTTCGCAGGTTTGGTCACAGGACATGCAGGCGGTGCTGAACTGGACCTGTGACTCTGGAGTCGTTCAATCCAATGCAAGCACGAGTCTGGACCCTCCCGGTATCTTAGGGTCGGTACAGTACCGAGTTCCTGCCTCTCAAAGCCAACTTCGCTCTTTTATGAAAATGACCCGTGTACATCAACTCAGCTCCCTTCTAGTCCAGACCTTCCAGCGCCACGCAGGCTCTGGTGCCACCCTGCCCGGGGCCGGACCCTCATGGTGGGTGTGGGCCGGGGCAGCAGTGCCGAGCGCCGGGCTGGCTTCGGCGCCCCTGGCCGCTCGTGCCCCACCAGGCCACCGTGTGTGAGCTTCTCCCTCACCTGGAGCTGGGGACAGTAAACAAACGGATGCACAAATGTACAACAGAAGATGGCTCGGCAACAAAAGGAACGGCTGATATGTACAAGAACGGGGGTGGGTCACAAAGGCATTCTGCTAAGTGAGAGACGCAAGACACAAGTCAAGGCAGACTGTGGAATCCATTTACATGGGATTCCACGCAGACCAGAGACCATGACAGAAAGCAGACACCAGGGGCAGGGAGGGGCTGCTCGGGTGGGGCCTAGGGTGGCATCGCGGCGACGGGAGCACATGACCCAGACCTTGGTCGAAGCTCATCAAACTGGACCGTTCACAAGGGTCCGTTTCACTGTGTAAATTGCCGCAGTGAGGAAAACCTCTGCTCTCTCAGAGCAAAGGGCGCACCAGTTGGGGCTGGGCTGGGCTCGCCCTTCGCAGAAGGGAGGACAACACGCCCAGCTTCTCTAGTGGGTCCTCCTGCCTCACTTATAACACGTCCCCCGGCACCTTGGTAACTCTCGCTTGGAGCCGAAGAGCTCTGACAGAGAGTTCCCGACGGAAAAAAAATTAAGTTTCTTAAGCAGCTCAGGAAATCCAAACCACTATACCTAGACATGTCCTATCATCAAACCATCTAATATTGCATCCCGGTGGCTTTATCCGCTGGAATGCTCGTCTTCAGCGTGCCGGCCTGCCGGTATCAGCCCAGGCCTATGCAGAGCGCCCATCAATGTCCACATGGTCCACTCCAGGACTAGCCTCCTCCCATGTGATGGCTGCAGACATTGACATGCTCCCGGCAGCGTGGTCTCTTTTCCCTCATGTAGATCACACAGTTTAAAGCTCAGGCCTCCACGATGGCTCCATCCAATGAAGTCATTCCAGTGCCGCCTTGTTTGGGCTGTGACATGTGACAGCTCCGCCATCTCCAGCAGAGAGGGAACGGCAGAGCCCCAGAACCCACTGGGTCCCAAGGGCCCCTGAGCCGGTGACTCCTGCCTCCTCGTCCTGGAGCAGTGTGACAGCCCACGGAGAACCTGGCCCTCCTCCCGACTACTAGCCCGTGCTGGACACGCCGACAGGAGCGGCCCTGCTGGGCAGCAAGCGTTGCCAGGGACTGCCACCGGCCATGACATTACAATTTCATGTGAACATTTAAGTGTTCGTGTCACGACACACATAATTATGAGAGAGAGCCCATTACTTCCACTCTGTAATTTTAAACCTTAGCCTGTCAAAAAGAAAACTCCTCATCTCCCCATTTCGAGAGGCCTGTCATTGTTCCAGGGCCCCTACCGGCCCACCCGGTGCCTGCCGAGGCGCCCCTTCTGCGCCGACGACGCCTCACTCTGGCGGGGTCAGGCGTCCGCAGGGCCCAGCAGCACGAGGCTGGGCCGGCTGACCAGACAAAGCCCCTGCGCCCTCTGGGCTTGAGGGTGCGACGCCGGGTGAGACGGGCCTCCCCGAGCTGCTGGTTTAACCAGGAAACGGCGATTGCCTCTGCTGGGTGGGCCTGCGGTGGACATGGGGTCTAAGTGTGCACCCCCTGGCGTCGGCGAGCCTGCGGAGTCCCTGCCAGTCACGTGGGTCGCTGGCAGGGGGATCTGGGGCAGCACTGTGTCACTCTCAGAGCCAAGGGCTCTAGGACAAGGGCCGACCGCAGCGGAGCCTGGCAGAGCCTGGCCTTGGACCACACTGAACACAGGCCCCGAGGGCTGAGAGCGAGCCAGGCAGCAGTACCTGGTTCTGGGTTAGCAACAGCACAAGCTGTTTTGCAAGCAAAGGCCTACATTCTGGGCATGTTTGGACTCCAAAACACGAAGTGCACCAAGGGCGATTTCAGGGGGGACTTTCAGGCCAGCCATTTACTCACAAAAATAATTACTTCTGAGCACCCGTCTCTGTAGGCCCCACACTACACGCTGCAGATACAGAGACGAATGATGCACTGGCCCTGCCCTCCCCGAGTTCCAGTGGGGATGCCGGGCTTCCACCATCACAGAAATAAATACACAAATACATGTATTCACGAACTTAGTTAAGTCCACGTGATCTAAGTGGCCGGTGGGTGGGAAAGGGGACACTGGGAAGACTTCTCGGAGTAAGCGACACAAGCTCAGACCTGAAGGCTGAGTAGGTGGCCGGGGAAGGGGAGCAACTCCAAGCAGATGGCCCAGCATGTGCCGGGGCCCCGAGGCAGGGCGGGCTTCGCGCTCTCTACGTGCTGGCGATGCATCTGGGGCCTGGCGGGAGGGAGCGCATCAGACGGGAATGAGGCTGGAAAAGCAGTGGGGAGTCACGCCAAGCGGCCCGAGAAAGGCTATGGATTTTATACCAAGTGCAATGGGGTCAATGGCAGGTTTACAGCAAAGGAATGACCTGATCAAACTGAAATTTGGGAGAGGGGACCCCTGAGGTGGCTCCAGGCAGATGTTCTCTGGGCCCAGCTTGATGTGGAGGTTCAGGAAAGACCAGCCCAGAGGAGCTCTGATGGGGATGAGACACGCCAGCAATGCTAAATTCTTCACAAGAAGTCCCAATAAAAAGGTTCAGAGGCGGCAAGGAGGGAATCCTTCCTGGAGGAGGTGGCATTTTGAGCCAGGCCAACCAGGAGTGTGGTGATGCTGGGCTGAGGGTTGATGTGGAGAGGAAATTCCAGGCAGAGAGAGCAAAGGCAAAGCTGACCAGTAGTCCCTACTCCGCATCCCAGGGGTGGCACCAGCGTGGGGGGGCAGGGGCGCTGGGGACACAGCCCCTGCTCCTTGTGTCCCCACATTCGGCATCTTGGCTGCAGAGCAGGGCATGGTCAGCACTTGGCGTGGCTGTCTGACCCCATCAGGGACACTGCGATGACTCAGGCGTGGGCTGGAGGTCAGTCACCTGAGGGCACCGTGGGCCCCTTGTTGGATGGGTTAGGAGGTGGGGTCATTTATCTCTAGTCAAACTCACCCTTGCTCCATATCAACCCAATACAGACAGATAACCACCTATAACTGTCGGCTTGGGGATCCAGCAAACCGGAACACACATGTGCATGTGTGTACAGGTACTCATATGACATACGTGTCGGGGTGAACACGCGTTCGCAGGTGTGCATGAACGTGCATGCGACTCACAGCTTGCGTTCACCAAGGGCTTCCCGTGTGCCCTGTGTCTTCTCATGAACCAGCGCACGCTCCCCAGAGCAGCCCCGTCACCCCGACCTCCCCGATGAACACATGGGTGTGATGTGAGGCAGGGAGACACGAGTGTGCAGAATGCGCATGTGATCCTAGAGCCCTCAATCGCACATCGACTCCTGGAAGGATAGAGATTTCCAGGTGTCATCAAGGTCAAGTGCAGAGACAACCCACGTTCCCTGCCGTGAAGCCCTTCAGAAAACTCAATGAAATCTGGCTCTGAAAAGAAAGCCTAACGGTTTTTTGTTTGTTTGTTTGTTTGTTTGTTTGTTTGTTTAAGAGGGCAGTGTCACTGGCCTTCATATGTGGGATCCGAACCGGGGCCGCTGGCGTCCCAAGCCAGCTCTTAACCAATGCGCCACTCAGCTGGCCCTAAAGGGTTTTTTTTTTAAAGATTTTATTGGGGAATTGGGGGAGGGGAACAGCGTTGGGGAACTGGGGAGGGGAACAGCGTTGGGGAATCGGCGAAGGGGAACAGATAAGTTGCTGTCTTTTTGTTCTTCAGTCTAGCTGCGGAGCACGTTGCTTCACTGGCCCATGTTGGTATCGTCATTGCGCTCTTCCCGGATGAGGCAGATCGGTCGCCCGCCTCTGGATGTCGCTCACCATGGCTATTGGCAGCTCACGCTGGCTGCCGGCCACTCATGCTGGCTGCAGGCCACTCACTGTAGCCTATGGCAGCCCACTGCAGCAGGGGCTGCAGCCTACACCGTCGCCGGGGCTTGTAGCCCAGCTCCAGGTGGAGCTGTTGTTAGATGTAGAGGGCAGTGTCACTGGCCCTCATATGTTGGATCCGAACCGGGGCCGCTGGCGTCCCCAAACCAGCTCTTAACCAATGCGCCACTCGGCTGGCCTGAAAGCCTAACGTTTTTCATGTAGCTTACTATTAGCTGTCTGCCAAAATCCTGGGGAAATGCATGCAATCCAACCTGGAAAGAGAAACAGGCTGGTAGAGGACGGCATTAAACGGCGTGTGTCATGATCTCTGTTCTAATAAAACCAGCAATCGCATCGCATCTCCAAAGGCACAGGTCCTAAGCCCTCATCTGACCTAACAACTCTGCAAAACAAAAGAAAAGCTCATTTGCTCCAAATGGATAAGAGAGTTGCGTTCCCCGCCCATGTAAATGAACTGTGGGTGGAAGGCAGAGCACGCCAGCCCCTTGGCTTTCCGGTCTGTGGAACGATCCACTACCCGCCCAGCTCCTGAGGGTCTGACTCGGCGTGGAGGAACCCCAGGTGTGCGCGGAGCTGCAGGCATCCCATCCTCCCCTCTGTGCTGACCCCAGAGAAACCCTGGGGATCCCCGCAAGTCGCCTGCCTCCTTGCCCCTCGTCCTTTCTTTCCCAGGAGATCCCAGCCCTGGGAGTTGCACCCGGCACAGTGAGCCCCGTGAGAGTGTTAACTACAGGCGTGGTGATGAGGAGGGTCCTCACAGCCACCCCGAGAGGAAGCGTGCATCCTCTCGGCCCATCCCGCATTTCCTCTTGTCATCACATCCCCTGCCACCACCCAACCTTCGGAGCCCCTGGGACCCGCCCTGCCGCTTCCACAGTGGGGCCGCACACTCTGTTCTCCAGGTGTCAGGACGGCCTTCCTCCCTCCCGGCCCAGTACCTGCGCCCTTCATGCTTCAGGGGCTGCCAGGGCCTGCCCTGAGCTCCCCAACAGTCACACCTCGCTACGAAGGACCGGCTCCTCCAAAGCCCCGTCGCTGTAAAAGTCCACACTGTCTGGCGGATGGCTGGTCCCTGCCCCCCACCCCCTCAGTGCATCCCCGGTCACCCTGGAATTCCAATAAGGCAGGCTGAGCACCTGGTCTAAAGCATAATGGCACTCAGAAATATGAGCTGCATCAATTTATAAAAACGGGTTTGCAGTAACGGTGCAGTAGGGAAGGGGCTCCACTGAGGGAGGGAATGAGACCAGATGCTCTCACTGGCTCTCCTTCATCCACCCTCTAGGCCTCCCCGCCCCATCCTGCCTCTTTCCCCAGCCAGGGGACACACACCCTGCCAGCAGCTTCAGAGCCCATCTGGCCACAGCTCTCAGGATGCACCTGGAACATCTCAGTGACAAAGTGGCTCCAAATAATACCCAGCCTGTGTCCAACACTCCTCTCTTCTCTCCCTGCCCTGGAGAGGTGCCTCACCACATTCCAGCTCCATCTGTGTGGGCACCGCGTGCCAGCTTCCCAGGCTGGAATGCCATCATGGAACCGGCACCCGAGTAGGTGGGCAGAAGCCAGACCCGATGGTGTGGGGTCAGGGACACAGTCCCAGCGGCGGCACCCCAGCAATGAGACGGCGCCCTGCTGCACTGGGTGGGCCCTGAATCCGGAGGGTAAGAGCATGGACAAGGTGAGCAGTCTGACTCAAGGTCCCGAGGGCCAGCCTGGAAGTAGCGACAAGCTCCCTAGGGCTGGCTTACCATCCATCAGAATGGTGACCCTCTGCATGACACACAACAGAGCACTGCAGCTGGAAGCCAGGCCAGGTAACCCACCCCCCTGGGTGGGTCCTGAATTATTCAGACCCCCCCCCCACCGGGCCAGGACAGACTGGATCTATGCTTAGTTGTAGAGTCTTGATCCCTTTGCCCATAAATTGGCCTTAGTCCCAAGAGGCCTCTCTGTCCTGGGGAGCCTGGAAATGGTCAGGACAACAGGTCCTGGGAGCCTGGCTAAGATCCCAGGATGCTCAGGACGGGTGTGCAGAATGCGGGGGCCCCACATCCACCTGCCGGGCCCTCAGCCTGCTCCAACAGGACATGGCATGGCGCTCCTGGCTGGCCGCCTCCTTGTCCAGGGACCAGCCGGGAATCTTATCATGCCTTTCTTGGCCTCCTGCCCGAGCCCCCTTATCTCAGAGCCTGTGCTCATGGGCCCCCAGCTCCCGTTTTCCACAAAAGAACGCAATTCGGCAGTTTCTAGCCTTTTGGCTCCTTGAACGCTCTGCATTCTGCCTCTCCTGCCTGCTTTGCGTCCCCTGGAACGTGTAATTAAACCCTGAGAGCCTGGAAAAGCCCCTCGCTAATCAATAATTCAAGGTGTTGGTCTCCTGTGATGCTTTTTCATTGCAATTCTCCAGGTCAGGCGTTTGTGAATTCTCTAGGGTAGAGTCCCTGCTGAGACATCGAAGTAGAATTAATGTCATCTTTGGGTAATTATGTATTTTTAATTATCCTTTTTTTCCTAAACAGCCAAAAAGAGTTGTTTATAAATAAAGGAAAATATTAGGGTCTCACGAGTTGGGCATTTGTCAAGAAGGAGATTCAAATGATGGTACAAATTAGTCTCAGGAAACATTGGGGCTATTTGCTGAGTCAAGAAAGACCCATTTAGAAAGAGATGAAAATAGTTCAAGCACCATTTAGAAAGTCCTGGCGTGACATTTCGGCTTATAACGTGCCCTGCCGAGGTGCCAGTGGACGAGCTCTCTTGCCCATGCCCCCTCCTCCTCCCCGCCCCCACCCCGTCCTCTCCCCGTTCCTTGATGCAGCCGACCCTGCTGGTGGCTTGGCCAACACCAGATTCCCCTTCTCCCAATACCCGATACCAATACAGAACGCTGATTTTGTTAGCAGGCAGTACATCCAACTGAAAATACGTCCCAACTCCACGGCAGCTAGAGGTGAGCAGGCGAGCCCCCTGGCCCGCGAGACGTAAAGGGAAGTCTACTGTGTGGGACCGTGTGGACAAGAAAATGCCTTTGTTTTCCTCCCTTCCTCCTGCCTGGGCTGTCAACGTGATGGCTAGATGAGGCGCAGCCATCCTGCAGCCAGGAGCATAAAACCCACATGCTAAGTGAGGAGGGCAAAGCAGGGGCTCAGAGGAGCTAGACGCGCAGTTTCTCCCCTAAGCAGCTGCACCAGCCCTGAAGGGACTTCTTTAGTATTCTCGTTACTTGTGAAAAACTAATTCCTGTGTGTGGAAGCCATTGTTAGAGGAGTTTCTGGTTACACGCAGCCAAGGCAAACCCTAAACGACGTGCATTTCTAAATATCAGGACAGGGCCGGCTGAGTGGCTCAGTTGGTTCAGAGCTCACTCAAGAGTGCGAGCTGAGCTCTGAGCAACGGCGGTTCGATGCCCAGCCCGAGCTGAGTTGCCGCTGAACTGCCAACAGGTGGCAGGATGGCTCAGCTAAAAATAAATAAATAAATAAATAAATAAATAAATAAATATCAGGACACTCGCAGAGCCAACAAAACCATCCCAGTTTGCAAGAGCTTCCCATGGCTGGACACGACGGTTATGGTGACTGGCCATTCTGGGAAGAGACTCAGGCAAGGCCTGAGATGGTCCTGCATCCACGGAAAACAGGAGAGGGCGGCACCTCTGCAGGCCCCGCCCACCGGCAGGCCCCCGCCCACCGGCAGGCCCCGCCCACATGCAGGCCCCGCCCGCCTGCCCACATCCCCGCAGGCTGGGAATGCAGACTTGAATAGTACGGTTTCACCCACCACACAGCTCTCTGTCCTTCTCAGGACGCTTCCCTCCGCGCCTCCCACTTTCCCCACTCGGCACTGGCTCTGCCCCCGCAGATGGGCACTGCTTCTGTCCCCTTTTCCCCCCTGCGTTGGTGGATTTCCACAAGACCCAGTCTGGGAACTGTCGGCGCTCTCTCAGTGACCTCCTATGGCCATGCCAGGCAACCACCCACGTGCTGGTGGCTCCCAAACACTCGCCTCTCTCCCCGCCTCTCTCTGAATTCCAGCCTCTGATACCCACTGCCCGCCTGATACCTCCACTGGGGTGTCTCAGAAGAACCTGGACCTAACATGTCCAAAACTTAAATTTTCATTTCATGCAAATCAAGACCCCGATGAAAGGGCATTTCACATCCATCAGGATGACTGTTATTCAAAGAGAAGAGAGAGGATAACAAAGATTGGTGAGTAGGGTATAAAGAAATTGGAACTCTCGTGCATTGCTGGTGGGACCGTCAAATGGGCAGCTGCTGTGACTATTCCTCAAAAGATTAAACAGAGAATTACTGCACGTGCAGCAATTCTCTATCTGGGTATACACCCAAAAGAAGTGAAAGCAGGGTCTCAAACAGATATTTGCACAGCCATATTCACAGCGGCATAATTCACAACCACCCAAAGGAGGAAGCCACCCAAGTTCCTACTGGCAGACGAGGGGATAAACACAATGTAGTGTGTACACAAGGGCGTATTACTCAGCCTTAAAAAAGAAGGAAATTTCGGCACCTGCTACAACATGGAGGAACCCTGAAGACATTCCACTAAGTGAAATACTGGGTTGTCAGAAAAGTCATGATGCATTTTTGCAACAAAACATAGAAAAAATACCCAATAAGCCAGTCACAAGAGAACAAACGCTTTGTGATTCTACTTACATGAGGGACCTAGAGAGGTCATTCACAGAGACCGAGAGTAGAAGGATGGTGAGCAGGGCCGGGAAGGAGGGAGAATGGGGAGTTATTAATCAATGGGGACAGTTTCCACTGGGGAAGATGAAAAGTTCTGGAGGTGATGGTGGGGATGGAGGCACAACAACGTGAAGGCACTTAATGCCACTGGACTGTACACTTAAAAATAGTTCGGGTGGGAAGTCCTGCGTGACATTAACCCTTCATGGTGCTTGCTAAGTGCCAGGCATGCCTCTCTGCGTGCACCTACCGGGTGCACGGTGCGCTCCCAAAGGCAGGTGGGCTTGGACCTGGTGGGAGAGGTGTGCACCCGGGTGCACCACACCTGGAGCTCCTGCTACGGCAGCAGGAAGGGGATACGGCATACAGGGCACCCACACTGGGCTCCGGTGCGGAGGGAGCAGGGGCTCTGGAGGCAGCCAGACCGGAAGCATCACCCGGCACTACCGCCCACGGGCTGCGTCACCCACCGTAACGTCACCCAGCAGGTGCCTCCCGTCTTCCCCTTTCCTCTCCGGAGGGGAACTTCCACGGAAAGATGTTTTCGATGGTGGGGAACACGTCGGGAAGGTTTCAAGGAAAAGGATGGGATGTTCCCACGGGGCCTTGCAGGAGTGTGGTCCGGCATAGCATCTTTCCATCATGTGCGGAAGGAGTTAATGCGTTTCGGTGAGACAGAGTGGGAAAAGGTCATTCTGTAAATATTCAGAAGCAATTTCAAGAAACTGTGGGCTCTCATCCATCTGCTCTAACACACTGGCTGGGCGCTGTGGAGCCTTAAGCATTATACATCCAGTGAAATGATGGCTCCCACCAGGGGCATATCGTAGTTTTGTTTCCAAGGCTGAGATGAAAAGCTATAGAGTACGCTGCACACACAGACCCATTAGGCTGGGAGAGCCTCGGCCGGCCTTGCTGTTTATGCAAGAGCAATGATAAATCAGCCCGTGTCACCTGCAGCCGAATGTCCCATTTGTTCTGTAACGGTCCTCTGATCTTTTGGAAATGAAGGAATTTCACATAAAACAAGTAGTTTGGTGAACTTGAATCCCAGCCGTAATTGGGTAATAAAATTGGGTATGTGCAGTAATTAAGAGGATTGTGGCAAAACAGTCAGTCTGCAGTTTCCTACTGAGCCCCGTCCATAAAACGGGAGTTCAGTGCAGGGCACACTCGGGACCACAGAAGGGCCCGTGGGCAGGAGAGCTGCGCTTTTCCCAGAGCAAAGCGGATTATGGCACCGATAAACCATGTTGGTGATGGCTGAAAGCACCACCCGGGGCGCCCTCACACCAGGACATCCGTTTCAAAGATCAGGCTTCGACCTGTTAGTGAGCAGGGAGTCAACTGCTCGGTGTTCCCTTCAGGGAGCTTGTTTCCGAGCTCATCTCTGGATCGGTCCATCTGTCCCCCACGCCCCACTGCTGCCTGTTTTGCCTTAATGGAGGCCTGCCACTTGCACACAAGCCTACACGGGCCAAATCTTGGATCCTGGGCCCTCCTGTAATGCCTGCCCGGCCTGCTCCCAGCCTTAGAAGTCCGAGTCTCCTCTGCCCAGCTGGGCCCTCACTCTTCATGGGGCGCCAGTCCCAGTGCCCGGCCACCAGCACCCTGCGCTGGCCCTCCGGCAGACAACGCCAAGGACAGCCCTAACCCTTGAGCAGCTCTGTCTCACTGCTTTTTCCACATCTCTCTGCCAACAGCTTACACCATGTCATTGGGCAAGTGAACACGCAGGGTCAAAAGTCACGGAAAATGCTGAGGTTTTGTTACATTTTGCCACCTCGCTCTCCAGACAGACTGGAGAGCGTGGACTCGCCCAGCGGTGTGGGAGTGTCGGTTTCCTGCATCACAGCCCAGTCTCGGCACTGTCGCTCTGATGTGCTTTCCCACTCGCATGGCTTGGTTCGCATTTTTCTGATGATACCTGAAATTATGCATTTCTCATGAATATGGCTACTTGTGTCGCTCCTTTTATGGGTTACCTTTTCATGCCCTTGACTCTTTTTCCACTGGGCACATTCCACTGTTTTCTTGTTGATTTGAACAGCACTTGCTGGGTTAGGACAAGGAGAGACCTCCAGAGTGGGACTCGTCCTCCTGGGCCACAGGGGCCTAGGAGGCTGTCCCTGCTGCCTGGCCCCGAGAAAGGGAACGTGACAACTCTGCCTCCCGTCTCAGCTCCACGTCGGCTGAGAGGCAGTTCTGGAGAGAGCTGGGCAGGGACCGACAGAGGCAGGGTATGGCAGAGGGTGCCCCAGCCCACTCAGACTCTGGGATGGGGGGAGGAAGGAGCCGAGTGGGGTGAAGGGGAGACAGGAGTGAGGCAGAGAATGGGGGGGGAGTTCACGCAGGAAGGTCTTCTCAGCGCCTCACAGGACAGTGGGGAGTCCCCAGGGAGCTGGCAGAGGAGCAGCAGGCTTAGGAAGGCTGTCAGTGGGGGCGTTCAGAACCGCCGCCAGGGCGATAACCAGCAGGCAAAGGGACCCTGCATTAGTGGGGGCAAGAGAGCAGGAGGCAGGGGCCTTCTACAGCTCGGGGCACCTCGGTCCCAATTCCAGGTCTGTTTCTACAACACCACACCGCCTTCTGCACTAAAGTCATTGCAAATTAATGTACCTTTAAGAGGCAAATAACTTCCTCTTAGACTGAAATGCTGGCAAAAGACCAATCATTTTTCATCTCTGATTAAAATGTCTGAGAAAGAAATTGGAAATTATTCAGGAAAGGAAGCTCACTCCTGGAGTTGCAAATGCAAAATAAATCTGGAGGTGGTGGTTAAGCGGCAGCACACTCCCCTCTGCATATCGGAGCAGCCAGGCTCTTTCCAATCAAGACCAGCAGGGCCTGTTGGGCAGGTGGGGTCGCTGGGCAGCCTGGAATCTGCTTAGGAACCCAGATAGCCCCTTCTTCAGGGTTTCCCAAGGGCCTTTGTCAGAAGTACTTGTTAGAACCACAAACTACCAGTCTTTTTCCTGGGGCTTGTCCGTCAGTATGACCAGGGCAGGACCAGGAAATGCACTTTGAAACAAGGGTCTGGGTGGTTCTCACGATCTGGCAAGAAGTTGGTTTTGTCTGGACTTCTCACACTGACTCCCGAGGAGATTAGAAAATCAATACCAAGGAGTTCCATTTTTGCCTGTGGCAGGAGAACTTATTCAGATCAACTCCTCCACCAAGAACAAACAGAAACGATGAACAAAATAATATCCATTTTGAATTCTGCTTAGAAGCATCAGAGAACTATCAAAGGCGGTGAGGGCTTAAGGCACCGAGATCTCAGGGAGAGGAAAGCTCGGTGTTCCGCCCTGAAACATCTGCTGATTCTTACGAAAAATCTAAAAGTCAAGAAGTTGTGCTTTGTAGAAACTGATGAGCGCAGAATCCAAGAGAAGGAGAGCCGGCAGCCAAGAGACTGTGAGGCTAAGAGGAGTTTTGTCATCTCAGCAAACTGGGGGAGCAAAAATGGGGGCTCAGGGCAAGAAGGGGGACCCTGGCATGCACCCCAAGCTTTCAGGTGGGATCCACAGCCTAGGAATCAGGACTAACCAGAGCAGACCGGTTTTCACAAAGGCTCAAGCCCAGCTTCCAACATGCTGCATCCCAGACTAAATGATGACAATCTGCCCGAGCTCCACTTTCAAAAGCAACAGTCAGTCCCCTCGGGGGGAAGATGGCATCATCCAGAGCCTCAGACTAGCTCACCATTTTTCATACACAGTATCTGACATTCAATGAACAAATTACAAAGCACACCAGGAGATGTAAAAAGCCAAAAACTAAGAAAAAAAAACACAGAGATCCAAGGAGGCTACAATATTGGAACCATCAGACAGAGACTTTCACAATAGCTGAGATTAATTAACATGTCCAAGACAATGAAGGACAAGATGGAGAATTTTGGCAAAAAATTGAAATGTGTTTTTAAAAAATCAAATAAAACTGGGGGAGGGGGGTTTTCACTTTGGGGGGTAAAGAGTATAACTATTGCATTGTGTTGTACACCTGAAACTAATAAATAAAATAAAAAAATTTTAAAATCAAATAAAAATTCTAGAACTATCTCAGACTCCTTCTGATTCTAAACATGGGCTCAAGAGAGACTTCCGGTAAAATGGCGCGATAGACAGACGCTGTGCTAACTGCCTCCCAGGATCACACCAAAATTACAAGCAAATTATACAGCATTCAACCCTGGGGGTCCCCGGAACACTGGAGGAACAGAACCACTAAACGAAGAACTTAAAGAGGAGGCCGCGTCGGGTCTGGTGGGACGGGCGGAGACGAGAGAGGGCGAGCCCCGTGAGGGAAGCCCCAGCCGTGGGAAGCCTGTCTGGTTGGGGGAGAGACCCTCCGGCCGCACCCCAAGCTCACCAGCCCGGAGCTCCTTTGCCGGGAAGAGGAGTTCTAAGACAGCCGGCAGTAAATTAGTGAGGACTCTCTGCTCAGCTCGGTGAGGCTGAGAGCGGCTGGAGAATCAGTGGGCCCGGCACCCGGGCGTGCTCGCCGGTGAGCACTTACCTGGTTCCTGGTGGAGGGAGTGGCTGTGTGAGCCGGGAGCCTGCGGGGACGGACTGAACTGAGCACCTTTGGTGCAAAGGCTGGAGGTGTTTGGACTGTGGTTCCCGTGGTGCGGAGCCTGCACGCGAGTGGTGTGGGGAGGGCGCCATTTTGTCGGGCTTGGGCCCACCCACGGAGGATCTGGTCCGGGACCTCATTGGTCTGGTGGAATTGGCGCAGAAGTGCGTGTGTGCGTGCACATGCGCCTGAGGCCTTGGATCCCTACCCTCCGCTCGGCTTGTGCTGTGTTGCCAAGGAAACGCCTGGTGGGAGTGATCCGGCTCCAACAGGCTGCTCACTGAGACGGCGGAGTGCGCACGCCGCCTCGGGTCTCTGCTTTCCGCATTCCGCTTGCGGAGTTGCCAGGCTGGTGATTGGTCGTTGGGCTGCTCGGCCTGATCTGCGAGCGGCTGATTGGGACAGGCTGAGACTGGGAGTTTTCCTGGGAGTGTTGGGCCGTGAGCTGTGTGCCTGCGTGATCCAGCCAGGGCTCTCCTGGTGATCTATCTAATACATCAAAGCAATCCCAGAGCGACAGCCAGAATGGGGAAACAAAGAAACATGTCACAAGTAAAAGATCAGAAGAAACCTCCAGAAATGGAACCAAATGAAACAGAGGGATCCAACCTTTCAGAGACACAGTTTAGAACACTGATGATAAGAATGTTTAAGGAACTTAGCGAGGACATAAAGAAGGATAGGGAAACCATAAAAAACAACCTGTTAGAACTAAAGAATACAATAACTGAAATGAAGAACACATTCGAAGGAATCACCAGTAGAGTAGATGAAGCAGAGGAGCAGATCAGCGATTTGGAAGATAAAATAGCAGAACTCACCCAGATGGCACAGCAAAAAGACCAAAGAATAAAAAACAATGAAAATAGTTTAAGAGACCTATGGGACAAGGTGAAGCGCAACCACCTTAGACTCATAGGAATACCAGAAGGAGAAGAGAAGAAGCAAGGGGTTGAAAATGTATTTGAAAAAATAATGACTGAAAACTTCCCTACCCTGGTGAAGGAAATCAACATACATGCCCAGGAATGCAGAGGGTTCCAAACAAGCTGAACCCAAACAGGTCCACACCAAGACACATCGTAGTTAAAATGGCAAAGGTTAAAGACAGAGACAGAATCCTAGAGGCTGCAAGAGAAAGACAGCAGGTTACATACAAAGGAACTCCTGTTAGACTAACAGCTGACTTGTCTACAGAAACTCTGCAGGCCAGAAGGGAGTGGCAGGAGATACTCAAAGTGACACAAAATAAAGGCCTACAACCAAGATTGCTCTACCCAGCACGGCTATCACTTAAAATTGAAGGAGAAATAAAGAGCTTCTCAGAAAAGAATAAGCTTAAGGAATTCATTACCACCAAGCCAGCATTGCAAGAAATGTTAAAAGGGCTTTTTTAAACAAAAGGAAGGGGTAAACAAGCTAACCCAGAGAGACAATTTAAGAAGATTGACGTCATATCAAGCAGATATAAAGGAAAAACTGATGGTTGCTGGCTGGGAGGGAGTGGGGAAGAGGGAGAGGGGGAAGGTTCTGGACAGTGTATGTGGGACTACAATGTTGCTGCAGGGATATGGGGGCAGTTCTGGGAATGTAATTGATAATGTTGTGAAGAGACTATTATGTTGCAAGAAATAAGTCAGTCGGAGAAGGACAGGTACCATGTGATCTCACTTGTGTGTGGAGTCTGAAGAGCTGAGTGAACGATCAAAGTAAACAGACTCGTAGATGTAGAGGAAAAACTGAGGGTTGCTAGTTGGGAGGGGGGTGGGGATGGGGGGGAAGGGGAAGGGATTAGACAGCATAAATAGACAACTACAATATTGCCACAGGGATATGAAACACAGTTTGGGGAATATAATAATGTTGTAAAAATGTTGTGGCGTGTCAGATAGTCACATGTCTTGTTAGGGAGACCACTTCATGGATGGAGTACAGGCTTGATCACTGCACTGTACAACTGAAGCTGCTGTTGTATAGTATTGTATGCCAACTGCAACTGAATATGTGGGTGGTCACGGGATGTGGAGTATGCTGTGGAGGGGAGTCAGGGGAGTTGTGATGGATATGTATGATATGGGGGGGAGTGGGGTGGCGAACTGGGGGAGGGGGGTTTTCACTTTGGGGGGTAAAGAGTATAACTATTGCATTGTGTTGTACACCTGAAACTAATAAAATAAAATTTAAAAGACCAAAAAAACAAACAAACAAAAAAAACAAACAAAAAACAAAAATAAACATGGGCTCAAGACTATACCATTTATCAAACTTACTGTGTGCCAGGCACTGTATTAAACGGTTTACACAGTCCTATCAGGTCGCTATGACCACCACTGCCCATTTTAGAGAGGTTCGGAGAAGTTAAGTATACAAGGCTACACAGGTACATGGGGGAGCCAGGATTTGAATGCACAGATCTTGACTTTAGGGCCTAATCTTGTAACTCTTATGTCCTGCGGCCTCTTCCTACCTACTGTCTCCACGCACTCCCCAGTTCCCGCACACTGACCCCATTTGGGCCAAAAGATGGCTTCTGTGACATCTCCCCCTCTAGGCTTTTTTGCTGGCCGGGCAGCCTGATGGGAGCACAAGACCAGGACTAGGTTACCCTGGAAACCCTGGGTTAGAGCCCTGGCTCTGGGCCCCTTTTTGGGGGCCTTCCATAAGCTCCCTCCGTCCTGTGGTCAGAGTCCAACAGAACAGAGCCGCGGCTGACGACTGGCAGTGTGTGGGGTGAGCAGAGAGAAGTAAACCTATGTGCACCCTGAGCTGACACAGCCCAGCGGGCGGCCCCCAGGTAGACGCAGCTGGCTTCTGCAGACGTGGCTGGGACCCTGAGCCAAAGCAGCTGCCCTCAGCTGGCCCAGGCATCCTGTGTGAGGCCTGGCAAAGCCTTCGGGCAGCCTCGATGGCCTGGTGGCCAGGACCCAGCTGCACAGGAGGGAGCGCCGTCCTGCCTCAGGCCAGGGGCGGCCTGTCTCTTCGGATCTGCCCCACGCCTTTGGGAGCCTTTGCGGACTCAGGCACTTGAGAGAACGCAAGCAACGGGGTGACGGAGCTGGTGGCCAGGACGCAGGAGAGCTCACGGGAGGGCTCAGCAGGAGAGCCAAGGGCACCCCTTCACCAATCCAATGAAGATGGGGTACAGGACCCTGGAAAGGACATGGGCTGTACAACCAGAAAAGACTTAGCCCAAATCCTGAACCACCGCTTACTGGGAACATGATCTTGGCCTCAGTTTCCTCTTCTGAGAGAAGGGTGCGGTGATACCTCAGAGCTGGAAAAACCCCGCATATGCTAATATATGTAAATATATGGAAAGTAGCTGCTGTGCACTTCTGGGTCTCGGCCCGGCCCCACCTCCAGTGTGCTCACACTGGCTGCAGGACGGGCGTGCCAGGCAGGAGCCAGGCATTAGGAAGCCTGGCCTGTAAGCCACACCCAACCATCTACGGGGCTGATTCTTCACCTGCCCTCCTCCTGTCCTGAGTCATGTCCTCTCTCAGAGGAAGAGTAATGTTTAGGGGTTTCCGGTGCATAGAAGGCATAGGCACCCCCAGAGGGAAGGCCCTCCCAGCCTATCTGTCAGAACTTGTGCTGACACTGGGCCCACCTGACCCTCCTGTAAAACGAAGCCAAGCAAGAGCCAGTCAGCAAAGCAGGCTGCCATCTCTCCTGTGCACACCGATGGCTGCTGCCCCCGGTCTGGAGGCCATCCTGTTCCTTAGCAAAGAAACCCTCAGCCGAGAGCTGCAGCCTCAGCCAGTAAGTTTGACTTCTTCCCCCAAGAAACCTCCTGACACTATGGGCGACACGCACACGGGTCCACACTGGCCATTTCTTTGGTGCTGCGGAGCGTGGTGGGTACCGGGTAAATCATGGATTGGGCAGAGAACTTGCCTCTGAGGAAGCTGCAGGCCAGTGGAGGAAATAGCATGTAAACGTGTGATAAAAACGCAATGGGACCACGCTGACTACATTTGCCGCGATCTCTGAGAGAAAAGAGAAGCCACACTGGGAGCAGGACGAGAGCTTCTGCCTGAAGCCACCCAGGCCTACGCGCTCTGTCAGCCTCCTAGTTGGCAGGGCTGCGCGAAGCAGTGAAAGCGGTTCTGACTGGCATCCCTCGGATGGGCTATGACCTCAGGGTTTTCCTTCTGGTTAAACAAAGCCCGGTCCGCAGACCAGGCAGTGATCACACACCCGTGCCGGGCCCTGCCGGCGCCACCCACTCTCTGTTCGGATCTCACTGCTACTCCCCTCTTCCTGGATTGTCCCCTCACCTGAGACCCCCCTCACGTGGCTGCGCTCCGGGGCCCAGGCTTGCTCACCTCTGCCTGTGCCCTCATCAGAGTGAAGGTCGCCGTCACCTGCACTGGCAGGGTTTTCCCCTTTCCAGTGCTCCAGGCACAATGACCGCTGCCCATGGCTGGTCACTAGGGAGCGCTCCTCTTTCCAGCAGAGGCCCTGCGGCCCCGGGTCTCCTGGCCAGTCGGCTGCATTCTGTCTGCGCCTGAGGAGCTGGGAGGGCGGTCAGTGCTTCCCTTTCACAGAATAACATTCGGCAATGCCCACGTTTCCAGGCCGGCAGCAGCGCAGGAACTTTACCGGGCAGCCCTTTCAGACCATGTACTAACATTCACCTGAACCTCATGGTTGGGGTAACACTTCCAATTTCTAACCAGCACAGTGATAGGAATTTACAGCTCAGAGAAACTGTTTCCCTCCCATTTCTCACTGTACATACTGTACTGTGCAAATCCAATTTTAGGTCAACTGACATTTTAAAAGTTTTTACTGTTGTGCATAAAACATCAAATCATACGTTATTATCCAAAGACTATGGATCCATGTTTAAAATGAAAATACCCTGAATGTATTCAGGTAGCTCATCCAAACAAATTCTCAAACACCGCTTCTATGACTAGGTACCTACGAAGTGTGAGAATAAAAGTGCGCCCCTGCTCCTTGGAGCTCAGCACCCGGTGAAGGCGCAGGCATGACCACTACCCTTGGTACATGAGACGGAGGGATAAGGAGGGCCATGGGGGTGGAGAGGGGCTCCACAGAAGAGGTGACACTGGAGCTGATTCTTGAAGGAGAAACAGGAGTTTTCCAGATGAACACGAGAGGCGAGGGGAAGAAGCAAAGGGCAGGAGATGCGGCAATGCTCAGGCCCTACCTGTGCTTGTATCAGTGGGAGCGGGGAGAGAGAGGCTAGAGAAAGGCAGGTGGGAGACCTCGCTCACGTGAGGGGCTCTGTTCAAAGGGATGGCATTTGGCCATCACCCCGTCGGCTCTGAACAGCCATGGAAAGGTTCTGATCAGGGTGCTTCATGGTGTCTTATGAGATACTTTCGTGGTTTGGGAAATAAACTGGAGAGGGTCAGGCTGAAGAAAGGGAAGCCAGGTGGGAGCCTCTTGCCCAGTTTAACTCAGAAATACTGACGACCTGGACAGAGGAGCGACGGGACAATGCAGAGGAGAGAACAGGTGTTAAGAGGCGTTTTGGAGCAAAATCAGCAGGACCTGGTGACAGGCTGGCCGTGGGGTGTGAGGGAGGGAGCAGCATCTAGGAAGACTCCTGGGTGTCTGGTCATAACCAAACCTTCCCCCTCAAAAAATTTGCGCTCCCTAGCTGGGGTGCCATCTGCCAGCTTCCAGCGGTTTTCATTTCCCAAGCAGACACCACAAATAAACACAAATGATTTCTAACTTACAAGGTATCAGGTCTTAAACTCCTAAGTGACTGATACATAGAACAGCACAGATGAATTTAACTATTTAAATCACAAAAGGTTTCAGTCCATTAACCATCAAAAGCCACAGTGTGAGACATGGAAGTTCAGGGTGAGTGAATGAAGTCAAGATGAAGTGCTGTGATGTTCTTGGGATCTGTACACAAAGCAAACACACAAATCAATTAATAATTGCTGAGTCTCCACATACCTGCAGAGACTGACCAGGCCCATGACAGGACTTGGTGACACTGTGTCCTCTCCCGATGGCTTCACCTTCCTCTCACTCTCTGAGTCGTAGCCCAGTTCCTCATAAATATTTAACTTAAACTGCAAAGCAGAGAGATCAACTTGTCACATTCACACCAGGAAATTAAGCTGAGGATCATATGGTGATAGCCTCCATTTTAATTAATGTTCTACTATTCACAAGTCTATTAATTTTAAGGATGGTTTTATGTTAGGGATTTCATAATGATACTAAAAACAATGTAGTCCATATTCCCATTAGTATGCAATCAACTGATTTCTGATAAGGGAAAACACAGCTTGTGGGGCCAGGTTTCTTGGGCACACACGTTGACTGTTTGGCTGTGGCATCAGGACTTAAGATGCTGAGGGGTCTTCATAAAGAACTTCATCTACCTTCATGTCGTTCTCGTCCACTGGGACCTGGGAACAAATCTGTTCTTTGAAAGCCAGGGCCATGGTGTAGGGTTTCCCATGCTGCCGTGCACAGCGCTTCAGATAGGCGTCATAGTAGCCCCGGCCCCGCCCCAGCCGGTGGCCTTGCTTGTCAAACCCAAGGCCCGGCATGAAGATGAGATCGAGTCCTCCTGTGGGGAAGAAAACCACATTGAGGAGGGTTAGTGGTTTCTGAAAGAGACCGATTACTCGACAATCTGTTTTTTTTCGTTTTTTTTCAGCTGAGCCATCCTGCCCCCTGTTGGCAGCTCAGCGGCAGCTCAACTCGGGCTGGGCATCGAACTGCTGTTGCTCAGAGCTCAGCTCGCACTCTTGAGCGCGCTCTTAACCAACTGAGCCACTCAGCCGACCCCTGGTTTTTGTTTTTTAATGACATCTACTCTTTCTCCAATTTACAAAGAAATACATAATCACTTGAGAAAATCCACAAAGTATGCGTTAAGGGTGGGCCAAAAAGAAAATAAAAATGACTGTGGGACCCAGCAAGCCCATCACACGCTTCCAGTTCTCCATGCGCGCGGCAGGCCGGATCCCAACCCCACCCACACCTGGCTACACACACTCCAGGGACAGCGCTGAAGAACTCTTCTTTCTCTCTTCCTTAAGCATCCAGGTGACTCTACACACCTGCCCGGTTGGGGAGCCCCATGTCTCAGGAACATGACAACTGGCGGAGTGGGAAAGGGTCAGAGGAAAGCCAGAAAGGACAGCGTTCTCGGAGTCCGTGACAGAAGAGCGCCAGCTGCTAAGAGGAGGAGGCCACCTTCTCCATCCATTCCCCTCCCGGGAGAGGCACGGCCAGGTTGTCAGGGTTCCCCAGATGCACGTGAGAGCAGCTCGGACCTACTCAGGGACACTCCACAGGTACAAGACGGGGCCCCATAACTGCTGCTCTGGCTGGAAGCTGCCCAGGGAGCACAGGGACCAGAACAGAGAAGGCAGCTAGGGCTCAGGGTGGAGACGGGGTCTCGGAGGCTAGGAAAACCCGACCACTGTGAGAGGCGGCGACGGTCCCATGAAGAAGGCAATGAAGGTGACGAGGTGGAGAGCCTCCATGGATCTGGGAGGCCCAGGAAACGGTCCTGCAGCCACTGGCAGGGAGCATGAAGGACCAACACCACTCAAGAGCCGTGTTGTGTGCCCACCGCAGGGGTCTGGCCCTGGCCTGCCTGAATGGCCTTGGCCTCAGGAAGGCCTCCTGGGGGATGCTGGGTGCCCTCCACCTTAGCCATGGACTAAGCACCCATGTAAGGACACACCAGGATCGGAAGGCAAGGGTTCTCTGGAAAGCAGTGTTCCGAGCAGAGGTGGGTTCTGATGCCCTGCAGGACCGGCAGGCGGACCCAGCTGCTCCCTGGCCCCCAGCACCCCCGTCCAGCCCTGCCTGCCAAACTGCAGCACTGCACGTCTCAGCTTGGTCACGACCTTCTCGTGTAAGCTGCCTGTCTGTCCCCACCCCAAGCTGTGAGAAGGCCCGGTCACTGCCATTTGCTCCCCTCCCATCCCGGCCCGGCCCTTTGTCTCCTGGGACTAACAGGGGCTGTGCACTTAGACTGTGTCCCTCCACGTCCTCTCTGGTTTGCAGGAGCACACCTGGCCTGTAGTGCAGTTCTGTCGTCTGTGCCTAGAGCACGCACCTCTTCCTGGGCTTCCTGCCTCTTCATGGGGTGGCGGGGGCTTTGTAAAGTCCTGGGGAGGGGAGGAGACACAGCCCAGCCCAGCAGGAGATGGAGGTCCATGAACATAAAACATACACGTGTCACATCAATCCCAAAGCGAGGCAGCGGTCGGTGCCAAATGCCCAAGAGCACCAAAGACAAGAAGTCCCGAGGACGTGGGCAGAGCACGCCTGCTGGCTGGGTGTTCAGGGAGGGACTGCAGGCAGCTCTGACCTGGGTTTTTAAGGGTGCACCTGGTTGGGTCTGAGTGCGTTTCAGAAACCACAGGAAAGGTGGCAGGAGCAGCGTGGCGAGAAGGGAGCAGGAGGCGGGGAGGGAGGGAGTGGGTCATAGGTCAGGGCGCGGTGACTCGGCAGGGAGAGGCAAAGCGGTCCCCACAGCTTAACAGCAAACAAACAAATAACTTGATTAAAAAATGCACAAAGGACTTAAATAGGTACTTTTCCAAAGACACAAAAATGGCCAACAGGTACATGGGAAGACGTTCGACATCAGTGCCCATCAGAAAACGTAAGGCAACGCCTCAGCGAGACATCACCTCACACTGTTAGGATGTCCATTTGAACAAAAACAGAATATAATCAATTTGGTGAGGATGCAGAGAGACTGGAACCCTTGTGCACTGTTGTTGGGAATATAAAAAGGTGCAGCCACTACGGAAAACTGTATGGAGGGTCCTCCAAAAATGATAAGTAGAGCTTGCACCAATCCCACTTCTGGGTATTCATCCAAAAGGTCTGAAATCAAGTCTTAAACAGATATTTGCAACCCCATGTTCAGTGCAGCAGGAGCCACAATAGCCAAGAGGTAAAACAACCTAAATGTCCACCGAAAGAATAAACGGATAAAGAAGATGTAGTCGACACGGACAATGGAATCCTTTTTAGCCTTGAAAAGAGGGACATCCTGCCACATGATACAGGATGGAAGACCCTTGAGGACATTATGCTGAGTGGAATAAGCGGATTTAACAGAGGGACAAACCCGGCACTCACACGAGGCACCTACAGCGGCCACGCTCACGGAAGCAGAGCGCAGAGCAGAGGCGCCTGGGCTGGGGGCGGGGGCTCGGAGAGCTGCCGTTCCCTGGGGGACGTGTCAGCAGAGCTCTGCGGTGCGGCACTGGGCCTGCGGTAACACGTGCAATTTGGTACGAGGGCAGAGCTCGTGCTACGTGTTCCTCAGCACAACTCTTTCTAACAGGCAAAGACAGCAGAGGGAAGGCCAGGAGAGCAGTCAGGACACAGCGAGAGCTTCCGGGCACCCTCGGCAGGCCGCTGGGAGGAAAGCACGGACAGGAAACGCGCACGGACGCAAAGAGCGCTCTGGAATGCCTCGAGTGAGACGTGAGCGCGGCCCTTGGCCCTCACTCCCCGCACACTGATGGCAGCCCCCCATGTCTGCCTGGGACGAGCGCCGACCGTTCCACCAGACAGGGAATTTCCCAGAGGGCCATGAGGTGACACGTCCTCCTTCATGCCTGAATTTAACAGCATTCTAGGCACAGAAACCCTGAAAGATGAGGGTACTGCCTGCAGAATGATCAGTCCTAGGGGACACCCACTCAAATACCTCCAAGGTACATGGGTGTGGATCATGGGGGCAACATGACAGGACAAGAACATGACAGAGGTATTATTACCTGTGTGGCTGCTTGTTCATAGTGAGCTCTGCAATTGGTAAGCAAGAAAGAGAATGGCTTTGGGACTCCCAGGGGACAGAGGCTCTGAGATGGCCCTTCCCAGGTAGGGGTCCTGATATCCTGGGGTGGCTGCTGGACCTCCAGCCCACAGGACTGCCACCGCTGCTCCCCTCAACCCTGGGGCCGCCTGCTGCCTGCCCTGCTCAGGTTCTTAGGCTCCCCTCTGTGGCCTGCTGATCCTGCGAGTCCAGCTGCCTTCCTGAAACACGCCGTGGACTCCTTGCTGACTTCATCCACCTGTTGTCACCCTGAGTGCTTCCTGCCATATGCACACCCCTGCAGTTCCCCCACACACACGGCCCTGGGGCTCAGCATGCTTTCTTCACAGAGCTGGATGCTCCACCCCCCGCCCCACAGAGGTGATGGACCAGCAGGGCTTGAAAACCACAAGTTCCCCCTGCACATGCTGGTCCCACCCGGTGCCATCCCTACTAACAGAGGTCAATGCCGGACCCATCAAAACATGCTGCCAACTCAGCCGGGGGGTGGGAGAAAACCCTGGTCCGTGCCCACGTTCCTTACGAGCCTCTAGCACGGTTCTGTCTTGACATCCCCAAAGGCTCGCTGAGAGAGGAAGCTGACACTAGTACAACCGGAGGAGCCGGCCTGGCTTGGTTCAGTCCTGTGCACAGCCCAGGAGCCCGGCCGCAGGAGGACTGCGGCCCAGGCCAGAGGCAGGAGGCCTTCTCCGCAGCCCCACACTGCTCCGCAGTCACGGTTTGCAGGGGCTCCGCCCAGGCTCTGCTGGCTTTCTGGTGGGACTCCGCTTTCCCAGAACTGCAGAGCCCACCTTCGCAACACTCCCCAGGGCCACAGTCCGTCTGCCCGAACATTGTGCCTTTCCACTCGGTGCCAGCTCTGCAACGCCAGTGCCCTCTGGAGGCTACCCATGTGCTGATCGGGCCGGGGCCCTGAGGCTGTTTTGTAGCTGTGCAGCCAGGCGCAAGCGCCGAGCCTTTCTGTGCTTCCACCTTGTCATCTGTAAAATGGAGCTCAAACAGTGGCCACTCACAGGGCTGCTCACGGAGCTGGTGATGCCTGCCAGCTCCCCACACAGTGCTCACGCTGTGCCATTCCTGATAATTACATTTCTTAGGATAGCTTTTCCTTTTGTAATTAAGAAACATCAGGCACTACATCTTGAGGAAGGCAGCAGGGAACGGGGATGCTTTGTTTCCTCCCAAGACTGAATGCACTCGCCTAGGCGCTCGGATTCAGGTCGCCTCCACAAGGCGTCCCTTTAACTCTGGCCGGGAGGCAGACACTCTTAGGATGCCCTGGGCTTTCCACAGCCTACTCCA
This sequence comes from Aselliscus stoliczkanus, assembly GCA_033961575.1. Lineage (NCBI taxonomy): Eukaryota > Metazoa > Chordata > Mammalia > Chiroptera > Hipposideridae > Aselliscus > Aselliscus stoliczkanus. The sequence goes on from CM066741.1 coordinate 21,185,167, forward strand.
GCCAGCCACGGGCCACCTTCCCCTAAGACTGCAGAGGAGGCTGCAGACACCGAGCGCTGGGGCCCAGGAGTGTGCAGAGCTGCCTGACCCGAGCACTCACACCGTGCCGTTCACAGGCGTCTCTTTCTTCCTCCCTCCTCATCCTCCAACTCAGGTTTGATGGCCGTGTCACCCACAAACTCCTCCTCAGGCCCTTCGTGGCTCCACGCCTCCGCCACGACGCCTCACTCCTGCCAGGGCTCTCGTCCCCACCCGGCACTCTGCCTATGCCGTTCCTCCTGGTGTCCAGGCACTGCGGTCTCGGTCCCGGAAAGGCAGCGGGAAACTCTTTAACTGGGTCTGCAGGACGCGGCAGGCATCCCAGTCGCCTCCCAGTGAAGCAGATGCAGTCACTGCCCCACAGACCCACCCACGACTTCCCCTCTGCACGCCTTTGCTCCTGCAAGGTCCTTCTAATCTTTTAATTAACTTGTCTAATCCCAACAGTCACAACATAACAAACCTCCGTTAACCAGCTTGCAGCCGGTCCTGTGACCTATTTGGACCATCCCACGCGCCACCCAACTCCTACCCAACCCCGCGTCTGGAACAGGGGGGCACAGACACTGACATCTGACATGTGCTTCCAGCGTGCCAGGCACTACGCTGCCCGAGGAACACAGGCTGAGGCACATCAGCTGGCAGCACATCTCTCTACCTGGTGAGGAGGAGGGCAGGGAAGAAACCGATGCTCAGAGCGCTGAGAGGTCAGGCTACTCCGCAAGGGCACCCAGCGGCTAAGAGACAAGCCAAGTGCTGCTGCCCAGGTGGGAAACGGGCCAAGAGCACACATGGGGTACAAGGGGTTCATGACACGGGCAAGTGCTCAGTGCTTCGAGGCAGCAGGGCAGATGGGCAGAGCGTGTGGGCTCTGGACAGGCTGCCGGTGTCTGGGTCCCAGCACTACCTCTTATTTGCTACGAAACATCAGTCAGAACTGTCTTCTCCCACAATCTAAAGTGGATAAGCATATTGTGATGTGAAGAGTCTCTAAGCTATTAATACCAAATGCCAACTTAATCAATTACTGCACGCATCCTCCTTAGGCCGTGCGGCTGGGTGCAGAGACAGGCAGCTCCATTAAACGTGCTTCTGAAACACGAAGAAGCTGAAATCCTGAAATAAAATGCAGAAGCAGTAACTGATGATAGCTCTGGTGGCAGAACTCTCAAAAGTCAATACCATAAGCCTTAAACTCATTATGGTTGCCTCAGAAAGAACAGATGGAAGCACGGCCTCCTGGAATCACTCTTCATAGTAAAACAGTACAGAGCACACCAGGTAATAAAGCAAACCAGGTTTGTGATTACAGCCATAAACTAGGTTAAACTTCTGGTTATATATAAAAATGGGGTTTTTAAAAAATATATTTCCCTGAAAATCCATAATGCTCTTAAGGAGTATTCAACTAAACCACCTCATGTAGGCAGCTAATTTTTAAAAATTATATTGTGAATGCACCCTCACTCTTTCTGCTGTTTGGTCACAACATATTCTGGCCATTTGGGAATCGCTACGCAGAAGGAACCACACTGTAGGGAGGCATCTATTAAAGACACAACTATCACGTGATTGGTCATTTCTGTACTGTCATTATAAACCCTTTCTTCTAACAGAAGTCCTAATGCTCGCATCAAAACACAGGGCCTGGGGCCGGCCGAGTGGCGTGGAGGTTAAGCGCTGGCTTGGGAAGCCAGCGGCCCCGGTTCGGGTCCCACATATGAGGGCCAGTGACACTGCCCTCGAGAAAAAAAAAAAACCACACAGGGCCTGCATTTGTCACAAGAGCACTGGGGACTGCACTTGTCACCAGCGGCGTGTGAGGTGGCCATTCCCCTGTCTGACAGGGCACTGCTCTATTCGGCTACTGACATTCAGAATATGGGACAATCTCAGTGCTTTGGTTCAAGGCTTTTATTCAACGCTGTGTTTAAATGAAGGAAGCAGGAGATAACGGGAGTTTCGATTCTTCTAGATGAAGCTGAAAGCACAGAAACGCAGACCATGAATTAGCTCCGGACCTCACTGTGGCCCTGACCTGAGCGACTCAAGGCTGTGGCCATTTGCAGCCCCCCACCCCACCCCCAAGGCCGGGGAGTAGAACGTTCCTTGTCTGCGTCACCTCTCCAGGCCAGAAACAAAGAGCTTCCACGCTTCACAAGAGCTAGAAGTCGGGGTTCACATTCCACTCCACATCTACTAGCAAATGACATCACCTCTCTGGGCCTTGGTTTTCCCCTCTGAAGAAAGGGTTTGATAACATAACCGTCATCACCACAAGCAATGACGACGGCCTTCTCCTGTATTACAGATGGTGAGCTGGGTGCTAAGGACCAAGCGAATGGACGTGAGGGCCCCCATACTTGACCACAGGGACTGGCAAACGACAGCCTGAGGGCCACACCTGGCCCGCTGCCTCTGTGGCAGACAAAGTTTCAGTGGCACCCAGTCCATTAAAACAGCAGATTGACTCATGGCAACAGATGCTGTACGGTGCCCAAATATTACCTATCTGGTCCTGTGCAGGACAGTCTGCTGAGCACAGCATCGACCAGAGGTGACAAGAGAAACACTGTTCCTCAGCTTATTCCATCTTAGCAGAGAACTGACCAAAATCAATCTCATTGAGAAAAAAAGAATGAAACTGTCTTTATTGGAGATATACAAAAATACTTTGCCAAAACAGACCAGCAGTTTTATCCTTGGGATACTTTCTCGGCTGTTAATAATCAAACAGAACTTATAAAGTTCAATAAAACTGAGAAGAAATTACAGAACTTTCTATGGTTTCTCACTAACTTTAGGCAACCTGTGGGGGTCTGGTTTTCCTGTTCCGTCTGTAAAATGACTGGATGGAAGTCTTCCACTTCCCAGACCTCTTTAGAGTCAAAGCTTAGTAATTCTGAGAATTTTAAGGACAAGTCCTTGTATATATGTGTGATGCAATCAACAAATGCTGCATGATTTCCATTTATGTGAAGTGTCTAAAATAGTCAGACTCACAGCAACAGAGAGTAGAGTGGTGGATCCCAGGGGCTGGTATGAGAAGAAGGAGGTAGTTTCATTTTTGCCAGATGAGAAAGTTCTGGAGATCTGTTCCATGACAACCTGAGTACACTTAATACTACTGACCTATACACGCAAAGATGGTTAAGATGGTAAATTTTATGTTACGTATTTTTTACCACAGTTGTTTAAACAGAGAGAACTTAGGCGCTGGCGTAAATTCAGCTGAGTGTGGCAGGCAGCCTATCGTACGGCACAGGTTCATGTGAGGTTGTGCTTAAGAAAAAAAGAAGAAAAGCCTGGTTTATGCTTGAGAGCAATGAAGAACAATGCCTTCAGATACAGAAACATATGGGCGCTTTTGGAGCGATTTCTCTTTTTCTCACTTCTTAGAAGATGAGCTCTCAAAGACATTACTGTAAATAATTACAGCGAGGCCGATTCCCAAGCTTTCAGCAAACTGGATCTTTTTCCTGTCTCCCACCATTTGTTTTACCACGATATTAAGCAAGCGCTTCAAAGTCCTGCAAACTTTCCGGTTCAGTGCATTTCACTAAAATAAAATGGCGCGGCACATTATTTTTCTTTTGCTTGCTTTCCTCTTCCACCAGAGGAGGACTCGTGGCTCAGCTCATAGGAGCCTGTGCCATCGAGAACGAATTCTATTACTGCGAGCCTGAGATAAAGTAATTTATTACTCTGAAATAACAGTACCTGGCTCTTATATAATGTTCTTTTCTAATGCGTTTCAAGTGCTTTTCTCACTCCAACTACCCTGGTTATCTGCTTCAGTAAGTCTTCTGGTGGCGGACAACCTTGCTGTTGAAACACTGCTCCCTAAAACCTGCTAGAGTGCCTTGACAGAAAAAAACAGGAAAACAAATCTGAAGATTTGCTCCTCAATCAAAATGCAATGGAATCAAATTAAAAAACAATTCACTGTATGGACGGCCCTGTCTGAGGAACTACAGACACCACTGAGATAAGCAAGTACTCATAACTCTAGGATCTAACGACCTGAGCAGATGGAAATAGACCTAATAAGGTGTCTAGAAATAGACAAATAACTGCAGTAAGGGGCGATGCAAGCGACAGGGTAGGTAGGAAGTAAAATGTGGTAAGAAGAGTGTTATGTGCCACTGAGAAGGGGGATGAGCCCGGGAAGCCTCACCAAGGAGGGGCCCACTGTACCCGCAACGAAAGGATGAGCAGGGGCTGAGGGTCAGGATGGAGAGCTGGGACGCAGGCTCAGGAATAACACCGGAAGCAGCGAAGGCCCAGATCTGGGAAAGCATGGGCTGTGCGCAGGGCCAGCGACTGGCTCTCTCTGGAAGGACCAGCAAGCCGGCACGAGGACACACCGAGGCCACGCTGAGAAGCGCCTCCAATGCCAGTGAGAATTCTACCCAGTTCTGCAGGTCGGGCCAGGGAACCCCTGGGTCAGCCTCTGGGAACTGAAGGAAAGATCTGGAACTCCAGAGAACCTTCCAGGAATTTCAGAACTGCACTGGATGTGGGGAAATAAAAAACAAACAAGTGGACAGTATGTTCAAGATTCCAGAAGAAAAGTGAATAGATCTTCTCTGCCATTAAAAAAAACTCTACATAGGATATTCCTAGACCAACAGTTTCATGCCTCATACAATTTGTTACAAAACTGCGCCTTCCCACAAGCTACCGACACTACGTAAGGGGGACTCCTGAGAGTGCCCTCACCAGCCAAGTCGCCAGGCCACGAACAAGACCTTGGACTTTGCACAGCAGGCTCCCTGCCCACTTACCCAACCAGAAAACTGGGTTTCAAGCTTTAAAAATCTTTAGAGGGGTGGTATGGAGGCGCACCTCTGTAGTAATGAAACGTCTGTGTTTTGATTGTTGTAGTGGTTACACAAACCTATACCTGGAACAAGGCTGCAGAGAAGCGTGCACGCACATCGCACACCGAAAGGAGCAAGTGTGTGCGCGGTGCCGCCTGAATGGGGCCGGAGGTTGCACCAAGGCCACTGTTCTGGTTTGGACACTGCACTACAGCTTTGTCACCTGTCATTATCGAGCGAGGCTGGGTGAAGGGTACACAGGACCTTTCTCTACTAGTTTTGTAACTTACTATTTCAAAATACGTTTTTAAAATCTGTAGAAAAATATCTCATGCTGAGACCTCAAAAAAAAGTCTAAAACCAAACCAGCCCCAGTCTACCCTGAGTCTTACCTTCCTTTGACTGACCTTAAACCCTAAACCTAATTCCCTACCCACTACCGGCCCTGACGAATTTGCTTTTCAGCCTTCCGCATGCGTGTCCGGCCCTTCACTTATGTCTCTGTGCCCACGTAACTGCCACCCTTCCTGTAAGACCCAGCCATGGAAAACCCCTTCAACTTCACACCAATCCGCACAGGCTCTCGCGTCTCTGAAACCCGTGAGCGCGGGTGTCAGAGGGGTGGGTGCCGTGGAAGGTTCCCACCTCTGCACTAGAGATTAACCGGCCCAAACCCTTTCTACAAGCAGAGTGACTGGGCAGCCTTGGCTGATAAAAGGAAGGACACTTCTCTGAAACTGGTCTTTTGCCCACTTCATAACTTGGTCTGAAGCCGCCCCTGAGTGTTCCCCTGGCTTCTCTGCCCGGATTTGTCATAATGTAGAACAAAAAACATTTTCCTATTACATGGGGTACGTTGGAAAAGATGCTAGGTTCCCTGATAGTACTTTGTGACATAAGATTTATAGTGTGTCCCCCAACATAACCCATCAGGCTGTGCAGACAGGGATCGAGTCATCCTACTGGCCGTATCCAGTGCGATGTTGTGTCCACAGCTGGCATGAAGAACGGGACAATGTACCAAAGGTCACTGTCATAGCGAGTCATTGTACATTCAGGTAACAAAAGTCAGCTAATTGTGGTTCGCTTTACCCAATTATTATAAAGGGTGTTTAAATATGTATCTACCCAAACAAACTGAGCAGCGTCTGCTTCCCTTCCTCCAACATGGAACTTCTGCACTGGGCTACACATCTCTCTTCTCTGCGGTTCTGGGGATGGCCACTTACCAGCCTTTTCGACAGAAAACACCTGGGTTCCAGCCTCACTCTGTGTGACCTTAGACAAGTCATTTCCCATCTAGGCCCGTTTCTGCATCTGCTAAATGGAAGGGCTGACTTAGATTATCTCCCACATCCCTTCCAGTTGAAATAATCCCCGTATGCTAATTAAATGACTGACGGACATATAAATGTGGAAGACTGCAGACAAAACCACACCTCAGACTAATACGTTTGTGAAACACTGACATCTGCTGGAAATTGGGAAAACTACTCAGCCCATCCCAAACCCAGCAGCTTTTAAAAACCCAGTACTGGATACCGCACTTTGAAAACATGTCATCAAGGATGCAAGTTTCTTATGAAATTAAGTTTTCTAGTATTTGATTTTGCAGAACTTAAGAAAACTTCCAAGAGAAAACTTTAAAGTTACTTCAGAGACATCTGGTTCCACTTAGAAGTTTGAGCTTATGTTCTTACACTTTCCTATGGGACCAAACCAACCGGCTTGAAAATATAATAGGAAAAAATTCCATTCATTATAACAACAACAAATATTAACTGACTAGGAAAACACTAAACAAGAAATAACAACCACACGACTAAAAGCAAAACCACCAACAAAAGAACACACAGAAAGCACTGAAATACTGGGGAGGAATGCTCCCCTCCTGGGGAGATGCACTGCTGTCAAGAAATCCATTCCCCCAAAACTAAGCTAAAGATATAACACAATTCCAACCCAGGTCACTAGAGGATTTGTGAGGAGAAGCTGACAAAATGACTTTAAAGTTGATCTCGGAAGTGAATGTTTAAGAATAGTCAGCTACAAGTCTTTAAATATGAACAATGAGACAGGCCTCATTCTACCGGGTACTAAAGCATCAACGTGCATTGAATAGCCATTACACTGCTATGATAACCAAAAGACGAACAGGCAACCAGATCAACGGAAAAGACTACGGCGTCCAGAAAGAGACCCCGAGCTTCCAGTCCGTGAACACGGTGGCGTGCTTTCCAACAGGCACTGGAGGATTAACTGTAATTGTCACACTGCACATGACATTCCCAGGAGTTCCCCGTTTCAAAACTGGAGCTGAAACGAGCGTCAGGGCCACGTCCCCGCAGCGGCTGCCTGCAGCGATCACTTGCTCCCTGCTCCCCTCAGCTGACTGCACCTCACATCAAAATAAACCAGCAACTTAAACTCTCCCCTTCTTTCTCTATCTGGACCCAATTATAAACCACATCATCCCCCACAGAGCCCATCGGAAGTACCAACATGGGGCAAACCTGAATCTCCTTCAGAGGAGTGAAGACAGAAAAATCACCGCAGTCCGCAGTTTGAGAGATTTCAGTTCCTCTCAGCCATTCATTCAACATACACTTGTTAGGCTTGTACTTTAAAGAGGAAGTGTAAGCTGGTGAACGGAAAGATGACACCTGAGTCACTGGATTGTGTTGTGCTGTGTTGAGTCCGAACACCACTAGGGACACGTGTGAAGACGATTTATGTGGTTCTCTGGGGCCGGGGAAGGGCTTCTAGGTGCGAGTTACAAGAAGGCGCACAGAAATCAACTTGCTAACCTTCAGGAGGCGGTCTAACATGGGATGGGCTTCCCTGGTACGTAGTGGGCTCTCCATTAAAGTGAAAACAAAACCACCACCACCAAACAAGCCTTTTAAATGATATGCACGGGATGTAACAAAGCCAATGCCATCACACCAAGCTGCTCAGGGCCCTGACCCGGGCAGAAACCCTAAGGGGGAAGGGTTTACATCTGACCAGGGGTCGGAGGAGGCTTCTGCAGGCGGCGGCACGTGGGCTGAAACTCAGCGGACAAGTAAGATTCGAACAGGCAGACAAAGGAGATGCGCATTCAGGCTGAGGGCCCGGAAGAGCCAAGGCAGGGGCCCTGCCAAACAGGGAACGCGCGCACACACCCCTCTTCCTCTCCGGCCCTCGCCGCAGAGCCGGGACTTGTTTTCTAGGCAATAACGTTTCCAAGCGGTGGGGTGATACCGCCCAGGCGCGGTGTAAGGGCACTTGGGCGGGACGTGAACCCGGGAGGACAAATGTTTGGAGAAGGGCGGCCACCAGGACAGAGGGTTCAACCCCAGCCTTCGCCAAAATCATTAGAGGCAAAGGTGAATTTTCATTTTACGGACACAGCTTCCTTGAAATGATCTCTTGTTCTCATTTTTCAATGGAGAAAATTCTCTAATTCATCAAAAAGAAACATCCCAGTCTTGTGACCTTTCAAACTGCTATAATGAAGGATTTTAAAGACATGTTTTCACTGCTGAAGGCATTCAGAGAAATAGATCCTGTTGCCCATAAAACAGACGAGCAAGATGAAGGCTACATCCAGTCTGCCGGTGCCACAGGACTGGCCCATTAATCCCTGGGGGCAGGGGGAGATGTGGGGGTGCAGAGGCAGAGAGACAGAATGAGAGAGTGTTTGCTGATGAAGAGAGGATGGCTAGGGGAAGAAAAAACACATTCATGTAAACCCATGGTGGCAGTTATTTACACAAAGGTTTTCGCCACTCTAGCTTGAGGTTTAAGGAAAGGTCAGAAGACTAAAAAGTAAAAGCAGTTTCATTTCTTCTATTTGAAACTCCTCTTAAAATTAAAAATTCTGCCTGTTCTTTGAATTGGGCATGTACAGAAATACAGAAACCTAAGAGACATTTTAATGTCTCAATTAAAGGTAATGAAATAGAAACTGAATTGGAAAAGGAGCTGAAACATCTGAAGTTCTGTATGTAGGGAGTTTTAAGTCACCTGGCTCAGCCCTTTAATGACACGTAAGTGCTCAACAGTACATTCAATGAAGCATTATGCATGAAAAGAACATTTAGCTACACCCTGGCAAAAATAACAGGCCATCACCCCTAAGGAAGCGTCTTTAATCTTAATGGGCTGCGAGTTAACAAAAAGTACATTACCACTCTCCAAAATGAGAATGTATTCTAAAGTTGCTGCTGCAAAAGATAAAACAGGCAATTCTGGAGCGGTTCCCTGGAAACCTATCACGAGTGCGCTTATCATTCACATGAGGGGCCGTGTTATAAACGAAAGCCTTGGCTCTTCTTCCGTGTATTTACTTGAATATAAAACGACTGAAAACCAGCCCCCTGGGAGGACCGGTGTACCTGTAGATACACCTGACTCAATGCCAGCCCCTCCTTTGAGAAGTGTAACAGTTCCCAAGGATACAGTCCCCGGGTGCCTGGCCCACGAGTCACGGTTCCCACACAGTACACTGTCAGGAGAGAGAAGGAAAACGCAGGTGGCAAAGCAGTCTTAACGAAGGATGTACTAAGAGAAGAAATGGCACGGCACAGGGCACTGCAGAGGAAAGCAGAAGTGGTGACCGAGGCAGCACTCTGAGCGGCCTGTGCGTCCCCGGAAAAGTCCCTTGACCTCCCTGGGCTTCAATGATCCCATCCGAAAACAAGGGGGGGGTGGAAGCGAGCACCCCAGGACCTGCTCCACCTCCAGCAATGCCTAACTCCGGGGCAAGGTTCTCAACCATCCAGGGAGAGGGCGTCCAAAACTCCTGCAGTCGCATCTGCAAAGTGCAAAGGCACATTCCAAAATTACCACTGCTTTGCTTTATTTTTAATCTTGATAATTTATTTTGGGAGGTGAAATCAAATTAGTGAAGGGGGTTTTTGTGAAGCAAGAGAGACGTGGTAAAGGTTTACAAACTCCTCTTGCAGTAAGAGCATGAGCAGTTGCTATGAATTATATTGAAATATCAAAACATGGAGGATCCTGTAACAACTTCTCTCTTGGCTTAGTAAAAAATAAACAAACAGAAACTCTCATGGGCACTCTGACGGTCATTTTGGGGACAGCGGAGTTAGTCTCCACAGGGCATTACTAGACGATACCCAGACTGCAATGCGAACATTCGGGAACCAGAGGCTGTCAGGGTGTGGCCTGACACTGACTCAGGAGATGCCCACAGCCTTCCAACAGGTATGCGGCGCGCATGCAGCACTGGAGGAAGACAGCGCAGCATCTCCTGGCCCAGCAGCTACTCCCGGACACACCACCCAGATGAAAGCAGCGTCAACGGGCAGAGACAGCGTGGATCCTAATGACAGTGCTCCAGCCATATCGAAGGCTAGCTCTCCTATGGATTTTTTCAGTCCCTGGACTAATAAAACCCCATTTTGCTTACACCAGATTGAGTCAGATTATTTACTTTGAAATAGAAAGGTTCCTGGCTAATCTACAATAATTGCCCAAGCAGACCTCATTTTGAAGATAAATTCCATAAAGAGGCAGCCCCTCTACTTCAGTGACCCATCCGATGTCTTTGTACATAATACGAAAACACCATGAGAAATTTTTGCTTGGAAACTTGCAACTGAGGACATCTAAGCTCACTTTTTTTTTTTTTTTAGCCACGATAATGTGAGCAAACCAGAAAGATAAATAGGCTACATAAGCTGCACTGGTGACAATCTGAGCTCTAATCAGCTTGTCCTCAACATGCGACGCTAGACTTATGCTTTAGTACTGACGTGGGCACATTCTAAGCTGCTGATGCCACTGAAAATTCACGGTGCAGGATGGGATTCTGGGCGACAGCACACAGCGGGGCCGCCCGCTCCAGCGCTTCTGCAGACAGCAGCCAAGGGCGCCGGCTCCCAGACGGCAGCCACAAGGAACTGCAATGTCGTTGCCCGTCCCTGTGGCACCCAGGCTGCAAGTGTCTGCAAAGAAAAGCATGGGGCGACAGTGACCCATCCCATAAACACAGCACGGGTAAATGCTACGGAGGAGGGGAAAGGACCAACCAGTGTTTTGGGGTGACTTTTTCTATTCAGGGCCAAGCACTGAGTGTCTGTATTAATGTTCCGCATATGTTCATTTGACACACATCTGGTTGGGGCACCTACTTTATTTATATGCTTTCTGTCCCCCCAGCTATAGTGTGAGCCCCTTGAAGTCCTGGACCTTCTCTTTCTAGAGCTATCACAGTGTCAGACACAAGTAGACCTCAGAAAATATTTGGTGGAAATTATCAAAATGTTAAACAGTCAGCTATAATAGCAATGGGTGGATCGTATAATGAATAATTCTGCCCTCCTTGCTTAAAATTAATAAGTTACCATTTACTGAATATGAATAGCTCCACTGTGCCAAACGATGTACTAAAAACCACGTACATAAATGATTTAGCTCATCTATGTAGACTGAGCTTATCCTAACCAGGAAGCACAACTACACTAAGAGGAGAGCGCGCGTTTCCTTACTCTTCCCATCGCTGACCTTACACAGAAATAGAACACATGCACGAAGGCTCAGGGTGACGCATTCTAGCTCAACCGAAGGAAGACTTGCAGAAGGCTCACAGTAGTGCTACAAGGGCAACGAGCTGTCCCTGGAGGAACTTGTTACTAGAGGCCACCAAGCAGAATTTCAACCGGCAGAGGCGTTACAGAGACAGTGCACGCATTGCAGGAGCTGCGGATCCAGTCCAGCAGAACTGGGAAGTGTCCTGGGCTCTACCCGTAAGCCTGCGAGTCTGGAGAAGTAGCCACACTCAGCGTGAGCAATGCCGGTCTTCCTTACTATAAGCCTGGGCTACCCCCCAAGACATGCTCTACCTATGTCCCATCATCTTAAAATGCTTGGAACCTTTCTTCTCGAAAATATGAAAGAGCTGTGTGATGTTGGCATTTGTTGGTCTACAGATGCAGGACCCAAAGGAGGTAGATCTGTGTGTACCTTTGGTGCCTAAACATTAGCAAAGCAGGACTAGATAACAAGGGCAAGGTAAAGCAGCAAAGTAGATACCCCTCCACTGCTATGAGCCCTGGACTCTGTCCCTACATGATTGATTCTGTAGGTTCACGTTACATTGGAAAGGGACAGAAACTGGGAGAAGACATCATAAATCTGTGCTGGGGTTTCTTTGCCACCATTTAGGTCTCAGTAAAAATATACACTTCTGGGGCCAGCTGGAGGCATTGACTACATCAGCAAACAGCACATTTAGCTCCTTTTGCTTTCAGCTCTTTGACTGCGGTGGTTGAGCGCTGGCTTGGGACACCAGTGGCCCCGGTTTGGTCCCACATATGAGGGCCAGTGACACTGCCCTCAAAAAAAAAATCCACAAGGTTAGGGCAGCATCCTAAGATGTCAATTCTGATACCACACACTCACCTGTTGACAAGGCCTCCTCCCGAGCCTCATCCTCACCAGGCTGATGAATGTTCCAGGACGTTTTAGGAAGCGAAGAAATTTCCTCGGGTGACGTTAATTTCACCATATCCATGTGATTGCTCTGGAACTGGTACCGTGGGATGAAACAGGTTTTGCCTTGTTGGAAAATGTCTTTGATGATCTCTTCTGTCTCAATCTCATCTTGCATGCTCAGAAAGATGGAAATTCTTTTGGACTTTTGGTACTGAGTGTGGGCAATCACCTAAATGGGAAATGACGGCAATTATATTTTTCAAGGTTATACTTTTAAAAATTAGTGACTTAACACATCTAACACTTTCTCCCTTCCTTCTCAGCCTTCTCCAACTTCTTTACCCAAAACAAAAACAGCAGAGCCGTCTAGTGGATCAGACAATGTAGCATCCTGAAGCCTAGCATTTGGGCCTCAACCCAACACTTATTTTTTTGAGCCCTTTACACCTCTCTGGCACGCCTGCCTTTGTAGGTGTGAAAACTCATTTTAAAGTCACTGTGGGGCCCTGCTTTCTATTTAGAGAATTCCAGGCTTGACCTCCATCTATCCATTCTAGCAGTTCAGTTCATCACAAACACTTCCCCTGGAGTTTTCGCATTATTTTAACTCTGAACCTTGGCTCCCACAAGCTTCTTCACTCCTTGGATTATCAGGTTTATCCACTAAATTCTACCCATTTAAGCCCAACTCAGGCCCTACCTTTTCCTGACTTTTCCAGAACCCATACTCCATTTAGAGTTAATATACAACATTTATGTATTGTCAGGAGTTGATTACTAATTCTTCCATGTGTCCTAAATGTAATATTCTAACCAGTCTGTAAGCTCCCAGGAGGCAGAGAATATGCCTCTTAGCTTGACTCATCTCTGTCCTATTTCCTAAAACTCTTTTGTTCAAAAGAACGTTGAAAAGTTCACAAGGATGGAGGTGGGGGCACTTGGAGAGGCAAAGTCCTCTAAAAGCCTGTGCCAAGTTTATGAGAAGGTAGGCCTGGGTGAAAGAATCCCTTTGTATTCCCTTTGTATTTTAATCATTCATCAGGCAAGAGGAGGAGGCTGAGCTTTGCTTAACAGAGAAAAGTTAACCTCACAGCTTCCACAGACTCAGAAGTTGGCTCTTACTTAGCTCCTCTTCCTTTTCCTGTTCTCCCCTGTTCTGCGAGCTCAGGGGAAAAGACAGTGCAAAAGTGGCTTGTAAATATGACTGGCAGAAAGATACGGGTTTAGAGAGTCAAGTTTTCCTAAAAAAAAGGAGCACAGAGAAATTAAGTAAGTAGAGCACACAAAAACCAGTGCTGAGGAAGGAAAGTAACTCCATCTTCTGAGAAGTTACAAAGCTGTTAGGCCCGAAACAGGCAAAACACATGTAAATGTGAACCCCATACCTACAGGCAGATCTGGGGCGTTTGGCCCTAAGTACCAACTGAGGAGACTACGTGTCTCTTTTGTTTTCTTTAAAGCAGAATATAGAAAATCAGGGGCTGAATAAGCGGCAATAGACATCAGTTAAAATTCAGTGTGAGAATGTGCATACATTTATCTTCTTTCCCAAATTTCATTTATGTGACAGTAAAGAAGCACAAAAAAAGAAAACAAAAACATTATAGCATGACAGCAAGAAAATAGAGATTTGACTAATTTATGTAAGACAGAGGGTGGATGATGAGACAGTATTTACAGAGAAAACAGCAGCAGGTCACAGCACTCAGAGAACACGATGGATGTAAGTCACGCAGAACCATTCCTCTCACGGAATCCCAAAGTGACTACAAAAGGCAAAAGAAATCCCCATCAGCTATCCCACCTCCATTCATAAGTATGTACAGACAATATTCATCAAACATTTTAGAAAGCCAGTGACACTGCCCTCTAGAGCTAAGATGGTGAACAACAGCTCCACCTGGAGATGGGCGGCTGTGAGTCCCCGGGACCCCATAGCTGCAGCCCTGCTGCAGTGGGCTGCCATAGGCTACAGTGAGTGGCCGGCAGCCAGTGTGAGCTGCCGTCCAGAGGCCAGCAACCGATCTGCCTCACCTGAGAAGAGCGCAATGATGATACCAACATGGGCCAGTGAAGTAACGTCCGCTGCAATTAGACTGAAGAACAAAAGGACTGCAACTTGTCTGTTCCCCTCCCCCAATTCCCCAATAAAATCTTTTTTAAAAAAATATATATATATATTTGGAAATTAAAATTAAGATTATCGGGCCGGCCGAGTGGCGCAGTGGTTAAGCGCTGGCTTGGAAACCCAGCGGCCGCGGTTCGGCCCCACATGTGAGGGCCAGTGACACTGCCCTCAAAAAATAAATAAATAAATAAAAAATTTAAGATTACCAAAATTTAAACAATTCTGGAGAAAGCCTTAAAGTACAGGCAAAAAAAAAAACAAAGAAACGAGGAAAATCAGAGCAATGGCTGTGCAATGGGCTAAGGGCAGCCAGACCAGAGAGAGCAGAGGCTGGTATACTTTCAAGAAGAAAGTGGATTTAACAGACAAAATGAAAAAGAATCGATTGATAAGATAAAGGCATAATCTTCTTTGGCCAGAAATGAAAAATAAAGGTAATCATAAACTCCTGGAAAAATACCGAGTTAACTTAGAAACGTATACTACAAATAGGAACAAATTAAAACACAGTACGAGTTTGAGCAATTGTAAAGCATAAGACAAAATATTTGGTATTGATATTTGAAATATTCTCGTCCTAGCTACACATGTCTAGTGACACAGAATTACATAACCTTTTCTTATATATTCAATCATACAACTTGGTTCTATAGTGAATATTGTTTATATAACCAAAGTACGATAAACACTATTTACTTGAATCTCAAGGCTGGAAATCAGCCACGGAAAATGCTTAGTAGTATCCTTATACACAACAGAGCACAGATGTTATAAAACCTGACAATTTGAGTATAATGATGTAGGTGTGAAAAATTGGCAGAGTACAAGACAAAGTGAGTAAAGGGGCCCTACTTTCCTCATCTTAGTCGGGGAGTCAAAATACGGCACAAAGTTGAATGTCTTTACCGTACGTTAACTTGCTGAGAAAAAGGTTCTGTGTCGGTAAGAATATGTTCTGTTTTTCAATTTTCGGGGGAAAAGCATCAATCCCTTAATTGAACATGCACTACGGCCAAAACGCTCTTCTAAGAAGTCCAAGTACATGGATGTTTTGGGCTATGAGCCAGTGGCTGGTCATGAAACGAACAGTGGGTCACAATCAGCATTTTTTTCTTTTTTTAGAGGGCAGCGTCCCTGGCCCTCATGTGGGACCCGAACCGGGGCCGCTGGCGTCCCAGGCCCGCGCCCAACCCCGCGCCCCTCGGCCGGCGTCACCATCAGCATTTTTAAATGAAATAGACATGACTCAAGTGCACGGCAGGAGCATTTGGGCTCCTGCTCCCAGGCACGTGTCGTCCACGTGGGCCGGCGGACAGGGCCCTGGATTCCAGCACCCGACGGGCGGCAGAGGCGGGGAGGGCGATGAGCGCCCGGGGCCACTGCGGGGCCGCGAACCCCGGGCGCCACTCGGCGGGGCCCTGGAAACGCTGCGCCGCCGGCCTGGAACCGACACAAGGGCGCCCGTCGGCGGTAAGCGGAAGGTGACGCTGTAAAGCGCGAATGCTGACTGTTCCCGGGACGCCGGGGCCCCTCCTCCACGCCCGCCTCGCGGGGCCCTGCAGGCGCCGCCCCCGCCGCCGCCCCGGGGCTTCCGTCCGCACCTGCTCGTCCCCGGGCGCCTCCCCACGCCGCCCGCCGCCGCGCGCTCCCGCCCACAGCGTGCCCCGGACGTGCCCCACGCTCCCGGCGACGTGCGCGCGCAGGGGCTGCGCCTGCGCAGAGGCGGGGCCTGGCGGCGCGCCCGGGGGCTCGGGGGCCCAGCCCGCAGGGGGCGCGCACCTTCTGGGTCAGCAGGCGGGACTGGCGCAGCCGCTCCTCGGCGCCGATGGCCCGCAGGCGCTGCTTCAGCTCGGCCCGCAGGGTCCGCTTGGCGCCGCTCACGGCCGCCGCTGCCGCCGCCATGTCAGGGGTGCTGGCCGCCCGTATGCGGCGGCCGGGCTGGGCCGGGCGGCTTGCAGCTCGCGGGCGCCCCGCCCTCCCCGCCCCCGGCCCCGCCCTCCCCGCCCCGGCCCCGCCCCCGTCCGCCCTCCGTGGGCCCCGCCCACCCTCCGTGGGCCCCGCCCGCCCTCCGTGGGCCCCGCCCTCCCAGCCCCGCCCTCCAGGCCCCGCCCCTCGACCTCCGTGGGCCCCGCCCTCCAGGGCCCCGCCCTCCCGGGCCCCGCCCCGCCCTCCGTGGGCCCCGCCCCCGGGCCCCGCCCCTGCTCCTCCCTGGCTCAGGTCCCGGGCGTTCCTGGTATAGAGGCCCTGGAGCTCGCTGCCCCTGTGAAGGCTCCGCTGCGTCAGAAGCAGTGGGACCACCAGGGTTTCTTCTCCTGCGGGGCGCCTGCCCTGCAGGGGGAGGAGAGGCGATGGCACCCCCCGCGGTGACCGGGACACAGGCTGCTGGGGGCAGATCCCCCCACACGCTGACGCTCAGTAATCCAAGGCCAGGGGGCAGCTTCCACGGGCAAGGAAATGCAGCTCTAAAGTAACTGCAAGTTTGGGGAACACTGAGTACGTTTTATGTTCCTATTTCAGGGTTATGAAAGTTCGTCTGGGAAAGAAACCATTCAAGAGGAGCTAGGAAAACACTGAAAACTAAAGACCACTGGGAACGAGCCCTTCTAGCATTCAACATACTGTGAAGACTGTAATTAAAGCACTGAATCCATATGGAAACGTAGTCTCTGGGAAAGGTGCGTCTCAAATCACTAGGACAAGCATTTCTAATAAATTTAACTCAAAAGGCGTAACTACAAGAGCTAAAACAGAACTACTGGAAGAAAACAGGCATACGTTGTCATCGCCTTGGATTAGGCAATGGTTTCTTAGTTCTAATACCAAAAACACAAGCCACAAAAGAAAATTCATCAAAATTAAAAACAAGTGCATCAAAGGAGACTATTAAGAAAATGAGGGGCCGGCCGAGTGGCGTGGTGGTTAAGCGCTGGCTTGGGACGCCAGCGGCCCCGGTTTGGGTCCCACATACGAGGGCCGGTGACACTGCCCTCAAAAAAAAAAACAAAAAAAAGAACACAAAAGAAAATGAAAAGATAACCTATAGAATAGGAGGAAATGTTTTCAAATCACATATTTGATAAGGGGCTTGTATCTGGACTATAGAAAGAACTCGCAGCTCAGCAGTAAAAAAAAAAAAACTACAATTTTAAAACGGGCAGAGGGCTTGAATAGACATTTCTCCATATAAGATACACAAATGGTCGATAAGCACATGAAAAAAAACTTCAGCATTATTAGTCATTAGGGAAATGCAAATCAAAACCACAAAGAAATGCCACTTCACACCCACTAGGGTGGCTATAATACATTAAAAAATACAAACCAGGAGCCTAAATGTTGGTGAGGATGTGGAGAAATTGAAACCCTCATACCCACAGGAGTGTAAAATGCTACAATATGGATGGACCTGGAAAATTGTATGCTAAGTGAAAGAAGCCAGACACAAAAGGCCACATATAGTATGATCCCATTTAAGTGAAATGTCCAAAACAGACAAATCCATACATGCAGACAAGTAGATTACTGGTTGTCTGGAGCTGGGGACAAAAAGGGATGGAGTACATAACTGCGTTTTGGGGATGATAAAAATGTCCTACAATGAGATTGAGGCAACAGCTGCACAGCACTGTGAATATACTAAAATATACTAAAAAACACTGAATGGTACTTTTTAAAAGTGATTTCAGTGTGAATTTTATCTCCATAAAATAAAAGAAGGGCATAAAAGAAATTACATGTATTTCTGTTCACTTCTGGGAAAAAAAATGCAGTAAGCATAAACCAAAAACTAAGTTTGGGTACCCATAGGGAATGGGTGAGAAAAGGGTCGAAAGAATGGGAAAACGGAGGGCCGGCCGAGTGGCGCAGAGGTTAAGAGCTGGCCTGGGAAGCCAGCAGCCCCGGTTTGGTCCCACATATGAGGGCCAGTAACACTGCCCTCAAAAAAAAAAAAAAAATGGGAAAACAGGAAAGGAGTAGTAGTGATGAGGAGAAGGTGGCATTTCTGATGGTAATTTTTGTTTATCTGACTCTGAGAGCTGTGGTAATGTTTTACACACATACATACAAACAGGGTGTGGAGGAAAATAAAAATAGAATACAAGCAGGGACAAACTATTGAAAATGAGTAACAACCACAATGAAGTGGGTGGAGAAGAAAACTTAAGAACTTCAGGAAGTAGTATTTTGACAATATGTAAGGCTAAAGACAAAAATAGCTTTATACAGATATTGCACTCTAGCCGGTACATGTATTTTTCCATAGGATTATAAATCAGAATCGTGAAACTACTTTGTCAGTATTCTAGAATTGGACAGATATGCTGTCCAATAATGAGTGGTTTCTCCCTATTGGAAAAGCAATAAGAGAAAAGGTTGGACTGAACCTTGTGGTGTCAGTGTGAACTCGTGGTTTTAAATATCTATACAAATGGATAGATGCAGAAATATTAGTTGACCCAAGTATAAGTCAACAAATATTTATTAACCATCTATTACAGCAGGCTCCCAACTGGTCTCCCAGCGATTTAATCTACTGCCTGGTCACACCACTGCCAGACTTCGCTTCCGAGGAGAAATGACAGCACCTTTGTGCGCTAATGGGACCAATCCAGCAGAGGCAGTGTGGTGCAGAGGGAGGCCGAAGAACAGACGTGCCTGCAGAGGCAGCAAGGAACGCGGCCCTAGAACGATGGATTCCCCACAATAGGAGAAAACTAGAGCAGGATAGGTGCAGGGCAGGGAGGTAGACGTGGTGGACGTGCTCAGTGAAATAGGAAGCGAGGTCAACAGAAGTTAAACTGCCTAAATAAATGGTGTTGCAAGTGTCTACAATAAACTCTTCCTGTGTATACATTCTTCTGTTGCTCAAACAGCACCGTTATCAACCTTCAACTTGAGAACAGTTTCGGAGAACAGTGGTCATGCTTTGGTTCTCATGTGAGCCCATTAGGTTAACGGTTACGGCCATCACAGCCGCAGGCTCAGTCAGCTGTCTGGGAAATCCTGCCTTTGGTCATGAGGCAGGTGAATCAGAGAGCCTCAGGGAGACGACGGCGCCATGCTGAGCCCCTAAGAGCATTTCCAGTGGAGACAGCCACACACAGCTACTCGTCATAAAGAAAGGCTGGGTTTTATTTCCGTGTTCTATGGGATTATACGAAGCAACCTTTCCCTACCAGCCAGTTTTGCCCTCTGCTAGAAGTGTCCAGATCCAACACAGTGATGACCGGTTCTAAGTTGGGCAAAAGTGCAGGGAGGACACATGTTAAGGGTGGAAGGCGAAGCTGGAGGGGTGGGGACACACTGGTCTCAAGACCCACGTCAGCGGGGAAACTAGTGAACCAGTGGCACCCAGCTGACCTTCACACACAGTACAGCTTGTGAAAGGGATGGGCGGCACCGTGCCATCAGGAGGAAGTGAGGCCCAGCAGGGGCTTCAGGGTCCATGGGACCCACCCGCCCAACTCCATGACCTTGGACCAGTTTCTTCCTGCTTGTTAGCCTGTTTCCTCACGAGTAGGATGGGGCCGGGGACAACATCTCCCACTTCCTAGGAAGGGTACTGCAAACCCCAAGGGGTGGAGACTGCTTGGTGGGAAGGTCCGGAACCAGGCACGGTGCGCCCATGTTGCAGTCAGGTTTCCAAATTGGAACACGGGTCTAACAAAAGCCAGTTTTCTAATTTGGGAAATGTTTTAAATGGAGAGTGTGACAACGGCTCAACATTCAATCATTTACCTACTTGTATCCTGGAATCTGGCTGCTGCATCCATCAACTCCAAGTGACAGGCCAGAGACTGAAGGCTGCGGGGGAGGCGTGCCGACACGGCCGTGAGAGGCAGACTCACTCACTGTGCAGTCCAGACTGATGAGAAACACGACTTGGGTAACGGGCACACCCTAAGAAAACCTGTCATGGGGGAGAAAAGACCCCCCTTCCTGGTCCTCGTCCCCTGAAGCCGACACCTGTCCCCTGTGCTGACCTTCGCCCCTCAGCTGGACTCCCCGACAGGACACGAATGAGAGACAAATCATGTTTATTCATTGAAACGGGGACAACATTTCTGTGACTCGTCGTCATCAAGTTGATCTTCAAAGTTCTTTGTTTAGAAGTAGAAGTGCTGTGCATTGGCAACATCTCTTGCAAGAGTCCAGAAAATCAGGCAGGTTTCACAGCAGTGCCCTTCAGGTCAGTAGTATTGCTTCAGCAGAGACAACATTTCGCAGACCTTCCCTGTAACTTCCAGAACAGTCAGCCAGCCCGACTTGGGTCCGAACTTCTTTACAAAGCCGTTTTCCTATGAGAGAATACATTTTAAAAATCAGCAGAGACTAAGTTTGCTGCAATAAAAAGCAGAGAAACTTCCACTTAATGTGGATGGCTACTCTTCTCCACCTGCACGCCTTTTATTCTGCCGTCCTCGCCACTGCTCTCTACCCACTTCAGGCCCCTGCACAGCAGCATGTGCAGGAGAAATAGTGGGGGCCACGTTGGTGGTTTGCATTTCAGAAGCCCCACTTTATAAAGGAAATAGGCAAAATTAATTTTTAAAATATTTCTCTAAACTGTTATGAGTTCAATATGTAATCACTATGAAATTCATGATATTTGACATTTTGGGTATCAAATCCTTAAAATCCAATGTCTATTTTGTACTTACAGCATATCTTAATTCAGACATGTCCACTGCTCAACAGTTACAAGTGACTAGTGGTTACCATCTGGGATGGCGCCGCTGCAAACAGAAAAGTCTCATTTTTCCCTCTTTCTCTCTCTCTGTTGTCTGGCATTGAAATTTGCGTTATATGTTTGTAACTTGTGCTGGGAGTCATGCAGACTCACAATAAAGCCAGATTAAATCAGTGCCTTTGAGCCTATGAAAAGGGTGTTGATTTTTTGTACTACAATTCATTCTTTTTGTCAGACATAGTTTGTTTTTTTTTTAAAGCATACAATGTACACTAATTAATTTATGATCTACAATTATTGAGCATCCTCACTGCAAAGCATCTCTGAGGCCATCCAGCCTAATGCCCTTTTATTTTGAAAAATGAGGAAACAGGTCCACACCCATGTTCAGTACTTCACTATTATTTCTAAAAAGGGAAAATGGGAAACAACCCAAATGTCTAATAACTGGGAATCGGTTAAATAAATCATGACACTTAAAACTGGTGGAATAGCCTGCAAATGTTAGAAATGTTAACATGAAATATGTGAGATGCTGCAAATATTTGTAACGATGTCACACGAAAAAACTCACCAATAACTTATTGCATATGATGTCTACATACAGACATGTTAGGGTGGTAGGAGTGATTCTTCCTCTTTTAAAAATATTTTTAATGATGCTATTTGTATCTTACAATAAATGTACACATGAGGATTCAATATGCTGTCAGTAATGTAGATTATACAAGGATGCCCAGATCTGGTTATTTCTGGGAATAATTTATTAAATTGAGCTACCATGGTTTCAAGAGAGCTTGAAGCATAAAATAATATCCCGTATCAATAATGCAAAGGAAGTAAGAGCCTCAGGATTTCTTAAGCTATAAGGAATGCCACGATGTTCCCGCTCCTCTAGCGATCATGCATTCATGAAATACTGAGCACCAGGGCACATGCCCACAAACACCCCGGTGCCCTCACTAAGCCTAAATGCTCATCACACACACACAGGAAATGGATGAGCAAATAAACGTGATGTGCAGTCATGGAAACAGGTAAGGGAGCAGAGAAGGGCCCAGGGATAAAGACGGGTGGTGCTGAGATGGGAGGATTACGGAAGACTCCTGTCAGGAGCAGAGCCCGAGTGAAGGGAAGGAGGGAGCTGTGCAGACTTTGGGGGAGGGGGAGGGGCGGTGCGTGATTCTTCCAGCCAGAGGCAACAGCAAGTGCAAAGGCCCTGAGGTAGAGTGTGCTTAGCTTATCCAGAGGCTGGAGGGATGAAAGCGAGCCCTAGAAAATGAGATGAGAGAGAGGTTCTTAGGGGCCAGCTTTGTGTACAGGGATCAGGACTTCGTATATTTGTTCCCAGGGTGAAGAGGTGTCTGTGAGGGTTTTCATTAGGCTCGAACAGGATCTAGTTCAAGCTGTAAAGATCACTCTGCGCTATGTGGAGGACGGACCGCAGGCGGAAAAGGAGGAAGCAGGGAAGCCGGCAGGAGGCTGCTGGCGCGGCCCAGCGAGAGGAAAGGGGCCCCGGTACAGGACTTGCTGATGAGCTGGATGTGGGGTGTCAGGGACAGGAGTCAAGGGCGATGTCCCAGGTCGGAGAGCTGGCACTGAGGGAGGGTCTCCTGAAGGAACCACAAGGAGACTGGAATTACATCTCACATGGCTTCTCATTAAACGGCTTCTAAAATCTCAAGTTAAAATTCAAAAGAAATAGAAGAATTTGGCCCTGAAACCTGTGTAATCGAAGGATCCATAAGAATAAGTTCGGCTGGGGGCCGGCCGAGGGGCTCAGTGGGTTAGGAGCTCACTCAAGAGTGCGAGCTGAGCTCTGAGCAACAGCAGTTCGATGCCCAGCCCGAGCTGAGCTGCCGCTGAGCTGCCAGCAGGTGGCAGGATGGCTCAGCTAAAAAGAAAAGAAAAAAAAAGAAAAAGAAGAAGTTAGGCTGTATTACCTCACCATGAGATCATTACACCATTTTGAAATGCCTTTACTGAACTCAACACTCAGTCGATTATCTACATGTCTCTGTATGTCCATTTGTGTGCCTCAAATTGACCAGACCATTACTTAGAGCAAGATGATCATAAAAAAAAATACACAAAAAAAAAACCTACTTCACCCAAGTCTTTATGACTCAGGCTTTTGTATGCTGCTTGCGTGGAAAGCACCTGGTCTGACTGTACATCCCTACTTTCAAAGGGGCTTTCTCTGAGTATTAGAGTAACTTTAAGATTCCATATTTAGCTGTCTTAGAATTTCCCACATACATCTCATAGCTGTATTTGACAGCTTCCAAAGCACTGTTGCAGAAATCCTTCCCTTCTAGGGTAGGTATCATTGTCTAATATTAATTACAATAGTCACTATATAACGAACCTGAGTCTTAGGCTACTTGAGTGACTTACCCAGGGTCACAACTCTAGGGAATGGGAAAACCAGGATCCAAATCTCAGCTCCAATGTTCGTTCACTCACTCACTCCATCAACAAATACCTGTTGGGCCCCTTCCAAGCAATAGGCGCTGTGCCAAGACGGGGGCAGTAAGCAGACACACTCCTGCCTAGAGCTGAGGGCCCAGGCCAGGCAGCACCCCGACTCAAAGGAAAGGCGGTCCCCAACAGTGAGACGAGTTCCATCTGGGCACATTCCACAGGGTTTTAAGAACGTTCTTGCATCATGAATGCTGAAAACAGCTAAAAAAATAGCACTAGACCACCTATCAGACCTTATGAGAGCCCAGCCATTCAACACTTCAAATCGGCAGAGGGGCCAGGAGGAGATAATGATAAATGTGGCAGAGGAATAAAAAGAGATGAGAAGCAGCAAAGAAAAGGCGGCAGGGAGGGAGGGAGGCAGGGAGGCAGGGAGGGAGGCAGGGAAGGAAGGAGGGACTCATGCTGCTAAAAATGAGAAAGGGTAAGTGAGGAGATGATGAACTCCATCACTGCTGCAGTGGTCGTATTTTTTCCCTTAGGGCATCTGCTTTGGATGGTAACTAATATCCGCCTGTACTTGACCATATAATTTATGGAGATAAAATATATTTGTTCAGGGAAGTTAGGCAATACTACTATTACTGCTACGAATAATAACACATACTGAGTATTTCTTTGCAGAAACTGTTCTAGGCGCCTCATGTATCCTAGCAACGGACTTAAGCCTTACCCCAGTCCTGGGAGCCAGGAGACAGTAGTCTCCCCACTAGAGGAGGAGGAAACGAGACTGACAGAAGCTCCGGCATCCAGAAAGGAAGCCAGGTCCGTGGGTGCTCTGAATACCCATGCTGTCCTCACGTGCCACACTCTTGTCTTCCTAATGTCTCTGGGCACACTGACAATTGAATTGAATGATGGGGATTCTCTAGTTGTAGTCTGGAGTCAGTGACAAGCAAAATGGGCAACACACAGGACGACAGAGCCTGTGCTTCAGCATCAATGATTTGTTCTGAGTTTTCTCAGAAGGGTGCAAAGTGAGAAGTTGGTGTCTCAATAAAGTTGCAAAATGCCTCTCCCTCCCCCTCTTCCTGTGGGCCAGCTGACTAGCAGCGCAGGCATGCGACAGCCAGTTCCCCTGAAATGAATCATTCAAGACAAAGCTCAGTCATTTGAGTAGATCTGTCAACATCGCTAAGACAGAAGGTACCAGCTCGCCCTCCAGTGCATCCTGACTCGGAAAAGCAATGGCTTCCATGAACAGAATCAGTGTCACCTGAGCTGGGAAAGGAGTAGTGCAGTTCCTTTGAAATGACATCTTAAGCAGTGTTTCCATCGTGTCCCAGACCTAGGTCGAGACCTTGAAATCTACATAAGGACTTTGTGAAGGCTGAGTGTGCGTGTGCGGGCACATGTGTGGATTTCTCTCTCCCGTGGGTCAGGCTCACCCTGCCACACTGAGATCTACACCCGCCCTGAAAGACAAGTTCGCTTCCAGCAGCTCCCGGACACCTCCACGCCCCCCACTGATGACGGGCTCCAGGAGCTCACCTTCATTGCTAACAAGTTAAATGTCAGAGTAGCAACGATCCCTGTCTCTGTGCGTAGACACTAGGCCAGGCACTGGGAATACAGCCCCAGCCCACAGACGTGGGCCCCTGGGCTCGGCTGGAAAGCTGCACAGCGGAGCCGGAATCTCCGCCAGCCCTTCAGCGCAGCTTCCATAGCAACCAAGGAGACAGGACTCAGCATCTCACAGGCTTCACCAGCCCCGGCCAGGCTGGTTTAGAAAGAAGAGTTCCAGGAAGGAAAGGTGACTAAGGAAAGGCAGGGTTCCAGGAGCCTCAGCATTGTGCTGGAGAGCCTCAAACAAAATGCTCGAGAACTGCGACTACACTTACACGACTGAGGACAGCTATAGTTCTAAAAGACGGTCATTAGACGATACGTCACATGTACAAAAAAAATTTGTATCAAAATATTCAAAGGATTCTGACACATCAATGAGAAAAGGACAAAGGAACAGGAAAATGGGCAAAGAGTGGAAGTAGGCAATTGGCTGAGTAAGAACTGCAGATTGGAACCACTCTGGAGGGCAAGGATCTGGTAAATTCCAAATGTACAGCCAGCGCGACCAGCAATTCTACACCCCAATATCCAACCTAGAAAACCGCATTCATGCCCGGGGCAGGCATGAATAGCGATGGTCCACGAGGCTTCATTTATGACGGTAAACTCTGGGAGCAGCCTAACTCTGCCTCAGCCCAAGCAGCCAGACATCCAATAGCATACATGTAGTGCTCTTTAAAAAAACACTATTTTAAATACCCTCAGGGGAAAAAAAAGCAGAATAAGTGCCATGTACTATTGATACATATAAAACATTTTACAAGGAAGTACTATATGTATTTTCTATGGATATATTCAATAGAAATGTTTTTACATGTTTTACATATAAAATAGCTGACAACAGTGGTTACCTCTGGGGAGAGGATCCATGGGGACATGAGTGCTTTAAAAGAGCTAAGTATTAAATATATTGGGACATAAAGAACAGCATCAATGCTGCTGTAGAGAACTCCTTATCAACATGCGTTCTAATATAGGCCCTGGCTTTTTAAGGCATTAACAATAAAGTGAATTTTCATTTAGAAATTCCTGATCAAGTTTCTTGCTGGTGGTGCAGTACATTATTTTTATCAACAACCTTTAACAGCCAGAATTTGTTATATTAGAAACCTGGGGGGGAAAAAAATCAATTTGTAAGCAATGAACTTGCAGAAATTTACACCTACCTTTTGCAACATAATAAATACCTAAATATAACAGCGTCTAATCCCAACTCTTTCTGTCAGGGCTAAGTCTACGTTGTCATGACAACCCTAGTGCATGCTAAGTCCTAGACTAGGCTTTCACTGATGCTGAAGATGGCTTAGAGCTGCTTGAAAATACTGTCCTTAGGGGAGTGTGTAAGTGTGTGCGTGTATGTGTGTGTATGTATGTGTGTGTGTGTGTGTGTGTGTGTGTGTGAGATTAGCAAGGAAACTGTCAATTCCTATTTCCAAGTAAGGAACGGGGAAGACCCCATCACACATACCCAGCCTCCGTTCTGCCTTATCCATTCTCCCATGTGTTTCGTTATGAAGTCAGCAACAAAGTACGAAACCTCCTTGTAAGAGTCCACATCTGGGGCGATCCGCTCCCGGAGCAGCTTCTTGATAAGAACACCTTCAAATGCGAACACGGTCACAATTCTGCCCCAGTTAATGACGCCGTCTTCAAACTCCTTTTCCATCACTTCGTTGAATACTGTCCTGGCAGTGTCTACCGACACAATGCTGAAACTGTCCAAGCACGGCTTCAGATTCTTCTCCACTTCCTTTTGGACTGACGAGGCAACATCTTGCAACACCCTGGAGGCTCTGTCGGGGCCCGCTCCGGGCTGCGGCACCTGCAGGATGTGCTGCAGGTAGTCATGGGCCAGCGTGTGGATGTACCGAAACTCGCAGTCGGTCATCGTGGGCCGGCTGGAGAGCAGCGTCTTGAGCTGGCTCGCGGGGAAGTGGCTGAGAAAGTCCGAGGCCAGAGCGCCAAGCCCTGGGGGATGTGACTCACAAGGCGGAGCGGGGCCGGCGGAATTTCTGCTTGCATCACACAGCATCCTTCCTCCCAGGCGCTGGTGGGCGTAGGCTGTGTGAAAGTGAAAGGTTAGAGTGTGAGAGAGCCAAAAGGCTCGGAGGGGCCACTTCCTCATCCCGCGAGGAGTCGATTCAGCTTTCCCAGCTCTTAATGGCTGGGCCCCTTGTTCGGGGCTCGTGAAAAGTAACCTGGTCCAGCCCCGCAGACACCTGGCAGCTCCTCAGACACGTAACGTGCAGAGCCAGCGGGTGCCCTGGCATGCCCACTTCGAAGTGCACATACCCCACAGAGCAGGAAACAGGGACTCAAACAAATGCTGAAACGCGCGTGTTCACTGCGGCACGCTGTACGGTAGCCACCCCAGTGTCCCCCAACAGATGAACCAATGACGGAACATCCTTCAGCCACGAAAGGACTGAAGCCCTGACACTCGCTCCCATGTCCACGCGTCTCAGCGGCCTCACGCCATGGGAAAGGAGCCATGGTGGCAAACGGCCACAGGTCAAGCCAAGCCAGGGCCCGAGGCGCGAGGTGGTGCTGGGCACAGGGGTTTACGCTGGGAGGGAAATGCTTGGGAGACACAGGACCGTGGTGTCACCACACCGAATACGCTCAACCCCACTGGGCTCTCCACGTGAGGGTGGGTCATTTTATGTGAATTCCACTTGCCCGCCCCCCCCCAAAAAAAACGCCCTAAGTGCAGCCGAGGGGCTGAGCGGCCTTGGCGAGCGCTTGGAACGCAGGGTGCGAACTGCGGGGCGCAGGGGCGCCCGAGCGAGGACGCCACGGGGCCGGGAGGCGGGGGCGCCTGCCCCGGGCCTCGCCTGCCACGCACTCGGGGCGCCTGCGGGCGGGAACGTGGCTGGGGCCCGTAGTTCAGGACCGGCCCCGTGCGGGCCTGGCCTCGAACCTGCGCCGCCCGAGGCGCAGGGCCAGTGCGCCCCGGCGCCGGCTCTGGCGGGCATTGCGGGGCACAGCGCGGGGCCTGCGGGAGCTACGCCCCGGGGCGGGGACGGCTCCGGGCCGGGAGAGAGCGCACTCCCTCCGTCCGCAGGCGGAGCGCTCGGCGCTTGGCATCAGGCGGGGCGAGCGGCTGCAAACAAGGGAAAGGGGCGCGTGTAACCTGTGTTTCTGAACTACCGCCGGAGGGGCTACGGGGCCGGGGAGCCGCTTAGGGCGCTCACGGAGGGTCCCGCCGCCGCGCAGCCGGGCTCCTACCGGCCTCCTGTCGGGAACGTAACTGACCAGCCCCGCGGCCCCGCCCAGCACGCACCGCCCCCTGGGCGGAGGGCACGCCCCCGCGGGCTGTTCCCCGCGGCCCCGCCCAGCACGCACCGCCGTCGCTCCGCCCAGTACGCACCGCCCCCTGGTCAGAGGCCACCCCGGCAGGCTGTTCCCCGCGGCCCCGCCCAGCAGGACCGCCCCCAGAGGCCACGCCCCCGAGCCCCCCGCCCAGCACGCACCGCCCCCCGAGCAGAGGCCACGCCCCCGCGGGCTGTTTCCCGCGGCCCCGCCCCGCGCCCCTCGCACCCCCGGTAGAGGCCACGCCCCCGCGGGCTGTTTCCCGAGGCCCCGCCCAGCACGCACCGTCCTCTGGGCAGAGGACACGCCACCGCGGGCTGTTCCCGCGGCCCCGCCCGGCACGCACCGCCCCTGGGCAGAGGCTACGCCCCCACAGGCTGTTTCCGCGGCCCCGCCCAGCAGGGACCGCCCCCCGCAGAGGCCCCGCCCAGCACGCACCGCCCACCCCCGGCAGAGGCCACGCCCCCGCGGGCTGCCCCGTGGAGGGCTGAGCGGGGCGGGGGGCGCTCCTGGGAGTCAGCCCCTCTGACCCCGTGACTTGCCTTCGCCTTCGTGGGGGCTTCCTCGCACCGCACTCGCCTCCCTTCTCTAATCCGGGCCCAGGCCGCCTGCACTGCGCTCTGACAGCCTCCCAGGCTTCCCCCGAATCCCAGCGCCGCCGCCCCTCTTGCCCTTTTCTTCTTGGAGCGCCGGAATGGCGCGCAGAGGACGAAGGGACACGCAGGCTGGGCTTGGGGCGCTCCTCCGGGACCGCCCTGCACCCCAGGAGCGCCGTGCGGCGCGCGGGCAGCTTTGTGTCCTCCAGTCAGCATCCCGCGTCCCAGTAACCGCCCGGGGATGGGGCACTGACCCTCTGCAGTCACACTCCCGGGGCGATGAGTGTCTACAAAGACAGGAAGAGCATGCAGCCCCACAGGTGTGATGCACCTTCCGCGGTCAGGGCTGACCTTTTCCCCTCGCACCTGTGCCCAAGCCGGGGTCCCAGGGACGCAGTGGGCTGATCTCTGTCCAACCCATACACCTGCGCTTCTAGCACACCCGGGCCGACTGCCGGTACGGCTCCATATTCCTGACCTCCAGGATCCACACAGGAGTTGCTTTAAAAACTCCTAGTGCGGGGCCGGCCGAGTGGCGCAGTGGTTAAGCGCTGGCCTGGGAAGCCAGCGGCCCCAGTTCGGGTCCCACATGTGAGGGCCAGTGACACTGCCCTCAAAAAAGCAAAAAATGTGGCTTTAGAAAAAACAAACAAAAAGAAACTCTTTAGTGTGGCCTGCCTTTGTGTATTTTGGAGAGTTTCCAAAGGATAGACAGGAGAAAGTCAAAGTCTTTTCCAAGAAGAATTATTTGCACAGTGCAAAAAGACGGGGAGTGAGGGGTGACGTGGGCTGGTGGGGAGCGTGGGACGCAGATGGGTGCGGACCGTGAACCAGTGGTGAAGACGGGGAGGTCTCCTTTCTCAGTGCACGCAGAGGGTCCCATGAGGACCAGCACGTGTCCCCATCCTCACTCAGGCACGCAGCAAGCAGATGCTAAGGCTGTGTGAGGTGCCGGACACAGAGTGTCTGCCCCTGAAGAATTCCAGTCTAGGAGGGGATGTGCCAGGTGGCAGGCGGTTGGGGGACCTGCAACGGGAAGTGGCCGCATCAGGGTCAACACGGGGTCCTGCCCGGAACCCATCGCAGGCCACGCGATGGCTGTGAAGCTCTGGAAGCCCACTTGTGAAACTGATCTGCACTGGACGATGGTGTCCTGGCCGGTCCACACCTACCAAGCACCTGCGGCCTGACCAACGTGTTCTCTGTGCTCGTTTTGTCCAGAAGTTCCTCCTGAGAAGCATGGAGTCCTGACGAGGCCGAGGAAATGCACGGCGTCTACCCTGAGAGTAACAGTAGGAGAATGACTCCCCGTAACGAACAGCTGCTGCCACCTGGGCCGTGCTGTGGGCTGCATCGCCCACTCACTGTGCGCACACACACTCCCAGCCCACACACGCTCGGGCTCCGACCCGCCAGCCCCAAGCCTTAGTGGCTTTGGCGATAATCACACACTTTGCTCATGCCTGTGGGCTGTGGGCAGAGGGCTCTGCTCCAAGCGTCTGGGCTGCGGCCCGAATGGCCAGCAGCCAGGGTTGGCTGGGGCCCTGCAGGGCAGTGCCACACGCTTCCTGCGTGGTCTCTCCAGCTCGGTGGTCTCCACTGGGTCCCACGTCTCACAGGGTCCCAGTGACAGATGGCGCAAGTGAATGGCCTCTTATAACCCAGCTTAGAGCTCACATGCCTGTCACACTCTACTGGTACAAGTCGTCACGCTTTGCCCAGATTCGAGGACAGGAAACACAGGCCACTTTTACTGATAAGAAGAGTGGCAAAAGATTTGCAGCCATGTTTTAAAACCAACACAGTGTGCAGCTCACATGCAGGGTACGTCCATCACAGTCGTGGGCAACCTGACCCGCGTCACCCTCACACAATCCCTTAGACTGGTAAAACAGGAGGCAACTCCAATCTTGGGGTGACGTGGGAAGTACTTGGAAGCCAGCTTACCTGCCCGTGCTCCCCCCAGGCTACCACAGGGCTGAGGGCCCCTGCACTGGAACCCCCTGGCGGGGGAGGGGGGAGGTCTCACTTCCTCTCCCTCCGGATCACAGGGTCTGGCTGTCACTAGTCCACCACCTGCTGTGACGGGGGCAGAAAGCAGTGGCTGAGTAAGGCAACAGAAGGGATCACCCCAGACACTTCCTGGGCTGACCAATGGCCCGAAGAATGCAAGCTCCAGGCCCAGGGCCCTTGGTCTCGGGGTCACGGCCTCAGGGAGACACTGCTGAGGTCGACTTCTCTTTTCCCCCAAGGAGGAAGCTGGGGGGAAACTTGTTGGGCTTTGGCGTATCAGCGGAAGAGGCTCTGGGAACTCCCAGCCCTGGCTTTCGCCTCGGCTTCTCTGAGCTCCTCAGGACCGTGTCCCATTTCCAAGGACCCGGCCTTCAGTGGTGACAGCGTTCAGCGGTGACGCAGGGGAGGGGAGCGCGCACAGGAAGCCTCTCCGTGCCCACCATCCCCCTCGGTCCAGTCGGGCCAGCCTGGACCAGCAGAAAACACCAAGTGGGCGTCCCTCCCTGTCAGGAAAAGCCAGTGGCCCCGCGGGACGGGGCGCCACATGGTGGGAGCTCATTTCTATCTGAGGAGACTAATTCGCAGGAACTCCTATGAGCAAATCAGCACGCGGGACTTCCCCCCAAGCTGACGTGGGTCACTGGAGACCACGAGTCCTGACCCAGGGGAGCTGAGGGGCCAGGCGGGGACAGACAGGCAACGTGGGTCTGGGGGAGGGTTCTCAAACTAAAGGGACTTGGAGGAGGTGGGGGGCGGGAGGTTAACACCGTGCACCGTGCCAGACAGACAGAACACCTGCGTGCAGGTGTCGCTCAGACCACTCCGCCCTCTGACTCTCACGTGAACACCCACTGCTCGTTATGTTCACCAGGCTCAGGACCCTCCAAGGACCCCTGTGGCCTGTGAAGAGGACCCAACTCCTAACGGGTGGCCGTGCTCTGGCCTACCTCCCCCGTCAGCCTAAGCCCCCCGAACCAGCCCTGGCCCTGACGCTGGCGTTTCCTGCTGTCTCTAACCGGAGGGCTCTCCCTTTCATCCAAGTCTCCTCCACCGGCAAGGCCCACTGTCCTCAGCCGGGAAAACGCGCAGCGTGTGCTCCTGCAGGACTCTGCCTGTGAAATAGCCGATCCAGCAGCCACTCTGCTTCTGGGGCCCTCTGCTCCAGTCCAGACTGGCAGCTGTCCCAGAAAGGGGGCTCTCACTCCCGGCTGATTCCTGCCAGGCCAAGCACAGGGCTGGCATGTGACAGACACTGCTGCGTTATCACCATCACCCCGGTAATGTCAGGGATTTTACAAACGGCCTGTCTCCTGGTAAGTTTGACTCGGCAAAGCGAGAGCATGGTTTCTGCCCTTTCCCAAGTGCCACCTTGGGGGAAGTACAAGACAGAGGCCTATTTGAATAGAGCCTTCACGCGATCTGGGCAGAGGGCCTGGGACTTCCCAGCACCCTACCCGAAGTGGCAAAAGGCATGACAGAAGCGGAGGAAGCAGAAGCCTGCTGCTCGGTGACGGCAAGCGAAACTGGGCTCCTCGAGGGCAATTCTGTGGAGAGCCACAAACTCAGAATAACCCACGGGGCAAGGCGAGAACACCCACGGCCACTCACTCAGCCACTCAGCCAGCCGCACGGAGCAACCAGCACATGCCAGGCCCAGGCTGGGGCAGCGATGCGTGCCCAGTGCCTGGGTCCGGTTCATCCCCCATCCCCGGGCTCGCCCGTGGGGGGACCGGGTCTCCCACAGACTACCAGGACATCCAAATGCAGACGGCCAAGTGCCACAGTCCAGATGACGTGAGAGGGCTTCCCGGAGGAGGCATGAAATGGCCCCAGGCAGCGACAGCACTCATAAATTACACACACTCAGGTGCGAATCACACAGCCTGCTTCCCATGAGGCTGAAACGCAGGCCCAGGGGCCGTAGACGCGCTGGGGGAGCAGCGGCCTGTGCATGGGACCAGGTGCTGGGAAGGGAGGCACCTCTGAAGCGTGTCAAGCGGGGAGGAGCGCAGTCCGCGCCGCGTTTTTGGAAAGTTATTTGGACAGATCTGCTTTACAGCCCTGGTCCCCGAGGACTCGGGGGTAACAGGCTTCTTTAACCAGCTTCATGACCGTAACTGCCACATACAGAATCCATTCCCTTTAGGTGGGCACTTCGCTGGGTTTTGACCAATGTAAACATCCCTATGAAGACGTAAAACCTGCCGACCCCCCCCCAGTGTCCTCAAGCCTCTTTGCAGCCTGTCCCATGCTACCTCCTGGCACCAAGGAAAACGCTGATCTGAGGGCATTGCAGTCGATTATTTTCCCGATCCTAAAATTTCATAAACATGAACTTGACCAGGATGGCCTCTTTCTGCCCGGCTTCTTTTACTGAGAAGGATGGTTTCGGGAGCCATCTGCGTTGCTGAGTGTATCAGAAGTTTGTTGACGAACACCTCTTTTTTGTGTGGGCATTTGCGTTGTGTAGTTTGGGGTTATTACACATAAAGCTGCTGCTATGAGCATCTGCATACAGGTTTTTAAATGAGTATAAATATTCATTTCTGTTAGCTGAACATCTAGGAGTGGGACCGCTGGGTTGCAGTGACTGCGTGTTTCGCTGTGTAGGAGGCGGGTCCCAGTGGCTGGCCAGGTCTCCGTGTGGACATGTCCCCATGTACCTGGGGTACGTACCTAGGAGTGGAATTTCAGGTCAGATGATAAGGGATTTTTTTCTTTTTTTGTGTGTGTGTTTATTTTTTGTAAGAATGAGGTTTAATTTATTAAAAACTGCCAACCTATGTCCCACAGTGTGTCATTTTCTGCTTCGACCAGCACACACGAGGCCCGAGCACCCGCATCCCGCCAACATTTGGTGTTGTGAGTCTTTAATTGTGCCGTTCTGGTGGGTGTGTAGTGACAGTTCATCGTGGTTTTAATTTGTGTCTTCATAACTAATAATGATGCGTATTCTTTTGTGTGTTTATTGGCCATTTGTAGACCTTCTTTTTGTGAAGCACCTGCTATACTTTTTTGTCCATTTTTACAGAAAACTTGGTTAGTCTTATTGCTGAGGACTAAGGGAGGCTCCTGAGGCGATTTCAGTCAGAGATAGTGAGGGCTATGGCCCTGACCGGACAGCAGCAAGCGTCCAGACCCTGAGGGGACGCGCCTGACAGGCTCAGTGAGAGCAGCTCAGAAACGCCCGGGGCAGGCAGACGGGGAACACCTTCCCTGCAAACACTGCCTCCGTCTGAGCGGCAAAGAGTCTGGGGAGGGGAGGCCTCGTGGGGCGAGATCAGTGGGAAGTGCAGCGGGTCAGGAACGGCCTGGTTTTTCCAAACTATGACTTCAGGCCCTCAGGCCGTTCAGGGCGGTGTGACTAGGACAGGGCTTCCACTACCAGCTGGACCAACGGCTGTTGCTACACAATGCTGTGTAATAAACTTCCCCAAAACCACACGCAGCACACCGCTAATCATTCGGGGGTCATGCCCAGTCTGCGGGCGGCTAGGGCTGGCAGGGCCTTTGACGGGAGATTCTGCTCCAGGTCGGCACCCCCCCCACACACACACACACACCCCTGCCTGTCCCCGAGGGACGTGTGGCCGACAGGACTTTTCTCACCATGTCTAGAACCCCAACAAAGCAGGCCATGTGGCCAAGCCCCCAGAGGGAGGGGAGTGATCGCCTGCCACATGACTCCCCACGCTGTGGATCAGGACCAAGGAGCCCCCCCAACCCGGGGAGGAAGTGGGTCCTCGCAGACCTGTTTAGAGCAGCCCTTCGGTTTCTCCTGAGAAATCTCCCACCCGCAGCTGCATGCATGGTTCCAGCGGGAGCCATCACGTCTGCTACAAAACCCTCCGGCCCCGACTGCAGCTGGCGGGAGCCGGCGTGGGTGCGTGGCCCACACAGAGCCCACGGGAGCCCTCCATTGAGGTGTTTAACGTTGGTAACACGGTGAGGCTAACGCGGCCTCTCGAGCCCTCGCGGTCCGGGCTGGGCCCTAGGGCTCTAGCGTCTTTGGAAAGGAAGTCATGAGTGAGTGAAACCCGGAGGCAGAAAGGAGAGGAGACGAGAGGGTCCCGGTGGCCGCCAAGGCCTTGGTTGCAGTCGCTCCCTCCCATGTTTAGGTAGCAGAGCCGGAGTCCTTCCAGGAAGGTCTTCCTCTTGTCCAGGTCAGAGTGCTTTCACTGCAATCTGGGATTCAAGGGCCCGTACACGCATGTCCCCACAGGGCGTCCTCAGGACAGGCTTTGGCGCCACAGAATATTCCTGAAAGGCGGTAGGGAGAATGCTTCCTAAGAAGGAAACGCTGTCCACAGTGTGTGGGGTGAGCAGTCGCCGTCCTGAGTGGATGCAGGTGGGCTTCGGGCTCCCCGCTCCCCAGCATGGGACAGTCCCTCCTGGCCTCTATTCTTAGGCCCCGGGGTGCAAGGCCCTGTGGTCTGCTCCCCCTGCCCTCCGACAGGGCAGGCACTGGGCTCCCAGCCCGGCAACGTTCCTCACTCCTCATGGGTCCCATCAGCAAGGGGCATGTTTGGGACGCCTCTGGCCTTGTGGGAAAAGGAAACTGCCTCCCTTGACCCGTGTCCCTGCAGCTCCCAGATTTTTCTATTCCTCAAAAGACCGCCTGCACTTTCTCTCCCGATTTCCCCCACTAGCCCTTTCTCCCCACTATCTCATCGCTTTTGACGACTCTTCTGTGACTGTGAGCAGGGGGACCCATCTCGAGTTTGATTCACCCTCAGACTAAGATTAAATACCTGATTACTATTAGGGAGCTCCACCCACGGGAACCGGAAGAGGGCCACCCCACTACCGCAAAGCAGGATTTAAAGACAGCTTAATGGGCCGGGGCCGAGTGGCTCAGCGGGTTAAGAGCTCGCTCAAGAGTGCAGCTGAGCTCTGAGTAACAGCAGTTCGATGCCCAGCCTGAGCTGAGCTGCCAACAGGTGGCAGGATGGCTCGGCTAAAAAAGAGGAAAAGACAGCTTAAGTGGTTTGCATTACAAAACTGGCACTTTCCACACATTTAATATATTCTCAAGGATTACAAAGATATGTATTTTATGACACGCTCCTGATCAAAACCCTCTTTGGCTTCCTCTAACACTGGAACAAGATCCCCAACTATGGTGCCTGTGAGAGCTGGGCCGTCTGGTCCCGGGCCCCTGCTGCCTCGCCCCTGCATCTCCGTCAGCTCACCTGCTGCACGTGGAGGCCCTGGGGCTCCTGCGCTTCTCGGGGTATCTGCATGGCTGCCTTCCTCCTGTATTTCCTTCATGCACTTCTCACTGCCTGGCACTACATGACTGACTTGTTTGCTGCAGTTTTTACTGCCTGTCTCTCCCAGAAAAATGTAAGCTCCCCGAGGGCAGACACCTCTCTGTTCATCCTGCAGCCTGAGCACCTGGAACACAGCTGGATGAATACGGGAAAGAGTGGGAGAGCTTGTCTGAGATGCGGAGAGCGACAGGATCTAGGCCAGTGGAGCCCAAGCCCAGCCATCCCTGCACCAGGTTTTTCAGCTGTGACAGCCAAGAAAGCTCTCTCTGCTGTCTAATCCGTGTTCAGTCGGCCACCACTGCACTGTGTACCAAGCCGTTCCCAAGCCTTAGTGGCTTACAGAAGCATGAATTGTTCTCGCTGAGGGTTGGTTGATGACACTGCTTCAGGCTGTGGGCCGAGTTCCAGACAGCTCCACAGGCCTCTAGTTCCCGGACCAGTTGCTGCGGGGTACAAAACCTCCCGGGTGACAGCAGAGGCACAGGAGGCCAAACCAAACTACAGAGCGCATCTAAGACCTTCGTTCACATCACATCTGCTGATGTTCTATTGCCTAACGCACTTTACCCAAAGTGCCAAGGTGCTGTCCTCAAGACGCTGCCCTGTCCCCTGGCTCTGCCTGTGGTACCCTCAGCCACGCCAGAGAAGATGTTCCTGCTTGGGAGTCGGGTGTGGGGGGACCCTCCCTGCACCGTGGCCTGAATCAGAAGTGACACTGGCAGCACAGTGAAGGATCTCTGGAAAAGACGGACTTCCTCCCTTCATAGACTTTTGTTCTTCAGGAGAAGACTGATGCTGGGGTATCCCAGGCCTCCAGGGTCCGGAGAGCAGGGTCTCAGCTGTAAAGCCTGCCAGCTTCCAGCAGGGACACAGCCCAGCAGAGAGGCTGGAAAAGCATTCGGAGAGCTGTACGTAGCCCGGCTCTGCCCCTAACGTACATCCTTGGCCTGCTGGAATTCCCTATGGGTTTACAAAGATGAGCTGTGGGCTCCGAGGCCCAATCGGAATGAGGTGTCCCCACACCTGAGCCTCAGGTCAGTGTGCAAGGTGTTGTCACACACCAAGGACCGTGGGCCTTTCAGAGTCCTAATGCTTTCCCGCCTTCACAGCGGGCTCTGCTCTGACTGCAGTGGCTTTCCGTTGCCTAGAGCTGGGAGAGTGCGGACACTGCGAGTTCCAAGGCCCAAACTCAGGTTGGACCTCAGTTTCTCGACTTATAAACTAAGAAAGTTGCACCAAAACATGTCCAAACTCTCTCCCAGCTCCATAGATTCCTTGATCCTAATCCTAGGTCTTTATGGCGGCTTATGAGCCTCCTAAGATGAGTTACTTCTGTTCTAACAAAAAGAAAAAGAAATTTGGGAGAGAGATGAAAACAGATGGACAAGATGTTAGAAATTCATGAAGCTGGGTGAGGGCACAAGAGGAGCCGACAGCTGACTCTCTCTGCCCTGTGCGTGGCCACGTTTTTCTGTGATAAAGTCTGAAGGAACAGAAGCCCTGCTGAATAAGCATCCTATGACCCTTGCTGCCGAGATCCCTCCAGAAGCAGCCGTCCGACTCAGAGGTATCTTCCAAAGGGAACCCCCTTCCCTTGCATCCTTCATGCCCATTGCTGCCCAAGCTCCAGCAGCTGTGCTGCTCCCACGTTAGAAAACCTGGGGGGTTTCCATAACCTTCTCTTCTTACTTCCCATTTCTCCAATGATTTAACCATCACACATGTAAAGAAAAAAGTCACCGACAGGGCAAGACTCACACTCTTGGCCAAGTTGGGGGCAGCGCCCCTCTTGCCGGAGCCAGTCTGCACTGGGAACCTTGGTCCGGGAATGAGGCGCTCAAGGTCAGAGGTGACTGCTCCCTGTGTCACCATGGGGGACAGCTGGCAGCGCTCTTCACGTGGAAGTGCGAGGGCACAGCACATTGTGAACGCCCCGCCACGCCCAAGCATGAGCTATCTCCCCACAACTCAGTGGCACTCCCTGGTCTCCTCTCAGGGGAGGGGATTTGGGGCTGCTCCCCTTTTCCAGCCTGGAATGGCTGTCAAGCACAAAGCAATGTCCTGCTCCCCAGGATTAGGAAGAGCCACTCAGGGGAGATGCCTGATTCTTGTCCCCAAGGCCTCAAACAGAGCCAAACAGAGGGAAGGCAACCCCAGCCTACCAGTCCCAGGCTGCCTGAGACACAGCTGATCCTGTCTACCGAGGGGCTGCACCTGTCACAGCCCCAGGCCACCTTTCTAACGACAGGGCTGCAGACAGGCTACCTGGCTCCTTCCGGCCTCTCGAGATGGTGTGACCAAGCAGACAAGCCTCTGGGGTCACTGGCAGCAAAAGGGCCCGTGCAGGTTTTACCAGATTTTCCCCAGTT
This sequence comes from Aselliscus stoliczkanus, assembly GCA_033961575.1. Taxonomy (NCBI): domain Eukaryota; kingdom Metazoa; phylum Chordata; class Mammalia; order Chiroptera; family Hipposideridae; genus Aselliscus; species Aselliscus stoliczkanus. The sequence continues at coordinate 21,223,907 of CM066741.1, forward strand.
GTGCGTTTTATGCAAAAACAGTCGAGACCTCAGACCTGAATAACTCAGGTTTTTATCTGGGGTGGGGGTGGGAGAGGAGCTGCACGCCCTCCTCAGCCACCCACTGATGATTCACTCAGCGCCCGCCATGTGCCCAGCTCTGGGCTGGGTGCTGAGGACAGAGAAGGTCAGACAGGTCCTGTCCTGAAGAGTTCCCAGCCTGGAATAAGCAGCAACAAGGCAGTTTTGTAGGAGTTATTGTAAAACAAAATAGAAAGCAATGAGGCACAGAGGTGATATAAGGACGTCTTAAAGGGAAACTGAGGGCCGGCCGAGTGGCGCAGTGGTTGAGCGCTGGCGTGGGAAGCCAGCGGCCCCGGTTCGGGTCCCACATGTGAGGGCCGGTGACACTGCCCTTAAAAAGAAAAAAAAAGGAAACTGAACACTCGCTTGACACCTACTATTTGCCAGGACTCAGGCCGGAACTTTGCAAACCTCATCTCATGTAAAGTCCTGAAAGCATTAACTCTGTTCCACAGAACAGGAATCGGACACTCACAACGTGACAGGTCACACAGCTAGAAACAGCAGAACCAGGAACAAAAACCCAGGGCTGGTTGACTCCAAATGTATATGAGACAAAATGCTATTTGTAAATGTTTCTTAAATTCACATATGGACATCCATGAATACACACAAGCGTTTGTAAGCTCTGTTCACCGGTCCCACACAGGCCGAGTACCAGTTCTGGATTACTGGGTCTGCGTGGCTGCTGGGCCGGGCAGGCTGAGCGCCCGGCGCCACCTCGTGTTTCCGAGTGGGACTGCAGCACAGGTACCCAAGCCTGGGCCGGCAGGGAGCCCCTGGACCCACAAAAACACAGGCCACTGGCAAGGGGCAGTAGCGATGCCTCTCAGGGGAACACCTGCAGATCAGAGTGGCTGCGTCTGCTGTGTTTGCAATAAACATCCTTCACATTTTAAGGGATTCCCTGCCTGGCCCTTTCCGGGGCAGTGGAGATGCGGCCCCTGAGTGAAGGACATAGCCAAGTGCATGACAACTGCAAACCCCCCAGTGCCACGTGCTCTGCCCGAGGGGAGCACAGGGCGAGCTGGAAAGGCTCCTGGATGAGGTTGGAAGGAGCTGACGCTCTGGCACGTGTAGGAGTTTGCCAGGCTGAGGGGGGGCACCAAGAGATGGTCGAGGTAGAGGAATGGGGTGGAAAGCGACCAGGCACTTGGGGGAACTGCAAGGTCCACATAAACCAGAGCCGGAAAGCTGGCAGTGGGCAGGGGCCCGGTACTAAAGGGTCCTGAGCCGTGCTGACAAGAGCGGACCTTATCCCGCCGACAGTGGGGCTTGAAGCAAGGCGCTGACTCAGTCAGATCTGCATCTGAGAAAGACCATTCCCGGCGCAGAGGAGATCTGCACAGGAGAGGACTGGAGATGACAGCCATGCGTTCGTAGCTCTGTAATATTTCTGTCACGAGGAGAGACATGCTCGGGACCATGAGGAAGGAGAAAAAGATGGATGAGAGGCAAAAGGAAGAACCACCACAGGGACGAGCGACAGGGAATGAGGAAACTGGAGGAGTTAGTGGGGAAGAGACACCCTCACCGGGGCAGGGACGCATGTCGGGTGGAGAGGCGAGGGCCGCGGGCGCGTTGAGTGCGAGATTCCGGACGCTTCCCGAGGGCAGCAGACGCGGCTGCAGGAGCTCCTCCTGGACCGCAGCGGCAGGCGGGGGGAGGGTGCGCCGGTGGGTTTCTTTCCCCTTCCTGTTCAACCGCCCCGGAGTGTTACAGCCACAGGACATGTAACAGTTAGGCATTTCAATGCTTTACCTGCTGAGCACTCCCAGGGGATGTCAGAGACGCAGGCCAGGGTCAGGGACCCTCCACGCCAGCCGGTGACTCCGCAGGACCACGGCCCTCCACGCCAGCTGGTGACTCCCCAGGACCAGGACCCTCCACGCCAGCCGGTGACTCCCCAGGGTCAGGGCCCTCCACGCTAGCCGGTGACTCCCCAGGGTCAGGGCCCTCCACGCCAGCCGGTGACTCCCCAGGGTCAGGGACCCTCCACGCCAGCCGGTGACTCCCCAGGACCAGGGCCCTCCACGCCAGCCGGTGACTCCGCAGGACCAGGGCCCTCCACGCCAGATGGTGACTCCCCAGGACCAGGGCCCTCCACGCCAGCCGGTGACTCCCCAGGGTCAGGGCCCTCCACGCCAGCCGGTGACTCCCCAGGACCAGGACCCTCCACGCCAGCCGGTGACTCCGCAGGACCAGGACCCTCCACGCCAGCCGGTGACTCCCCAGGGTCAGGGCCCTCCACGCCCGCCGGTGACTCCCCAGGGTCAGGGCCCTCCACGCCAGCCGGTGACTCCCCAGGGTCAGGGCCCTCCACGCCAGCCGGTGACTCCCCAGGACCAGGGCCCTCCACGCCAGCCGGTGACTCCCCAGGACCAGGACCCTCCACACCAGCCGGTGACTCCCCAGGACCAGGGCCCTCCACGCCAGCCGGTGACTCCCGAGGGTCAGGGGCCCTCCACGCCAGCCGGTGACTCCGCAGGGTCAGGGACCCTCCACGCCAGCCGGTGACTCCCCAGGACCAGGACCCTCCACGCCAGCCGGTGACTCCCCAGGGTCAGGGCCCTCCACGCCAGCCGGTGACTCCCCAGGGTCAGGGCCGTCCACGCTAGCCGGTGACTCCCCAGGGTCAGGGCCCTCCACGCCAGCCGGTGACTCCCCAGGGTCAGGGGCCCTCCACGCCAGCCGGTGACTCCGCAGGACCAGGGCCCTCCACGCCAGCCGGTGACTCCGGCACAGGGCTCCGGCAGCAGGAGGCCGGGCCCGGGCCCTGGGCAGGGAGGTGAGTTCAAGGGAGGCTGCATGGCGACGGTGCCGGGTTCAGACCGAGCACAAGAAACAGGCTAAACGTTCTGCTCCCTGGAGGAGAAAGGGGACCCCGGGCTCTGATGGGGCGCTTGTACAGCTCCAGGGCAGAGAAGCCGGAATGCTGCAGGCAGGGCGGACGCCCCGACTCCGTCCCCGCTGCACACACCTGAAAGCTGAGGCTTCCGGAGGCAGCGAGTCAGCGGAAGGCTTCCCACAGAAACCCCAGTGACAGGGCTCATAGCTTCACGTCACGCCGCCCGCGACGTCACGCCGCCCGCGACGTCACGCCGCCCGCGACGTCACGCCGCCCGCGACGTCACGCCGCCCGCGACGTCACGCCGCCCGCGACGTCACGCCGCCCGCGACGTCACGCCGCCCGCGACGTCACGCCGCCCGCGACGTCACGCCGCCCGCGACGTCACGCCGCCCGCGACGTCACGCCGCCCGCGACTCAACGTGAGCTTAAACTCATTCCAGCTGCAAAGTACCATCACACCACACAACGGCGATGTCCCATGGATCAAAGGTCACCGAATTGCAATACAACGTCACGCCAGTGTGAAATCCACGTGAACTTAAACGTCAATCCGTTTTGACGTCACGTGGGTTCAGAGGTTACGCCCGGCACGCTAACGTCATCAGCCATGATGTCAGGTCACACAGATGGCAACGTCATGTGGGGTCAAAGGTCACCGAATTGCATCGTATACGTCACGCCAGTGCGAAGTCACGTGAACTTAAACGTCACTCCATCTTGACGTCACGTGGGTTCAGAGGTTACGCCCGGCACGCCAACGTCCTCTCTGCCATGACGCCAGGTCACACCAGAGGTGACGTCACGTGGGTTCAAAGGTCAACCACTTGCAACGTACACGTCACGCCTGTGCGAAGTCCCGTGAACGTAAACGTCACTCCATCTTGACGTCACGTGGGTTCAGAGGTTACGCAGAGGACTCCGACGTCATTTCAGCCATGATGCCAGATCTCACAGAGGCAATGTCACGTGGGTTCAAAGGTCACCCCAGCTGCGACGCCTTATCACGCCAGTGAGAAGTCGCGTGAAATTAAACGTCACTCTGTCTTGACGTCACGTGGGTTCAGAGGTTACGCCAGGAACTGCGACGTAATTTCAGCCATGGCGCCAGCTCACAACGAAGGCGACGTCACATGGGTTCAAAGGTCACCCCAACTGTGTTACTACGTCACGCCAGTGTGAAATCACACGAGCTTAAACGTTTCTGTCTGGACATCACGTGGGTTCAGAGGTCACGCCAGCGGACCTCGATGTCATTTCAGCCATGGTGTCACGCTAACGTCAGGATGTACAAAGGTCACCCCATCTGCCATACGGATGTCACGTGACATGACGTCATTTCAGCGGCGACGTCATATGGGCTTAAGGTCATTCAGCTGCGACGCAGGCTAGACCTTTAGGTGGGCATAAATGGCAAACTGGTTGCGTTATAATGTGGCTTTTGACTTCATTGCGGCCGCGACACATTACACCGGCTGCAATGTCACATGGGCTCACAGGTCAATCCAGCTGAGTGGCTGGGTCACACCAATGGGAAGTCATATGGGCTTAAACGTCATTTCAGCTGGGGCATCACCTCACGCCAGGCCGTGACATCATGTGAGTAGTGACGTCACTCCAGAGGGGCTGAGACCTCATTCCAGTCACGGCAGGAATACTTGAGCTCCGTTATAACCTTTTGCCCTGTGGTATATTTGGTCCACGGCGAGGAAACGTCCTTATGCGGCTGTGTAATCCCTTGATTATGTATTTTATAACAACGTACCACTGCAAGTAAAGGGGGAACGGAGCATCTTTTAACTAAATGGTAGTGGATAAAATGGATGGTGTGGGGTGGCAGGGAGAGAATTTGACTCTTACCTTATACCCTACATAAAAATAATTTGAGCTGGATCGTAAAGCTAAATGTGGAAGGTAAAAAAAAGGTTCTACAAGAAAACGCAAGAAGATATTTTCATGACCTCAGGGTAAACAGGATACAAAAACCTGCATTCTAATACAATAAATTCATAGATTGTACTTTATTAAAATAAAAAAAACCTTGTTAATGCAAAAGGCACTATTAATAGAGTGAAAGACAAGTGATGGGCTGGGAAAATATATTTACAAAACATATCCAACAGAGGACTCCTAACTCAGTATATAAAGAACTTGTACAAATCAATAAGGAAGAAAACATCACCCCAATTTTTAAAAATAGGCAAACTACTTGATAAGGAACTTCACAAAAGTAAGCATATAAGAATGACCAATAAACACTGTAAATTGGAAAACTCAAGTGTTTTCCTTTCTCTAATGGGAAAAATCCCAGTTCCTCCCGATTGTGTTTCTCTCCTGTGAGTCCCTTTACTGCTCAGAAGAACACTTCACTTTTGACATTTCTGGTGACCAAACGTGTGGGGGTTTATCCCCACAACAGGCAATTCCCTGACACCAGCTGGGTGTCCTACAATTTACCTCCATTCGGACAGTGTCTACCCAGAGAGAGCACCAGGTCCCACAGGTTAAGGGCTCAGTAACACAACAATGCCCCATGGCCTTTCAGATGCCAGTCATGTGTTCAGGTTGTCACATGGGCTTCTGACAGACGGGCTGTAGATCGGAGGTTCCCATGACCCCGTCTTCAGGTTCCATGAATTTGCTGGAGCCACTCACAGAGCTCAGGAAAACACTCACGTTTCCCCTGTCATTAGAGGGTGTGACAGAGGATGGTGATGAGCAGCCAGATGAGGAGACAGAGGGCCTGGGAGGCCCCGGGCACAGGAGCTTCATGTGTTCACCCACCTGGAAGCTCTCAGAACCCCACGCTGTTGGGATTTTATGGAGGCTTCTCACGTTGGCATGGTCAGGTAGTAACTCCATTTTTTTTTTTTTTTTTTTTTTTAAAGATTTTATTGGGGGAATTGGCGGAGGGGAACAGCGTTGGGGAATCGGGGAAGGGGAACAGACAAGTTGCCGTCTTCTTGTTCTTCAGTTTAGTTGCGGAAGATGTTGCTTCACTGTTGGTATCGTCATTGCGCTCTTCCCGGATGAGGCAGATCGGTCGCTGGCCTCTGGATGTCGCTCATCGCGGCTATTGGCAGTTCACGCTTGGCTGCCAGCCGCTCACGCCGGCTGCGGGCCACTCACTGTAGCAGGGGCTGCAGCCCACACCATCACCGGGGCTCGCACAGCCCAGCTCCAGGTGGAGCTGTTGTTAGCTGTAGAGGGCAGTGTCACTGGCCCTCATGTGGGATCCGAACCAGGGCCGCTGGCATCCCAAAACCAGCGCTTAACCAATGCGCCACTCGGCCGGCCCAGTAACTCCATTTTCAACCCCCTGGAGAAGTGGGGGTGAGGCTGAAAATTGCAAGCTTGTAATCATGGCTTGTTATTCTGGTGACAGCCCCCCGACCAGGAGCCACCCAGAGTCGCCTCATAAGAATAAAAGTTGCTCATGGTGCTCTTGTCACTTAGGAAATTACGAGGGTTTGAGAGCTCTGTGCCAGGAACCGGGGCAAATGTATATGTATATGTGTTTATGTATAGTCTATTATCTCACAAACACATAAAAAGGTATTCATGTCATTACTTGTTAGAATGTGAATTCAACTACAATAGGATACCACTACACACTAAGAAGAATGGCTAAAATTAAAAAGTCTAACAACACCAAGGGTTGGCAAGGATGTGGAACAACTGGACCGCTCCCTGTTCACCGTGCGTTTTGGGGTGTGAACTAGTGCAGTCACTGGGGAAAAGGTTTGGTGGTCTCTACACTTGACCCAGCAATCCCATTCTTAGGTACGTATCAGAGAGAAATCGCACTGGCCCTCAAAGGGCATGAGTGCACGGAGCCACTTAGCACAGCAGACATCTCAGGTTCCCAACAACAGGTGAAAAGATAGGCAGAAGGTGCGCAAAACAGTGTTCCCAGCAGCATTCTTCATACCCCCACAACTGGAAATGCGAGTGTCCTTCACAGGAGAACGAGTAAATGGTTTGTGTTACATTTATTCAAAGAATCTATACAGCACTGTAAGCGAACTGCCTACAGCTACACAGAGCAAGCTGGATGAATCTTCCAAGTATAAAACTGAGCCAAAGATGCAAAACACAAGAGAACACACTGTATGATTCTATTTATAAATGGTTCAAAACAGGCAAAACTAAACTAGAATGTTAGGGTTGCATTCCTATGCGGGGGAAAAAGACAAAGGAAAAATCAGGGAAGCAGTTTCCCTAAAAGCCAGGCTGATGAGGCAGGACTGTGATTAGGGCAGGCTCTGGTGGGGGTGGGGTGGGGTGGGGGGCAGCGGTGAGGCTGATGTGAGGGGCTGTTCCGTTTCTTGATCTGAGTGCTGGGTACTGGGCCATTCGCCTTGTAATCATACAGCTGTGAGTTTATGTCTCAAACACTTTAGCATGTGTTACGTTTCTCAATGTTGGAGAAACAACAAAAGGCTTAAACATTACTGGGGGGGGGGCGGGTGGAATACAGGACTTCCTGAGGCAGAGGAGGAAGCCGGGTTGCCAGGGGGTGGGCGGCTGGCAGAGCCCGTGGTGTGGGGAGCGGGGAGGGCTGTGTGGCGGTTCCGCAGCCAACACGGGAGCAATGGACAGGACACCAGGAGGGAAATGAGGCCAGGTTACGAGGGACCACGGATACAGCCCCCAGCTGAGACTGTGAAGGTTGTGCCCTGCTCGTGGGCACCCAGCCAAGAGGGCAAAGGTGTCCACCCTGGCACGTGCCTGCTGCCGGAGGTGGGAAGGCCTTTTCTGCTGCACAGAGCTTCACCTCCGGGAGGGGACAGGATCTGCTTACTTTATTTTGCGGAAAGTTTTTGAAGCCTATTGTTTTTAATATTGTGAGGATCTGAGACTTTATTCTGGAGGCCCTGCTAAAGGGACGGTGCACCAGGCATTCCTTCCCGTCGGACTCAGTGCGGGCAGTGCTTCCTCCCCTGCCCGGCTCAGGCGCCAGAAGAGGGGCCACCACCAAGCCTCTGGCTTCTCTGCTGCCCCACCCACCCCCAGCACCCAGAGGCCAGCGCAGGCCTGGTGAGGGTTCCCCAAACATTGCCCACGGATGGGCCCCACGCCTCCACCACCATCATTATGGAGGCTGGGCCAAGGACGGCAGAGGAATTCACCGTTAGGGTGAGGAGTGGGATGAGGCGATGTCACAGGTGGGGTGGGGCCCAGCTGCTAGGAGAGGAGCCGTGACAAGGCCAGGCTGCCCAGAGCTGCTCGTGGCAGGCTTTGCGGATGGTGGTGTCACGTGGGTTTCCTCACCAGAGTTCTTGGATTGGCTGAAGACCTTGGGAAACATCCTCTGCCTGTCATTAGGTGAGTAAGAACGCTAAGTATAAGCAAACGCCCTTCAAACTGGCTGGAAGGTGAGCACGCCCCGGCGAGTAGGAAGCAGTTGTGCTGACCGCTCGTCTGGAGCACGCGCGCCCGCTGCCCGCGCCGCTTCCTGTGGCTCCGGCTGCCACCTGCTGGGTACCGGGGCCCCGAGAGGCTTCAGCATCATGCGTCCCTGTCACAGGGCCCAAGCCCTCCCAGGACCTGAGGATCCTGCCAGGGTCCCCGGAGATGCCAGCTCCTGCCGCCCCGTTCCTGTGCGGAGTCAGGGCTCTGCCATTTCTCGGGGCTCTCCTGGTCAAAAGCTGATACCCAGAATTTGTCCTTCCAGTCGTTACCCCGACTGAACAGAAGCCAAGTTGGGATGCTTACACAGAACAGTCGAACAGGAGACTCCAGTTGCACAGCCGACAGCGTATTCTATCACGTTCATGTCCAGTTACATTCCTTCCCTGGTCTGGAAAGTCTGCAGACTGGTGTGACAAGTAAATGAAGTGGAAATGTTGGGGGGGAGGCACACTATTCTGTATGCGGGGACGTGTGCCCCCGCCATGCCACACCACTGCGCCCCGAGGCCAGCCATTCACCTGGAAGCACCCCGCCGCTGGGCAACGCTCTGGTTTCCACACCATGGCCCAGGGGGCACGCGGCGTGCAGGTCTCCACCCTTCTGACCCGCTCTGTTTACTTAGAATTAATTACGCCATACTCAGTCATGTCCTAAGAAAACCCGGAGGTGACTGTGACTCCAGCTTAAAAGCTGGGGCTTCCTAATTTCATGCACCTTGTATGACACTTAGGAAAATGAAGGCTGAGTGCTGAAAATGAAACTCGGTCACATGTAATTACCATGTAATGAAACGAGTATCACTTAAAACTATTAAATAAAAAAATGTTCACGTTGAGAGTTAGAGATCTTCCATTAAAGATACATTTTTATGGAACACATGGGTTATTGTGACCTAGGAGTCTCGCTTAAATCTCACCAAAGGATAGTTCGACTGAAAATTCATCTTGTCTTCAAACTTTATCAAACCCTTGAATTCATTAATATTTTCAGTAGCTCATATCTCATTTTGAGCCCGTCACACTCCATTACATCGAACTGTCTGCTGGCTTTGGACCTCTTGAGGTTTTTTTCTTCTTTTTTTAAACCCCAGATCTTTAGAAAGACCAATATTTTAATTATACATAATAATTTTTCGGTTTCCATTTTCTAGTCTCTCCTCTGTTATTGTCAATTTATCTGCAGAAGCTTTCTTTTCCATGATGAAGCTAGATTCTCCTGATGCTATAATAACCTAAAACGTGCAGGGGTTTCTTATGGCTTAAAAAAGTGGGGTGGGGGGAAACGCTTTGTCTCTTCAACTGATCTTTTGAAATGTGTTCACACTGTCTGAGGTTTTCGCATCTTTATAAAGAGTGGCAGCAACTCAGTCTGCAGAAATGGAAGCACAGGCTGAGGCTCCCCCTGGCCCCCGACCGCGGGGGTGTCTTCTGGAGGGGGTCCCTCAGAACTGGGAACAGATGGGCCAATGGACCAACAGATAGTATAAAAGGCTCCTCGTGGGGTGGAGACAGGAGATGAGACAGGATGGAGGGAGGTCCTGACCAGGAATGCAAATGGACTGCAGGCTGCGGGAGGTGACAGGTGCCACCCCAGGGGAGCATTCCTGGGGCAGGTCTCGCAGGACCAGACCAGAGGCCTCTGCCGCATGAGCTCTGTACCGTGGTCTGCCTCGAAACGCCGCTTGGAACCTGGTGGGACCAGAAGCTTCGGTGAGGTTCCCCTGAGGGATGACTTGTTGGTACAGAAGCCTGGCTGGGGCCCTGGCGAGGCCACCGGTGGGCCCTCAGACAGCACCCCTGCAGCTGGCCTCTTCAGCCTGCTTGCCAGGTACTTAGCCAGCCGGCAGCCCGACCTGCGCAGACACAGTGCAGCATAAGCTTACGAGGCAGGACCCACACTGGGAGGGGTGCACTCCAGGCTCGGCCGCTTGCCAGCTGCATGACCCGGGGGCGACTGATTTAATTGCCCTGATCCTACGGATTCCCACAGGGCTACTGTGAAGGCTGCTCGGCTCACGGTGCAGAGCCCACACCAGAGCCTGGAACAGCGGAAACACTCGATACCAGCCGCTGTGCCATGGTCTGCACTGTCTTGGTCCAGGGTCCTGGCACTTAGAACCACCCTCCTAGGTGTCCCTTCCTCCCAAGGCTCCTCCAAATTCCCACCCACAGCTCCTTACCCCGTCTAGCAGAAATCCCTATGTCTCGTTATTTTTCTTACAATAGCCCTAGAACTCTGCTCCACAAAAGAAGCCAGCCAGTGTCATAAACCATTTAAAAAAAACAAACCTGATAATGTTGGGCTGCATCAAAACTAAACACCTGACAAAGGACTTGTATGCAGAATATCACATAACTCTTGTAACTCAACAAGACAACCCAGCTTTTAAAAGTGGACAAAAGAGGGCCGGCCGAGTGGCGCGGTGGTTAAGAGCTGGCTTTGGAAGCCAGCGGCCCCGTTTCGGGTCCCACATATGAGGGCCAGTGACACTGCCCTCAAAAAAAAAAAAAAAAAAAGTGGACCAAAGATTTAAATATGTAGGCATTTCACAATAACTAAATGGCTAATACACACATGAACAAAAGCTTCACATCTGTAGTTCTGTGGAAATGCAAATTAAAACCCCATGAGAGCTGGCGAGGCTGTGGAGAAAAGGGAACCCTCACGCACTGTTGGTGGGACTGCAGATTGGTGCAGCCACTGTGGAAACAGCATGGAGGGTCCTCAAAATATTAAATATAGAATTATAATATGACCCTGCAATTGCACTTCTGGGTATTTATCTGAAGAGAATAAAATCAGTATCTGGAAGAGGTATCTGCATGCCCATGTTCACTGCAGCATTATTCTCAATAGCCAGGAGGTGAAAGCAAATGTGTCCATCCATAAGACGCCTGGATACAGAAAAGGGGGTAGATATAAGCAATGGGATACTACTTGGCCATAAAAAAAATAGGGACATCTTGCCATTTGCGACAACATGGAGGGAACTTGAGGGCATTATGCTCAGTGAGGTAAGGCAGACCGAGAAAGGTACACACTGCATGACCTCACTTATCTGTGGGATTCAGAAACAAATGTAGCCTGGGGGTTGTCAGGGCCTGAAGGCTGGGGGAAATGGAGACGTAATGGTCAAGGTGTACAAACTTCCGCTTATAAGGTGATTAAGTTTTCTACTTTGAAGTGACTGACAGTAGATCTTAAGTGTTCTCACCAAAAAAAAAAAAAAAAAAAGGTAGCTGTATAAGATGGTGGAGATGTTACTATAAAGAGGGGATCGTTTCAAAGTGTGGGTCGAAACATCTCATCGCACAGCTTACACACACTGCTATTTTGTCAGTTATACCCCAGGGGACCTGGAGAAACATTTAAAAAAGCACACACACATTGAGAGATTACCTCTCAATACCCTCTAGAATGGCTGAAATAAAGAAAAACAAAGGGACAACACCAAGTGTGGGGGGGACGTGGAAAACTGGACATGCCGGTGGGTGGGTAAGATGGTGCCATCATTTTGGAAAAGAGTTTGGCACTTTCTTATGGAGTGAAACACACATTTACCACCCAACCGCGCCATTCCACTGTGGAGTATTACCCTCGAGAGAAGTAAAAATCCACCCACAGAGAGAGTACAGCAGCTTTGATCATAAACGCCCTAATTTGGGGGCAACCCAGATATGCCCACCCACGGGGGCGGGTCAGTGAAAAGGTACTACACCCATGCGGTGGGGACACTGGTCACTGACACCAGGGGCCATTTTTAAAACAGCCTAAGTAAAAAAAAGCCAGACACACAAAAATCACATGCCCTGTGATCCCGTCCACATGAAATTTTTTTTTTTTTTTTTTTGAGGGCAGTGTCACTGGCCCTCATATGTGGGACCCGAACCGGGGCCGCTGGCTTCCCAAGCCAGCTCTTAATCAACGCACCACTCGGCCGGCCCCACATGAAATTCTTGAACAGGCAAAAAAGTTACCTTGTAATTGCAAGGTGAAGCGAACTAATGGTTTCCTGGGCTGGGGACAGGAATTGACCGCGAGGAGCCCGAGGGAACTTACGGGGGTGATGGAAACAGTCTGTATCAAGATAGTGCCTGCTCGTGGTTACATGGGTGTTGACACTTGTAAAAATCCACTGAGCTGGAAAAAAACACACCAAAAAGCACATCAAATTATATACTTAAAATGGGTGCATTTTATTGTATGTAAACTTTTACTTCAGTAAGTCTGATTTTTTAAAACACCCAGCCTCATTTTTTAGCAACAGAAAAACTAGTTCTCCGTGCATGGGGTGGCAGACACTAGGACAGCTTATGGGAGGGGGTGTGTGCGCCAGTTTTTAAATGCACAATCACCTGAGGAGAGAGATATTAGTCCTGGAAAAGTTATACCCTGCCCTGATCCTCCTCCCAAAAGGCGGATGACTCCTTTCAAGGAACATTACAGATGCGGGAGGGAAGGAGAAACTCCATATCCTGTTACCCGGCACCTCCTCCTCCTCCCCGGGAATGTCCGTTTTGCTGGGGCCTGGGCAGCAGGGGGCAGCTGTGGGTCCTGGCCCTGGGCACTTGTCCACTTCCTGCTCCCATTTTGGTCCTCACTGTAAGCCATCCACAGCAGTCAAGGAATCTTTTAGAAAAGTAACCCTCTGCTTAAAAACCCGCCAAGGATATGTTGTGACTCCTAGGAAGAAGGCCAAAATCCTTAAGATGTCTTTGGAAGCTTTGCATGATCCAGTCCTGCCAACCCCTCTGCCAATGTCTGCTGCCTGCTCCTTTTTTTTTTTTTTTAAGATTTTATTGGGGAATTGGCGGAGGGGAACAGCGTTGGGGAATCGGGGAAGGGGAACAGACAAGTTGCTGTCTTTTTGTTCTTCAGTTTAGTTGCGGAGGATGTTGCTTCACTGTTGGTATCGTCATTGCGCTCTTCCCGGATGAGGCAGATGGGTCGCTGGCCTCTGGATGTCGCTCACCGCGGCTATTGGCAGCTCACGCTGGCTGCCAGCCGCTCACGCTGGCTGCAGGCCACTCACTGTAGCCTATGGCAGCCCACTGCAGCAGGGGCTGCAGCCCACACCATCGCCAGGGCTCACACAGCCCAGCTCCAGGTGGAGCTGTTGTTAGCTGTAGAGGACAGTGTCACTGGCCCTCATGTGGGATCCGAACCGGGGCCGCTGGCATCCCCAAACCAGCGCTTAACCAATGCGCCACTCGGCCAGCCCTGCCTGCTCCTTTTTACTACCGATGCCGTAGCCATCCTCAGCCCCTCTCCTCTGACACACCCTGTCCTGCCTCAGGGCCTTTGCATATGCTGCCCTCGCTCCTTAAATGATCTCCACTCTTCGGGTCTTAGTTCAGAAGCCACATCCTGCTCCCTGATGCTCACATAGCACCCTGTAATTTTTTCCTTCATATACTGTCATATTTTTTAATTATACATTTATTTGTGTGATTATTTGTTCCATGGCTGTTGCTCTAATTACACTTCATAAAGACAGCAACAGTGTCCGACTGGCTCATGACTGGGCTCTTGAGGCATAGAATTGTGGCACTCATGAGGAAACACAGACACTCTTTAAATGGATGAATGGATAAAGGGGTGTTTTAAAATACAGGTTTTATTATTGTTTACCTATGGCAAGGCCAACAGATCATGGCAAGGCCAACAGATCAGGAGTTGGCACCATTCAAAAAAGGGTTATAAGCCCAGATCCCAAGGGAAGGGAGCATGCCACCCCATGGGCCACATCGGGAAGCAGCAGGGTGGTCAGGGGGCAAGGACCTTTCCTGTGGTTTCTGCAGAGGAACAGGCGAGGCAGAGTAAGACGACTTAGGATTGGCTACTGGGAATCATTTCAGCCACTCTGGGCATAACAGAGGCGGCCCTTGGTTGTCCGATACCTGGTTCAGGGGTGATGGGGCAGGGGGAGAGTGGCCTGGAGGGTGAGACCCCCATCGAGGAGGCAGATGGGGCGTGGGCTCTGGATTGGTTGGTTTGCATTTGGAAGGTGTGCGCCCAGGTGAGCTGTTTACTGTCTCCCAGGGATACCAGCAACGTGGTTCCCAGGACCCACATCCCCACCTGGGAGCTTCTACCCCAGAAAAGGACACTGACATGGAACCAGAGGAGGGGCACAGCCTAGTCCAGGGGATGGCAGGCTCCATGCTCAAACGGGGCCTGCGAGGGAAGGACTCGGCCACAGGCAGACACATTCCTGCGTGGCGCGGGCTGTTGGCAGCGTTCTCGGATGCAAACCACAGGATCCACTCAAGCTGGTTTGAAAAGAAAGGCATTGATTAAGGGTTAAAGACAGATCACAGAACCATCAGGGGGACGAAGGAAACACGCTGAATGGGCCTCCAGGGAGCACTCCCGAAGCCCAACACGTATGATCCTGAAGCAAGAAGCTGCCAGCCGGCTGTCTCCAAGAAGCCGCCTCCCAAATCAGGAAGCCCAAGCAGCCACCAGCCCCACACAGCCCCGGACTCGGCTCTCTCCCTGTGTAATTCAGTGTCATAGGCAAGTCCTACCCGCTGGTGGAAGGTATTTGCACGTTGTACCCCATGGGGAACAGAGTGCGGAAAATGCCATTGGAGGGTCCAGCCTCTGGGTGTGGGTATGAATCCGTGCGCCCACAGCACATGGTCTGGAACGGGTCCTTCAAGGACTGGACAGGTCAACTTTTTGAAAACTGAATTATTGGATGAAACTATGTCCCTACATGTTGGGGCCCATGAGTCTCCTCCCCACAACCCAACTTTCTGGATGCCCAAAGCCACCTTCCTGAGAGTTTAAAGGTTACTGTTCTCTGCCCACCATTGGCATACACCCTGGCCTCTTAGAACACAGAACCCAACGTCTGCCTAAACCCCAGACAGAGACGGGGACACTGCAGCTGCTTATCTGCAACATGATCACGTGACCCAGCGAGTAGAGCCATTACCGTCTGCTGGGCCAGCTCAACGGGCATGGCAGCAGGTCTGGATGTCTCTGTTCCAAAATGCATTCAGAAGCCCTCGTCACTTATAAGACACACAGCTGAGGAATACCTCGCTGGCGTCCTTGGGACCACATCCTGACTCTGCCATGATTTATTTCTATGTGTGATTTTGTGGAAGTCATTTAACTTCTTTTTTTTTTTTTTTTTTTTTTGAGGGCAGTGTCACTGGCCCTCATATGTGGGATCCGAACCAGGGCCGCTGGCGTCCCAAGCCAGCGCTTAACCACTGCACCACTCGGCCGGCCCAAAGAAAGGAGACAAAGTACTTTCATTTGTTTTTATTTTTATTGTTTTTTGAGGGCAGTGACACTGGCCCTCATATGTGGGACCAAACCGGGGCCGCTGGCTTCCCAAGCCAGCGCTTAACCACCGCGCCACTCAGCCGGCCCGACATTTAACTTCTTGACATAGCATATTTCTCATCTCTAAAACAGGCCTGGTATCAACTATGTCATAAAGCTGTTGAGAAAAGCATATGAGCTCATGTGTGGAGAAATGCTGTGTGAACAGAAAAGCAGTTGGCCTGAGCTGGCCAGTAGGTACATCTCATGAGCCACCCCCACATGAATTTATTAAAACTGTGTTGAGAAGGCTGCTGAAGCTGTATCTGGGTCCACTGGTAAACAGTGCGATTGTTAGGTAGAAAGGTCTGTTGTGATTACCAGAGATTGTTGGCCTCAGGAGGGAACTGGTGGGAGGGCGTCGCAGATGCCACATACTTGGCATTGCCAAGCTTGATAAGTGGGTGTTTAAATTATCACCGTAATGGCAGACGTCTTCTGGGGCAGCCTGTCAGCAAAGCAGCAGAAAATCACCTGACAGAGAGCAGGGCTTAAGGAAACGAGCGATTTATTTTGTTGGACTAGGAGCTGACTTCCCAAATAGCGAATCCCAGGCAGGGCCCGTGGACATGGTGCTGACCTGAAACACCCATCTTGGGTCATCATGTGGACCAAAACAAAAATGTTATTTAAAAAAGCTTTCCTTGCGTTAGGCCACTGACACTGTGGAGTTTATCTCTTAGAGCAGCTTGTACAGTCGTCCTCACCCTATCCGCGGTTTTGCTTTCTGCCGTTTCAGTTACCCCCGGTCAACGGCAGTCCAAAACTGTTAAATGGAAAATCCCATAAATGAATAATTCGTAAGTTTTAAATCACGCACCATCCGAGTACTTCCCTTCATCTCATTACGTAGGCATTTTATCATCTTATCTCATCACAAGAAGGAGAGTACAAGACAGTAAGATATTTTGATAGGCCACCTTCACGTAACTTTTATTACAGTATATTGGTGTAATTATTCTATTTCATTGTTAGTTATTGTTGTTAATCTTATTGTGCCTAATTTATATACTTTATAATAAGTATGTATATATAGGAAAAAACACAGTATATACAGAGTTCAGTACTATTTGTGGTTTCAGGCACCCACTGGGGTTCTTGGAATGTGTCCCCCATGGATAAGGGGGGACCACTGTATCATCCTAACTTCCGCAGTGGCTAGAAGGAATGTAAAATTCCCACTTCACTGCCGCTACGTGTTATCTCAAATTCAGCAGGTCATCCTCTTTATCCTACCCTCCAGACTGGCTCTCTCTTTTCTTTTCGACCTCCCCTGGCTGTCAGAACCCTGGTTGTCACCTTGCATTCCTCCTCTGTCTCACTCCTCACACTCAACCAGAGCCCAAATCCTGCAGACTCTCCTGTCAGTCCTTTCGCGCCTCTACTGCCTTGGCCTATTCTCGATTCTCATCTCTTTCCTGCCCTGACCACTGGGTCAGTCTCCTAATTGGTTCCTGCAACACTCTGCCTTAGCTCCAGTCCGTCCATCCATCCGTCATCCATCCATCCATCTGTCATCCATCCATCCATCCATCCATCCATCCATCCATCCATCATCCATCCATCCATCCATCCATCCATCATCCATCATCCATCCATCCATCCATCATCCATCATCCATCCATCCATCCATCCATCCATCCATCCATCCATCATCCATCCGTCCGTCCATCCATCCATCTATCCATCATCCATCCATCCTTCCATCATCCATCCATCCATCCATCCATCCATCCATCCATCATCCATCCATCATCCATCCATCCATCCATCTATCCATCATCCATCCATCCTTCCATCCTTCCATCCTCCATCCATCCATCCATCCATCCATCCATCCATCCATCCATCCATGCATCCATCCATCATCATCCATCCTCCCATCCATCCATCCATCCACCAGCCAGCCAGCCAGCCAACCACGCATCCATTCAATTTGCATTTATTGAAGGCATTACCATGTGATGTGACAGACACCGTAAATACTGTAATGACTGGGAGGGCCCACATTAATGAAATAGCCCCACTAATAAATATGTAATTATAGGTGCTATGAAAGAAAATGACATGTTGTTATGAGAACATCATAATGGGACCTCAGACTGTCAAGGGGGAAGGGGAGGCTTCCCTGAGGAGCTGACCTTTGAGCCGAGGTCTAAAGGACAGAGGAGGTAAACTGGCGGAGGGGGTGGTACTGACATGTTCCCAGGAGAGGCAGGGAGGAGCAGGACACATCTGGGAACCGCCACGTGCAAAGTGGGGCAAGAGCCCGTCTTTTCTATTGTGTTCCCGGGACCTCAGGGTACCTGGCACACAACAGGTGTTTCAATAGTTTGTGAATGATCGATGATGAGTGAGTAAGCGAAGGGCAATGTCGGGGGGCAGACGGGCAGGGTGTGAAGCTGTGATTCAGGGCACAACCTGAGACCGAGAAACAGAGCCCGGCCTCCAGGTGTCCCTACCCAGGCTTGCGCCTCCCCGCTTCTCCACTGCAGGTGCCAGGAGCTTACACCCGCCGTGGCACTTAGCACGCTGCGTGTGAGTCCGGCTGTGGTCTTCCTCCTCCCCCGCCATGGTCCACAGGAACGAGCCTTGTTTACCAATACAGCCCGGCACCCAGCCCACGAGGAAGCACTGCGTATAAATCCTTAATGAGTGGGTCGGCACAGAGGCACACACCAAGCATCAAAGTCAGTGGGAGAGGAGAGGGTGGAGTTGGGAGTGAGCAAACATGAGTCAGATGCCAGCATCAGTTGGCACGAAAGAGGCCGAGGGCCAAGTGGAGCACATACATGCCAGTGGCATGTGGGGAGAGGCAGGCCTGGAGACAAGCCCAGACCCGGCAGAACTGAGCGAGGACGCAGGGGAGGAGGCTGGAGGCGGAGCCGCGGGGCGGCCCCACTCCCGGGCCGGCATCCTGCTAGCTACGCCTGCTAAGCCACTCCATGGCCTTCCAAAGGAGCACGCTCCGCGGCCCCTCTACCGCAGTGTGGCTCTGTGTGTGTCTGCGTGTCTGGGCTGAGGTCCCTCGGGACGCATGCACCCCCGGGAGGGAGTCTTTTCTATTAGCCTCTGCCTCCTGCCAGTGCCCTGCCCAGGGCCTTAGGGGGCCCAGTGTCCCCCGAGTAGCATCCACCACATGTGTGCTGGCGGCAGAAGAGAGAGCACTGGACCTGGCAGGCAGAGCAGCTGGTGGGGAGACCCCTAAACAAACAGAACCTTTGCCAGGAAATCTAGCAACGCCAGGCCCTGTGGATGCGAGGCTGTTGGCTGGCTGCTTCCTGTTCGTTGCTGGAAACCAGACTTCCTATAGCGTCTGTTCTGGGCCTCTGGCTTTGACTTTCCATCTTTCAAGGTGATGGTCTTGGCCATTTCATCCTGCCCTCTGAGCTCCGACCTTCTGCAACGGCAAAATTGCAACCTTGTGCATTTACACCTTAAACACTTCTGTCCCCTACAGTGTGCTGGATTCGAAGCCACCAGGCTTGAGACTCAATAGGAGAATCTGGTGGGAAAGACAGCCAAATAATAAACATGTACCTTCCTGATGACAGAGAACAAAGGACCCAGAGGACGCAGGAGACAGACACCAAACCAGAACCACCTAGTATTTGACCTGCCGTGTTTTCCCCGACTCCGTTTCCTCCCGTCAGAGTGACTAATGAATAAGAGTTGGAGGAATTTGGGTCGGAGATGCTGATGTTCCTCAAACGCCCAGCCAGCCGTGGGGTCCCCCAGAGCAGCTGGGGGCAAACACCAATCCTGCAGCTGCCAGCGCTGCCCACGGGCCTCCGTCCAGGGGCCTGTCGCTCTGTGCTGGAGTGACCAGCTGCCTGATTTGCCCAGAACTGGTTCAGCGCTAGCGCTGTCCCCGGACCCCCTTCAGCCTGGGTCACCTCCCTGGCTGTGCGCTCCGCTGCACACGCTGGTCAGCACACGTGCCAAAGCGGCTGGTCTGGACCAGAGCTAATGGCGGAGAGGCGCTCACTGCTGCACAGAAGCACGCGGGTGTGAGCCCCTGCCGCCCTGATCTGCGCCCTGCATCCAGGCCACTCAAGCCTGCTGCCTGCTCTCTTCTGCAGCTGGCACACGGCTGTGTGGAGTGTGAGGCGTGGTCTCGGTCGCATCCAGTGCCCCCTGCTGCCACGTGGACACAGGAATTCCCAACCCCTGGAGCCCAGCCCTCTCTCATTCTCCTACCCCATGTGGACTCTCCAAGCTGCCCAGTTCCTTGGCCAGCGTCTGACAGCACTCTGCCCCCTTCACCCTGAAGTGGCCTGGCCTCATTCCTGCCAGACTTCCCAGGGCCCAGTGCTGGGGTGTCCACCTCCTGGGCTGATGTCCAGTGTGCTGGCCACTCAGTCGCCCATGGTCTGGTCTGGCAGCCGCCTAGATGAGGAATGTGGGTTTTACCCAACACTTCCTCTGGGAAATCTGTATGTTGACTTTTCTGAACCTCCGGGCTGGCAACCCCTGTGGCTTCTGGTCTCCCCCCTCCCACATCCAGCTGTACCCACACTTTTTTGGGTATTTCTGTAGGCGCATTCAAAATTTTGAAAATTATTGCATTGTGGCATTGCTGAGGGCCCCTCTCCATCATGCCCTTCCCAGTTATGAGTGCCATTAAAGCGATGTTCCATCTACTTTGGGAGGCGAGACACGGTAAGTCACTATTGGTTTTTTGTTGTTTTTATTTTTGTTTTTCTTTTTTTCTTTTTGAGGGCAGTGTCACTGGCCCTCATATGTGGGATCCAAACCGGGGCCGCTGTCAAGCCAGCTCCCAACCACCACACCACTCGGCCGGCCCAAGTCACTATTGTTTTACTTTGCATTTCTTTGCTTACTAGCTAGGCTGACCGTCTTTACTGCTTTGCTTGTCAAATAATTGTCCATATGAGTTCTTACCTGTGTAACTATTGCAAAAGACCATCTAATTTTGGCCATGACTGGATCAGGCCACTGATTAGATCACACTTATAACTACTGTTTACTGAGCACTTATTTTTGTACCAGACACTGTGCTAAGCATTCTGCATAAACTGTTTTTCATTTAATCAACCTAATGAAGAAAATATTATTATCTCCACTTTAAAGATAGGAAACGGAAGTGCAGTAAACTTAAACAACTTGCCCCAAATCACTCATCTGGTAAGTGAAGGGGCCACGAGTAGAGCCCAGCAAAGACTGCCCAGTTGTAACCAATGAGCCGCTTTGTCACAGGGTCTCTTGTGGCTTGACCACTTCATGATTTATCGACTGATTCATTCACTGCACAAACATTTACTGAGGACCCGCAATGGGCCATGCCCATACCTGCCTGGTACCCAGTACAGGGTTGCCAGGTGCCACCCAGAAGTTCGACACCCGAAGCAATCAACTGAAAAATTATTAAAGACTATTTTAAAAGATCAGTTAAATGGCCAGGCATAAAGGAGACATATAGAATCAAATAGCATTATAATATATGATCATGAGTTTAAAAACATAAGAAAGCAATCTTTATACACAGTATCAACAAAACATAATATAACCAAGTGAATTTTTAATGAGAAATATTATGATCATGGGTATTTCTTTTAATAATTCACTAAGTTATGTAAAATTAAGGAAATAAAATACGTTGAGAGCTCATAACTATTTTCATTATAATGCTAAGTCATTGTTTGCCTTTTTCTCACGAGTATACGGTAGAGTTTCCCAGAGGCTCCATGAGGTATGCACTGCAACAGCCCAAATGCAGAGACAAATTCAAGAACCAGGTCCTCTTCTGTTAAGCCAAACATTAAAGAGCTGTGCAAAAATTGAACATGATGTCACTCTTCTTACTGACTTGTGTTCTGGAAAATATAGCTATTCATTCATTTTAAATATGCTCTTTATATTAACATGTTAAAAGTTTGTTATTACTATTTTTATGTACATTGATGTGTTATTTTTATTTTTTTATTTAATTTTTTTTTTTTTTGAGGGCAGTGTCACTGGCCCTCTTATGGGACCCAAACTGGGGCCACTGGCATCCCAAGCCAGCTTCCAACCACTGTGCCATTCGGCCGGCCCCAATGATGTGCATTTTTAAATGTCTCACTTTTCATTTCTACAGTAAATATTGAGAGATATAACCCACATAAACAAAAGTTCTTTGGGGTCCTCCATAATTTGGGGTATAAGGGGTTCCTGAGACCAAATCATTTGAGAACCTTTGGTGATGAAAAGTCATTAAAAGAGGCACTAATAACACAAGTCTGTGAGCAGTTTTTTTTTTGTTTTTAATTTTATTGGGGAATTGGGGGAAGGGAGTAGCATTGGAGAATTGGGGAAGGGGAACAGATAAGTTGCTGTCTTCTTTTTTTTTTTTTTTTTTTTTTTTTAAAGATTTTATTGGGGAATTGGTGGAGGGGAACAGCGTTGGGGAATCGGGGAAGGGGAACAGATAAGTTGCTGTCTTCTTGTTCTTCGGTCTAGTTGCGGAGGATGTTGCTTCACTGGCCCATGTTGATATTGTCATTGCACTCTTCCTGGGTGAGGCAGATCGGTCGCCGGCCTCTGGATGGGAGGCCGGTCGCTCACCGCGGCTAATGGCAGCTCACGCTGGCTGCCGGCCACTCACGCTGGCTGCGGGCCACACACTGTAGCCTATGGCAGCCCACTGCAGCAGGGGCTGCAGCCCACACCTCACCGGGGCTCGCAGCCCAGCTCCAGGTGGAGCTGTTGTTAACTATAGAGGGCAGTGTCACTGGCCCTCATGTGTGGGATCCGAACCGGGGCCACTGGCGTCCCAAGCCAGCTCTTAACCAATGCACCACTCGGCTGGTCCGAGAAGTTTTTTTAAGAGTGCTTTCTCTCCGACTAACCAGACGCTGAGATTCTGGTCTGGCCTTCCGCCTCCCTGGCTAATCCCCTCTTAGGTGAGGGGTAGGTGGCCCTTGCAGACAATATTGAAAATCAGGTAGGCTGGTGGGTGGATGGACATGGCCACACATTCTTTGCAAGCTACTGGCTTTGGAGAGTAGGGTCTATTTCCATAACCCTCAAATCTGGGTCAGTCTTGTGACTGTCTTTGATTCTCAGAATATGGCAGAAGCTATGCATCGATTATATGCCTGTGCTATAAATATATTGTTTATGTACACTGTCCATAAGAAGTGTTATGTACACAAGTCAATGAGAGGAGGGCCTAGAGTTCTCTTTCTTACTCCCTGCTGTATGCCAGCACTTAACACCACAGGCTGGCAGGAAGCCAGCATGCGACAGTCACTGGCTGAAAACAAATGCAGTATCTTTTAATCTTCATTACACCCCTTTAAGGTGGGCTTCCATCCCCAGTTTACATGACTTGTCTCAAGACCACAAAGCTAGTTAGTGGCAGTGGTCTGTCTGAACTCCAAATCACAGTGCAATGCTATCATCTCTCTGCCCAGGCTGCACAGGAAGGAACCAGCCAAGGCCATGCAAACCCAATTTCTGCAAATTCACACCGAATGTACATGGAGACCCAAGTGTGTTAGATGCCATGATAAACTGGGCAGGAATCTGAATGAAAGTTAATTTTTAGATAACATCCATGAGAATGTGCTCAGTTGACAAAGATCTTTCATGTTTATTATGTCACTAACTCCCCCCACCCCCAACCTCTGATAAGTCAGCTGTGACTGCCACTCCCATCAGACTTTTGTCTGCCCCTGACCTACACTCCCCCAGGTGACCTCCAGGTTGCTAAACGCTGTCACTTCTCAGTACTCATCCTACTTGAACCACCAGCAGCTATGGGGACACAGGTGACCACGCCCTCCTCACCGGCCTTTGCACTTCCTTTCCAGGAAGCCAGGCTCCTTCTGTTTCCTCCCACCTCTGTTTCCTCTTGGGTCTCCCTGGTTCATTCCCACTCTTCTCCATGAACTCTCAATGCCAGAGCTTGCGGGGGGCTTGGTCCTCAGGCTGCCCTGTACTCACTGCCTGACCAGCAGCATGGCGTTCAGTTTCGTTTATGTGATGACGACTCCTAAACTTTGATCTCCACCGCACCTCTGCCCTGAACCCAGCCATGTACATCCAGCTGCCTGCCTGACGTCCCCACAGATGTGTAATGTCCAGTTCAGTGTGTGCCAAAGAAATGGCCGGCTTTCCCTCCTGCTCCGTGACCTGTGACTCTGCTCTCTCACACCCTACAGCTCATCTGTCAGGGAACTCTGTTACTCCACCTTCAAAATATATCCAGGGCATGACCACGTCTCACTGCCTCCCTTGCTGTCACCCTGGTCTGGGTCGCCAGTGTCTCCCCCGTGGATTCCGACAGTACCCTTCTCATAGGTGTTCCTACTTCACTTTTCTGGTCTTTCGACTTGACTCTCAACTCGGTAGCCACAATGACCCTCTACAATCTAAGTCGGATCATGTTAGTTTTCACTCAAAACTATACGGGGTCCACGCTTCACTCACAGTGAAGGCCAGCGTACGTACAATGGCCGCAGAGCCAAACATCGCCAGGCGCTCCCTGTCTCTCCAGCTCCCTTTCCTCAGCCCACATGGCCGCAGGAACAGGCTTCCTGGGCAGTCCTGCCTGGAGGCTTGTGCTCTAACAGTGCTCTCTGTCTACAATCCCGTTCTCCCAGCTAGTCACAGGAATCCACCCTCACCTCGTACAATTCCATTCAAACTTCACCTTCTCCGTGGGGCCTACGTGACGGCCCCGGCTAACTCGGCAGCCATCCTCTGCCCTGATCTACTTTTTCGCCTGTCTCCACCACTTACCATCTTCTAACTCACCACATAATTACTTATGTTTATCTGTATCTCCCCCACTAGAATAAAACATCTACAAAGATAAGGATCTTTGTTTTGTTCACGTATGTTTCCCAAACTCAGAAAATTGAGACCCAGGGAGTTGGGTATTGCTCAATATCATTGAGCCAAAAACATGCCTGAGTAGGGATGTGAACCCTGGCCGAAATCCAAAATTCCTTCCCTATCGTTCTACCAGCCAATGACAAGCGGGCAGTGAACAGCTGAAAGGACCCCAGGCCGCAAAATTATTCCTAGTACAGGCAGAATCCACTGCATTGTGATAATTCACCATGTCCTTCCCTTCTCACTGTTCTACAATGGCTTCCCATTTCCCACTAAGTAAAGTCGACCACTCAACTTGGCTTTTCAGACCTGTCATCACTGACCCTAAAACTATCTGTAGCTTCCATTATAACCTGGTCTCCATTATCCTGGGGAAAAATCCTCTAACGCTGGGTTGGCCCATAGTTTGTAGGTATGTTTTTTTAATTAAAATTTGAATGCTCTTTAAAGACACATTGTCAACATTGTTAGGCTCTGGGCAAGCACCCTGCATTTTACCACGTGTCCCGCTCCTCCTATTGCTTACAGGAGATTCCTTTTCTTGCCCCTGAAGCATCTGTCTGTCAAACCCCCACGTTGCCTCTTCCAGACTCTAGGACAGCAGGAAAATGCGTCCTAGACACGCTTCAGGGTCAAAGGCTAATGTCACCTCCTGTCTGAAGACTCCTTTCTGGCCTGTGTGTTCTCTGTAATGACCCGCTTGCTATCCCACAGGCCTCCTGCACAATCCCTAACCTTTACGCGGTCAGCCACCTCCAGGCCCCTCCTCCCAGGGAGACCCTCCAGACCGGGGCGAGGAGAGTGAGATCCTCACTTGCAGCCTAAAATGCAAAGGGGCACCCCAAAAGCTCAGCCATCAAATAGCGTTTGGACGCTACATTAAGAAACAAAAAAACAACATCCATGTGCATGCAAACAACGCATGATACACACAACACGAAATTTAAAAATAAACATGGGATCCTCGGGACTCGGCTCGCCTCCTACCCGCCGGGCCATGCAGCAGCTCCCTCGCGGCAATGGGATGGACCTGCATCCTGCGCGGTCCGTGCACCCCAGGCGATGCGGGGGCTTCGGGTTCTCGCTTGCATCGCCCGCACTGCGGTGGGGAATCTGCAAAGGCAGCGAGCCGGCGGGGCCGGCAGCGCGGGCGCGTGTGCGCGCGGGGTCCCCGCTCTGCAGCCCCCGGCTTCGGGCGCGCACCCCGAGTCCCGACTCCGCCTGCAAGGCCTGGCGGGCTGCACGGGGGGAGCCCGCGGCAGGTGAAGCGCGCCTCTGCCTGCAGCCGCGGTCCCCGCCCCCGCGCCCCCGCCTCTCCCGCGCGCCCCCTGAAAGCGCGGCCGCTCAGCGTGACACGGAGAGGCCGCCGCGGGAGGCCCACGCCACGGCGCAGGGCGACGCCGACGGGCGGGCGGGCGGGAGGAGGGCGTGTCCCAGGACGCTCCGCCCCCTCCGCGAGCTGGCCAATCGCCGCGCGCTCCGGGCTCCGGCCCCGGCCCGCCCACCTCCGTCGGCCGGCCGCCCGGCCGGTAATAATTAGGCTGCGGGGGGGGCGGGGCGCCGCGTCAGCGCCGGGAGCCGGCCAATCGCGAGCGGTTTCCGCGTCGCGTCACCGGCCGAGCCACCAAACAGAAAAGTTTACTAAACAGCGGACCAGGGGCTGGCGGCGGCGGCGGCGGCGGCGGCGGCGGCGGGGCCGGAGCGACCGAGGTTCGGCGGCCTCCCCTGTCCTGCTTCAGCGGCGGCGGCGGCGGCGGGCATCGCGTGCGGCGGAGAGGGCCGCCGCCAGGTGAGGCGCGGCGCGGCCCCGCCCTTCCCTGTCCGCGAGGCGCGGCCCGGGCCTCCCGCGGCGGCCGGAAGCGGGCGGCGGGCGGCAGGTGGCGGCGCCCCGAGGGCCGCGGCCCAGCGTCCCGGGCGCCCGTGTCGCGGGGAAGCCGCGCGCGCGCGGGGCGGTGTTGACTGGGTTTGCTGCTTGGAGAGGAGAAGGATTAACATTTTCTCTCAGATCCAAGTCAGAATGGTTTCTTTCTTGTTTTTTTTTGAGGGCAGCGTCCCCGGCCCTCCCATGCGGGACCCGAACCGGGGTCGCTGGCGTCCCAGGCCCGCGCTTCACCGCCGCGCCCCTCGGCCGGCCCTGCAGTTTGATCTTTTCGACGGGAAAGACATTCACGTTTTTAAAGCGTTTTAATGTTAGTGGGCGCACGCGTGTGTGAGATTGAGGTGAGCACCACAGGGATTCTGCATGTGTGGGCCTCGCGCTGTCGCCACTAAAATGCCATATCAGGGCCCAGTTACGGAATAACTAAGTTAACCAGTTTTAGGACACTTGCCGACTTACTCATACTCCAGGGGAACAGGTTCTTCTTCTGCAAAAGAATGCACCTTTATTTTTTATTTTTACTTTTTTGAGGGCAGTGTCACTGGCCCTCCCATGTGGGACCCGAACCGGGGCCGCTGGCGTCCCAAGCCAGCGCTTAACCCCCGCGCCCCTCGGCCGGCCCAAGAATGCACCTTTAAATTTCCCAAGCAGGTTGTCTTTTAACTCTTTTTCTTTCAATCCGTACTGTCTAATGTGGGTGGACTTAAACATGAACAATATTTAAAAAAATATGATAGGCCTAGGGATACATTCATCAAATGTATAAATGAAAAATAAAATAAAAATGGGCTGGCCGAGTGGCTCAGTGGGTGAAGAGCTCGCTCAAGAGTGCGAGCTCTGAGCAACAGGGTCGCCGGTTGGAGTCCCGGCCCGAGCTGAGCAGCCGCTGAGCTGCCAACAGGTGGCAGGATGGCTCGGCTAAACTAACTAAATAAAAATAAAATAAAAATATATTTAAGGGAGGCAGGGGTCACAAAGGTACCGGAGGAAAATGGAGGGGTTAAAGGTCTATAATCTTGATTGTAGAGGTAATTTCCTGTGTGTATGTGTCATAACTGGTCATGTTTTACACTTTTTATGTGCAGTTTACTACATGTGGTATACCTCCACAAAGCCGAAAAGATTATTCAAATATGTATATAATACCGTAAAAGAATACATAACAATACAGTATAAAGAGATAAAACATGATAAAAACCGGTGACTCCTCCTCTCAAACCAGGAACTGGGACATGACCCAAACTGGCATCTGCTTATGTGTTTCTTATCTGCCCTACAGCCCTGCCTCTCCTTAGCCAGGTAATCTCTCTAGTGTAGTAGATTTTGTTTATCATTCCCTTGGCTTTTTAAAAAATAGTTTCATTACATGTATTTGTAAGTGTTTTAGTTTGCTTTTCTTTTGAGCTTTATGAAAGTATATTATGTGACTGTCGTGCATTCACTTCACAGCTGTGTACTATTGTGTTAATCTCCCATAACTTGTGGGTGTTTACATGATGTTTTTGATTTTGTTTTGCTCTCAACAACTGTGCTCCATGAACATTTCTTGTTTCCTGGCTCCTGGTGCACAACTGCGAGAGCTTCTCTAGAGTAAATGTAGATGGCATTAGAAAAACTTTAGGTAGTCAGGAGTAACATAACATTGAAATGCTAGAGATCAAATGGATGAAAAACTTTAGGATTTTCTTTTGTGTTTCACTGAGAGACTCATAGCCATAATAATTGGTTCATAGTTTTTTTCACATTTGCATGAGAAACGAAGATTCCTGTTAATCTGTGTGTGATGAATCCTGTCCTTTGAAATCACATTGTGAGAAGTCTGGCACTGTTTGCTCTCTCCTAGTACAAGTAAATACAGTAGGAAAAACACTTGATTGCATGTGACACAAATCACTCTTTCTGTGTCTGCTCTCCGCATCTTGTGTAATCTCTGGCAAATTACAGGCATACCTCAGAGATGTGTGGTCCGGTTCCAGACCATCAGCCCAAAGCAGGTATCGCAATAAAGCGAGGCCTAACTTTTTGGCTGGTGGAGGAGGATCTTGCCTTTAGTTTGTGAAAATGATGATGATGATGATGATGGCGCAACACCTTGAAGCGCAATAAAGGGAGTGTAGGAAGACGAGGTGCGCCTGCACTTAACATCCCTCCTGCCCTCAGCAGACTCATCATGTACACGGAACCAGCCCCGGGTTTATCCTTCCAGGTGTGCGCACCTTAGTGAAGGGAAGCCCCCATCACATGGCGGGGCCTTTAAGGAAAGAGATTGGGTATGTCCTTTGGAACATTTTTGGAGAAAGACAAGTGGTGGGTGTTCATCAGCGTATGTTAGCCGCACATTTAAGTACTTTTTACTTCCACAGCCTCAGGTGTGGACGTGCCCCAAGGTGTGCTTCTAGGGCATCTCTTTCTATTTCTCCTGCTAACAGCAGTGCTGTGATGAATGAGGGAGCCGCATTCACCTCCTGAAAATGGGTGTGTGTGATACGAGTTTATGTATAGCTTTAAATAACCTGCTTTGATGTAAAGCCATGGGAGTAGAGATGGTTTGAATTTATTTTTAACAGTAAGTGTAGTTTGCAAACAAATACTGAGGGTGCTTTGTTTTGAGAGGGCTGTTTTATCCTGCTTTCAAAAAACCTCATTTTTGGGCCGGCCAAGTGGCGTGGTGGTTAAGCGCTGGTTTACGAAGCCAGCAACCCTGGTTCAGGTCCCACATGTGAGGGCCAGTGACACTGCCTTCAAATAAATAAATAACATAAAATAAAATAAAACAAACCTCATTTTTGGGCCGGCCGAGTGGCGCGGTGGTTAAATGCTGGCTTGGGAAGCCAGCGGCCCCGGTTCAGGTCCCACATATGAGGGCCAGTGACACTGCCCTCAAAAAACAAAACAAAACAAAACAAAAACCTCATTTTTGTATTTGATTATATTGCAATGTGTCTGAGGTTCCCCCCGCCCCACAAACTTTCAGGAAGAATAGAAAGCTACAAAGAACAAATAACTGTTGTTAATATTTGGAAGTATAACCCTAGTCTTTCTGTTTGTGTGTATTCTTCATATCCTAAACAATTAAAAGTTCGGTTTTAAACAGTTAGTAGGAGGTTGTCTCTACCTTCAAAGCTTTTACCAGATATCTCCTTAACACCTTTGGTGTGGGGAAGATGGTCATGGCATGGCATCCTTGCCTCAGCTTTCCTCCCTTAGTCTCCTGCTGCTCCTGTGGAGAACAGCCATTTAAACATGTCAATGACATGACCTTACCCCCAGGCTCAATGACTCTGATGACTTTTCAGTAGACAAACTAAAACGCAGACTTTTTACTTTGGCCCTTATGCCCTAGACCAGCAGTGTCCATTGGAAATATAATGGGAGCCACTTAGGTAATTTCAAATTTCCTGATAGCCACGTTTACAACAACAACAACAAAAAGTCCAGCCGAAATATATTTTATTTAACCTGAAATATGATTTCTATAAATAATCAGTTTAAGAGATCTTTGATGGTGTGTTTTACATTCCTTTATGGAGACTGTCTTCGCTGTCCGATGTGCGTTTGCCACTCCAGGCCCACCGGGACCAGCCTTGTATCTAAGGCTCAGCAGGCACCTGTGACTGGTGGCTCCCAAGGGGATGGTGAGGGGATGGTGCCGCTCAAGACCCCCAGCTGTGCCAGCCTCAGACACGGGTCTCCCACCTCTCCCCGCCCACCAGCCTCCAGTCGATCCTGCCAGGCTTATCCCCTTGAAGTTGTTCCTTCTTCCTGGAACACATGGTCATATTTGTGCTCCGGTGTCACTCCTTCAGCAGTGCCTTCACACACTGCTAGGTGTTACCTGACTAGGTGCTGCCCTGCTTCAGTTCATGGAACCCGGCACCTGAACCCGTGTATCTGGCTACTGTCTGTGTCTGTTGCTGCTGGACTGCAAACTACCTGAGGGCAGGCATTTCCGGTTTACCACTCACTCCCCACTCGCTCCCTGTGTAGGGATAGGACTTCTAAAGGGCACATACGGTTCCATTACTTAGGAAAGTACGTGATAACTCGTCACCTGTCGTGTGTACCATTTTCTCTGGTGTGATGTGAAGATCCTCTGAAGAGCTAAACCTTTCTATGGATTTCTCATTTCTTAGGACTCAGTCTGTCCTAAAATTGCTGAGCGAAAGCACATGAGGGTTTTTTTTATTTTATCTTTTCATAGATATAGTCAAGTCTTGCCTTAGAAGTTTGTCTCATGTCACAGCATAAAGTTGCCCAAACCGTTGTATAAAGTGTGACTAGAAACATGACGGAATTCACATCTCCACGTCTTTACGGAGCGTTTCCTTTCCCGCCTGCCTCCCCGCTTCATAAGATTTCCTCTGTCTCCTCATTAATTGTGATGATGACCCGGGACTGAGCGCCTTCTCACCTCGCGTGGTAGTTTGTACCTGTGATGCCGCTTGTAGCCTGCTGTGCATTTAGAATACAGCCCTTTGCCCCATGCTGCACCTTGCCCCTGCCTCCCCATTTGCCTTTTATTTGCTTTCAGTGTTTGTTCGTTTTTAAACACGAAAGAGTTTTTCCCTTCAAAGAAATTTAGGTTAGTACTTTCTTTTTATCGCTATACTTTATTGGATCCTCCTACCCAGCTAACTGTTTCTTTTAGTTTCAGTCGCATTTATCTCTTTCTGCTCATCTGGGATTTACTTTGACATAATATATGAAGTGAAATAACTTTCCTTAGTAAGTTAATCTATTAAAAAAAATCTTTCTCTTGTTGCCTTGAAATAAGGCTACCTTTATCATATCCTAAATGCATCTATACTTGGTTCTTTTTAGCATGTAGTTAACAGCATTGATTGGATACCAGAGCACATTGTTTTAGTAACTGCGAGTAATAATGTGTTTTTACTTTGTCATGCTAAGCCTCTCCCTCCTTTTTTCTCCCCAAGTTTTTGGTTATTGCTGTTAATCCTGAAGGTTTTAGTTGATTCCTCAGGGTCTTCAGATTGTTTTTTGTTTTGAATATTAGTTAAAACAATGTTGAATGTTTTATTTCTATATTTAATGTTTTATGATGTAGAATGAAAAAAATCAATGCCATTAAGTTTTCCTTAAGCACAGTTTTAGCGATGTTCCTCAAATTTTGATGATGAATAAAGAATTTTCAGATTTTGACAAGTGCTAGGATGGAAAGAAATATGGGGTGCCGATAGAGATTGGAAGGTGCCGATTGGTTGCTCAGAGACTGTGAGGATGTAATATTTAAGCTTCATGGAGGTACTAAGTGTGTCGGCGGAGTTTCTCTAGATTCCCTATCTTTTGTAAAATTTTTTGTAAAAATTGCCTTGCAAACAGCTTCAAGCCTCTCGCCTGTCTTCCAACTGGATTACTGCCCCAAAGCTTGTCCTGTATAGAAAATTTGGAGCTGTGATTCCGCGTCGTAAGATCGAGAAAGAGCCAGGGTAAGTTGCCCCTATAAAAGAAGCTGCTAGCACAGAGGGGACGAGCAGTGCCTGAGATTGGGGATTTGACAGACCGGAATGACCGCTGTTCACTGAGTGAGGAGAGTGGGCCAAGCTTTAGTGCAAGGCTTATTAGGGAGACTTCTGTTTTCTCCTAGTGGTCAGACTGCCTCGCGTCTCAGCCTCCCTGTCCTGTTCAGATTCTGTCCAAATCCATCTACAAATAACTTAGATGGTTTTGCCTCTTGGTA
Source organism: Aselliscus stoliczkanus (assembly GCA_033961575.1). NCBI lineage: Eukaryota > Metazoa > Chordata > Mammalia > Chiroptera > Hipposideridae > Aselliscus > Aselliscus stoliczkanus. The sequence goes on from CM066741.1 coordinate 21,255,995, forward strand.
CTGTTTTTCCTTATTCTTTTTTTTTTTTTTTGAGGGCAGTGTCACTGGCCCTCACATGTGGGACCTGAACCGGGGCCGCTGGCCTCCCAAACTAGCGCTTGACCACCGCGCCACTCCGCCGGCCCATCCTTATTCTTGCTATGTTTTCAGCTCCCCCCGCCCCCAAGACCTTTCTGTATGCTGTCCCCCGATTGCTGATTTGTGATCCCCGAGGTGGAACCCTCCTGTTGGCTCCCCTCACTCATTTCCTATCAGACATTTCTTTTGTAAACACTTGTAACAACTGCAAGTCAATAGGTGTGTGTGGTTTGTTTTGGTGTCTATTTCTTCCTCTAGAGCTGTAGTTTCCAATCTGGTAGGTAACCAGCCGCTTGTGGTTATTTAAATGAATTGAAATGAGAGAATATTAAAAAGTCAGTGCCTCCTCAGTCTTCCTAATCACATTTCAGGCACATGTGGCTAGTGGCTCCTCTGTTGGACAGCAGAGATACAGTCTTTTGCAATGATGGAAATTTGTCCTAATTTGTAAATAATCTTGTGGTTAATAGCCACGGTATTTTATTTAAATTTAAGTAGCCACATCTGGCTGTTGAAATATGACAAGTGTGAATTGAGATGTGAGATACTGATTACATATTGAAGTAATGCTATTTTACGTGTGTGTTACATAAAATATTACAATTTAACTGTTTTAATGTTTTAATGTGGCTGCTAAAGATTAGCCATGATTTCTGTGGGGCAGCACTGCCCTGACCCCAGACCATAACTTTCTACAGTGTTAGGGGCCGTTCCCCACGGCATCACAGCCGCTTGCGGTGGCCCGCGTTTGGTGGGTGTTCAGAAGGTCTGACGATGAAGAAGCTTCTGTTCCACTTTGGACATTACTGTATAATCACCAGAGAATGGTACCTATTCAGCTTTTGCTTTCCAAAATGGTTTGTGACTATAATTTTAAAAAATTTTCTATGACTATTGAGAAAAGAAGCTTTTCTTTTGATACCTATATAAAAAAATTGACCTCATTAAATAGTGCAGATCATTCATCTTTTTATCTTTTCTTTTTCTCCGGCTCAGGCTGCTAAGGAAAGAGGGAGCTTACTCTGCCTGTCTGTTTCCTGTCGTTTTTCTGTGTCTAGCAGTCTAGGATATTTGGCACATGAAAATTTATGACTGTTAAATCTTAATAGTTGAGGTTTATGAATGCTTTTCTCCTTCGTCTGTACTTTGGTCTTGGTATTGTGCTCCGTGCTCCTTTTTAATTTATTGATGACCCTTTAGACTCAAAGCAATTCGCTGTCTTACAGAAAAATACCTCTCCTCTCAGCTAGGTTTTCTGCTGTCTTACCCATTTGTTTCCTTAATGTTCCCTTTGTGTTTCGTATTCATTGAATGGGCCATTACCATCGTCCCTCTTCCCCACATACTCACCTTGTGTTTTTTCCCTTAATGAGTTAGAAGACACACAGCAGGAATTGCAAACTCAAATTCATTCCTCAGGTTTGCAGGCAATGTGTATTTGTCAGGGAAATCTTTTTAAACACTGTTCTCTGTTCTACGGTGGTTTGCCGACTTGATCCTTAGTGATCTGGGTGGTGCTTTGCCAGAGTCCGGGGTGTCCTGTCACCTGCTGCTTAAACCAGCTCCAGAGCCCTCCTGGGCTCATGATAGGGATTAATTTATGTAGGAAGAATAATTTGAGCTATCCTCAGGCCTTTAAGTTCTAAGGAAGTTTCTAGCCTGCTCTCTACGGACCAAGAGTTTGTCCTAATAGTCTGGGTATCGATGCTTTATCCAGGGTCTTTGTAAGCAAAGGTGAAATGAGCCCAGGTTGTTCAGAAGCTTGTGCTTTTCTAAATTGTTTTCAGTGGACAGGTTGGGGAACCTCCGAGTCCCCACAAAGAATGTACAATGCGTCCTTTGAGCACTTGGTGTCAGCGAGTGGCATTGTCACATGCAGTCGGGAGCCTTGGAACCTTGCAGGCTCTGTGTCCTATGAAGCAATATTGTTGTCCGATAATCTAGGTTGTGGTATTGCTTTCCCTTTTATTTGTTTTTGCTGTTTTCTTCTGCTACTGACTTAGAAGTCATCCTGTGAGCCACTGTCAATAATAGCTATCACCTTGAAGTTCTTTCAGGTAGGTCCTGGAGTCCTGGGAGCAATCTGGAATGCTGACTCCCTGTCTCTTTCCTTTGGATTATAGATTAAAGGGTGGGCTTGGCGTTATATTAGTGTTTGTAATATGTGTCTGTTTGGTACAAATAACTAACTTGGAAGTGAAAACCTGTGTCAGAGCAAAGGTTTATTTGGCTCTTATAACTATCTACTAATATTCTGCTTGCCAGATTTTAAGATTTAAATGTTTGCCATCTCTTTCTATAACCCTGTAAAATTCTGGCCATCTAAACCCTGTTTTTTCAAGTTTCGTGTTGTAACTCAAATGATGTATTCCTGCTGCTGTTTGCTCCTCTGTCTCTTTCTGCTTCACAGTGTTCTTTTGCAAGCATGTCCACACAGTGGGAAGAAAACCTGAACTTGACTCCTGAAGTGCTGGGCATTCAAAGCAGTGAATCCTTGCAAAGAATCTTGGGACTAGACCTCTGTGAATTGGCTCTTTCAATTTGTCCACTTAAAAGGCATAATGGATTATGCAGCTGTTTGGGCTTCTGCAGGGTATTGCTCCATATTCATGTCTAGTTGCAATTATGTGAATTTTCACTTTCTTACAAAGACTTCTCTTTGTATTCAAAACAAGCTTGTTGGCTTTGTGTTCTAATATGTGAGTTTTCTTTGAGGAAAAATACTTGCAAGATTTTGAACTTTGAAAACTGTAAATTTAAAATTCTTTATAAAACTTATTGAAAGCTATTTTAAAAACAAGTCACTAATTTGCTTTCATCTTGAATTTGTTTTTATAAGTCAGTCAAAATTTTTGGTAGAGGTGAAAATTATACTTTACCAAGCAAGTTAAATGTTATTCAATCAGGTAATGATTAATGTCCGACTAATATTTGATGGGCCAAGCAGCTAAAACATAAGCAGTTCTAATTAAAATAAACATATAGTAAAATATAGCAAACAAAAACATATAAAGTGACAGTAGGTCTCTTTTATTTAGACATCAGAGTGCCTGTACACTCTTTAGAAACTCTGTAGTGAAAATTCATTTAATGTAACTTAGTATTTTTTTTTTTTTTGGAGGGCAGTGTCACTGGCCCTTATATGTGGCACCCAAAGCGGGGCCGCTGGCTTCCCAAGCCAGCTCTTAATCACCGCGCCACTCGGCTGGCCCATAACTTAGTATTTTAAGAGGGATGTTCCCTTCAGCTATATCTTAGGGTGCCCATGCCACCTTAAAGTACTAAGTAGGGTGCAAAATAGAGTCCATCCTTCTTTTAAAAAACAATAATTTTTTAAAAAACTATGCTAAGCTTTAGTACTAAGTAGGGTGCAAAATAGAGTCCATCCTTCTTTTAAAAAACAACAGTAATTTTTAAATAAAACTATGCTAAGCTTTATACCTGACATATCCTTAGATCAAGTTGCTTTTCCTTGTATAGATATCTGTTTGCCATGGATAAGTATTAACCTTGGCAAAAACTTACACAACAGCAGACCTGTAAGTGGTAATAGAGAAATTATATTTCTGCTTCATTTTCTCCTCAATTTTAAGTAGAAATATCACCCTTTGATATCACTGAAATTTTTACTGTAGTGATACTGAGCATATGAGTATCAGTGAATTTGATAGGTAGCTTACAAGTCAATCTTTTGCATTCAGTATTTTAGTGCTGTGTATTTTCAGTTAATTTATGGTCTTTCCGCCTCTATAGAAGAATTTCGCAATGGATTTTCTATTGCCGTTTTCAGGTTTTCAGACAAGATGTGAACTCAACTGAAAAAGGAGTGTGTCTTTATGAAGTATAACTTCACCTTCAGGGCTCTGTAAAAATATCAAACGATTTAGGTTTAAAAGCGTTGTATTTTAAACAGTTGGGTCACCGAGCTGCAAATTAAAACTGCTTCTGTGAGATTTTTCACTGAGGTTACTTGATTTATTCTTTACCTAGACAAAAGAGTAAGCAAATAGTATATGATGGGGAAACTGAAACATTACCTACTGTTTCTTTAAGAAACCAGCTTATCCAGGGGGTTTTAGTGTGTTTAACCTAACCTGCTAGCAAGGAAAAGTTCTTTAAAATAATGGATATTAGCCGTATCCAATCACAATTATCAATTTCACTAACAGGGAGGAGATTTTACTCCTCAGCCACTAGAATTGGGGAAGGCGGAGCTTGATATTCAGGTTTGGTTGCTTTGGAGTACAGCTTCAAGTGAAGTTAATCTGAGGTGAAGCAAACAGAAAATTGTGGAGGTTTTGTTGGTAGGATTTTTGTTCTAATCTTTTAATGATCCTTTATTTTACACTTTTGCTCCTTTATGCTTCTGTGTACGCTAGGTTTTGTCATTGTTGCTGTTTTCTGATGCAAACTGAACATTAAAATTAAGCAGGGAAGCAGAACAAAAGGGCTGTTTGGACAGGAAATAGGTGTTCAGAGAATCAAACTTGACTTTATTTAATCATTATTTTTAGTTTAGAATTTCAGTGTCATTAAAAATTGTTTGGATCAAAATCATCTCCAGTAGCAGGCTTTTCTCTCGGACTGGAGGTTTGAGCAGTCATTTGTCAGGTTTATAAATGACATCTGGAGGAGGTCGGTTATATGTCATTTTCCTTAAACTTAAGATGTTTTTAAGTTGCTAAAAAGCAGATAAATGTGGTAGGTTACTGTGTGTGTGTGTGTGTGTGTGTGTGTGTGTGTGTGTTTAAGAACTGAAATGCCAGCCGTTTAATTTTCTTCTTTACCCCTTTCACACACCCCCTTTTAACTTAAATATATTTTAAATTTAGCTCTATGTTGACATTTTTAATATGCTCAGAATTTTAACTTTCTTTTTTAAAAGATCAGATTCATTTTATATAGAACAAGGTAAAACTGCTTTCTCCTTCATTCAAACTTCATTTATTTCAAAGGTGTTGATAAGTAATTAACACCCTTTGAAACAGGAAATGAATGGATTCATATTTCTAAGAGCTATAGGTAGGCTACCAAAACTTTTTTTTTAAGTATCTATGAATCTGTTGACATGTCTTACTTACAAAATAATTATATGATGTTTCAGTAGCAGAAGTTATCTTTTGAGATTTTTTTATATTGTTGCTTTTTTATCTCAGAAATTAAGGTATAAAAAGTTCATTTGAATAATTGGCCCAAATGCCAGCTAAGCATTTCAACCAGTATTTCAGCCAATACTTGTGTTTGCTGTGTTAACTTCTTCCAGACCACATCATGCAAAGGTTCGAAAATTAATGCTTTTCTGCTCTATCTATTGCTTAAATAATACAGTGATAATAATAATAATAATAAGAAGAAGAAGAAGAAGAAGAAGAAGAAGAAAATTAAGAAAAGTCACCCATATACCCACAAGGTCATTGTGTGGTGGTCTTATTTTTTTCCTCTTCTCTTCTGTACTTTACTATATTCTTGTTTTTTTCCCATAATTGTAAATAAGTACAGATTTTTTTTCTTTTTACTACATTGTGTCATTTGTTGTTAAAATTGTTTTAATTTCTGTTGCTATATAATTCTCTTAGGTTAGTGGGACCTTACTTTACCTGGTTTTTGTCTGTTTTATATTGAGACTGTTTCTAATTTTTTTATCATTTTAAATGGTATTGCACTGAACACAATTCTGTGTGTGAATTTTAAAATATTTTTCTCCTTTTTAAAAAAAAAGTATTTCCTTTGGAAAAATCCCCTAGAGTGGGCTTACGTAGATCAAAGGATATGAACACTTCAGTGGCCAAATTGCTTTTCAAAAAGGTTATACCAATTTATGTTGCCACCAGCGGGATGTGCTTCAGAATTTCTTTAATGGGTAGGGTAGCCCCTTAAATGTTCAAGTGTGCCTCTGAAGCTCTGTGGCTTGTTGATTAGTTTTGCTTAAACTAATAGCCTATTTCAAATTCCATTTTCCAATATGTAGATGGATCTAAATCCATTTTCTGGTCATTAAAGTCAGCTGAAGGAAATTGGGAAAATTTTTACCAACTTAAATGAGCAATTATATATTTGTTGGGTATTTTACCTACTACATATATTGCTATCCGTAAGCACCGGGCTTAATGTTTTATGCTGGTGTTGTTCAGACCAGCTTTCCTGATTACATGCTGCTTCTGGTAAGCACATACCAGAAGAAACGTTCCCTTCCAAGAAAATATATCAAATGTTTTTAGAGAGGGGGCTGGCATAGTGTAGTTACCGTTACTTAGCCTGTCTCTGAACAGGTATCAATAGCCTTTGTCACTATTTGTGCATTTCTGATTTTTTAAAATACAATATAGAAACAATTAGTATGTGTAGATCTAGGATTTAAAATGGTATATCATTAACTCTCTGGTATTTCACAGGTTTTCAGTTAAAGGTAAGCGGTACTAGACATGTTAGTTTGTCTTGAGGAGCATTCTTTGTTTGGCCATAACTGCTGAGTATATGCACGCTTACCAGCTAGCCTGTTAAATGGAACAGGCTATAAACTTGTGAACTGCTTTTCCACAATAAATTTAAAAAGTTATTAAAAAGCAAATTCAAGACAGTTATAAACACTAGCATAGTTTATAAGTGGCAGGCAGTGGCAAGTCATGGGTTAAGCTCTAACTCACTGATGTGACCAGTAGTTAAACATGTATAATCCTGAATTTGTCTAGCTCATTTTACAATTTAACTTATTTTTTGTAAATATTTATTTCAATTTACTGATAAATTAGTGTAGCTAGCTTTCATAGGTAATGTCGGTATGTTGGTTATTACGTTTGTTTCAGGGTAAAGTTTGGGGTTTTCTTTGCTTTTTTTTTAAATGTCTATTTTGTTTGTCATGGCAGAAGAGTTAGCAAACACTTTGGTTTTCTTATGTGGAATAGAAGAGAAAAACTTAAAACTCATCGTTTTTAATTAGTGAAAAAATTCATATGAAACACACCTTCTATGCATTTAAATTTGCTAGATGTGTTAGAGTATATACAGATTAGTACTTTATTCATGAATAGAACAATTGAATTTCACTTGACTATTTAACATTGTTTTAGGTCGGCCGAGTGGCGCAGTGGTTAAGCGCTGGCTTGGGAAGCCAGCGGCCCCGGTTCGGGTCCCGCATATGAGTGAGGGCCAGTGACACTGCCCTAAAAAAAAAAAAAAAAATTGTTTTGGTGCTTAAATATTTATATCACAGATATTTCCTTTGTTCTGAATTGAGATGTATTTAATTTTCTTCTTCACAGATTGATCTTATTGCTACCAGGTAGAGATGAATATAATTGTAAATATGACAATTTTAGTGGAAGTCATTTCAAGTGTGGCTGTAGATTATATTTTAATGAGTACCCGAGGTAAAGGTTTGCCTACTCTTGCAGTGCCCTGGGAACACTAGGCCTTGAGAAGCTGCAGTCTGTAATAGTTTCTCTACTGTACTGGCCGCTTGCTGGCAGAACTGGGCACCTCTGCTGCCCCCACTCAGTACATTGGTTTCATTCTGAGGGTAGAAACCAGCTTTCTAGAGGGAGAAGACTACTTTTAAAATTATATAATATTGAAGTAAAATGAGAATAGTGATAGCCCCCCTTTTGTTCTTTTAGATTGGAGGAAAAACGTCTAGAGGGAATGTTAAATGCGGTCAAAATCTCTATTGTTAGCCTCCATTCAAAGGGAAAGCAGTGATTTATTTATTTATTTTTAACAAGGAAAAGTTAGAATGGGCTATGTCAGTAATACTCGCCAGAACCTAGAAGGTGGTTTGATTTTATAACGTCTCTGTGTTGTGTATAATCGGGGGTCTTGATAGTTTTGCAGTGTGTTTCCTATATGGCTTCTTAGTAAAAGTAGGTGATGTTTTAGGGAGTAATTTTTTCGTTGATAACCAAAGTTAGCTTCAGTGACTCCTCTGTCCTTCTTGAAACTCTTCCCGTGAGTTTAATGATACTGTCTGGGCTTCCTCCTCTTAGTGATCTCTCTCCTTGGCAGATGTTCCCTCTGCAACCCTAAGCATTGGAATTTCGTAGGATGCTGACCTTATGCTCTTACTATATATAGTTCTGGGTAATCTCCAGCCCTGTATGTTCTGTTAGTACCCTGTACACCAGGGGTGCCAAAAAAATGTACACATGTGACTTGCGTTCACCTTTGGTTATCGGTATATATATTGAGTATTTCCATTTTAATACAGTTTTCTCCTTTCTTAAAATGCGTATACATGTTTTTGGCACCCTCTGTATATTAATGGTTCTAAGATCGGTATTGTTTGTTCATCCAGCTTATAAACGCTTCTTCCATACTACATTGAATTTAACTGCTTACGTTGTCCTCCCGACAGCATCTCTTAAACCCTTTCTCCCCTCCTGTCGCAGTGGGTGGGTGACTGGCATCCAAGCCAGAACCTGGTGTCATTCTGCCCTCCCTTCTCCTTCACCCCCCGCCCCCAGTGTTAGCCACAACTCCCTATCAATCTTAAATTCACAGTGTCTCCGGCATCCGCACGCTCTCCTTCAGCATCTCAGCACAGGCCACGCTGTGGTTTCTCCTTTAGGCCGTAGCCTCCTGCCTGCTCGCGACTCCAGGTTGGGCCCTCTCTCTAATACATTCTTCACCGTGCAGTCAGGTCTGCCTTTCTCGGCTTACCATTCTTCCCTCATTCCTTGTTGCCCTTTGAACTTTCTTAACTACCTAGGTGAGTAATAATACCAGCTGATTGCGCTGCACATTCTCTGAGGTTGTCCCCAAGCAACCTTAGCAGCAGTAAGTGTTGTGACCTTCATGTAACACGTGAGACAACCTAGAAAGGCTGGCCGATGGCCCCCAGGTTGCCTGAGCAGGAAGGTGGGTCTGCACTTGCACCTGACGTTGGCCAGCCCCGAGTCTGCCCTTCACCCCTGAGCCCTGCGCCCCTCTCCAACCCCCCTCCTCCACACCACCCCGTTTCGGCAGCTCCTCCTGCAGGGCAGGCCCGAAAGGCCTTTGAGGAAAACAACCCTTTTTAAAAGCATTTCTGATGATTTTTTGGAACACCTCAAAAAAGACAGACATTTTAGCATCCCCAGAATATAAGAAGATAAGAGAATGAGACATGGGAAAAATAAAGGTAGTTTTCCACCTGTGGTGAGTCTTGCATTTCAAAGCTGTTGAATTCTTCACATTAATAAAAGCTTGACACCAAGCCTAGTAAGAGGAAGATCAGGCCAAGTGAGAAAGCAGTTTTTCTGAGCTATTTGCAATGCTGCTGACCTCCTTAAGTAGCAGTGAGCCTGGACCTTGTAAGTTCATTCTGGCATCCAGGTGCATGAAGCATCTACCTGCCTGTGAACACAAGTCAAAAGGGCACATACAAGCAGGAAAATAGGCTACACGTGTTCTTTTGCGTCAAATATTATATCAAAAGAGTGGAATACTGGGCCGGCCGAATGGTTCAGTTGGTTAAGAGCTCGCTCAAGAGTGCGAGCTGGGCTCTGAGCAACAGCAGTTCGATGCCCAGCCCAAGCTGAGCTGCCGCTGAGCTGTCAACAGGTGGCAGGATGGCTCAGCTAAAAAAAAAAAAAAAAAAAAAAAAAGTGGAATACTGCAGCTAATCGTACATAGAAAGTAAACTGGGGTAAACTTAGAAATAACTGATTGGGAATCATTTTTCATTCCAAATATTATAGTTCTTTACTCTTTGTCTTCGCTCTTCCCCTCTAACATATTTTAGGGCTAAAGGAACACCATTGCCCCCGTTCCCCCCCCCCCCCGCCCCAAAAAAAAAAAAGCCTTTTCTTCTATAATTTTGAAAGCAACTTGGTGGTAAAAGAAAAAGATCAAGTGGATAGAATTATTGAAAATATAGGTAAATATTGGTTTCTTGGAAGGGGTTGAATTCTTTCCCATAGTCGGGTGTTAATGTAATTGTAAACTTTCACTAAAAATCTGTGGTTGTCCATTAGAAAAGCAGAAGTTTCTGGTTTGGGGTTTTGTTTTTTTAAATCATTAAAGTATTTTTAAGACAGAACATGCCCTGTTACTACCAGAATGTTAATTTGGCATATTTTACTATCCAGAATAATCTTGCCACTTATAAAAATTATAAAAATGGGAACCGTTCATTTAATAGATTTTAGATGTTATAATGTATAATATGATTTCAAAAGAATGTATTACTTAGCTTTGACAAATACAATACTCAATCATTTCTCTTCCATTTTAGGTAATTGTTTAAAGTATGTGATGTATCTCTTTTCTCATTGAATGCCAAATCTCGGTAGCTATAGAAGGACCTCAACTACTCAAAATTTTACTCATCGTTTTGATGTTTGTCGCCCCAAAGTCTGAATAGCAGCTCTCTATGTCAATACCGCCCTTATGTTAGTTTTCAGGATTACTAAATGCTGCATAGCTAAACCCACTTGTTCCCTACCAGCTCTACAATTAGTACCGACCGTATTTTCTTATCTCTAGCCACCAAAAAGCATTTGCTAACATTTTAAATAGTGTTTCTCTAAAGTTTATAGTGGGGAACCATTGATTTTTGGACAGGTGTCTTTTGAGATGCAGCCTTTGACCTAATTTTAGTTGACCTAAATTATTCTGAAGTTACCACCTTCACAGTTATTTGAAACCATTTTCTTTTCAGCTGCAAATATATACTACTGTGTTCTGTGCTAAAGTAATATTTTCCGGTAGGTATCTGACTAAAGTAGGGGTTCTCCAACTTGACCCTGAGAATCCCTTGGGAGCTTGTTAGAATGAGCTGCTCCTTGCACTCAGCCACCGGAGATTGGAGCGGGCAGGGCCTAGGTACGCGCCATTTCTGATGCTGCTAACGCGTTTGTGTGGGAACAGGGAGGTGTAATGGTTATGAAGGGAAATCCATGGCTAGTGATCAGTTCAGGAACACTCCGACTTTTTAAATTTGCTTATGTCTTGAAGTTTTGAATCAGATTCTCCTTGGTCTTTAGTTATGGTGACTTGGACTTTAAGTCCCTAGCGAAATATATCAAGGCCAATGTTGGAGCCAGTTGTATTTGATCCAAGAGCTTTAAAACCAATCAACAAGGAGACCAAGAAATAAATAGGGCACCTTGTTGATGAAGTGGAAGCAGTGGCTTCCCAGAGCACGGGGCCTAGCAATGTGTTTTGTGTTTTCTAACTACACATAGAAACAGAAAACCTTGCAGTGACTGATTCGGCCTGCCAAACAGTATGTCAGGTGTCGCCAACATAGGAACCTAAAATTAACAAGGTGGTCTCTATGTGATATTGAAACCAGATCAATACAGGTTTGGTTGTTGACTCCTAGGTAGTTTTTAAGCTAATATGCTTCTACTTTTTTTCCTAATTAAGGGAAACTTGACAATTAGTCAAATTAATGGTGCTTTTTTCAGCTTTCAGAAGTAATGAAGCTATACATGTAGGATGTGCTAATGATGAGATAAAGAGACTACTGCAGCTGTACTTGTATTCGCTTTTTTGTTTCGTCTTTGTTAAATGACCATGGGTGCCATTAAGTTCTTGAAGAGAATACAGTAAAAATTAAAAGTCTTAAACATGGACTTATCATTTGGCATACTATTTTTGGGTTGTCATAGATTAATCTGCTGCCAGCTATTTAATGGCCTGGAAGGAGGAAAGGAATTAATTTAAATCAGATTAGCACATTCTACACTGTTAAACTGTTCCCTGATTGATCCTAAAAATTAAAGATGAAAAAGACTCTGGTAATTTGATTTTTCCATGGGTGATGAGATTTCCTATAGGTGATATATTGGGGGTTCAGGGTTGATTTTTGTGATGTGGGTAAATCCAAGTGTTAATTCATTATATAAACATTTGAGTGCCTAACACACCTGTTCTCCGAAGGTGGGCCAGCTACTAGAAATTCAGTGCTGAGCAAGACAGATGCATCTGGCTCCTAAAATGTGTTATCACTACGTGAGGGCCGGGATTCCACGGCCTGACTCTGACCAGAGCAGCGACCTGTGTATGGACATGGGCTTTGTTTCCAAGAAGTGATGCTTTTGTATTTAGTTTTCTCCACATATACTCATCCCACTTGCAGCAGTGTTTCTCTGCAAGGTAACTGTTAGCCAGGATGAAAGCAAGAGGATTTGATGGTTGGTGATCATTTTATTTTAAAGAAATTAACTGTGTCTTCTCAATGCAGAGTTAATAAACTGAACATGGTATTTATTTATTTATTTAAGCTGAGCCAGCAGCTCAGCGGCAGCTCAGCCTGGGCTGGGCATCGAACCGCTGTTGCTCAGAGCTCAGCTCGCACTCTTGAGCGAGCTTCTAACCAACTGAGCCACTCGGCCGGCCCTGAACATGATATTTAAACACATCAGTTATATTCAATATAAAAATTTTTTGTTGTTGGGTGGGCAGTCACATTGTAGTTCCTTCCGACTGCTAGCTGGTGAGGCTGTGGGAGAAAGCCCTGACTCGTGGGGGCTGGGTGTGTGTCTTCCATCTCTGGCTGCTCCTCACAGCTCCGCGGCCATGAGTGAGTGGGTCCCTGAAGGTGTTTATCTTGGCAACCTCGATTTACATTGTTAGGCTGAAAGGCTGCTGTTGTGTTTGTTTGTTTGTTTCTTCTTAATAGCTATTATTTTGAGCATTTTAACTGGTAAACAAGTAAGAAATGTTTTAAATTACAATTTTTCTTAAAAATACTTCTACATTCTTTTAAGTTCTACAAAGAAGTCTCTTGGCCTCAAATTACCTGGTTTACTATAAGTTAATCTTTAGGTTTCATGTTTGAATACTGGTGACTAATTTTCTCAAGAAAAGGACCTTCTTTAAAAAATGGGAGTTCTCAGGGCCGGCCGAGTGGCGCGGTGGTTAATCGCTGGCTTGGGAAGCCAGCGGTCCCGGTTCAGGTCCCACATATGAGGGCCAGTGACACTGCCCTCAATAAATAAATAAATAAATAAATAAATAAATAAATAAATAAATGGGAGTTCTTAGCTGAGAAATTTTAATTCTCTAGAAACATGAATTACTTTATAACAACTATAATGCTCAAGCAAGAAGGATTGGGGGTAAACCGCTTTCTCCATATTTTCCAAAGAATTAGAAATTGTTCAGAAATGATTCCTGATGAAAGGTAAAAGCTGTCTTTATTTTGGAGGTATCTTTTGTTGAAATGCAAGAAATTACTTAGAACCAGCAAAGACTGTTGAGTAGAGTTTGAATTAAAAGCGTCCTCTGGGCCGGCCGAGTGGCGCGTGGTGGTTAAGCGCTGGCTTCGGAAGCCAGCGGCCCCGGTTCAGTCCCACATATGAGGGCCAGTGACACTGCCCTCAAAAAAAAAAAAAAAAATTAATAAATAAAAAAATAAAATAAAAAAATAAAAGCTTCCTTCCCCATATACACACAACTCTAAGACTTGGTGACGAGCATGTTCAAACGCCAGTTCTTCCTTTATGCTCATTAAAATAATAACGTGCCATTAAAAAAGCCAAACTGATCTTGTTCACGATACCAAATAATTTTCAAGGTGTTGAACTGAGGTACCAAATGGATGGAGAGGCAAGGTAAGAAAGGGGGAGCTTGTTTCTCTGCTTATATCTAAATGAGGATAATTATTTGGAAGTTATTTTAAGATACAAAAAATAAAATATTCACTTAGCAGAAAACTGACACTTGCAGAAGAAACGTGAACTCATCAGTTACGTGGCTCCCTGTGGTGTCACTCAAACTTACGGTGCCAGTCCTTTACCAAGCAGAGTTTTAACTGAGTGATAGTTTGAATCAAAACGGCCGTTTCCACTCTTTTGTCCTTGTATTGCTTTTTTCAGCGTTACTGAGCTACATTTGCATACAAGCAGATTTACTAATTTCAACTGCAGTTTAGCTCTGACACGTGGCCAGTGTGTAACCACCGCCATAGTCACCATGCGGAGTGTTTCTGCCCCCAGGAACATTTCCTTAAACGAATGGCTTGGTTTCTTAGTTTTTGTAGGGAAGATAGAAAACCAAAAGGTTAAAATTTATTGTAGGAAGAGTTGAATTGCCAGCTATTATTCTCTTATTCTTTATTCTTTTTTTTTTAATCTTCTCCCCACCCCTGAAAAAAGCTACCTTTTTCCCTAACTAAAACCACTTCTAAAATGGTATCCGTTATTTAAAACTAGCATTTACAAGAATGCGGTAAATTTTGCAACACTTCTAGTCCCCTACCCCCTAGTATGTCCACTTTAAGCTAAGTTGCATTGTTTTGGCCTTTTTCCATTTCTCTGTACATCACCCCTTTGTCCTCAGCCTTGGCACCTACACAGCACAATTGGACTTCAGGGAAATACGGAGGAAACAGCAGCTGAAGGTTTGTGGTTTGCAATGTCGTCTGTTGGGTTTGCTGGAAATCCCACTGCAGACGACGGTGACAGGAGTTGGTGATTTCCTGAAGCCTGTGACATGAGCTCTGTGCGCTCCCTCACATGCATATGTTACAGTCTCCTCGGCAGTGTAGGTAAGAGGCGACTTAGAGGCCAGGGGTACCCGACAACACGCTCCCTGCCCTCCCAAATGGATTATGTAGGCATGCATAGAAATGTCCATAGTCATACCGCATGCTTCCTAACTTAGGGATTTTTAGGTTTCAGATTGGCTTAAATTTTAGGTTTGAGTTGGTCAGGTTTCTTTCACAGTGTGAGTTCCTCTGATGTTTTTATTACAACACCACCTATGTACCTCCTTCAAGGAGCTGGAGTTTGAATTGAGAGCAGAGGGAAGATTTGGGGAGCTAGTAGGTAGGTGTGGGTACAGGGTTGGGTGACGTGCTACCTGAGAAAATGGGACAAGAAGGCAGGGACTGGGTGAAACAACTGGGCCTGTTTCACGGGTGAGTGTTCTCCAAGTACTTGACACAATTAAAATGCTTCTTTAAACAAAGTAGTCTTGGGTGCTGTTGGGTTACAGATTAATCTGATGGAGAGCCTGTCGGGGGAAAAAAGGCGATGGCCCAGTAACAGCTCCTGATCTGGAATTAGCTGGAGGACCCGTAAGTGTCGTGCCATAGGTCGCTCAGACTGGGCAAGGGCACATCCAGATGATCAGAGGAGGTTCACATTGATGCCTTCTTCCCAGGTCAGCCTTGCCCAGTGCTGGCTCTTCACAGTTCGGCTGGGTACCCGCCCCGCCTGTTCCCCCCGCTTCTGTCAGACTGCGCCAGGTGGCGGGCTCTATCCTCCTCTCCAGGGCCACGTGAGGCTTTGCTGATGGAGAGACTACCATGGAGTATAACGCAGATCATTACAGTGTAGTGAAAGCCGTGCGCTTCCAGCTGTTAAAGTTGTACTCAGACCGACTCTCATAGTAGGAGAGGTAGAAGACAATAGGAGAGGCACCGAGGTGATTGTGTCCGGGAGAAGCGTGTTACACCACAGGGAGGAGGGCCCGAAGCCCGCGGGGTGCTGCGTGGCCACCAGGAGCTTCCCTTCCTGCGTGTTTTCTCTCATTCCTATTCTCCCTCTCTGTTTTTCCTCTTTCCCCACCCTCTTTTCTTTCCTCTATTTGATGGTTTTATGCCACTGGAATTGTTTGTGTCTAGCCTCTCAGCGGTAAACATCCTGGGGGCTTGTCTTTTCCAGGTGCTCTGTAGTGAGTGCTTCCTCAGTTTCTTCTTGGCTTTACAGAGTTTTGTTGGTTTGAATATTTTCCTTGTATGCTCTCAGTCACTCATTAGCTCTTGTTTTGGTTTTCCCTTCTTACCTGGCATAACCAGAAAGTAACGTAATTTGGAGTTTTTAGCCAGAAGACACACCTGCTGCGCTCTCACCTGAAGAACTGCAGTGCTCTGTTCCCGAAGTTTCTCTGTTGAGCTGCAGTGTAGTTTGCCAAAGGCTGCCGTAGAATTACCAGGTTGGGAGGAGGCAGACGTTGACTGGACTCAGATCCCCCCAGTCACACGCCCTGTCGTTGAGCACTCACGTTGATGTTGTTTTTTTTTTGTTTGTTTGTTTTTTGAGGGCAGTGTCACTGGCCCTCCTCACATGTGGGATTCGAACCGGGGCCGCTGGCTTCCCAAGCCAGCACTCAACCACCGCGCCACTCGGCCGGCCCTGAACCATTTCTTAAAGCATTTATATGTACAGTGTAAGTAGATAATTTAAAAAAACAACAACAAACAAACAAACAAAAATTTCAGTTATTTTGAATGACCCTAAAGCTGTTAGTAATCTGTCAGGCATAGCAAATGTGCCATAGCTATTTCAGCATTAAATAATTCTTTTTTTTTTTTAACTCTTTTTTTATTTTTTATTTTTTTTAAAGATTTTATTGGGGAATTGGAGGGGAACAGCGTTGGGGAATCGGGGAAGGGGAACAGACAACTTGCTGTCTTTGTGTTCTTCAGTCTAGTTGTGGAGGAAGTTGCTTCACTGGCCCGTGTTGGTATCGTCATTGTGCTCTTCCCGGATGAGGCAGATTGGATGCCGGCCTCTGGATGGTCGCTCACCGTGGCCATTGGCAGCTCACGCTGGCTGCCAGCCACTCACTGTAGCCTATGGCAGCCCACTGCAGCAGGGGCTGCAGCCTACACCGTCGCCCGGGCTCGCACAGCCCAGCTCCAGGTGGAGCTGTTGTTAGCTGTAGAGGGCAGTGTCACTGGCCCTCATATGTGGGATTCAAACTGGGGCCGCTGGCGTCCCAAAACCAGCTCTTAACCAATGCACCACTCGGCCGGCCCAGCATTAAACAATTCTTGAAAACTTAGTGAGATTCAGGTATTTGGATGCTATTTCTCATGGTGTTTTTAAACCATGTTGCCAATCTAAATAGTAAGTTTACTGTGTTTGTGAAATCTACAGCTTTTTGTAAAACGTACTCTAGAAGTTGAGGCCAGTGCTGTACATGTAGGGGGAATAGTCCGGGTATTCCAGGAAATTGTGATTGAATGCAGCTGTCTTTTTCAGACAAGCCTTCTAACATATGATTAACCTGTAGTGATGATGGTGACAGGGGGTGGGGAGGCTCATGCTACACATCCTCACGGTAGGTGTCCGAAATGTGGCCACCTCTGTCCCAGCAGAAACAAGACATGTGTCCTCCCCGATCAGGAGTGTCCCAAGGATGTTCTTGGGACCCTGAGGTGACTCCATTGACAGTAGGAATTGTTCTTTAGTTAGTGGCTGTATATGCTGAATAAATTAGCTAAACCTTAGAAAAATACCTAGTTTGCTTACTTTGCATATAAATGATTATGAAAAGTAACCCTTGCATACCTAGCCTGTGGCCTGGTGAAGAAAAATCTTTTTGTTAAAGTTACATATTGTCATATCATACATTGGTGTCAAATACCAGATGAAATGTTTTTATTTCTTAATTGTGCCTCAGCAACCTTTTTATACAGCTCTAAAAGTGAAAATGCTCCTTAAAATTGTAGACAAGGAAGATGTACACAGTCAACTTGAGCTGTCTCAACTCTGTTTTATGTTAAATTTGTTAAACAGGGGAATCTGAAGTCTGCTGCAGGAAAACACTGAAGCCTTTAAAATGTTTTCTTGCATAAAACTCATTTTCGTAGCTGCTTCTGAGGGTGGGGAAGGCACGAAGGCAGTGCCGCCTCCCGACACGGAGCCGCCTTTGCTCCTCAGCTGAGAGTAGCCGGAAGCCTGGGCCCTGTCTGCGTGGGCGGGGACGTCACAGTTTTTGTAGTGACTTAAAATTTTTTAACCTCAGGTGCTGTGGATCCCTTGGATTAGCATGATGAGATATCTTTTAGGGTTTCTATTTTTCTGGTGGGTAGGATACTGAGAGTGGAGTGGGTGGTAGATTTTTATTTATAAAGAATTTTTGAGAGTCACGCCTAATAGCTAACTATCATTAGCACCCATGCTTGTTTTTTCAGAGTGGTGTTAATGAAGCACTGGGCCTGCATTCCTACTCTATTATGAAGCAGAAGATGGCAATTCTTTAGATAGCTGTCTACACTGCAGTTGGTAATCAGGTTTTGTAAATTAATTGTTTGACAAACAACCATAAAAATATTTTGGGGAATATGATATTAGGTATTAATATAGAAAATTGCTCTTGGAAGTAATTTAAATTAGTATACTTAATAATTTAAAAAAACAGCTCTATTTAATTAGAGAGCCTATACTTCAAAATAAAGGAACTCTTGTTTCCTAAATGCAATTGGAAAGCTTCTAAACTTGCCAACTTTGTGTTTTTTAAACTGCTTTAGTAGTATAACTACCTACTAAAGAGGAAAAGCTCTCTTTTTCTTTTTTCCTTACTAAAAGTTCCTTAAAAACCCGTTGGTGGGGAGGGTCTAACTTTTTTCGACTTTCCTGCTTTTCTCCTCCATAGATGTAGGAGACACTTAATTGAATGTTTTCCCTTCTTAGGGGAATGCATGATTGTATAGATGAGGTGATTAAAATAAAAGACGTGCTGTGAGCAGGATGATGGGCTTGTGTGTAAGATTTATAAAAGCCTGCTAACGGTTTAGAGCGACATGGTGTGGGAGGAAGGTTATTTACATCAAGAGGAGTTTACTTACTCTTCCACAGCACAAGTGTATTGGCCGAAGAGAAAACCAAAATTGAGACCTTCAGAATCAGTGAGGGAGAAGGCCTTTAGAAATACGCCGACTGGATATTCTTGGGAAAGCAGCCAGAGGCGCGTGGCAGGAGTGCATGAGCCGGTGAAGTTGCAGACGGCCGTGCTGGGCACCTCGGGGGTGAGCTGGCCCAGGACTTGCCCCTTCCAGGCTGGTCGCCACACACAGCTCCGTGAGGCTCGGGGCTGGGCAGCTCCTAATCTTCAGTGGCTGTAAAGGAGCAGTGTGTCATCTCCTTGTTTGATGGTGACAGGGCCCTGGAATGAAGGTGTGAGGTCTGGGATCCGAGGCCTGTCTATCTCCAGGCCCAGTCGCTCGGCCCCGCTCGTGGAGTCGTGGAGAGCCGGTTTACCTTGACCTCGCTGTGCAGTGTATGGTACTCGGCACTCTTCCCTGTTTACCGGGTTCCAACCAGGGACCAGATCCCATGGGAACAGACATCCATTCTAACTAAAGAAGCGGGGAGGGGAGTGTTGTTAAAAAGATCTGTGAAAAAGCTTACGGTGTTGCAAGCTGTACAGCCTTGGAGTCTTTTTCTGCGTCCGGTGCCCTCCCTCGTGCCACCCCGTCTTGGGATTGGTTCCCTGGTCCGGTTTTCCCCGGGTCTGATGAGCTTTCCTGGAGGTGTTATGCATGGTACCAGGAGGGCAGCTAGCGCTAGGAGCTGTAGGCAGTACAGACTAGGACAAGGGGCCGTTCGTGAGGGGCAGGTCCAACCCCATTTCTCTGACGGATTAAAAAGCATCGCCCCTCATGTGGTTATGGTGAGCCGCTTCCTACAGGGTGCCTAGCACAGGCTGGTATCTGGTCAGAAGAGCTGGCGTTTTCAGTGAGACCTCCTTATACATACCCAGGCATGCAATTTTCTGGTCTGATCTTCTTTAGGGGGAAGGGGTGGAGGACTTGTGCCGAGCACTGTGGGTAGCTGCTCGGCACGCCTTGATGCAGAGGTGGAGGGGCCGCGTCCTGCCCGGGCTGGAGGCTGGGTCCCCTCCCAAGTGCTCACGAGCGCTTGCCCACCCCACCGCAGAGTGGCGTCTGCTGAGCGGTGTGTGTGCTCTTCTTCATCAGAGCCAAGAAGGGGTTTGCCGTGTTGTTTTAGCTGTTCAAGCCCCTTTGTTCAAATGAAATCTTTTTTACAGAAACTTGATATGTAAAATGACCAAACAGGAATTGTGCTTGAAGCAGATGTTTTTGACCCAGTTTCCCATCTCAGTTTCTTCTCCACTCCTGCCCTCCGCCGCAGCGATCATTGGTCCAGCGCCACAGTTATAAGAAATAAACCTCCTCAAGATCGCCTAACTGAGCAGCATGCCTGATCAGTGCATGCGCGCCGTGAGTTTCACTAAGACCCTTACCCTGGCTCCTTGGGGGCTGCCTGGCACCTGAAGTCGGCCACCGTACTACTGCTTTGTATTGAAAAATGGTGCTGATAAGCAGCGCCGGACACTTGCATTTTGCTTTACAGATATTGGTGACCATGTCACATTGTGTTCTGCTTACAAACTGTTGATGAAGTGCTCTTGTGTTATCTGAGCCAAGATTAATTGTTCTTCTGAGTAATTGATTTGGTTTTCTTTTGAATATTATGCCTCTGAACTAGCCACATCGTTCTTTGCATTAGCTGCCAAGAAGAATAGAGTGGAATGAATGGCTTTGGATTCACACACTCTCCCGTGTGGGCGTGTATTTTGTTTGACGCTATTCCTGACCTCCTCCTTTTTCCTACCCTTTTCCTTGGATTGACCACTTCTGCCTACTGGTAATGTCATACAGCGTGCAGTTTTAAAGTCGCCTGGAATCCTTCTCAGAACAATGTGAGGTACAGACAAATGGTGGCGAAGCATTTAGTAAGTGCTTGTAAACCCTCCTGCCCACCCCAGACTGGGGGCTGCAGGGCCGTCACGGGGGCCTTCGTGTTCCCAGGAGCGCTTCCCCCATCCAGCCGCTCTTCCAGGCACACGGGGTTCTCTCCCCTAAGACCACGTACCTGCTCGTATCCTTCCTCCGCTGTTATAAAGGAGCGTCAGCACTTAGTCAATTGTGTTGGCAGTTGTCGAGCATAATCGATGCACCCTTTTATAAGCTCTTGAGAGAGGATGCTAGAAACCATTCCCTCACATGTGTAATCATGGAAGTTGTATCGTCCGGGGTGGAAGCCAGGTGTATTCAGAGATCTCGTCCCAGGCCGTCGTCGTCAGTGTGGCAGGGAGCTTAATGTGCTGGGAGCCCGGTAAGCAGTCGGATTCCTGCCTGCGGCTGCTGTGACTCCCTGAGACTTCATCTCTGCCTGTCACGGTGAACTGCAGGGACTGACCTGGAAGGGTCACCCGAGCTTTCTGTTGCTATTTATGGGGTTCCTGTGTTTTTACCATCACTGTCTTATGATCCTCCCCAAACCCTGTGAAGTAAAAAAGACAGGCGTCACCCCGTCTGCATGCGAGGACCCTGAGGCTGACATTGATCTCCGTGGGAAGGGGCAGAATCAGAACCAGCTTACGGCTCAGTCAGTCCTGTGCCCCCCGCACTGTCACACTGCCTGTCAGGCTGTTGCTGTGTTTGTAACAGCTGTTTCGCAATGATAGTAGCTGTGCCTTTTTTCCACAGCATGTTTGGTCTCCCTCTCCCCAAGGTATTACGTTTCAGCTAAAAAAGGTCAAGTCAGCTGCTGGGATAGCATGCAGTAATCGCTCTGGGCCTCCTTTTTTCTTTTTCTTTTTACACCCCTATGAAGGGAGCATTCCAAAACTATTTTTGGTGCTTCTTAGCATTTTGTGCTTTCGTGGCCGGCAGGGCTTATTATAATTTGGGAATTAGATGTGACATCTGCGCACATGCATGAAAGCCACGCGTTCACATTCCCTCCTTGCACTGCTTCCTGGGAGCAGAACCGACTGTCCTGCGCTTGTCTTCAGAGAACCTGGTAGGGCGGTAGGCGCCACAGTAAGTGTCAGGGCAGCTGATCAGAGCAGCTGTGGCAGGAGCGGTCCAGCTGACGTTCAGTCACGGAGTCGTGCTACATCTTCCCTGGTGATCTAACTAAAGCGGTTTGGAAGTCATTTGTCTGCCCAGCATACACTTGTGTGTGTACCTCCTCCGTGCCGGCACTGACCCAACAGGGACTGGCCAACTGTGGTCCCATAGCCACGTCCTTTTGGACTCCATTTTTTGCAAATAAAGGTTTTATTGGAACACAGCTGTGCCCAGTCATTTACATGACGTCTGTGGCTTCTTGCGCACACCAAGGTGAGCAGTTGCGACAGCGGCTGTAAGGTGCACAAAGCCTGAATTATGTACCGTTGGGCCCTTGGAGAAAAAGTTTATCAGCCCATAACCTATAGCACTGGGAATAACTAACTAACTGTTCTCTGTATTTAACATGGAGTTTCTCTTTTCTGTCATCCCCTTCCTTTAGACCGTGCTGTTCCTTCATTGATCCTAGTTCAGTTCACATTGAAGGACGGCGTTGATTATGACAAGTAGCTGTCAGTTCAGTTCTCTGCCTCTGAGTTTGTGTGGCATGTTTCCTTAGCAGCTTCCCCCGAAACGGAACGCGGACTAGGAGCAGTGTGCCCCGATTTGTCCAGAGGTGGACTTCAGTGGGGAGGGTGGGGGTGGCGAGGAGACAAGAGGGAGGAAGACTTCGCCATGGGTGCCAGCGCCCTGGAATAGGTCACAGACGACAGATGCACTGAGTGGAATCAGCATCAAGGTTCAGTCAAATTTAACACGTGATTGTTTCATGCAGAATAGTCACAGAGCAGGCGGCTGCGTGTGTGTGTGTGTGTGTGTGTGTGTGTGTGTGTGTAGACGGCGGTGACTGTCTAGCACAGTTGGGTGCGGCTGCCGTGATTCGTGCCAAGGCGCCAGCTGTTCCATGGCTGTTACACCGCCAGCCAGCACCGTGGAAAGGCAAAAGCACGTTTTTGTTTTTATGACAGTGGCTTTGACCTGGACCTCTGAAAGGGTCTCGGGGACCGCCAGGGTCCACAGATACGCTTTGGCAACTACTGGTTTGGAGCGTGGACTCCGCCGGATGGATGCCTGGGCTGGCTCTTAGCGCCATCGCTGTGTGGCCTGGAGCGATTCCCACCCTCCCCACACCCCATGCCTCAGGCTGCGCGCCTAGGAAGTGAGGTGGTGATAACACCTATTTCATAGGATTGCTATGAGGGTTAAAGGAGTTGATATTTATAAAGTGCTTAGAGGAGTGCTTGGCACATAAAGCACTACATAAATATTGTTAAAATTAAGGGGTAAAGCCAGTTATTTGTATAAAAAGTGTTGTACAGAGTTTCAGGGGACCGACTAGAAGAGATTGAAAATTAGAGAATGACTGTATTATTCTCTAATTTTCCACATTCATCTACAAATACTGGAACCTCTTGGGGACTTGCCTTAGGGGTTGGGGCTGGGAGGTGAGCAGCACAGAGGGTGCATGGCTGAATTGTAATAGGATCCTTACGGTAGAAGAGGAGGGAGTAAAAAAGAAGGGCTGTGAATGTGGGTCTCATATGTGTGGATCTTATTTTGCTATTAGTCCTTTTGAGAAGAAAAGGGGACGGAATGTGGAAACCAATGGGAAAATTTGGGCTTTCCCCCTTTTTGCGAGAAAGGCTGTTGGGTAGCTTTGTACAATAATAACTACATCTGATTCTGAAGGCACTAATGTGGAACCTGGGTCAGCTTGAGAGCCTGAAATTGACTCCAGGTTAATTTCACTTATAAAATTCCTGTGTTTGGTATGCTTAACTAGGCAAGTTGCTAGATGAACCCCGCTCTGAGTGGACTGAATTGGAAACGACACCCAACAGCTTGGAGCCCTGAGGCCAAGCATCTTGTTCAATGAACAAACTCCTAACCCATGTAGCGGCCGACCCAAATCTCCTCTCTGACAGCAAATTCAGTTTCTGTTCAAAGAGACCATTCCAGCTCCTTGGCTTGCAGTCAATATGTGGCTTGTACTGGTTGTGTGCTTGCGAGGTGGCAGGGCCTTTTTATCCATGCATTCAGCAAATACTGACGGCCTACCATGTGCCAAGCATTATTTTAAGCATCAGTGAACAAAATGGACAAAATCCCTGCCATTAGAGGTCACATTTCAGTAGAGGGAAGACAGACCAGATAGGTGTAATGTAATAGTGAGTTAAGGTTGAGATAAGTGAAGAAGGAAAGCATGCCACGCAGACACAAATTGTCAGTTTCAGGAATGCAGGTTTCTTCCAGGTTCAGCTGTGGAATGATTTTATAAATTTTAAGACACCTTGGATTTGGTCTCGGTGAGCAGAAAACTGCGCTAAACAGAGATGGGTCTGTGCCAAGGGCAGCGCTCCTGTTTTTCTCGTCGGAAACCATCCCGGGATAGAACTGGATGAGCGCTCCGGGCCCCCTCTGCCCTCACTGGGTGACGAGCGGCCCCTTCGCTGAGATGGACGAGGCTCAGCAAGTCAATCCCACGAGCAGTGCGCACTCAGCCTTGTGTTCGAGAGCCCCGCAGTTAACAGCTCTGCGCTTGGGCCCGTGCCCGGCCCGCCCTGTCACCTGTCGCGGCGCTTAAAGCTGCTTCCTTATGTAATCCAGAGGTTGGCAGACTTCGGGCTCGGCATCTGATTCTATTCAGCCCATGAGCAACGGAGGGTCTGGGGGAAAAATGAGAAGAGAAGCATTTCGTGCGGTAGCAGTTTTGTGGAAGTCACACTTCTGTGGCACATGCCGAGCCCTGTGAGAACGCAGGTGCTCGTTAGTTTCCGTTAGTTTCCGCGTTGTCTAGCTGCCTTTGCGGCCCCAGCAGAGGGGACCGTGTGGCCTGCAAAGCCCGAGGCACTTACTGTGTGGTCATTTCCAGAAAAGTGTGTCACCCCTGGTGTAAACATCGCTGGGCAGACGGCAATAAATGAGGGCCATCAAGACGGCATGCCAACCAGGCTCCCTAAAACCTGTTGTCTTCAGCTGCAGACAATACAGTGGCCTGTTTTTGTGAGATTTCTCATACCGGTCAATGAAAAGTTCCCTTAGAGCAGTAGCGGGAAAGTGGGGTTTGTATTTACTCGAATTAACTTTGGGGTCTCTTATCTTTGTATAACCTAGTATGTTAGAAATGACGACTTAATCATTTGCCGGGAAAGATATGTAGTATCCCAGAAAATGTTGTTTTCATGGTGGCCAGACACCCCACGCTTCCTGGTCTTCCAGCCCAAGCCTCAGCAGGAAAGAGCCTGCCGTAGGGACCTGGAGATGGCAGTACGGAGAGGACCCTGACAAAGTGTGCTCAGTACCGCAGGAGCCCCGCCAGGTCCCTGTGCTTTTATCAGCGTGAGGAGCATAGTCCCAAGGCCTTTATTGCAAGTCGTACCTGCTGATCCGTGGGCTTTCCGACTCTCCTGGAGTTTCTGTCTTCCCTGCAGAGGGTCTCGCCTCCCAGTGCAGGCGCATCTTGCCCACGCGGTAGCTGGCAGACGGGCATGCTCAGAACTCGGGGGAAGCGCCCCGTGCCACCAGGGAGCACTCACCTCAGGCACCTCCGCCAGGATGGCATTCCTTTGTAATCAATTATTACTAAAGAAATTGTAGTAGTGTGCACCTTAAGTCCTGCCAGGCTCTATTCTGGGAACCTCCACTCGAGACAGTTGCAGATCGGCCAGTGCCGAGTGCTTACGAAGGCAGGAGGCGAGGGGCAGGCCAGTCTCACCACCTTGTGCCCGCAGCACAGGCCCGAGTTGCATGTGCATTCTTATTTTGCTCAACGTGTTGTATATATTTTTCCCTTCTCCTGAAATTAGTAGTAAAGACCCCAGATCGCAGAGGTCATAGGTGTTAACTAGGAATTGCAGGCTGCTGCAATGGAGGATCAGGCAGGCAGCGAAGGTGAAGGTGGCCTAGAATTGGAGAGTACATGCTCTCAGGGGTCCCGGCTGGGGGCTTTATTCTGGGGACAAGCCCACTGTTGTCAGGTCCTGTTATTTTTCAAGAGAAGCTAGAAGTCTGGAATTTTTATGTGACCATGTGCTGGCTGATCATACATGGCTGCGGTCAAATTTAACTTATCTGTTCACAACTTCTGTGGACCGACTCATTATAAATTATATTTCTTTCTGAAAGAAAGAGGGAGAAAAACACTGGAATGAAATGTATGCGTGTTTTATAACTGGCTTGGGCTCTGGGTCATTCCTGCTGAGTGACTGTTTTAGTACATGTGACTACGGAACGAGAAATATTTTTTATGTCAGGCTTCTCTCCTTCTCAATGGAAGATAACCATTTTTATCTGACATGAATACTTATAGCAAACATGCAATGTGTTTATTCAGTAAAATATTGTGTGAGATTCATATTAGGCATAAAGGGGATTTAAACTAGAAATGTAGTTTTGCTGAGAAATGACGCACATACCTGGAAAGCTCTTGCGTTAACAATCAGCGGAAGTGCCCCCCGAAAGGGTGGCACAGAGCTGCGTGAGGAGCCCAGAGCTGAGGGTCGAGGAGGGCAGAGTGGGCTCAGAAGAAAGAGAATCGAAGCTGGTAGGTAGGGCTGTGTCAGGCCCAGGGCGGACCTGACAGCATTTCCTAAGGAAGGAGCCCGCCAGCCCGCAGGAAGCTCATCCCCAGCAACGAGCGTGATTTGTTTCAAACAGACGGGAGCAGAGGACTTGCTGCCTTTCAGAAGAGCCAAGAGCAGAGTCAGAGCAGCTCCTGAGTGTGCCATGTGCCAGGCACTGGCTAGATACTTCTGTAGGCAGCATCGGATTTCATCCGCTGAGATAAAGAGACAAGCTCCGTCTTAGGGAGCGGAGACAGAAGTTTCGTGACATGTCCAGGCTCTCACAGGTAAAAGAAAGGGCCCAGCTGGGGTTAGAACGCATGCTGCTCTGACCCAGCCCCTTGTCCTCACACGCACACTTCCGAGGGAAGCTGGGCTGCCTGGGGTGAGTCGTGCGAGTGTGAGTGCTCGGTCAGGCACGCCTTTCTGGGGCAATTTCTACAGTAACTGAAACAGGCGGAATGTGACAAGAACCGGGCGATTTAGGAGAATGTATATAAATGGATGGGGAAGAAGGGCAGTGAAACGGAAAGAAAAAACTGCCAGAGTAACCCATGTGTGGAGTGATGAGAATCAGAACTAGAGTGGGAAAGAAAAGAAATGAAAATGATTGAAGCTTGGTGACTTCAGCCCGGGGAACAAAGCGCAGGGAAGGAAGTTGAGTTGACATGTATTTGCGGTTAGAAAGGGTTCTGCGTTGCCTTCGTTCATTGCTGTTCTTCTGTTAGAATTTTAATAATTGGTAATGAATTTTCTTTGCAGCCTTGAAATATTTGATCTTGAATTTTTTATGCTAATGAGAATTTCTTAGGTAAAAGGACTTAAGGGAACACACACTTTCTCAAGAACTTGGTTAAACTAATTAAAGCTGCATAAAATCTTCAGGTTGAATAATAAGTGAATGAAGTTTTAAGTTATCTTTAAATGAAAAGGATAAAAATTGATGTGTGCTTGCCAAGTTACAGGTTTGGTAGGGACAGGATGGAGTTTGAGTCATTATCTTTGTTTTTTAGGTGAAGAAAAGGACCTAGACATGTGATCTTGGGCAAGTTATTAAGTCTCTGAATATCTGTTTCCTCATTTTTAAAGTGGGAATATCAGTAGCACCAATATCATAGGGTTCTGGAGCGAGTTGAATGAGATAAGTAAATAAAAACAGTTCTTGGCCCATAATAAGCTCTGAATAACTCCTAAGCACTGTCCAACAGTGGAGAGGGTGTGTGTTGTGCTTTTGATTATGAATGTTATTAAGGGTCAGAAATCACATTTTCCGAATTCTCTGCAGTTCCTCGACTCTTTTTTGCTAATCATGCTAATCGTTCTGTTCATGTCTGCTGACCTCCTCCTTCGCCTCCTTGGATTTGTAGCTGTGTAATCCCGCAGAGTGACAGCTGGGAGTTTCCTCCTTCCGTGCTGTCCCCTTCTCTCTGCCTTCCCGAATGCCGGCCTGACCAGTGGGGCCTGCAGCTGGTTTCGCCCCCAGAAGGGGCAGGACTCCGCTTTCTCCATAGCGCCCCGTCTGCACACGACGCATCCATACGCGCGGCGCCCTTCTGTGGTTTGGGTCTTTTTCTGAATCTTCATGGAAAGTACAGTTTGTGGCCTAAAGATGAATAAGTAAGGTTGGTTCCTTTTCTTCCGTTCAAAGTAACCTGTGAAACCCTTTGTGCTTTTTATCTGCCAGGATACTAGTTTTTTTTATGAGAAAGTTCTTGACTTTGAAAATCATTGTTAATTTGCTACAGTTTGGCTTTGGGAAATTGCCAGTGTTACATGTTTTTGAAGTTTAACCTTACTGTTCAAAACCAGGTGTTGTCATATGGAACCGCTTGGGGGTCTTACTGTACTTTTACTCTGTGACTATTTACTTGAGTTTTTTTTTTTTTTTTTTTTTTTTTGAGGGCAGTGTCACTAACCGTCATATGTGGGATCTGAACTGGGGCCGCTGGCATCCCAAGCCAGCACTTAACACCACGCCACTCGGCCGGCCCTTTATTTGAGTTTTTATAGAAATAAAGTATTTATCTTTTTTGGGTGCATAAGATTGCCAGCCATGTACTCAAAGATTTCTCAGTACCAGTGGGGAAAGTGCCTTTAATTCTTCTCTAATATCACTCTTTTTTTTTTTTTTTTTAAGGGCAGTGTCACTGGCCCTCATATGTGGGACCGGAACCGGGGCCGCTGGCCTCCCAAGCCAGCGCTTAACCACCGCGCCACTCGGCCGGCCCTCTGATACCATTTTAATGTCATTAACAGGCAACATAGAATAGTTGGTGTTTTGGAACAGTGTTTCCCAGTCCTTTTTCCTTTATCACCCTCCTAAGGAGCTTTTTAAAGGAGTTTTTTCCTAATTGGACTCTCACTTCTGTAAAATTTTAATTTCACAGATCTACTGTGCATTTATTGATGACGTATATATGTGTTTGTGTTTTATACATAAAGAGGAAGACTTTTTTGGTGCTGCCTTCCCCCAAAGAATCACTGTTTGATTCCTTGAGGCGATGGTACTGCCGGCTGTGAAAATGTGTGGTGTGCAGTAGTGGATTCTCCAAAGTTGTGGTTTCGGGACCTTTATGTGCTCTAAAATTATTGTTTATATGGAGAATACCTAGCAATATTTATCATGTTACAAGTTAAAGCTGAGAAAAATCACAAAATATTTAGTAACTTATTTAAAAATACCTTATGAAAAGTAATCATTCCTCCCACACCAAAATGGTTTAGTGAGAAAAGTGGCATTGTTTTGCCAATCTCTGTAAGGTCTGGCTTAATAGCAAACAGCAAGATTCTCATAATTGGGTCTATATTCAATCTGTTATAATGTTGTAAAGAAACATCAGTGTTATACTGTATGTGGCTGGAAAAGGAAGGAGTATTTTAATAATCTTTTCAGGTTATAGAGATTGTTCTTTGATATTCCACCAAAACTTGACAAATTGTAGTTTCTTAAAGGAATAGTTGAATGTAGAGTCGCAAACTATGTACAAACTTTTTGTCCCGTTACTATAAATTCATTGGCCTGTCTTTCACTTTGAATGGATCTTTCACTCATGAATAATTTTGCGCCATTGTACATTGGTCACTTGGGAAATATTGGTTTCCTGGCTTACACAGATTTTCCGAACATTGATACAGTACCAGCAACTCACATGCCATTAATATCACCACTGATCGTAGCAGAAACTTTCTAAAAATTGGAGATACCCGTCAAGCTTCTTTTCACTTAAATGTTATCCTTGGCCACCAATACTATTAAATTATTTTTCTTGAAGTGACAGGCTCACTTTGTTCATTTTTGAGAAAGTGTCTGCCATATATGCAAGTCTGAATAACCAGAGTTTGTCAGTCTTCTTCCAAATAAAAAACGTTCCGTGAAAAAGATGACTTGGTCAACTTGCAACCCACACAGCTGCACATGCTGTTTCTTCAGTTGTCCCTCTGTACGAAGTAGAAATGCTTTATGTGTACTTTCCAGTTTGTCACACAAAATACTAACAAGACGTGTGTGCCCAGAGTCAAAAGATTTAATGAAGTTACCTTTACTGTGAGCGATGAGAGGGAATCCCACCGGTATTATCCCTGAGTGCCACTGTCTGGGTTGGCTCTTCGATGAGGCTCCGGGTGTCTTACCCATTGCACCTGTCAACATGGCGAAAAGGGTGCATAACTGCTTAGCGTCTGTACGGAGACAGCTTGCGCCTCCCTGGGTCCACGGCGCACAGTTGGAGAACACCGGTTTGGACCATGGACTTCGAGGCCCGTCAGCTATGTGCATGACCTTGATCAGCTACCCTGACGCTGAAACCAAACAAACACTATCCCTCAGGAGCATAGGCCCTGAATCACAGAATGTCATTAGCTTTGCTTTGTCGTCAATGTTGATATGACGAGTATTTACAGAACTGCGGGGGGTGGGGTTTGGGGGGGACCTAAAGCGGTTCATATATATGTATGTATGTATATATGAATATATAGCAAAGCAGCAAAGATTGGACCCAGAAATGACTTACCATCATGCAGTAAGAAAGATATTTGTCAGAATCCCAAATTATATTCCTAGGCCAAAAGACTTAAGTATTCTCAACAGTTTTAGGACATTTCTTTTAAAGGCAAATGATGAGCTTGCTGCTTTGTTTTGTAATCCAGTCAAGTACATTATTGCTCTTGGTTCTGAAATCTGCAATAGACACCCCCCCACACACACACACACCCCTTACAGTAGCCTTTTGTGATAGTTTACGTGTCGAAAAAATCTGTTATTAGTAATATGAATGCTTCCCTTGATTGTTTGTCAACCCAAGGATGCTTCAGAGGCAAGACAGTCACCTTCTCTGTTAGCCTCATCTTTCCAGACCCGCGGACACGGACGCGTCTGAAGCGCGCCTACACCTTTCCTTTATTTGGGGGTTTTAGAAAGGGCCTGCTACTACCTTCTGTCACGCGCTCCTGCCAGCGCGCCACTGGCTTCGTGGGGGAAGTGGCTCGTGGGAGGCTCCATCTGCTGGGCTTGACGCCTGCCTTCCTGCGGTTCCCACACGCCCTCTCCCCTGATAGGTTTTAAACTTTAAATACTTAAAAAAAAATGCTTTTCCAGTTAGGCAAGTAGTAGCTTCATTTAAGAGGATTTAAATATTGAAAAGGTTCGGATCAGAAGCAGCAGCAGCACGAGCGTCGCCATGCTTTCTGTGTTCTCTCCCGTCCTTCTGATGATGAATGGATGCTGGTTTTGTCCTAATGAGCAACATACTGTATATGCCTTTCACACTGTGCCTCTTCTTTTTTCTGATTGTACCCTAGTTATTCTATTGAAGACCCACCCTTATGGGAGAATGAGTGGTTCACAGGGCAGTCTTTTACAAGACTCGTAAGGTGAATTGCTAAATTGCTTTCTGAAAAGATTGAACCAGTTTCTCATTTCAGCAGCATTCTGCCCATTTTTCCGTATCTTCACCAGCACTGATATTACATTAAATGTTTTTAAACAGATTAAATTATACAAGTTAAAACATGAACTTTGAACAAGAGTTTAAATGTTTAGAAGTTAGTAGTATAGCATATAGCC
The DNA here is from genome assembly GCA_033961575.1 of Aselliscus stoliczkanus. Classification (NCBI taxonomy): domain Eukaryota; kingdom Metazoa; phylum Chordata; class Mammalia; order Chiroptera; family Hipposideridae; genus Aselliscus; species Aselliscus stoliczkanus. Next base: position 21,287,232 of record CM066741.1, read on the forward strand.
AGAACTTACCATGCATATGTATTACTGGGAGTCCAAACTGAACTAGACCTGAGGGTTTCCTTACCACCTGATGGTGTGGAGTCTGCTGAGCAGATCCTCTCTGGGAGCTCTTGCTACCCTGGGCTGGCCCACACCTGCTTGTGTGGAGCGGGCTGGCGATGGCAGTTCAGTGTGTATCCTCTCAGTCACTATTTTTTCTCACCACCTCAGCCCTAGGTCTTGAGCTGCATAGGGTAGTTTAGTGGGGAGTAAATGTGGGTTTTCCTTTGTTATGTAAAGCAGATTGGGGTCATGTCTGACTGCAGTGTGTATCTGCGTTTTTTGCTGATTCTGTGTGTGAATTTCAGGTGTGCAACAGAGGAACATGGCTCAAGAAACTAATCACAGCCAAGTGCCTATGCTGTGTTCCACTGGCTGCGGATTTTATGGAAACCCTCGCACAAATGGCATGTGTTCAGTATGCTACAAAGAACATCTTCAAAGACAGAATAGTAGTAACGATAGAATAAGCCCGCCTGGTAAGTACTCCTGTGAAAACACAGCAGTGTTCGTCATTGAGATGCACTTGGATAGCACAATGTACCCAGTCCCCTTTTCTGCTGTCACATTGTCCATGGATTACTGCAGCCACCTGAGTACAATTTCTCATCACACACCATGATTATCAGTGGTCGGGAATGGGGGAGAGTAGCCTTACCCACTGAAAACAGCCGCGCTAGCTCCATTCCATAGTCTCATTGCTGGGCTCCGGGGCCTATTCTCTTAGGAAACTAGAGGCATGCCTCCAGTATACAGAGCCGCCTTGGCAAGGAATGGGAGGTGGCGAGGGCTACAAAGGGATCTTGGGCCTCTTCTGAAGTCAGGCCAGTTACAGAAGGAAAGAATGGGGTGCAGGTAACACAGCAGACCTAGAGACTAAGTCCGACCCACCAGCAAGGACAGGTAGAGCAGCTGCACTCAGAGTAAGGGGCATTGAACCCCAGTTCACTTGAATTCTTTATGCCTTTTCTGTCTAGGCGTTCTGGAATTGAGGCCGGCTTTTGTTTCAGCAGTTGTGTTAGAAGGATCATGAGAATTCTGAGTAGAAGCTTCACAAAAGCAAAGGGTTAATAGTATTAATGTAGGATAGTACTGCAATGTATGGGTTTTTGCAGTTGACGACAGTACAAGCTCTTAAATTAGTTCATTTAAAATTTTGTGTGGAGTCTTTCTCATCATTACTTGCTTCATGTTCAAACCAAAATTAGAACCATTTAATGAAAACTAAATTTTCTGAAGTCGGAGATCAAACCATTATAAATTATTTTTAAAATTAAATCATCATCTGAATTTCTGCCATATGAAGAACAGAGGAAAATAATGCAACCTAATGTGCTGAGCAGAGATTTTAATTCTGAACGTGTTTGCCTTGCTACTGAATTGTCTCATTTGTGCACTGAACTTGGAAGATGTTTGGGAGTTAAAGGGTCTGATGACGTTCAGTCCTGAGAAATATGAATAGGAGTTTAGCTTATTAATATATACAATTTGCATATGGTTTCCTTTACAGTTAGATGAAGGTATTTTCATTGGAAAACTATAGCATTGAAAAATTTTAACTAAACATGATGATGAACCACCATATTATATAGTAAAACAAAATTAATCTACTATATTTTGTGGAAAATTGATCTTGATTTTTTTAGATAAGGTGTTGGACTGGCCAGAATGCAGAATCACTAATCTGAAATGTGGTCCTGTTACAGCGACTTCTGTCAGTAGTCTGTCTGAGTCTTTACCAGTTCAGTGCACAGACGGCTGTGCGCCCGAAGCTCAGTCAGCGTTAGACTCGACATCCTCACCTGTGCAGCCGAGGTAAGGCGCGCTTTCGGGGCTGGGCCCGGAAAGCGAATCACAAGTAGAGAGAGTTCCATTTTGATCAATCAAAACTATGTAAAGTCACATTATTACCGACTAGTTAGAAAAGTCTTTTTGATGGTTTTTGCAGGTTGTCTTTTAAATCTCAGATTTCTTTTTCAAACAGCTTTTCCTTTATTCCTCCTCATAGTATATCCTGACTCACCCCTGAAGTGCTTTTGAGCATGTTAAGTTCTTCTAATTGTAGTGTTACTCTGCAAGTATTAGTATTTTATATTAAAAAGTAGCCTTGTCACAGATTCTCTTTGTTTTATTGGGTTGTCGGAAAAGACAGGATGCATTTTTGCAGTGAAAAAAACATAGAAAAAATACGTTACGACTTTTCTGACAGAAAAAAATACGTCATGACTTTTCTGACAACCCAATATATCATCCCATGGGACTCACATTTATTTGTATTGAAGTGTCCTTTTTCTTTTTAACTTTGAAGTCACATCACTTAGAAGCCTGAAAATACAGAAACGTTTGTTTCACTTTTATTCTAGTAGGAAACAAATACTTTCTCCTCGGGAGTTTCTTTTTACAGTTCATGATGGGAGGCGTTCAATTCTGTTCTGCGCTTCCTTCCGTCATTCATAACTTTGTATTAGGGTTCCCGTGCATGTCTTTATCATGCTAGTTTTCATTTAGTGAATTCATGTACAAGCTACACCCTGTTGCTTTATCTCCAAAGCAATAAATTTCTGGTCCAATTTGGTTAAAGTTTCAAAGCTCTATGGTTGTCTTCTAAGTTACATAAAAAATATTTTTGTGTTAATTCTTCTCTTCCTAATCTGCTTAGCTATGTTGAACTCATATCAGTTTATTTGTGCTCAGAGGTGATCTTTTAAAATCTAAATATTTTTGCTTTTCCAGCCCTGTATCAAATCAGTCACTTTTATCAGAATCTGTAGCATCTTCCCAAGTGGACAGTACATCTGTGGACAAAGCAATACCTGAAACAGAAGACCTGCAAGGTTTGCATATGAGCTATATTTTGTCATTTATTTAACTTGTGAGTATTATAGGTCAGGCACTATCCTAGGTGCATATATTTTTAAAATTACCTGCCTAAAATACATTATATTCATTTTCCTTATGAGCAGAATACTGTATACTCTTAAGTATTTGATTGAAACATGGGGAGCCATTTCCATTCCCCACTTATACATAATTATGTCATCAGCCATAAACACAGAAAATTCAAAATTTATTTTGTTTGAGAAATACACTTAAGCGACTGAGTGCTAGTACTATGGTATTTTCTTTTACTGTTTTGGCCAGTTTATTCTAAATAATATTGCCTCTCCACGCAGACTGGGGCTTCTGGCTTGGGAAGAGTCTCTTGTTTTTGACTCAGGTTGCACAAGAGACTATGGAACCTGACGGGCAGCACTCCTCTTTCCCCATCTGTGACCTAAAGCACAGGTCCCACTCAGTCCCTTGTGTTTACAGATGGCGCCTCTGCTCTTGCCGGCGCTCTTCACGTCCCCACCGTGCGGGTCCCAGTGACCTGGGAAGCGCTGAGACAGTGTACGAAGGCTTCTCAGTGGGCAGAGGCAGGGCCGAGGAGGCACTGGGGAAAGAATGCTCAATGCGGGGTCTTCTCCCAGTGTGTGGAAACAATGTGTTCTCTGAATACGGCGGCCTCTGGAAAGGCCAGGCCAGGAAGGACCAGTGTCATTTGTCTCTGGCATGATTTAGGGGCCGAAGATGCCCTGGCCAGCAAAACCTTCCATTGTACACGGTGTTCACACGCTGATGACACATACATCTGGCAATCTTAGAAGTTTGCTAAAGTTTAAATTTAGTTAAGCCAGCTAGTTCCCTTGCTCTGATTTCATGCCTAACAAATGATTGGCATAATTTGCCCATTTGCAGATTTTGCAATAGCATGAAAATAATACTCTCTGGCCAACATAAATATTCTCGTCCACTCAACATATTATTTATTACAAATTCATAAATGTTATAAGTGAATAATATTTTAGTTAAATAGAAATGCTTAAGGAAGGGCAGAGATAAGGGATATTTTAAAAAGCAGATATAGAAAAAGCCCCGAGATTTAGTTGTCCAGTGGACATGGGAAGTAAGACAGGGGTGGTGTGAAAGCTTTCAGTTTTATGACAGTGGCAATGGCGTGGGTAAGACCAGGAGGCTGAGAGAAACAGAGTAGTCAGGCAAGAGCTTAAATATAGTAAGCTGGAAGTAATCAAATTTCAACATTACAAGAGCTGGATTGGCGGTTGTAGGCAGGTAATAGGTGTGTCAATGTGTGACGGATATTAGGTCTGACATTTGGAAGTCCTTGGCACAGGCTGAAACACGAGAGGCTGAAACCAAGTGGAGCAAGTGGGCCGGTGAGTCAGCAAACGGGAGAAAAGAATTCACCTCGATTCTGGTTAGTTTCAGGCCACAGATGACGGGAGAATTTGAAGAAGCAAGGATTGCTTAGCAGTTCTGAGAGAGAGCAGTTCTGAGGGAGAAGGAAAACAGGCTGTGACTCACGAGGAGGTTATTTCTGTCTTACAAGAGAACACATTTTAGAATGTCGATAGTACAAACACGTATCTGCTTAAGGAGACAGTAGCCATTGTTGGACAAGTCTGACCAAGACTGAAGATTGTAGGTTGGTGAACTGTCCTAACAGCAAGTGTTTTCATACCATTCGTGGTATTCGGAGAAAAACAGACTTTCCTTGGCCTAGCCCTGAGTAAATTCATGCAAAAATGGTCTTTTTAAAAAAAAAAGATTTTATTGGGGAATTGGGGGAGGGAAACAGCGTTGGGGAACTGGGGAAAGGGAACAGACAAGTTGCTGTCCTTTTGTTCTTCAGTCTAGTTGTGGAGGACGTTGCTTCACTGGCCCATGTTGGTATCGTCATTGCGCTCTTCTTGGGTGAGGCAGATTGGTCACCGGCCTCTGGACAGCCGCTCACAGTGGCTCTTGGCAGCTCACACAGGCTGCCAGCCACTCACTGTAGCCTATGGCAGCCCACCGCAGCAGGGGCTGCAGCCCACACTGTCACCGGGGCTCGTGCAGCCCAGCTCCAGGTGGAGCTGTTGTTAGCTGTAGAGGGCAGTGTCACTGGCCCTCACGTGTGGGATCTGAACCGGGGCCGCTGGCGTCTCAAGCCAGCTCTTAACCAATGCACCACTCGGCCGGCCTCCAAAATGGTCTTGATACCATATTTGGAGGCATTATAGGGAGTTTTTAAATTTTGTAGGCTCCTTTTTTCATGTATTGTTTCAGCGATTTAGGGTAAACCAGTATTAACTTTTAAGTGCCTTTAACAAACTTAGCATTCATAGTTTCTGCATAGCAGAATCTTTGAAAAATCAGGCATAGTTACATCTGTGTTTGAGAGGATTAGTTTTCAAGGTGTAAAACCTCTTAGTCTAGTTTTTAAAAATATACTATAGAATTAAGAGTCGTCTTGTGTTAGAAGCATGCACACAGATCTGTGTGTATCTGTATGCAGACACCTACATTCATAACATAAATGGATTTTGGATTTCCCTGTTTGATGGGAGCAGAGGCAGAGAATTTTTTTAATAGATGGACAGAAAGAGAGAGGGAAAAAGTTTTTGACTCAAGTCCCGTGGTCGTTTGAGCCGGAACTGGGACCCAGGCTTTTGACTGATCTGTGTCTCTGCAATAGGCACTTCAGGGTGCGTCTGGGCTGGGATATGGACATATGTGTCTCTGTCACCACCTCCAGCCCCCGCTGTCCCCAGGGTAGGATCCACTGGCTTGGTACCTACGCCGGTACCGTCTTCTTCCTTTCTGCTCCATTGGCAGCCGTCAGGGACCGTTAGTTAGAGAGGAAGAGGGTGTGTGAGCAGCAGCTGTGTGCCCAGGCCAGAAGTTCCTAACATTTTACTGGAATTTTCAGAATAGTGCCCTTGAAAGAGCTTTTTTCTCTCTAGGTAGTCTGCTTGTAATTAGAATCTGTCACCCCACCCCACCCCGCCCCTCAGGTGGGTGGTATTGCTGCTTTTCATTTTGTCCTCATGGCTGTAAGGGGGTTTTCTCATATTTAACTGAGAATTTAGCATCCTACAGTGTGTTTCTCATTTAGTTATGATTTTTAATTTAACCAATAGGAGTCCCTCACTTGCACAGTGTCACTTAGGAATGTCAGATGTCCAGTTTACAGAAGCTAGCTTTAAGGAAAAAGACTTGTGTTCGTGCGCGCTGAGCCATCCCAATTTTCTTGTTGAACAATATGCTTAACTTCGGTTAGACTCTCAGTCCCTCAGACACCAGTCGTAGTAAGAAGAGTCTAGAATTGAATCCAGAGGTTCTGTTTTCATAACTTGACACCCCCACTTCTCTGAGCCTTATTTTCATTAATTTTAAAGGAGAATAACAACGTTGTCCACCTTTATAAGGTGTTAGGAAACAGTGAAATACTGGAGGTGAACTGAGTCTTGTAAACTACAAAGGACAGTTTTGCTCCGTCTGATGGATGCCATAGCGATTTGGGAGTTATAGGAGGCTTCGAATAAGAGAGAGCTGACAAGCTTTCCCAGGGCAGAGTGAAATCATGTAACTCAGAAAGGGTCATAGTATGCAAACTACTTTGTAACTGAATGTGACCATCTTTCCATGCTAATAAATAAATAAATTCCTCAGTGTCTTCTTAGAAGCAAATGGATCAGTGGGGATGGGGACGGCAACCACCCAAATAACAAAATCCGACTGATTAACTACATTGTACCACCTTCCTATCTTTGTCAGCTTCAGTATCAGATACGGCACAGCAGCCATCTGAAGAGCAAAGCAAGTCTCTTGAAAAACCAAAACAAAAAAAGAATCGCTGTTTCATGTGCAGGAAGAAAGTAGGACTCACTGGTAAGGGCCGAAATCAACGGTTCAACGTTAAGATTGCCTTTTCAGACCGTCCTGGCGTCCTGTTACTGGCTTCTCTTTGCATGAGAGCTAGTCCTGGGTGCACTTCAGCTTCAGAGTTCTCTGAAAGGAATAAAAGTAGCTTTAATTATATACCTAAAAGCGAAATGAATAGCTTTCCTTTTAAAAATTCACTCCAGCCAAGTTTTTAAGAGGTTAGACAAGTCGGGTCAGTGTGCCGGGTGCTGTGAAAGGGCAGAGATGTGGCTCCTGCCGTCGAGGCAAGGATGGAAGTCCTGGGCGGGCCGTGGCGTCCCTTGTCCTTGGAGAGAGCTGATCATAGGTGGCTGAGAGGGGCCCGGGGTTAGTACGTGCATGGTGACGAGCCCCGTGCTGCCACCCAGTAAGTGATCATACCTGCTGACTGCTGCGATGGCTGTCGGTGGGAGAAAAAAGTATTGGAAATACTCCATTTAGCTGCGAAAGTGCACTAAGTGTGGTCAGGTAGATTGGGTTGGAAATTCAGGGATGGGAATGATGAATTTAGATAAAACGGGGAGGAGGCTCTCGGGGAAGATGTCATGGAGGCAGAATGGTTCAGCTGGGACTGGAGAGGTGAGTGAGCAGCTCCACCTGATAGAGTCATTTCAGCCCGGAAGAACAGCTTGAGGGCAAGCTCAGAGAGGGCGTTGGCACACGGTCAGGGCCCAGCAGCGGGGAAGAGCTGCTGGATGCAGAGCACCCGCCGCGGGTGTCGGTGCTGCCGTCAGACCCACGGAGAGGCAGCCGGTGGGGAGCAGCGGCCGCCCTCAGCACTGACCATGTATTGTCTCCTGTGTGCCAGGCAGTGTGCGCATAAATACTCTGCATAAAAATTTGACATTGTGGGCTGAGAGAATAGGTAAGAGTTTGAGGAAAATTTATGTTTTAGGAAGGTTTGAATCTCAGAAGCTCCCGGACTTCATGGTTGCAAGGCCGACACTGAGTAACTTGCACCCTGTGCGGCCTGGCCATGTGGTGTTACTGGTGGCTTCACTTTTCACTATTAGTACAAAGTTACAGAACAGACTCTTCAAGTTCAAATGTGGTCAAGGAAGTGTACATCAAACACCAGTGTTAAAAATACTGATGTCTGTGCTCCATTTCACTTAATTTTCGCATCGTAGTATCCGGATTTGAGAAATGTTTCATATTTTCAATGTAGCAATTCCAGTTTTGATAGGAAGTGATGGTGTGCACGTCGGGGGTGAGAGGACTGGAGCCCAGAAGCGAGGGTATGGCCGCCCCGGCACAGACTTGGTGCAGGCAGGCTGTCAGAGTGGCGGGGGAGTCATCTTAGGTCGTGACACCGCTCGTTTAGAATGACTCTTTAGACTGTTGCCCCAAATATGTGAAGATCTGTGTGACGTTAATTATGCTAAGGAACTTAATGTTTCGACCTTGCACCCAACTCAGGTATGTGCGTTCATCCACTTTCAGGGTTTGAGTGCCGCTGTGGAAACGTTTACTGTGGCGCGCACCGCTACTCAGATGTGCACAGTTGCTCTTACAATTACAAAGCCGATGCTGCTGAGAAAATCAGAAAAGAAAATCCGGTAGTTGTTGGCGAAAAGATCCAGAAGATTTGAACTCCTGCTGGAATACAGAATCCTTTGAGCACCTGCAAACTAGAAGCTGACTGGAGGTTTTTTCCTGTAGCCATTGGGGATGTAGAGCGTTGTGTCTTGCATAGACCTTTTAATCATGCATGTCATCGGAAGAATAGGTTTTTGTTTTGAAAATGACTCTGAACATTTATTTCCATTGCAGTTTCTGTGGCTGAAAAGATTTTAAGTAAACTTTACAAGTATTATCCTTTTAAGATCATTTTAATTTTAGTTGCGTGCAGAGGGCTTTTATAACAAACGTGGAGAAATTTTGGAGGGCTGTGATTTTTTTCCAGTATTAAACACGCATGCGTTAATCTTGCAGTTTATTTTCTCATGGTGTATGTATATATAGCTTTTCTCTGCAGCAGGATTTCTGTTTTGATAATGCCCTCTAGGGCACAACTAGTTATCAGTAACTGAATGTATCTTAATCATTATGGCTGCTTCTGTTTTTTCATTAACAAAGGTTATACATAAGTTAGCATATAGTTTCTTTGCACCCACTATTTATGTCTGAATCATTCGTCACAGGAGAGTGTGTGCTGATGAGATTCTAAGTTTGTGTGTTTTAATTTTTTTTTTGAGCGAGGGAAGGAAAAGCTGTATGCATTGCATTGCTGACTGCAGGTTTCTTTCAGATTACGTTCACCTGTCTGTGTGTATACAATATGAAGAATGATCTGAAGTAATTTGTGCTGTATTTATGTTTATCCACCATCTTTGATTAAATAAAAAGGAAAACCACAACGTCCCCGTGTGTTGCTTTTTCTGTGTTATTCTTATGGTACTTCATTTTGACTCCTTGTTTTGTAAGAGGACGACTGTTCGTCTCACATCTGTCTGTGGCTAATCTGATGATAAATTGTGATTTTACGTTCCTGAGAGTTGGCCATGTCAGCATCTCTTTAAAGCCCAGAACTTCTGTGCTCTTTGTAGCTCCTCTGAATCTGTCTTGCCCTCTGTCACATTGAATTAGCATCTAGGAGAAGCTGCTTTTTTGGGTAGGATTAGAGAAACTGAAAGCGTAACTCAAACAAGGCAGTTGGAGAAGTGTGGAGTGGAAAGACCCTCAAAAGGCCATTGGTCCTGCGGTTTTTAAACTTACCTGGCAGCCAGCCAGCCTTTTTAAACACGAAATACTATGTAAAACAGATGAAAGCAGTATCTTACAATGCAAACTTTTAGGTTTCCTTACTACTTGTATGTTCTATCTTGGTATGTAATGATGGCTTAAATGTAATTTATCACATTAACAGATCAGAATAAAAGAAAACCATTATGACTATCTCAGCAGATTCAGATAAAGTAATAGTTCTGCACCCATTCATGATAAAAAAAGATGATAAATTAGTACTAGAAAGGAATTTCCCTTAAGCTGATAGTTTCTGTGTAAAATCAACCGAACGAAAAGCACGCACCTTCCAAAAAGAGGAAACGTATTCCCTTTTAAAGTCAGAAACAAAGAGCGCCTATATTCAAAATTATGTGGTAGATCTAACAGCGTTATGTGTCAAGACAGAAAGCTCTTGGGCCGGCCGACGAGCCGGTTAAGCGCTGGCTTGGGACGCCAGCGGCCCCGGGTTGGGTCCCACATATGAAGGCCAGTGACACTGCCCTCAAAAAAAAAAAAAAAGACAGAAAGCTCTTCACTGCTCCGCATCGCAATCCCAAACATTGCAGCGTCTTTAGCCGATGAAAAGAATAGGCCTGGCCACAAGGAAGAATGTTCAGGAGAAAAAAAATCTGGAAAGACTGAAAAATGGCCTCTATGTAAAGTTCACAAAGATGGAAAAATCATGCATACAAATGGCACGAACAAATAACATGAAAAGGTGAAGGTTGGTGGGATGACGGGCAATATATTTCCCTTAAAAGCTTTCATTATTATTGTCCATGCTCAATACGCCCCCACCCCAAAGGAGGAGAAAGAAAAGAAAATTCAATGTACTTGCAAGTTCCTTCAAATAGAGACCAAGCTTCGGTGTGTTCAGACACTCTATGTAATTAGTGGGTGGGCAAGTCTATTTTAAAAGTACAAAATCTTACTCCTTTAACCATGGCAGGCCCACCGCCCTTCCCCACGCACGTGCCCGCCCTGCACGAGCCCGTGTGTACGCAGTGGGGGGCCCGGGCGCCCTGCCCCGTGCGGGCTGCATGCGTCCCGTGCCTGGCGGAGCGGGGCGCCCTGCCCGCTGATGGCCTGCCCTCCGTGCGCGGCTTCGTGTGAATCCTCGAAGCCGGCACCGTGGGCTGCCTGCCGCGGAACGCAGTGCCTGCCTTGAAGGGGAGGGTCAGGGCCCGCACAGCCCACATCCATAGTTCATTGCCGTACAGCACCTTACATGCGGGGACACTCGCTTCGTACCCCCTTTCTGGGCGCCCTCAAGCGCGCTGGGGACCCGAGGCTGGGGTCAGCGCAGGGCTGGGCACGGCCCGCCACCCAGGTCCTGCGCGCGCAGCCGGACCTTGCCCCCGGGGGCGGGGCTGGAGGAGGGGCGGGGCTGGGGGCGGGCACAGGGGTGGGTGGGTGTGGCCCGCGGGGCGGGGCTGGAGGGGCGGGCACAGCGGGGGGGTGGGGCCCGCGGGGCGGGGCTGGAGGGGCGGACACAGCGGGGTGGTGGGGCCGCAGGAGGGGGCTGGAGGGGGCAGACACCGCGGTGGGCGTGACCGGTGGGCGTGATCCGCGGGGCGGAGCTGGAGGGGCGGACACAGCGGGGATGGGTGTGGCCCGCGGGGCGGGGCTGGAGGGGGCGGGCACCGCATGGGCGTGGCTGGTGGGCGGGGCCCGTGGGCGGGGCCGGAGGGGGCAGGCACCGCGGTGGGCGTGGCCCGCGGGGCGGTCCAGGGCCCCGCCCGTCACTCCGGCCGCGCTGAGGGGCGGAGTCCGCGGCGTAGTGTAGCGTTCCCGCCCGACCCGCTCGGCAGCGTCCAGTCGGCCTCCTCGCTCGCCAGCATGTCGTTCATTCCGGTGGCCCAGGACTGCGACTTCCCGCTGCACAACCTGCCCTACGGCGTCTTCTCCACCCCGGGCAACGTGAGCTGCGGGCGCGGGCGGACGGGCGGCCCCTCCCCGACACCCCTGCACCCTGCCCGCGGGGCGCCCCGGCGCGGGGCCCGAGGAGCCCGGGGAGCCCGGGGGGGGCCGGGGCCGGTTTGCTCCCGGGAGCGGGCCCTGCGCACGTGCCCCTGCGGCCTGGCCCGAGCACTCAGTGCAACGGAGGGAGACTCGCGGCCAGCGAGCAAGCCCTGCCCCGGCTCCGCAGGAGCGCGCCCCCCGCCCCCAGGCGCCGTGCTGTGCCGGCTGCGCCGCTCCTAGGCGGGCCCCACCCTGCACCCGGGAAAGGTGCGTGCACCCCGGGAAAGGTGCATGCACCCCGGGAAAGGTGCGTGCACCCCGGGAAAGGTGCGTGCACCCCGCGTTTACAGTGGCTCAGAGGCCGGGGCGCGTCGGCTGGCGCCAGGTTTCCTGGCCTCCAGCTGCACGTCTGTCAGCTCTGGGCTGTGGGCGCTCTGGCTTTCATGCCCGTGCTGGTCAGCGGAGAACTGGACGCTCGGTTAGTGTCGCCTGAGTGGGTCAAAGACGCCCTTAGGAGAACCCCAGAGCCGGCGAGCACCCAGCGGCGCTCAGGAAACGCCTGGCAGCCAGCCCTGTCCTGCAGAGCGGCTCCCTTCCCCCTTGGCGACCATTGGCCCCCAGCGGCCGCCTTTGGTGGGCCTGCCTCCGCCAGTAACTCGGTCTAGAAGAGTCAACATGTGGTTGCACAACTGCCAGGCCCCAGCAGATGTTGCAAGGATACAAAAGGTCACTGACACACACACCCCTGGATGCACTCACATACAATCCTGAGGCAAGTTAAACGCTAACCTGTGTGAGCCACCGCGCTCTGCTGGCAGGCCGCCCTCTGCGCTCCCTGGCGCTGCCCTCTTCTGCGAGCACCAATCGATGAGGCAGGAGCAGTGGCAAGAGGCAGAGGGGGTGCTCAGACTTGCTTTCCCAGAGTCAGTGCCCTGAGCGTGGCTCGTGCCTTCAGATGGTGCATCCCTGCTGCTTCCCATCGGCGTGCAGGGACGGCTGCGAGGCCGCTGCGACAGACAGCCCTTCCCACCGCCCTCTGACAAGTGCTGGCATGGGCATTTGGCCTCTTTGGCCTTCCAGAAGGGAAACCGGCCTCGTCGGGCACGATCACTGCCCGTTGGGAGGCACAGGGAGCTGGGGTTCAGTGCTGAGGACCCAGCTCCTCCGTCCCCTTCCATCGCAGGCCATCCACAGGGGGCCCTCTGGGCTCTTCCTGAGGCTTTTCCCTGTGCTCACCGTGCGCCTTTCTCCCAGCCGAGACCCAGGATTGGCGTGGCCATTGGAGACCAGATCCTGGACCTCGGTGTCATCAAGCACCTCTTCACCGGGCCTGTCCTCTCCAAGCACCAGGATGTTTTCGATCAGGTAGGACATTGCGATGTGGCTTGTCCTGGATCTCAGTGGCCCTGCAGATCTACACCTACAGCCAGGGAGGAAGGGACAAGCTGGCCCCTGGGTCGCCACCATATTGGAGTCAGCCTGCAGTACGTGTACCTGTGGGGAGGATGTGAATTGACTTCCCTGTGGATGACCCAGTGCTTAGATGGGCTCCTCCCTTCCCCACGGGTCAGGAGGGAGAGTAGATGTTTAGAGCACTTCCTGTGTGCCTGGAGAACCCCACGCCTCCCTCGCCTGATCCTCACAGCGACCCTGCGGCATAGGAATTGGGACGCTCGCTCGTTAGAGATGAGGATCTAATCTAAAATGAGACGCTGCTCTCCCGGGTGCTGGAGCTGGAATGCCAGCCTTCGGGGCCCACGAGTGCTTTTCCTGCCACGTCTCCCTGGCTGAGAACCCTCATCCTCGCTATGGGAAGGGAATCTATATTGACTGTGATAACCCGCAGACCGGAGGTGCCTCCATTGGAGGCACACAGCCACCTGCAGCTGCAGGCCGGGCTGAGCTGAACCGGCATTCCGCACAGCCGCTCCCGGCCTTGGCCAGTTGTGTGCAAGTCCGTGAGGGGCTGAGTCCCTTCATGGGAGGTGACGCCTTTCTCCAAATTGAGGGATAGGTGGCAGAGCTAAGAGCACAAGTCCTGAGAGTTTGCGTGGCAGGGCCATGGACAGGAGGGGCACCGCCCAGCACTTTCCTGATTGACTTTCTTTCTCTCTGCTTTAGCCTACTCTCAACAGCTTCATGGGCCTGGGGCAGGCTGCCTGGAAGGAGGCAAGGGCTTTCTTGCAGAATTTGCTGTCCGCCAGCCAGGCCAGGCTCAGAGATGACACAGAGCTTCGGAAGCGGTGAGGAGCCTGTGGACATCGGCGGGGTGGACGCGGGGGGAGGGCAGGATGGTCATCAGGGCCGTCCTGAGGCACCGCCGGGCTGCTCCGGGTGCATTGGAATCACCCACTGGCCCGCTGCCTCCCGTATCAGCATCACCGTGTCCTTGTCTGGTTCCCAGAGTCGGGGTAATTGAGCTCATTTCCTAGAGTGGAGCACAGGCTGAAAAGAGGCATCTCGGCCTCAGTGGCTGGATGCCCTGGTGTGGCCTCCTTGGAGGTGCTCACTGGAGACCATGAGCAAGACTCGGATGGTCTGGGCTCAGCTGCGGGGGGGTCTCCAGAGCAGGGACCTCGTTTCGCCACTTGACACTGAAGCCCCTGCTTCTGTGTTTCAGTGCGTTTGTCTCCCAGGTTTCTGCCAAGATGCACCTTCCAGCCACCATAGGTAAGTGCAGTCTCATGATGAGGGCATGTGCGGATGGCTGGTCCCTGCTCCCTGGTGGGGATGGCACAGAAGAGGGTCTCGGGCTGTTATCCCCTCCCACCACTGACCCCAGCCAGGCATTGATGCAGGCCGTGTTAAAGGCCAGAGCCCTTATTTGTTTCTAAGTTGGAAGTTCCAAAAACAATTTTTTTTTTTTTTAGTGAGGCTAATTTGTGTGCATTTCCTGCTGAGCTTTGGGGCGGTGCAAATGTGGGTGTGCTCTCACGACCCCTGCTTGGCACCCCGCAGAAAAGAACATACGGGGAGTTACACTCTGGCTTCTGCCACCTTTCTTCTCTCTAGCCGGGCCTTGGGACCGTCCCTTCCCTGTCCTGAGCCGTCTGGGTCACTGATGGGCTCTCTCGACTTTCTCTGCAGGTGACTACACGGACTTCTATTCCTCCCGGCAGCATGCTACAAATGTTGGAATCATGTTCAGGGGCAAGGAGAACGCGCTGATGCCCAATTGGTACGTCCCAGGGCAGAGCTGGAGTTCAAAGTCTGTCCATTTCTAGCAGCATGTCATCTCAGGACCTGCCAAGCCCTTGTAGGTTAAAGACACTGGGGAGGAAAGCCGGATGACTGCAATGTCACCCCTGAAAGCAGTGGTCTCAGCCCCTGGTCGTCTTCTCAGCTCCGCCCTGGACCTGCTGTGGGGTCATGGGGCAACCTCTGAAGTCCCTTTAACTAGAGAACAGGGGTTGGAATTAGGTTCCCTGAGATCTTTCCAGATTCTCTCGTTTGTAAGCGGTGTGTTATTGTTCCACTGGCAAGTCGCAGATCCTCGTGTTCTCCGTATTAGAAATCTCTGACGAATGAGAATCCTTACGTGTGCCCGGTGCTGTACGTCTCTCAAAGTGTGGTCAGTTCAGAATGCGAGCTGTGTTCATTTATATGACCCTCCTCATAATTCAGCGGGGTCACCAAGACTACGACTGTTGGCCCATTTCACAGATGGGAAGATAGGTTCAGAGAAGGGCTGACTTGTCTGAGGACCAACAGGACCAGACGCTGTTTCTAACTCCCAGGTCGAGGCCGCTGCCTGAGCCAAGATCCTGGCCCGTTTGTTCCATGTGGTCCCCTGGAGGTGACAGTTACTCAGAGCAGTGGCACATGCATGCACACCCCCGGCCAGGTGCCACCAGCCACACGCGGTAGCTGGGGTGGGCACAGGCTCTTCCGTCTTCCAGTGAGAGTTTCAGGTAGGCTGTGCCGGGAGGCGAGAGGTCTGCCAGGACCCGGATGAAGAATGAAGGAGAGAGAGCCGGTTAGGACCCAGAGAAGTTGAGCGGCAAGGCCGAGGTTGTGGATAAGCTGGGGACCATGTGGGACTGCAGGCGGACAGATATTCAGGACTCTGGCCTGAGCAGGCCGCAGGCCGAGGCGGGAGTCTCTTCTGCAGGGTAGTGCAAACAGGCCTCGCGATGAGCGCAGCAAGGCCGCCCGCGGCTGTGCCTTGCTTGCTTTATGTACATGTCCGTTATTATAAAGGTAATATATGCTTTCTGTGATTCACCCAAGCAGAAAGTACAGGAAATCAGTAAGCAAAACACTTAATATTTGAAAGGTGCATGCCCTTTGACCCTCAGTCTCGTGCATCTATCCTACAGACGTTGAGCATTCAACAGCAAAGGTGTTTACCTGCAGGCTTTCTAATGGCTCCAAACTGGAAGCAATCTGAGTACTTCTTGATGGAGGAAGAGTTAAAAAAAATGATAGCCTTGGGCCGGCCGAGTGGCGAGGTGGTTAAGCTCTCAAAAAAAACAACGATAGTCTTCCCAGCATGATATGTTTTATAGCTATTGAAAGAAACATAGAGGATCAAAAGAAGTGTGCATGATAAGTGAAGGCATTGTGTAAAGTTGAGTTCCCATTTTTAGAAAAAGACAAAGAAAATATACATACATGCACACTGTTAGTTTCCTGTTGCTGCTGTGACAAATTACCACAGATTTTGTAGCTAAAACAACACAAATACTATGTTCTTTTACCGTGCTGGGGTCAGAAGTCTGGAATCAGTTTCCCTGGACTAAAGTCAAGTATTTGTCTCTCTGTGACTGGCTGATGTCGCTTAGCATGATGTGGTATTGTGTCTGAATTCCCTTTTTAATGCTGAGCCATATGCCGTTAGATGTATGGACTGCATTTTGCTTGTCCATTTATCTGCCGATGGACACGTGGAAACAGCTTTTGGATTTTGAACCATGTTCACGTGCTGATTCTTTTTTTTTTTTTTTTAATTTTTAAGAGCTTTGAAATGACGATTAAACACCCTGTGTGTGCTCACCTTCCTTTCTCAGGCTGCACTTACCGGTGGGCTACCACGGCCGTGCCTCCTCCGTCGTGGTGTCGGGCACCCCAATCCGCAGGCCCATGGGACAGATGAGACCCGATGACTGTACGTGCCCTGACGCCCAGGCCCCATCCGTGTAGCCCTGTGTGCCGTGCAGCGGGTTCCCTGGCCTGCTGCTGACAGTAGCCTCTTTTTCTGGTGTTCTTCCAGCTAAGCCGCCCGTGTTTGGTGCCTGCAAACTCTTGGACATAGAGTTGGAGATGGTAAGCGGGCCCTCGGTGTTTTACTGGTGTGGCCTCTACATAACCTTTACGGCAAGAGGTTGGGTGGTGGAGCCCAGCCCCTGGGGGAGCACAGGCAGACGGGGGGGAGCCTTTCCATAGCAGCCCCCATGGTTTGGGTGAGGCCCGGGGACGCTCCGGTAGGTCCCGACAAGTGGAGAAGAAGGGGTGTGGGCCCCCAGGAGGGCTGTGGCAGTGGGACCCAGGAGCTCCCTGTCTGCCCAGCCCCCGTCCTGTGATTCCTCTGAAATCCATCCAGAGGAAGGAAATGTGTGGGCACCCCAGCCAGGCACACCCAGGGAGCCCGCTCCTCCTGCTGCCGTCGTGACGGTGCCACGTGGACCCAGAGCAGGGCGCGGGGACCAGGTTTGGGCAGGATCTCCTGTCGGGGCAGGAGGACTCTGCAGGCAGGTGGGGCCGGTGGAGGAAAGACAGCAAGTCAGAGTGTGCAGACAGGTGGGGGACCGCGTGGTGCTAAGAGTCTCTGTGAGTTGGTGCCCTGGGGTGTCGTCCTTAAATCTTGATGAAAAATTTGCAGTGTTTAAATACTGTCACAGAACAAATAAAATGGTGACTCCGGTTTTGCAAATGTCACAGCTGATTGTGTGCTGTTGACAGTCATTGTCGCAATTTTTCTTCCAGTCGTGTCTAGATAGTTTCTTGGTTCCTGCT
This sequence comes from Aselliscus stoliczkanus, assembly GCA_033961575.1. NCBI lineage: Eukaryota > Metazoa > Chordata > Mammalia > Chiroptera > Hipposideridae > Aselliscus > Aselliscus stoliczkanus. Next base: position 21,304,662 of record CM066741.1, read on the forward strand.
CATTGTGCCGATGATGTTTTTCTTCCCAGGTTGTGGGTGATGGATTGGGGGGCTGGGGTGCACCCCATCAGGCTCTTGGCTGCTTTTTAAAGGCAGCCTTCCTATTTTTCGTGCCACGACTACAAACCCTGATGCTGTCATTTCTCATGAGCCTCACAGAGCTGTCACATCTTGAAATGCAGAATGCGTGTGCGGAGGGAGGGGCGGAGCAGAACACTGGGACAGGAGGCACGGGGGGCCGTGGGAAGGGGGCACGGGGGCCGTGGGAAGGAGGCACGGGGGCCGTGGGAAGGAGGCACGGGGGGCCGTGGGAAGGAGGCACGGGGGCCGTGGGAAGGAGGCACGGGGGCCGTGGGAAGGAGGCACGGGGGCCGTGGGAAGGAGGCACGGGGGCCGTGGGAAGGGGCCGTGAGGGAGTGCTCCGCACCTGCCCGGGTGTAGCAGATGACTTACACGCGCGTGGATTCGGAGCCTTGCCTGGTGCCTGGCCGCCTGGTGTGAATGCCTGACCTTCGCCCTCCAGGCAGTGACCTGGGCGGCAGGTCAGCCTCAGATTCTAATCTGCCCTTCCCCACGGCAGGCTTTCTTCGTAGGCCCCGGGAACAAATTTGGAGAGCCGATCCCCATTTCCAAGGCCCCTGAGCACATTTTTGGGATGGTCCTTATGAACGACTGGAGTGGTGAGTGGGCTGCGGGCAGCCTGAGGCTGGGTTCACTGCGGGCACTCCACTCCGGGGGCGACTGGGCACTCAGCACCCTCTCACAGAAGCCAGGCCGGTGTCCTGGGCCTGGCCAAAGGCGCTGACTTCTGGGCTGTGAGCCCCGGGCCAGTCCGGGCACCTCCCTGAGCCCCCGGGCTCCTGTAAGCTGGGCAGGGGCGTGGCTGGCATCACTGCTAAGTTATGAGCCCTGTGTGCCCAGCGCTGTGCTGAAAGCCTGCCAGGCACAGGCCGCGTCATCCCCGCTTCACAGACGAGGGGCTGAGGCACACTGGGGTTTCAGTCGGTGGCTGAGTTAAGGTTTCCAACCCCGCTCAGCCCCCGAGCCTCTGCCCCTTGCAGAGCCCAGGAGGTGTCCGCCTTCTAGCTGGAGACGAGTGTCCAGCTTTGCTCAGCCTTCTCTTTGCTGTAACCTGGCACGGTGACCCAGGGGACCTCTGTCCTTGGCATTGAACGCTGTGGCCGCTTCGTCCGGGGCAGCCAGGCGGGGGCCAGGGCACCGTCTGTGCTCCGTGGTCCGGGGCGAGGCCCGCCTCAGCCCTGTTCCCCTTCTCCTGTAGCTCGAGACACGCAGAAGTGGGAGTACATCCCTCTGGGGCCTTTCCTCGGGAAGAGTTTTGGGACCACCATCTCTCCGTGGGTGGTGCCCATGGACGCCCTCATGCCCTTTGTGGTCCCCAACCCCGAGCAGGTGAGCACACCCCGCCCACCCACCCCTGCGGGCCCCAATCGTCCTTCCCTGTGCGTTCCCTGCCGCTGCACGCTTCTTGGGGAAAACACAGAATTTCGTAACCTTCAGGCTCCTCTGAGGCCAGGGGAACGGGCCAGTTGGCAGGGGAGCAGGGTTTCCTGCCACTGTCACCCACTGCACACCTCCCCAGGGCTCAGGTTGTGTCCTGAGCGATGCTGCCTCCTGGAGCCCGACCGGTAGAATGCAGTTTGGAGCCCGGCAACCAGCGGGATGTGGTCTCTGAGCCCCAAATCTGTTCAGGCTTTGTCTCAGGGTCTCATCCCTCACTGCTCGGCCTGTCACAGTCGGGTTGCTGCCCCCACCCCATCACCTCCAGTGACCTCACCAAGTGCCCTGTGACGTGGCCAATGCAGTGGCCTCGTGCCCCCTGGCCTCCCCCTACTCTACCTCGATGCTCCCCACCTGGCTTCTGGTTCTGACCTGTCCCACTCGTCCTGTGTCTCTGGAGTCCTGTGTGACCCTGTCTCCATGTGGGGCAGCCCTGGCGAGCTCCGGCCCTGTGCCCCTCCCTGCACACCCCTCCGTGCCCCTCCCTGCACACGCCCCCCATCCCCCTCCCTGCACACCCCTCTGTGCCCCTCCCTGCACACGCCCCCCCATCCCCCTCCCTGCACCCCCCTCGGTCCCCCACCCGCCACACGCCCCCATCCCCCGCCCTGCACACCCCTCTGTGCCCCTCCCTGCACACGCCCCCCCATCCCCCTCCCTGCACACGCCCCCCCATCCCCCTCCCTGCACACCCCCCCGTGCCCCTCCCTGCACACGCCCCCCCATCCCCCTCCCTGCACACGCCCCCCACCCTGTGCCCCTCCCTGCACACGCCCCCCATCCCCCCCCCTGCCCACGCCCCCCCATCCCCCGCCCAGCACACGCCCCCCCCCCCCGTGCCCCTCCCTGCACACGCCCCCCATCCCCTCCCTGCACACCCCCATCCCCTCCCTGCACACGCCCCCACCCCGTGCCCCTCCCTGCACACGCCCTCCCATCCCCCTCCCTGCACACCCCTCCGTGCCCCTCCCTGCACACGCCCCCACCCCCGTGCCCCTCCCTGCACACGCCCCCACCCCCGTGCCCCTCCCTGCACACGCCCCCCACCCCGTGCCCCTCCCTGCACACATGCGCCCGCCCCCACCCCTCTCTGCATGCGCCCCCCTGTGCATCTGGCCTGCTCCAGGCCCGCACCCCACCTTCCTCTCTGCTCCTGCACCCAGATGTCTTCCTGAGCCCCTTGTCCCCTCCAGGCCCTGTCCTTGGTCAGGAGCTCTGTCTGTTCACAGGGCACAGCGTTGCCCTCTCCATGCCAGGCCGTCCCAAATACCGCCCTGGCCACTTCTGCACTATCATTTCCTCTATTATTTACTCAACATTTTCCTTTAAAGCAGATCCCTTTTTAAAACTCAAATAATGTGTTTAGAGAAGGAATTTTATGTCCCTAACTAGCCACCAAGTTATTCATAAAAAGAAAAAGAAACGTGTAGCTATTAAAACCACTGTAATTATGTCACACGTACCTCTAGTGACTCATGCATCGCACTTTGGGAAAACACTGCTTTGGATCCGAGTGCAGACCTCCACCCGCTGCCTGTGCGATGAGGAGGGAGGAGATGGGGGGTCACGGGGGGAGCTGTGAGCCCCTGCTGGCTGCCCCTGCCCCCACGCCCATTTCTGTCGCCGGGCCTTCCCCGCAGACCTTGCTTTGGTCCCCATCTCTGAGCCTCCCACCGACCGCCTTCCCGGGACTTCTCTGATGTGGAGCCTGTCCCTGCGGATGCCCCGCCCCGGCTGCTTTCCTGGAGCCTGTGCAGGGCCACGGTGCTGGGTCCCCGCTGGGCTCTGCGTCTCCCCCAGATCCTCTGCTGTGGGGCCCGCCTGGGCCAGCTCAGCCGCCTGCTAAGGACCTCTGTGCTGTGCTCTGCCCGCAGGACCCCAAGCCCCTGCCCTATCTCCGCCATGACCAGCCCTACACGTTTGACATCAACCTCTTTGTCGCCCTGAAAGGTATGGCCATGGGCTCAGGGTGTGGCCAAGTGCCATTTCCTGAGGGGCTCCTGAGCTCCGGGGGGGGTGAAGGGATGTCACCCGCTCCAGCCTTAGAGACTTGTGGGCTCTTGGAAAGGAAAGAGGAGGAAGCGACACGGATCAGAGGGAGCCCATCTCTCTCTCGTTTTTGTCCTGCGCCTGGAAGTGCCCCCAGGAGCTCACTGCGGGGAGGGTAAGCCCATCTAGAAGGTGAAGAAGTGAAGGCGGGGTCCTTTCGCAGTCCTGGGCGAGAGGACGTGGGGGCCAGCGAGAGCGCCTGTTCTGTGCAGCCTCAGGGGGCGGGGCCAGGGCCAAGGGGGAGGCCGCTCAGGGCGTGCACGGGTTTTCTGATTGTTACTTATCTCCAGATTCCTAATTACATGCACTGCTCATACCTGGCACAGTGATGGCCTGGTGCCTCGCATGTCGTCAGAGTCCAGTAAATACTGTTGAGGTGGCACCCTGCCCGTCACTGGAGGAGGCGGGCAGGGGACCCATGGCCCCCGACTGTCCGAGGGGCTCCTGAGGGAGTGGCAGTAGGACTCGCCTTGCACACTGCCTCTGCTGCTTACGGGGCCAGGAGTGTTCTGAGGCTCCCCCTAATTCAGAGGGAACACTTGCTGTAACTGGGACGCGCCGTCCACCGTGGGAGTGGGGGTAGAGGGGTGGCTGTGCGCGTGGATTTGCCCGCTGCGGAGCCCCCCAGGTCCGAGAGCCCAGGAGCTCCCGCTTCACGGACTCGAGGCACAGTCATGTTTGGCAGTGGGAAGCCTACATGGTGGGTTTATCTTTCCTTCCTGGTGAACGGAAGGCACGTCAGTGACACATGCCTTGTCTTTCCAACAGGAGAAGGAATGAGCCAGGCTGCGACCATATGCAGGTCCAATTTCAAGGTAAGCTTTGAAGCTGGGCAAAGTGCTTATGGAGGTGAAGGAGGTTTCTTCTGAAGACAGGGACAAGGGAGTGTCACCGGTCTGGGCCTGCAGCTCCATGGCCTGAGAGACCATGAGGTCACAGAGGCCGTGCAGACGGAGGCCGCACAGACCTGGCCTGTGTATGCAGGGGAAATAATACCATAGATGTGCCTGTAAGCGTCTAGTCGCCGGCTTCTGTCAGGGACAGGATGGATCAGAGTGCCTTGTTTTTCTAAGTGAAATTAATTGAAGCACAGCCCACATAGATGGAAATGTGCAAATCATAAGTGAAAGTACAGCTCAATGAATTTTCACCAAGTCAGCATCCCTGGGCAGCCAGTACCGCGTTTAGAAATGGGACATTGCCAGGACCCCAGCCGTCCCCGGAGCCCTCTTCCAGTGCTGTCATCAGTGCCCCCAACAAGGGTACCCTCTCCCCTGGCGTCTGTTGCCCCACATTACGCTTGTCTGCTGCTCCGTTTTATACAAGTGGAATCATACACTCTGTGTCCCCTGCCTTTGGGTTCTCACGGTTTAACATTGTGTCCGCGAGGCTCAGCCCTGTAGCCACTGTTCTCGGGCTGTGTGACTATTCCATGATGGACATGTGGGCATTACAGAGTTACCAGGGACATTCCAGTGCCGTCTTTTGGTGCCCATTCGTGCCCGTGTCTGTCGGGTGGTCACCCGGGAGCAGAATTGCTGGGTCACGGCATCGTACCTACACACTCCAGTTTGGCTAGTTTTCCAAAGGGGTTGTGCAGTTCACACCCTCAGAGCAGCGTGGAAGCATCTCGGCTGCCCCGCGTGCCGCTCAGCACGCCGTGGCGCTGGCCCGTCAGCTTGGCCATCCTGGGGGCTGTGGCTTCATTTTGCGTTTCCCTGATGACTGATACAACCTTTTTGAGGTTGCTGACCATTTGCACACCCTCCGAACCAACCCTGTCTCCTCTAGTTCCCATCCTAGTTTACCTTTATTCTGGGTTCCTTGGGCTGAGGAGATAAACTAGAGAGGTTGCCTTGACGGGTTTGGGCAAGAATCCATTTCTGAGGTTGCCTTTGCCTGGATGTGTAGCCCCAGGGGTGGCAGATCTAAGAAGCTGGGAGCGTGTGTGCTTCTGAGCCTCTCCCGGGCACACGGGCCTGGCTTCCTTTCTCCCCAGCCCCCCTCCCCTAAGGCTCCTTTGTTCCAAGGCCCAGGCTGTGAGAATGACAGCGAGGTTTTGCCCACAGGGAGCCTGAGCTGTGATGAGGACCTGGTGTCCGTAGGGCAGAGTATAGTTATGGAGAGACGAGCAGGTGTCACACTCAGGGTCTGAGCAGTGAGGACAGCTGCGCAGGGCAGGTGGGGACGGCCCCTGGGCAAGTGCAGGAGGCCGGCTGTCGTTGCTGGAAGGGACCGGGGGAGCCCGGGAGGCCCGTGCCCACCTCCGTGCCCCTCGCCCACAGCACATGTACTGGACGATGCTGCAGCAGCTCGCTCACCACTCTGTCAACGGCTGCAACCTGCGGCCCGGGGACCTCCTGGCTTCTGGAACCATCAGCGGGCCGGTGAGCGTCGGGTTGCCTTGGGAACTGCCGACGCAGATAGAGCTCCCCTGCTCCCCACACCCCGAGAAGGGGTTCCGGCCCCAGGCAGCGCGCCTTGCAGCCCTGTCCTACTCAGTGCAGGAGGGGCTTCCTTCCCAAACTCAGAGTAGAGAACTGCCTAAGTGGGAGGTGGGAGGCGGCATCTGTCTACCAAGGCAGAGTCAGAATGACACCGGGGGACAGTCAGGAAACGGCCGGTGTGTGGCTGTCACCGGCTCACACCACGCTCTCCCAGGATGAGGTGGCCCTTGCCCTCCCCCCGGTGCCACTGTCAACCCACGGCAGTCTCGGAACCTTAGGAGACGATGACTTGGGGGTGTAGGTGCCCGTCACTTCCTGTGAGGTCCTGACTGCAGCCTCTCGCTCCGAGTGGGAGGAGTCCGGACTCCCCCAGCCCTGAACAAAGAGGGCAGAGTGCCGAGGCTCGAGGGTCTGTGGGGGCCCCAGGGTCCCTCCACCCATGCCAGGGGCACCCCGGCCTTGCTGTGCATGTCCACACGGAGCCAAGAGGCTCACCAACAGGTAAACCATGTGACACTCTTGCCTTTCCTGTTACGAAGGAGCCAGAAAGCTTCGGCTCCATGTTGGAGCTGTCGTGGAGAGGGACGAAGGCCATTGACCTGGGGAACGGACAGACCAGGAAGTTCCTGCTGGACGGCGACGAAGTCATCCTAACAGGTGAGGGCAGCCGCGGCCGCAGCTCCGCCTCCTGGCCGCCCTTCGCTGTGCAGCCATCGGTCCCCCTCGGCCCCGCTCTGGCCTCCCCGGGGCTGTTCCGCTTGCCGTGTCTTTCGGCCCAGCTTTGGCTACCAGGCCTTTAAATTTCAGTCTCCCGAGACCACGGAAGTCCCGCTTTGTCCCACTTCTCTCTGAGCGAAACGGCAAAACCATGGCAGGTTCCCGTCATCCTGGGCTCTGCAGGGCAGACAGCCTGTGTCCGGGCATCCACTGTGCCGACTGTAAACGGGAGGCAGTGGCCAGCTTCGCCCACCAGGACAGCGTGTGGGGAAGTGAGATGATGGAACTGGCGTCTGCATGCGGGAAGCAGGCGGTGCTGCCCAGTGGGGGCGGTGCTGGTGCCGCTCCCGGTGGGAAGGTGGAGGGACGAGGCCCCAGCGCTGTCACAGGGCCTCTCCGTCCCGCACGGCAGCGTGCTGAGCAGGCACAGCCCACGCGGGCCTTGCCCGGGCCTGGGCCTTAGCGCGTGCCGCTTCCTCTGCCTGGCCGGCCCTGTCGGTTGTGTCCTCCTGGTGAGCTGCCCAGCCGCGCACCCCTCAACTCCCAGCCCCGTGTTCCTCCTTTCCGCCTCCACGCCCTCCGTGCTGCTCTCTCCGCCCCACAAATGCGTCTCCTTTCACGCTTGACTGGCCGGACCCTGCTCGCGGGACAAGCTGCTCCCCGTCTCTGCCTTTCCGTCACTTTTGTGGAAATAGGGTTGAGTGAATGACAGGGACATCTGTTGAACATCTGCTCTGTGAGAGAGAGCCTGCTGGGGCCTCACCCGCCCCTGAGGATGGTTACCCCCGTTTGCTGGCGGGGGCCCGAGCTCAGAGGTTAGACCGGCTGCCCCCGGCACCCCTTTATCATCATTGTGATAGCTGATACTTACCGAGCATTCGCCATGGCCCAGGTGCTGTTCTCAGGGTGTTCTGTATGCTAATTCATCTTGGTGACAGTCCCACGCTGTAGGTACTGTCATTAGACCCATTTCATAGATGAGGGAACTGAGTTCAAAGGGTACCCAAGGTCATGGAGCCAGGAGGCGGAGAAGCCGGCTTTGCACCCCGCAGTCAGGCTGCAGTCTAATTAGTAGTCCTGGGACGTGAATCCAGACCCACGTGGGGAGGGTTGACCACAGTCGGGAAAGCCAGGGAGCATCCCCGGGGTGCTTCCGAGAGCCCCTGCCCGCATTCTAGAGGGCTGTCCTTCCGTCTGAACCCCATGTCTGTCATTCTGGTGGCACCTTCCTGCCTCGGGCCTGGCTGCGTGACGACCAGCACTGGCCTGCTGGGACGTTGTTTCCCGCGAGCCGGAGGCCGCCTGCTGACCACTGTACCCCTCTGTTCCAGGATACTGCCAGGGGGACGGTTACCGCATCGGCTTCGGCCAGTGTGCCGGGAAAGTGCTGCCCGCCCTGTCACCAGCGTGACCTTGTCTCTGCTGTCCTGGAAACGGGGGGCTGGGCCCTCACCTGCCCCTGCGGACCAGGGGACCCCGCTGTGGCTGTAGGCCGGTCTCCCGTCAGTAATAAATAAAGCCCTGTGCTCTGTCTCCAGGCTTGCAGCCCTGCACTGTCATGGGCGACGTCCCCTCGTGTTCCTGAATTAACTCAGTGCGTCAAGGTGGTACCACTTCCTTGGGAGACGGTCACAGTTTGTTTCCTCGGCTTTGTTAGTGGGGTCTGGGTGGGGCTTCCTGTATCCCCTGGGACTGGAAAGAGAATGGCGCCCCTGCTAGTCAGCCGGGGTCCGCGGACAAGCAGAACCAGTGGGTTGTGTATGCAGAGAGGCTTGAGGAGTTGGTCATGGGATGGAGGGCACTGCAGGCCCAGTCTGCGGGGCGGACGGCAGGCTGGAGACCGGGAGGGTTGCAGTGCGAGTCTGGGGTAGTCTGCTTCCTCCGGGAGGAAGAGGACGCTAAGATCTGTTGGTGGGGAGGAACCCCAAGGGTCCAAAGCTGGTCATTGTCCCTCGGTCCATCCTGTGTGGGCGACATCACCCAGGCTCATGCGGTCCGGCTCCTGGTCGAGATAGGGCAGTGGGGGTTCAGACAGGAGGGGAGAAGCCGCGGTGTTGGTTCTCCTCACCCCTTCCCTGCTGGGCTGTGGTTTGGGGTGGCTGTCTCCCACTGTCTCCCCTCCCTCTGGCCCAACAGCCCTTGCTGGCTTCTGGTACCGCTGTTCCCTCCCCACGCAGGGGCGGTCATGGCTTCTTGTCATCAGTCCTGGATTATTCCCCGTCCCTTGCTGGCTCTCTGACCCCTGAAAATAGTCCCTAAATTAAACCCTCTTCAGTTCATCCTGTAAGAAGGCCTCTGCTTCCTGACTAGTTGGCACCAGGAGTGGCATCAGGAAACAGATTCCTAAAAGCAGGTTCTGGAATTGATTCTGTTGCACCTTTGATGAGCGCAGGGGTGCCCTCCTTGCCGAGGGAAGTGGGGCGCTAATAGCCTGTAGCATGTAGTGTCACAATTATCAGGGTGTTGCCAGTGGTGACAGGACACAGTGCAGGCTGAGATCCAGGCTTCAGGGGACAGTGGCATTCAGTTGTTGTGGGAATATTGAAGATTTCACAGGTTCAAGGAAGGCTGACTGCCATCACCCTGAAGCTTACACTCAGGGAAAAGGAAACTCCAGACCTAGAATTCATAACCAGAGCCTCGGCTGGAGGGTCAGAGGCACATGTGCAGCGGTCAGAGTTGAGTCGGCTCCTTTAGCAGCTGGACAGACACGGCTGGGCGGCTGGGCTGCACGCCGGTTAGCTGTGTGTGTGAAGGTCTCTTCGCCAGGCTGAGGACGGTGGGGAAAGGGGGACCCTGACCTGAGGAGGGGACGTGTGGGCAGGCACAGATGAGGCTGACACCGCTGAACCCAAGATTCCGTTGAACCTTCCTGGTCAGGGGAAACAGCCCCTTGACCCCTGTCTGAGGGAACCAGCCTCTGTCCTAAAACCTTTCAGTGACCACCTGGGGCAGGTGCAGGGCCCACCCTCCCACACATCCTAATGCCTCCAGGACCCATCACCGGCCAGAGAGGGACGTGCAAGGTCCCTGACACCGAGGCTGCTGCTTGGCTGGTCCTCAGCCGTACTGGCCATCCCCCCCAGTTACTCTTGTCCTTGATGGCCATCAGCTAAGACCCTCCCCACACCTTGGGAGTTTCTCTTGGGCATCTGGATCAGCCAGCGTCCTAGCAGGGAAGACGTGACTCCCCCTCCCCCCAACGCATTCCTGAAGAGGGTTTAATGGGAGAATATTTACAGTTTGGGCAGGGGTAAGGGAAATGTGGGGGATGGTGAACCCCTGGGGACAGGCCACCATGCACAGCCGTTACCACCTCCACCTGAAGCAACAAGAAGGAGGCGTGGTCCCAGTGGCTACAGGTGGGTGAGGGAAGCACCTGCCCAGCTCTAGCCCTGACCTCTGCCCCCTCCCCTCTGGACACAGCCAGCCTGTCTTGGTGCTGTGTGAACAGAGCGGCTGGGCCTGGGAGTGTGGACGCCTCTCGGCAGACTGGGCCACAGAGGGCACTGCACTGCGTGTTCCCCGTCACCCACGGCGGAACCGGTCAGCAGCGAGGCCGCGGGGTGTGCAGCTGCACTGGTGGGCACTCAGGCTTTGCAATGCCCTCCGCCTGTTGTTTGCACACCGCCCCTTCGGATCAAGCCAGCCTCTGGAATTGGGGACAGTTTCATGGGAGAGGGACACACGGCTCTTTCAATTCAGTAAGGACGTGCAGACATGTGAGCGACTCGCTGGGGAAAATGAGGTAGAGATGACGGGCCCTGATACCCGCCGTGTCCTATCCTGTCAGCCTGTCGGAGCATCTGCAGGGTCCCATTTGTCCTAGTGACTCCTGCTCACCTCCTGCTTCTGCCGGGCCCGCGACCTCGCGTCCCTGGGACTGCATCCCTTCACCTCCCCACCTCCCAGATGCCATTGGTGTCCCCAAACACCACTGCCACAAAGCAGATTGTGTATCAGACTTTACTGAGGGTCTGCAGTAACAGGAGGGGCTGGACAGGGCACTGGGCAGGCGGCTCCTTAAAACTGGCCGCCGACACCGCTCTCTGGACAGTCCATCACCTGTTCCCTGGGGCAGGCGTCCCTTGGCGGCCACATTTCCCCTGAAGTGCTGGAGCGTGGCCAGCCTCACAGGCTGTCTGAGCGCTTTTCACTTCCCGTCTGCCAGCTTCCCGTCTGCTCCAATTCTGTTCATTTCCTTTGCTGGACAGTTCCTCTCTCCATCCACAGCCCCGAGCTTCGCGTCAGCCAGCCAGAGACTGGTGAAGGCGCTCTGGTCATAAAGGACCATCTCCTCCCTCCTTGCGCGGCATATAAAGCAACAGCGGGGGCTGGAAATTTCAGTGGCACCCCCCCGCACCCAATACCATCGAATTCTTAGGTCTTCCTCCGTGTGTCTCTTAGGTGGAGGGGGTGCGCCTTAAATACTTGGTCTCCGTTGTGCTGAGCGAGCTCCGGGGTCAGCATGTCCGTCTTTACCTTCCTTTCTCCTCTCGCTGCATGGATCACGGGAAAAATGAAAGCAGCCCAAGCACTTAGTAGGAGCCTGGATAATGATGCACGTGCTCTAGGCAGCATGGTTGACAGCCCCTGAAATGATGATTGGGAAGGATGGAGCAAGTATGTTAGGAGAAAGTATATTTTAAAGTAACGGATGGCATTTATGGGAAAAAAATCCTTGCATGTGGACAACCATTTGAGGGGAACGTACCAACACACAATGAAAGCCACTGTTTTGTTGGAGGCGTGGGTGGAGAGTGATTTTTAAATTTTCTGTCCTTTCCGAAGTGTTCTTATGTCCTCTCTCAACAACAAAAAAAGAGCGAAGGTAGGGTGGAAGCCAGTCTAGGTGTAGCAAGGAATCACTGGGCCCGCGGGACCCCAGGACAGCGCCCCGGCCACCCGTGTGCATACCGATCACCCGGTGGGTCTTGCTGGTAGGTCCTGGGTCCCGCCCCGGAGGCGCTGCCCCTCCAGGTCTGGGTGGGGCCATGGTTCTGGATTTCCCACAGGCTCCTCAGTGTTGCAGATGCTGTTGGTCCTTCGTCGCCATTTGAGCAGCGGGTCCTAGGGCGCCCTGGTTCTCACTACTGAGAGTTCTGATGCATCTACAGGTGAGGTTCAAGACCGCTCTGTCCCCAGGAATCTGCCACCAGCCGGTTGGGAGCCGGTCCCGATGTACACTGTCGCTCCGTGCTGATGGGCTTTTCCCAGAAGTGCTTGGTAGTTCTGAGGTAGGCTGCAGGGTGAAGGCTGCTGCGGGGCCTGAGGCAATGCGCCCGGTCCCTGCCCTCAGGCCTCCCCTGAGCAGAGCCTCCGGTGCCTCTTGGTCCACTGCCTTTACCAGCTGTCCTTTTGTGCGTCCCACATAGTGTGTGTGTGTGTGTGTGGGGAACAGCTGGATACACCCTGGAATGCTGCCTGAACAGCTGTGGCCTTGTTCACTCTCAGGGGTCACCTAGAGGTGACAGTGCTTTGGAAACCAGTTTCCCAGGTGGCCTGGGTTGGAGTGGGACCCATGGCTGGGACACAGGTGGTGGGAAGGGCGCCTTGAGCTTTTTCACAGCTGCAGGTCTCTTGTGGTGACCAGCAGGCCACGCCTTGGAGGGATGGAATGAATGCCTTCAGAGGAAGGGGCGTTTGGGTGGTCCCCTTTAACTTCAGAGCGTGTGTGAAAACTGATGACCATGACAATTACGCCAATTAATAGACACCGTATCCCTTAAGGTCAAGTGCTGGGAGAGGTTGCTGTGAGATTCCTCTGACGGGGGTCCTGGCTGGAAGGGTCGGCCTGTCGGAAGTGGCCTGTGGGAAGCGGAGGAGAACCAGGGTTCCAGACTCTACGGTGGTGGGGGACACCCAGAATCTCAGCTCCTCCCCTCTTAGACCCCTGGCTTCTGGACTGGTGGAATCAGAAAGGACACTAGGTCTGCCCGTCTCCTTTCATTTCATCCTCACAACCACCTTGTGAGGTAGATGTCATTCCCCCACTTGGCAGATGAGGAAACTGGGGCTCAGAGAAGCTGAGTTACTTGGGGTCATATAGCAAGGAAGTAGGAGTTGGGATTTGGGACCAGGCTTGTGGGCTGTGCTCTGACGTCATAGTAGGTGATGCGGTGCGAGGTGGGGTGGGGCCTGGGAAGAAGAGGGAGCAGGGAGGCCCCAGGAGAATCCTTATCACCAGCTCAGCCCTCGCTCCCACCCGCCTGTGGCACATTTCATGTCAGCAGCCCCCTCCTGTCCTTTCGTTCCCGTGAGGTCTACACGCAACAGAACGGGAAGGGCTTTTCCTCCGCGTGGTAGCATGAGGCAGGCGAAGGGACCTGCTCCCGGTCACACGGCCTCAGAGCGATCATAGGACTAGAACCCCGGTCTCCGTCCAAGATCCATGGTGTAGACTCTCCAGAGGTTACTGGATGGAATAATTTTGTGTGAGGAAAAGTTAGCAAAATCAGTAAATGTGACCAAAGGAGCTGATTATTAAACTACAACCTAGATGGGACTCTGTGCAGCCACTAGCAGTGACAGCCGTGGCGGAATGAACAAGTGTTCATGTTGTACATGGATGACACACCGTCGTGCATGTGTCGCAAATGTGACTATGTAAAAAAAAAGTGTGAAAAGTGCTGGGAAAAAGTATTGCAAAATGGTGACTTCTGGGAGGTGGCGTTATAAGTGTTGTTTTCCCGCCCTTTCCTTCTATTTTTCTGTATTTTCCCAAATTTCTAAAATGCACATCTCATTTTTAACAGGAAAAATATACCCTTCTCTGTTTAAAAAAATACGGCTGGGAAGCAGCCCTGTGCCCTGTGTGAGATATCTGCGAGGCCCCTTCCACCTCCTTTCCCGTGTCGCCCCCTGCTGCGCCAGCGGCCCATGGGGATGGCTGGGGTTCGGTGGGGCGCCTGTGCCGGGAGCACCCACGGCCAGCCCACGTGCTAGTTTGCATTTTAAGGGCAGGAGGTCTCCTCAGGACGAGACCACTGTGGTGTGATGGAGGGTGTCTGTGCTGGGGCCCAGGGAGGTGACTGCCCCTTAGTCACAGTGGCTCCTGGCCTGGCACATGGCGGGAACGCCCACAGCCCCCCGAGCCTGTCACTCTGGTGCTCATGGGAGAGCCGGCAAGGCCAAGGTGAACATCCTCTCTCCCCCGGGGGGACTAGTCCGTTCCTCATGTCTATGGGCTGCCAGGCCGGTGGTGCATCCTGGGAGGCCGGTGGTGCATCCTGCCAGGCCAGTGGTGCATCCAGGGAGGCCGGTGGTGCATCCTGCCAGGCCGGTGATGCATCCTGGGAGGCCAGTGGTGCATCCTGGGAGGCCGGTGGTGCATCCTGGGAGGCCGGTGGTGCATCCTGGGAGCCTGCCCCCGCGCCTCAGTCGTCTAGGTGCTGCTCTTCCCAGGTGGACGTGGGGATGGCACTGTAAGGGTCCATGATGACTTTGGCACAGCGGATAATCATGACGATGAGGAAGAGACAGAGGAAGACGAAGCAGGCCAGGGTCAGTCCTTTGTCCACGTCCACGTAGACGGGCTCGGGTGTGGGCTCCTCCATCTCGCGGCGGCAGCGGCTGCGGGCTCCTCGTCTGGCTCGGGGTTGGCTGGTACCATCTTCCACCCCTGTGGAGAGCCATGCAGTGGGCGGGCAGGGCACCAACCCCACTTCTTACCTGTCCGCCTGGAGTGACATCCTCCTGCCCCCCACGGAACCACCATCACTATGACCAGCCCTGAATTCTCAGAGCACTCTCACATCGAGTTAATTGTGTGATCCACACGACAGCCCTTGGGGCAAGTTAGCCAGGCATCATATGCCCATTTTATAAATGTGGAAACTGAGGCCCAGAAAGGGGCAGTGACTTACTCAGGTCCCACACCCCAAGCCCTCTGCACGCCTCCCACGCCCCTGCTGGAAGCAGTGGGGACCCATGTCCTCCACCCACTCCGGAGCTGCAGGAGAACACCTGCCCGGGCTTTGGGCCGGCGGACCTTCCCTCGCTCAGACCTCGTCTCTTCTCACCCATTCCCAGAGGGCACTGACCTGCTGGTCGGAGTGGTCACCACTTCATAAGGGCCACTGGGTGGGCTGGCAGCCTGGGTCGGGTCGCTGCACGAGGGCGGGGGGATGGCTGGGCATCGCAGCCGGGGGCCAGGATAGCCGTGTGTTTTAACTCAGAGAGTGGGCGCGGCCACCGACGGGGCTGAAACAGAACCGGACAGCAGAAGGGAGTTACTTCCCAGGACGCCCGGCCCACCACGCCACCTGGCCTGGCAGGAAGGACTCGCCGGCCCATCTGGGCACAGTGTGGAAGCTGCCACACGTCATTCTAATGCTCTTTCTTCCCCTCTCTCTGGTGAAAATGATAACACTTAAACAATGTTTTCATAAAACATGTAAAACATAGAACTCACCCTCTGAACCATTTTTAAGTATGCAGCAGTGGCATTAAGTGGCATTAAGTGTATTCACATTGTGTGTGGCCATCACCGCCGTCATCTCCAGAACTTCCCATCTTGCAAACGTAAAACCCATTAAACACCAACTTCCCGTTCCCCTTTCCCCACCATTCTACTTCCTGTCTCTATGAATCGGACAACTCAGGGTCCCTGATATCACTGAAATCATACAGTACTTGTCTTTTGGTGACCGGCTTGTTTTGCTCGGCGTAATGTCCTCAACATTCATCCACGTTGCAGCAGGTGTCAGAGGGCCTTCCTTTGCAAGGCTGAGTGATGTTCCCCTGGGGGGATGGACCTCGTTTTGCTGATCTTATCATCTGTTGGACGTGTGGGTTTCCACCTTTTGTGCATAATGCTGCTGTGAACATGGGTGTACAGATATCTCTTTGCGACCCTGTTTCAACTCTTGGGTACATAGCTAGAAGTGGAACTGCTGGATCATATGGTAATTCTATTTTTAATTTTGTGAGGGTTCCATTTAACATTTTTGTATAAACAGTTGTACACAGTCCAAACTTTTAAAAGTTCTAACAGTGCAAAGCAGTTTTGCGAGTGGATCCCCAGTGACCCAGCTTATTTCCAGAGACACAGCCACAGCTAAGAGGTCCCCACACATCCTTCTGATGTGTCTTATCTCTTCAGATTTTCCCATCAGCTCTACTTTTCAGTTGTGGAATTTCCATTTGATCCTTTAAAAAAACTTCCCAGGTCTCTAGTGAAATTTTCCACCTTGTTACCTACTTTCTTGAATGTATTAATCACAATTTTTTAAAGACCACGTTTGAGAATTCTGATGTGTGGGGCATCTGTGGGTCTACTTCTATTGCTGATTTTTTTCTTTTGATTCAATGTATTGATGTACCTGCGAAAAACCTCACTGGGATAATGGGCAGTTGTATTGGCTCTGGGTGGCGTTATCTTTGTAGAGCGGGTTTACCGCGTGCTCTGGTAAGCAGCTCGAGTGCAGGCAGATCACCTGACCCGACCTGGAGCCGAGCTCACTCCAAGTGGGGTCCGCTTCCTGTTAACGAGGCCTAGCGCCTGTGTCTGCTGTGACGGCGCGGCTATGGTGTTGCTCTCCGGGGTTCTGAAGTGCGAACCTGGGGTGTTTACTGGGGCTGTTCCTTCTTGGCATGTCTTGAATTGCAGTTTTGCTCCTCGGTGCTTTGAGACAGATGAAAACCGTGTGAGGTAAACCACTCAGGGTTATTCAGCAACGGATGCTTGGTTCTGTGCCGTGGAGCGCGAGAGCGTGAGACTGAGGAGATCCGTCCTTTGCCAGTGGCCCTGAATGGTTCCGTGGAAGCCCAGGCTTGGAGAGGAGCACATGCGTGTTTGGTCAGACTTCTGTTGCTCCTTTGCTTGGGGTTTTGCAGGATTTTTAGTGTAGCATTGTTGTAACAGTGAAGCATGGGAACCAACTGAATGTCAATGTGCAACGGCCCAAACAACCATGGGGTCTGTGTGTCATGGAGTACGCTGAGGCACGTTAAAAGACGCACGCACGCATGCACACGCACGCGTGCGCCCACAAGGTCTAGGGAATTTTGTTAAGTGAAAAAAATAAGTTGAAGAACAATACTCCAAATGTGATGTGATTTCTGTAAAATACAAACTGTACATTTCAGTATTGTACCTTTGCATGTGTTGGGGTGGGACGTCAGTGCCCGACTCGTTGTCAGATCAAGACCGGCTCTTACTCTAACTGTTGGAGAAATTTAAGATGTAGCAAAGTACTAACAAATGCCTGCATTTCTGCTGTGCAGGATTCACAGCTGTTACCCGATCCTGTGTGCCTGGCCATGTCCTCTTCCCTGACTTTATCCTCCGTGGGAAGCCCACTTCCTCCCACCCTCGCCAGCAGTAGGAGCACCTGCAGGGTGGTCTGCATCTGTCACTCTGGCTTCCTTGGACCCTACTTTTCAAACCACAGACCTCCCTCCATTTCATAGGTGAAGAGACCAGAATGCAGGGGGAAGAGGGGTTTTCTCAGAGTCTCAGAGCAACGGCGCACCTGCGCGTGGAGCAAACCTGTGTTTCTGACCCCGGCCTGTGCCGTGGGGCCCGTGGCGCTGGTCATTGGTGGCTCTCGCGGAAGCAGGAATGGGCTGCAGTTTCACAGCAGGGCTCAGTCTGGCCTCGCAAACCCCGAGTCTGAAATGCCAGGTCCAGGGTGTGCCGTCAGCTAACATGGGACCCCCGCAGATTGTAGAGTCAGACCCAGAGGGCCTGCCTGGACCCTCCCTGGGCTTGTATGGGGCAAGGACAGGGTCCTGAAACCTGCTGGCCTACCCCAGAGGAACATGGCCAGTGTTTTCCAGATCTCTGCGGCTGGGGTAGATGCCAAAAATTGGGAGCTCAGCCAACAGATTCGCCTCCCCACCCTCCAGATGGAGTGTGCTCATTAACCTTAACTACCAGCCGGGCACTAGTCCCAGGCTCCATTTCAAAGTGAGGACACGACACCCAGGAGAGGACACGACACCGAACCCGGCTGCCAGCCTTCCCGGCGGCCGGCCCAGGGGTCCCACCGCTCCCCGCCTGCATCGTCCTGCGGCACCGAGACTGCACAGGCCGTGTGCTCCATCTGCAACTTCTTGAGGCAGCTGGATGAGAACTGGCTTCTGAGTTAGGGACGCTGACCTGAGCGAGTGAGTGACCCCCAAGGGAAATGGCTGCTGGGCCATGTGTGAAATGGCATGTGTGAAAGTGTGCACTTTCAGAGCCAAACAGACAAGGCCGTGAGGCAGAACACGCGACCTCTGTCACACACGGAGGCCAGGAGCCTGGACTTGTAAAGGGTTTCCCGTGACTCCGTACCGCGGCTTCCATCCGCCGGCCCCCTCCTCTTCACTCCGGAAGGAGGCTGTGTGAAGCACACGTGCCCGTGACCCTTGCCCTGCCAGCCGGAACAGAGGTCGCTCAGCACAGCCAGCAGGGCCTGGCTATGGGAGTCACCAGGGCCGCCTCGGGGGCCTGGCCATCGGGGCTGCTATAAGCAGGTTGGTTGCTGCGAAGTTAGATTTCTGCAAGGTGCAGTGGGTGCTCCACGTCAGACAGTGGCCATGCCACGGTGCCACGACACGTGGCCACCCAGGGAATGCCCTCTGCCCGCTGTCACTTTGGCCTGCTCTCTGGAGCAGGCCCAGGAGCTAGAAGGGAAGGCATGGGGAGCCTCTTGGGGGGCGAGTGTGAAGGGCGGGGGTGGGTGGAACCCTGGAAGGCAGAGTCTTCACAGCTGCTGCAAACGCCTTGAACAAGAGGCCAGAGCTGTTCTCTAGGGCGAGGTGGTGGTGACACATGAAGACAGTGTCATCACCTTCCTTTCCTGCAAAATTCTGCATGCGGAAGCATCTCTGTCTTTGACCCCATGGGTGAATAGTGCCTCCCAGCGACGGCCAGCGAGAGACAGAGCGTGCGGACTTGGCTGTTCCAAACGGGCTCAGTCTACCAGTCACCAGGCTCCCCGTGAGGATGGGGCAGTGACACTGGTCCCCCGGGCCTGGCAGCTCAGATGCAGCCGTGAACATGGAAGAGTGTTGGCACCGGCGGGAAGGGCTGGGGAAGGCTCCTGGGGGAAGGCAGTGGGCACGGGAGGAGGCCCCAGGCCATCTGGACCGCGAGGCGTCAGGCTCCGCTGGGTGTGTCGCACTGCGCCAGGCCCAGCCAACCCCGCTGTCCACCTTCTGTGCAGAGACCGTCAGCCCGCACCTGGCTGAGCGTGACATCCCAGGCACCACGGGTGTGGGAACTTGGAGACTGCTCAGCGCATTATTATTAATTATCCTTCTGTGCTTAGAGTCCTTGAGAGTGTCTGCTTGTTTTCTGCTGAACCTGCAGTGCCCTGCTCATGCTCTGCCATCGCTTTCTCTCCTCTGAGCCCAGCCAGCAGGACTCGGATGGCCGGATGAGGCCACAGGGTGTGCGTGCAAAGCCCCGTGCTCAGGACAGCAGGGAGGATGCTGGCGGGATGATACACTGGACCACCAGGCCAGGCCGCCGTGCGCGCTGTTCCTCAGGCACCCAGAGCCGGCCCCAGTCTCCCAGGAGGACATGCAGCTTGTGCGGCGTCTGTTTCAGGGTTCGTCGGGCATCGGCCTGGCTGAAGATTGGGCAGATGCTGTCCTGAGTCTGTGCACCAGAGACGGACATGGGGAACTGTGCACACAGTTCTGGCCGTAAGAGAGCGAGCAAGACACTGGTGCTGCCCTCGCGATCCGAGCAAAGGTGACGAGCGACTAGGAAGTGTGTTTCTAATAAGTGTCCTGGTTGTGCCGGTGCCGCTGGCCCGGAGCCCTGCGGGCTGGGTCCTCCCCGCAGGCAGGAGCAAGGTCCGCCGCTGATGCTGTTCAGCACCTACCCCTCCGGATGCACAACGCCATCTGTATTCCAGCCGCCTGCACGGAGCCGGAGACAGTGGAGGGCTGAGGGGAGGGGCCGGAGCCGGTCTCCGGGCTTGGGACCTCAGCCCAAATCCCACGTACCAGCAGTGCGATTTAGGCAAATTATTTCACCTCTCTGGGCTTTTTGTCCACAGAGGTAAAATAGGGGCGACGACTAGGGCACCAGCTCCTAGAGTCGGGCGAGCCTTACAGGGCTGACGTCACACACAGCACCGAGAACCGTGCCCCCACAGAGATGATGGCACGAACCCCGTGCTGTGATTCTGTGCTGCACGGTCGAGGGCTCGCGGCTGACCCGTGCGGGGGACTCAGGCCGTGGTGCCATGGCCCCCAGGCTCTGACCCCAGCGGCCTCTCCAGACACATTGCTCATGACAACCTTGTGTTTCCCTCAGGACCGAAGAGGCCATTCTGGTTATTTCTTCATAAACAAATCATAGTCATCTGTTTCACTGAGACGTCCGGAGGGTAGCTGGGCCCGGCTGGCGGGCCTCGCTCAGAGCTCCGACGCGGGGTTACCGGCGGATGGCGGCGGGCGGGCGGTGGAAGGTTCCTCCACTCACATGTCTGTCTGTCTGGTGTCCACGCTGGGCAGTCGCATGGCTGGGGCTGGGGCTGCGACAGCGGGCTCCTCAGGCTTCGTCCTCCACAAGTGGCCTCTCCACAGGGCGGCCTCGAGGCAGCAGAGCCCTGACACGGCCACTCAAGGGCCATGCAGCGAGAGGCCCGAGACAGACCAGCAATAGCCGCGTGGCCTTTCCTGACCCCGCCCTGGAAGTCACAGAGTGCCACTTCCGCCTCGTTTGTGCCTTCGAAGTAGCTACAAAGGTCCCCCAGGTTCAAGGGGAGGGGACAAGGACGCCACCGTGGCTCGAGGGGATGAGTGTCAAAGAATTTGCGGACATGTGAAAGCACCTGAGTCTCTGTCCCTTCTGCCACCACGCTCTCTACCGGAAATGCTGCCTGCCTACCATTGCAGCTGAAATTGCTCAGAGCCTCCATCAAACCCACCCTCCGAGATCTTTCCTTGTCCTGCACCACTGCCGCCACTGACCCCACAGCCTCCTGTGCTCTGCATCACTGTTTACTCAGCTTCATTTTCACGAATTCCTGTTATGGAAACAAGCAAACGAACAATAACACCAAAGAGGTGTGTAGAGGGAAAAACCCCGAGGGACCACTAAAAGGGCCGTTACAGGCCTGGCATCATAGGTACCTGTTACATCCTTCTTCTGTGTTTCCCCAAGACGTCTGGAAAGTACACCTATAACTTGAAGAATCCGAAAGAGATTTTTTCCCCCAGAACAAGTATTTAAAAATAGATGGTAAACATTTCTTGCTCTGAACCCAAATCTTAATAACTCAGCTATTAAGCTTTTAAAATCCTTGTCCTCCAGAGAAACGAATTGTCTGCAACCCCAAAGCTCATTCTATAAAAAAGGTGAAAAAAAAAAAATCCCATGAGACACCCAGGGTGAACACAGGGATTCTTCCTGATGTGTAGGCTGAAATCGGAGCAGTGTGGGACGTTTGTGGTCAAGGAACCACGGTTGGAAAACGCGCTTGCCTGAGACCTTGGGGTGGGGATGGGTTTCTCCCCGCAGACGGGCTCTGTCTGTCCGTCCGTGATTTCCCAGGGCTGTGCCGTGGAGATTGAGGCCACCGGCCTGCACAGTGGAGCTCTGGCTACGGGCAGGCTGACAGCCGGCTGCGGCGTGACTCCTGTGGAGACGAGGATATTAAGGAACCACCCGTGTGAGGCCTCAGTGGGAGTTACCGTGTGTCTCGAGGTCTGAAGGAGAAAGCGGGCGTTCGTGTATCTGTCCAGACAGAATGAGCTGCAGGTGCCCAGGGATTCGTGGGTGAAGTCCAGCCCGCTTGCAGCCTGTTGTAATCCCCAGGCAGGGTCGCTGGCGCCTACCTGCCCCTCTGGGAGCTGGTTACAGTGCACAGTGCCAGCCGGTGCCGGGAGGCCTGGCTCAGGGCTGCGGGGCTGGACCTCCGTGTGCATGTTTCCGCGAGCCTCCCCGGCCATCCTTCCGGGATTCCTCTGCTGCATTCTTGCGTTGGGAGCTATGTTCACTGTCTTCAGGCTCCACACACGCTTCTCCCGGCCTGCTGTGGGAGCAGCAGTGGTGTTAACTTCACAGTCTCCCCTGTAAGCGCCTCTGAAAACTTAGCAGGTCGGCATGCGTCTCTCCATTGGACCCTTGAGGAAACGGTAGCTCGGAACAGCGGGGTGACATTTCGGTGGTAGAGGCCCCCGTGTGCCCCCAGAAGAATCGCTCCGAGGTTCTGTAGCTTGTGGGGTATCGGATCCTGGTCACTCCCGCCACCATCCTTCCGCCGTCCCGGCCACATTCCACACGTAGGAAGCCCGTCCCTTTAATTGCCTCTCACCCCCCACCACCTGTGCATCTGACACGCTTCTAAGAGGGGTGGCTTTTGTCTGGTGAGCGGTCAAAGAGGGTTGGTGGCACTGGCTGGGTGGCGAGCAGAGTGTAGGAGGGGAAGGCAGTTCTGAGAGTGGTCTGGCCCCTGAAATACGGCGTGCCCGCCCTCCGCACGCCAACCTAGACCCCTGGTCTTCCTCGGGAGTATCCTCAGACATCAGAGGAGGGACGTTCGCAGACTTTGCTGTCCCTGGCGTGTGCGTCGGTTAGTAGCAGCGCCCTCGCCCGCGTGGGGATGTGGCCGCCGCGGAGAGGCAGGGCTTTCAAAGCTGGGCTTGCTCCCAGGGCAGCATTTCTCTGTTCTCCTGCAGACACTGAGAATGAGTCCGTGAGCATTTAACTGGGACACAGGGCTGGGAGCACGGCTGACTGTCACGGAGCAGCGCTGCCTTATGGCTGATGACAGTGATGGGGCCCGAGTCACTTCCTGGCAGCTGAGCCCAGAATGCGCGTTTGTCCATCCATGTCCCCCGGAAGAAGAGCAGACTCCCCCAAATGTTGGTTATTAGGAGAGGGGAACAGACTGTTTCCAAGGGGAGGGACATCTCGGAAGCTGAGCACCCGGACTATTGACGGAGGTTTGAATGGCAGGTCCCTCTGTGCCCTCCAGGGACCGGGAATGTGGCGGTCCCCATGCACGGGGCCTCATTGCTGTGCTGGGGCCTGTGGCGTGCGGGAACATCGAGGAGCCATCAGCCTACTTCTGGGCTTAACGTCCTCATCTCTTCCTGTCACTAGCCAGCTGAAGAACCTCTCCTGCTCTGGGGCCCCCTTCTGGTTCCGTGGGAAAGAGCGTCCTGATGGATTAGTGATGTCTGCTTTGGGCGAGGGAGGGACCCTGTGCCATCTATCTGCCATCTAGGGCACAGGAGTGCTGTCTGAGCCAGGGAGAGGTCAGCATGGCCAGAGGGAGCTGGGCGTGATGACAGAGGCTTCCAGCCCACTTGTTAGCTGTGGATGCCAACTGCTGGGTGACAAACAGATGTCATCATACGTGCCACCTGTGGTCAACTCGTCATGGCCACCTGAGCATGGAAAGTCATTTCCGTGAAAGAACACGGTATTTCAGTCCCAGCGCCTGCCACAGGCCAGGATTGAGGCCGTGCTGTCTTTCTACCCTGCTGTCACCTCTAGGGGGACACAGGGTTTCTCTCCATCGCGCCACCCCAAGGGCAGGGATGAAATGCCCTTCGGGAGTCCCTGAGGAGCTCTGAGCCAAGGACCAGGAGTCCGATCACTCAGAGGAAGAGCCTGGCCGCCCCTCCTGGTCACACACACCACCGAGGGTGCAGGAAAGTGGCCCACGGTCGTGTTGCTGTTGGGCTGCTTGCTTTTTATGAAAACAGAGATGTGTTGTAGAGTAGAATAAAATATTTAGAAATAATGTAAACAATAAAAACAATATAAAGAATTTAAAAAGTTTTGAAAGCTCCCCTAAGCCCAGAGCATAAACATGAAATGTGTGTCTTGAGGCCAGTTACTGAGATCCCAGGGTCCCATTCCCGTTGTGCAACCAGCAAGCAGGCAGGACCCGAGGAGAGAGGCTGGAGGCCAAAGCCGTGGGCACCAGATCTGTCCCCGGCTAAGAGGACACTGCCCTCCTGTGTTGCCCTTGGAGTAAGTTTCCCAGGGGCTCCACCTGGAGGGCTGGCAGCATCCCATCCCTGGGCACAGCAGGCGCCCCCCCCCCTAATGTCCAGCCACAGGGACAAGTGCTCAGGAATAGGGAACCCTGCAGTCCAGGGGCAGGGGGAGATGGGAGCAGACCGCGGCAGGGAGGGACCTGAGGACTTTGTAAACCACCCACTGTGTGCTCAGCTTTCTCCTGTACGCTGCCGCTGTCAGCCCAGCAAACAAGGCATTCATTCGTTCCCCAGGTTTATACATGGGGAACCTGAGTCCCAGAGTGAGTTAGGGGCTCCCAGGCAGAGACCAAGTAACAGAAAGACCACTCCTGCAGCCCCAAACTGGGGTTCTCTCCCTTCACCTCAGCCTCTCAAAGTGGAACTGTTAATCATAGTTAATTTAAGTGCAGCGTCCCTCCCTCCCTCCCTCCCTTCCTCCCCCCTCCCTCCCACCCTTCGGTCTGTTTTTGAGAACTGACTTTAAATCCAAATGTTTTCCTTTGAGCACTCCCAGATGATAAATAAGTGCAGCACAGGTGATCAAATCCAGTGACCCCCGTTTGGAGGCTGCCAGCTCTCCTACCCTGAACTAACCTTGGGGTCATTCAAGGTGCTTATCTGATCCTAAGTTTCCCCATTAGGAGCAAGGGGTAAGAATTGTGACTCCGGGGATCCAATGACAGCCTGTATAAAATGCGTTATCAGCACATAGCACGGGACACATGGACCGGACTGAGACATCCGTTCGGGTGGGGCTTACGGAGGAGGGGCCTGCAGCTCCAAAGGGCAGCTCGCCTAAGGTTGTCCGACCAGGGCCAGAGGCAGGGCTAAGTGCTGATCTGCCGGCTGCTGATGCCAGGGTTCTTCCTCCCCTGTGGGCATGAGCCCACCCCCCGAATCTCACAGGGCTGGTCCTGCCAGCGTCGGCAAGAAAGGCACCCCTTCCCATTAGCCAGCTCCCTCCCGGGTCCTAGGAATGCTGCACTGCACTTTAGGAATAGTTCCTTCCAAAACAACTGAAATATTTGGAAACGCTGTCACTCTTAATGTTTTAATGTGAACCTTGGTTATCTATGAAATTCATGGCCGTGGACCAGTTCTACAGCGTTCAGTGCCAAGACTGAGTGCATTATGGTCATCACACGAGGCTTGCTACAAGCACTGACCTCAGAGTCTTGGCACCTCGTCAATTTTATCAACACCCTTCTTTCTATTGTGGCCGGACAGGATAATTTAAGGACATTTTCCTTGATATCATTTCATTTTCCATTTAAATCATGGAAATGTTGTTGAATTTGAATGCTACGACACACGAACCACCCTTGGGCTGCAGATGCTGATTTGTGCTGGGATGGTGTGGCCGGGTAATGTAAATATCGCTTGCAGAAAAATTAATGAGCAAGGCAGGATACTCAGAATGGCTGCCTGTTTCATCAACCCACCAAGGAAATAAACGAGAAAGATATGGGGTGGGGGTGGGGGTCCTCTAAACCACAGTGTAGGACCAGTCATTGAGCTTCTAGGCAAACCATTTTTGTTCCCAAGCTAATCAGCGTTCATACTATTTGGAAAGCCCTTTATTCCACCATAACCTTGTTTGTTTTAAATTTACATCAGTAGCTAATGGCTAGAAATTTGCTGTGAGATGTTCTAGACGCATCTGAGTTCACAGACACATTCCATTCCATGCATTCATTACTTGTAGGTCGTTCAGAAATTAAAAATACAGCTGGAAAAAGTAATTGGGAAATGAATCGTTTGGAATGAGCATATATGAATGCTAAGCTTACATAGAATAAATGAACAGCCTAGTCCCAAGTTCCCTTTTGGATAAATGTGGAGTCATTGGCTTTAGAACAGGTTTTTTTTTCAGGGCAAGATTTTTTGCAGTTTTCCTTCTGATGTGTCCTCAAAGGTGGTCCGTGTCGTAGGCTGAGCCATCTGTGTACATTAAGCCAAGTCCAATTTGTACATCACATCAAAGGCCTTGGATGTCTGGCTTCATGATGTCCTGAGCCCACCTGGCCGGCTTGCAGACACCACAGAGCGTGTCAGGTGACGGCCGGAGAGGCAAGGTCCCGAGCCACAGGAGACCTTCCTTAGCACCCAGCGAGAGACCCTTGGTCTCTCCTAACCGAGTTCCCTTCACAGCTTGCCCTGTGGGCAACAGACGATTCTAAAATTCAGTTCTATAGCGTGTTCCCCACAACAGCACCCAAACCCGTACACGATTGGAAAGGTGGTGTTAGGCTTTTCGCCCCGGATCAGAACACAGTCCAGCTGAGACCGGACATTTGGAAAGGCTGCTGCCAGAGAACTTTTTCCAGAAGTTACATCAATGGTGACCTTCCTTGGCTGCATGGAAAACTCGGTTCTGTTCACTGTCAGCCACAAGAAGGGACCGCATTTTAGGCACTGAACTTGAGGAAGAAGGAATTTCTAACTTGGATTCAGTGTCAGCTCGCACTGCTCAGACCCCTCAGTGGCAGAGGGGCAGAGGACCCCCCAAATGGAGAGGTGATGGCGGAGCACCGTGACGTGTCGGTGCCTGAACGCAGCACCACGCCGCCCAGGTGTGGAGCCCCGGGGCGCTGCAGCGCGGGCCGGCGGGCGCGGCTCCCCCAGACACCCCAGGGCTGCGGCGACCCTCTGGGCCTCCCCGGACCCGGGCGCACCCGGGCGGGCGCCGCGCCGCCGAGGAGGAGGGGGTCCCACCGTGGCGGGGGCGGGGCTCAGCGCGACCTCGGCCAGCAGACCCCAGGCCTGCGGTCGGGGACCCCCCGTGCGCCGCCCTCGCAGCGCCAGCGACGCTGCGCCCCAGCCCGCAGACCCCGCATCTTACCTGGCGAGGCCGGTCCCCTGCGCTCTCGGGGCCCTGGCTGCCTGCCGCGCTTCTCGGCCGGGGTCGCGGGGCGTGCGCACAGGGGGGGCGCGCGGGGGGCGCACAGGGGGGGCGCGCGGGGCGCACAGGGGGGCGCGCGGGGCGCGCAGGGGGGGCGCGCAGGGGGGGCGCGGGGCGCGCGCGGCGGCCAGGGGCGGCCAGGCCCGGCTGCGGCTGAGTCAGCGCCCCGGCGGTGCGGGGCTCTGAGCGGAGCGGCGGCCAGCCTGGCATTTTAAAGGCGAGGCAGCTGGAAGCCGTTCAAGCGGAAACGCAGCGGAAAGTTCACCCCCGGGCAGAGCGTGGGCAGCGCGGGGAGGGGGCGAGAGCCCCTCGCGGGCGCGCGGGCCGGTCTGGGCCCTTGAAGCAGCTCCCTGCAGATGGCTCCTCCACGCAAAGCAGGCGCCGCTGGCCGTAGGTCTCCCAGCGAGACAGACCTTCCCACTGAAGTTGGGGACAGACCAGGAGGCCGCTTTGCAAAGTCGGCTCAGCGCAGCCAGACCAGAGAAGAAAAACGCGTGCTTTTGTCAACCCAATGCGTGTAGTTTTGCCTTTTTAACAATAGGAAAGCAGGGCCGGCCGAGGGGCGCGGTGGTTAAGCGCTGGCTTGGGAAGCCAGCGGCCCCGGTTCGGGTCCCACATAGGAGGGCCGGGGACACTGCCCTCAAAAAATAAATAAGTGAATAAATAAATAAATAAATAAAAATAGGAAAGCAAGGGAAAAACGATCACTATTTGCAGTAAATAAACATACGAAGCTAACAGTATTCTTAGGCTTGCTACCCCCTTGGAAACATGAATAAAAATCCCTTTGTCACTAACAGCAAAACCTTAAGTAAGCAGGAGTAAGCTTCCCAGGAAACATGATCTACTCTTAAAAAAGCAAACAAAACTTCCAGCCTCTACTGGGGGGCTGCCGAGGACTTAAATGGACGGAGGCTCGACCCTTACACTCGGACAGGAAGGACCCGGTAAGGGAACCAGCCTCTGCCTCTGTCACCGCGGCACAGTCTCCCTCGGATTCCAAATAGAAGTTTCTTTTTACCCTGACTCAGGGATTCCAGGGCTCCTGTGGAATAATAACGAGCAAACAGCCAGCAGGCTGATGATGAAGAAGACTGAGGCGTGGCAGCCCACTGGATGGTAAAAAGGAGTTTTATTTACTCACACATGGCAAATAAGCACCGCCTGAGTGCTTCCTATGTGTCGTGCATTTGATTCCTCACGGCAGCTGTGTGACGTGGATGCTAAGACTGCTGTTACTTACAGGTAAGGAAATGCACGTCACACCCAAAGTCACACAGCTGGAAGCGGGGGTCAGGCATGGGATGCAGGCGCCTGTGCCCAAACCTGTGTCACGGATGCCGCCCGCTGCCCGTATCACAAAGCACCAGTATTGGTAAGAAGCAGCATGCTGCCAGCCCAGAGACGACGGCTCCGTGGAGTAGGATGAACAGCCCAAAATTAGAACATAAGAAAGTGTGCTGTTTAAAAGCTTTTTCAAGTTCATAGAATAGATGGATTTTCCCCAAAATGATTTTGAAATAACTGGACGGTAATTAGTGGGAGCTGATTTTTCTACCCAGTTCCCCAGACCCAAATAAATTTCAATTCCTTCGAATACTCAATGGCAAAAAGGGAAGGCAAAAAATAATTGGATGACTATTCGGTGAATATGTGTTATGAACCTGAGATTGTGAAAGCCTTTCTAAATATATCATGGAGCCGTACAGGAAAAGACGGGCAGATCTGATTATAAAAAAAATATGAACCAATTTATTAAAAAAGACACCATAAACAGGGTTAAAAAGTAAATAACAAACTGGAAAAATATTTGCTATAACATTTATATTTATTTAAAAATAGAATAAAAAGAAAACAAAATCTTGGGGGCGGGGATTTTCAATCTCTGAATCATCCTTTCAGCACGTTTCTCTCTCATTCTCAGCACCCAGATTCGGGCCTGGAGGCTCCTGCGAGTTCTCAGTCCCAGTAAATCCCAGGCTGCTTGTTGCCTCCCGCCAGCCCCCTAGCGGAACGAGGAGGGCAGTGCGCTGGACCAAGGCGGGGAAGCGCCCAGGCTGTGGCCCGGCGCTCAGAGCCCGGGTGAGTCCTAGCCATCCTCTTAGTCATGTTGTTAGGGGCCGAGGCACCGGGAAGCTTCCTTGAATGTAAACACGTAAGATACACTGTCATTTTCTTAAACGCATTCTGACATTATTTGACTTTTTCTATATATTGTCAGCCTCAAAAATAATAATAATTGCTTTGAACCCTTCTGAACAATGAGAGACCCTAGCACTTCATATTAATCAGTCATCAAGTATTCAGATATTCATAGAACACACCCACTGGGTGCAAAGATGAACAAGACATAAATTATGCAAATTAGACATTTCAGTCATTTAAAAATAATTTCCTACCCATATGGGCCCTGTTGTTTTAAGTTTCAACCAAATGATACAACTTGTCACTGGCCGTCGTGCTGCTTTACGTCCCTGTGGGATGCAGCAGCCAGGAGTTGTTTAAAGGGCAAAGAAGGGGCCGGCCGAGGGGCGCGGTGGTTAAGCGCTGGCTTGGGACGCCAGCGGCCCCGGTTCGGGTCCCACATATGCGGGCCAGTGACACTGCCCTCAAGAAAAAAAGAAAGGGCAAGGAAGGGTTGGGGCCTCCATCTGCTGGTGGTAGTCCTGTCCAGGGAGGAGCCCTGCCTGCCTTCCTTCCTTCCTTCCTTCCTTCCTTCCTTCCTTCCTGCCTCCCTTATCCATCCATCATCTAACCATCTATCCATCTCTCATGCTTTCCATCAAAACAGGGCCCAGGCAGTCTCTCTTCCTGGGCAGTGAGAGAAGGGGATTTGGTAAGAGATAATTTTGTTAACTTGTGTTGAGGGGCTTGTCCCAGTGTCCCCTGATGCTGGATTAATGGCAACAAGGGGCCTCTCTTAGATGTCCCAACCCCTGCTCCTGCACACTTTCCCGTCATCATCTAAGGTCTGTGCCACTCCCGTCCTGCTCATACAGGTTTACAGGGGAGACGCAGTTAGCCTCAGCCAGCTGTAGCAGCGGAAGGGCAGCAGTGGAAAGCCATCTGTACCCCGCGGTGAGCTGTTGTAATGGATGACTCCATGTCACACTGGTCCGAAGGGAATACTGGTGCTACTGTATCAGGAGAAGTAATTTCTGCTGTCAGATGAGGTGGAGAACGAATGTGCGTTTCCCTGAACTTTCCCCTCTTCTTTCAACTTTGGCTCTGAGCTCAGCAAAACGATTTATGGGAAGCCATTGGAGACGCTTCCTGGCCTGTGGGAGGAAGGCTCAATTCATTTGTCAGAAAGCCAAACTGAATGGGTTCTCCATTAAAAATATAAACTCCACAGAGAGGAATGCACGGCGACCTGTATCTGTCCAGTGTAGTCAACACGGCAAGCTCTGTGCTGAAAGGTGTTAAATTCTGAACGTCCTGCGACATTATTTGGAAACTGTGTGACCAAGAAAGGCAGTGAAAGTCAAAGGCAGTGAGGCGGTCTGGGCCTGCCAGCCCTTCGATCTTTTAGATCAGTAATTTCTAACTCAGAGAAGAATACCTGAAACGTTTAATATTTGATTAAGGTAGGAAATGGAAAATACATGATTTGTGCCCCAATAAGAGTGATTCGTGGGCTGCTATTTAGTTTTTAATTTCCAGCAAGCTTGCCTAATCTCAGTTCCTGTGCCGCCGGCTGAAATATTAAGTGTGACCTCATTGCATTTATTCCTCCTGGTGATGTTCAATAAAACTGAAAACTCGACAGCACTCTCATGTGCACTCAGAGCACGGGCTGCAGGTTAATAAACCTAATTTAAAAGAACTCAAGCCGTGACATTTATCTTTTAATTGAATGAAAGAGGAACTTGGATGTATTGCCTTAAGCAAATGCATCTCCTTTAAATAAACCTGTACGGCTCACTCCAGCTGATGGTATAAAAATGCATACCTGCTAAGGCTTACACTGTAGTTTCTAATTCTGTGATCGATACCATACAAACATAAGGCTCAGAGATTATCTAGATGGAAAATCACAGGATCCCTAAATGTCAGGAATTGAGATGTCATTTCATCCTTCCTTCATTTCACAGATACGCTGTTCAAACGAAAGCCAGAAGAAAACAGGGATTCTAATTCAAACCCTGAAACAGTCTGAAGATTATAGAGCCATTCCAGAGGAATTGTCTTTTAGGAGTATGTAGTTTGTTTCATTGGAGGCCATTAGTCTTCCTTCTGTAATACTCTCAAGCACGCATTTCATATCTTTATGCTCCAAGAAGCAGCTCCTTATAAGCCTCGAAGGACAAGAAGGACACTGCAATCTACCAAGCCCAAGAAGATCATTAATTATCGGGCCAGTCG
The DNA here is from genome assembly GCA_033961575.1 of Aselliscus stoliczkanus. Lineage (NCBI taxonomy): Eukaryota > Metazoa > Chordata > Mammalia > Chiroptera > Hipposideridae > Aselliscus > Aselliscus stoliczkanus. Next base: position 21,335,601 of record CM066741.1, read on the forward strand.
TTCTCTGAGTCGGTTGAAAGGTCATGGGCTAAATGATGAAATTGTCTGCCTGGCCTGTATTACGAGCATCCATGCTGTGTGCTGAACGGACCACTGGTCATCAGGAGTCATCTGTCACCTGTTCCTGGGTCCATCCTTCACCGCCCCCCCCCTTGTGGTCTTCCTAGGTGCTTAGCCCTCAGGACTTGTCCACATTTCCAGGCTCTGGACAAACCTCTCCCTGGTTTTCACTTGGGCTCCTGTCTCTGGGTCTGAGTTCAGAGGCCTCACATGAGCCAGGCGCCCGAAGACCTTCCCTCCAGAACTCTGTGAGCAGCCCAGAATGGGAACATGTGTCACTTCAAGCTCCACAGCCCTCCCTACTCTGTTCCCAGACGACTCCAGCCAGACACGGACCGCCTTGTTCTCCCTTTTCCTGCAGTGCAGACATTACCAGCCTCACCAAGATGCCTGATTGCCGAGGGGTGCCCCACACATGGGGCGTGCACACCAAACACTTGGCGAGATGCCCCCCCGGGAAGAATAGGATGTCTGGGCACTCACTTGGGTTCTTCCAGGGAGCGCTCAGCCCCAAAGAGGCTCCTTTTCATTCTTTAAGTCAGAAGAAGCCCTTGGTCACAGAGCAGGTGAAAGCCCAGCGAGTCCTCTTTGGACTGAGTCGCGCAGAGCTGAGAGCAGGGGCCAGGGAGTGGGGGCTGCGCGTGAAGGCTGGCGGCCTCTGCGTGGGACCACGCCGAGGGCACGTGCCGACTGAGAGGCGGAGAACGTTCTGGAACCAGACTCGGTTCTGGTACCGCCAGCGCATACCAGCAGGAGCAGGTAACTCGGATGGCAAAAGCCTGCTGCAGAAGAAGGAAGATGAAGGAAGCGGAGGCCCAGCGTGCAAGGACAGCGCAACTGCGGCCTGAGCTCCTGCGGAGAGGCTCAGTGGGACCAGCACGCAGCTGTCCGGGGAATCCACGTCACCTGGTATTTACTTTGGGGAAGAAGGGCCTTATGAAGGGAGGTTCATGGAGAGAAGAGGTTGGGGTTCCCCTAGCGGGAAGGTGGACCCAGTCTTGCCAGGAGTTGGGGTCTTGTCAAAAGAAACCTGGTCTCCAGATTGTAAAAGATCTCTGGTTTTGTATATTAAGTAATTCATCTTTTTAACCACTGTGTGAGCCCAATAAAATCATCCATGGATGAAGCCCGTGGCTGCCCGTTACAGCCTGGCTTGTAAATTATAATTGCAATATGTTTTAATTCAAAAAACGTTTGCTTATTAGTTTTTGCAAATCTCACTTCCCCCCCACTGCAAACAGAAATGTGAATCTATTCTTCTGGAATACCCTGGGCCTGGGGTGGGGGTGGGGAAGGCAGGATTGTCTGTGCCTCACAGGACGCTTTTTCAGGTAAAACCTCTGCACAACCACAATATGTAACGCTGAAAATGTGATAAATGGGTTCTTTCATTTCCTCAGTGAAAATAGATTTTTGCTCCCCCCAGTTATATAAATAACACGTTTGTTGAGAGAAACAAAACAGTGCAAAACAGTATAAAATAAGAAATGAAAGACCCTGAAATCAGACCCCTGAGAGTAATCATGCTTTTGTAGGCCTCCTTACACACACACGCACATGCACTTACACAAATAAGATTATACTGCATTTGCTAAGGACACCATTTTATTTATTTATTTACTTATTTTTTTTGAGGGCAGTGTCACTGGTCCTCTTATGTGGGACCGAACCAGGGCCGCTCGCTTCCCAAGCCAGCGCTTAACCACTGCGCCACTTGGCCGGCCCCCAGGACGCCATTTTCAATGCTCACTGAAAGTCTCATTTCATTTCGCCTGCCTCTCTCCTCTTCTCTCCCCTGGCTCTGTCTGCACTCCATTCCCAACATACTGAAACCTAATGGCCCTGCAGAGGGCTCCCCACTGCCTGAGCTTTTGTGAGATGCTGGAATTCTCTGCACAGCCCTGGGAGGGGGTGCCCTAAGAAACATTGAGGGTAGCTTTTCATCAGTTTGGGAAGCAGAGCGTCTGAGGTAGAATTGAGTGTATTGCAAGAATAAATACGTGTTTATCCACAAACTCCCATGTACATATCATGCATCCATCCATTCCATCAACACAGATTGACTGTGTAATCGCTACACATCAGACCCTATGGCAGGTGCTATGGGTTCCTAACCGTGAGCTTCCTCGTTGTCTGGGAGGAGAAGGACCAAAGCTGACAAGCGTATCAGTTATCTGCTGCTGTGTAACAAATGACAAGCAAATGCAGTGGCTTCTAACAACATCCGCGTAATTGTCTCGTGACTTTGCAGGTCGGCGATTTGGGGCTCTCCTGCTCTGGGCTGCACTCAGCTGGATTTGCTCTGGTGTCTGCCATCAGCCGCCGGGTCAGAGGGCACCAGCTGCTCTAAAACCAACTCAGCAGCCACAGCGGGACCTTCCCCTATGCGGTGGCTCGCCATCCTGCAGGCTGGCCGGGGCTTGATCTTACGGGGTCTCGGTTCGAAGAGGATGAAGATGCAAGCCCACTGGGTAAGCGCACTTCACGTCTCTGCTCGTCACAGGTTTGCTACTGTCCCGGTGGCCAAAGCAGTGCTAAGGCCAGGCCCTGCTCCCGGGATGGAGGAAGAAGCCCGCTCCGGAAGGAAGGTCCTGCAAAGTCACCAGAGGGACATGCACACAGACAGAGGACCAATGTGTGGCCTCTGTGGCCCGTTGACGTAACCAGAAAATGCAGCCAGGTGGGTTCCAAGCTATAGCCGATGTTCCAGGAATACCTTGTGGTACACAGCAGGTGGCGGAGACTCTCCCAGCGGGGGTCAGAGTAGGGTGCCACCAGGAAGTGATGCCCAAGCCACACTGGGAAATACGAGTGGGGCAAGGAGGTGGGAACTGTGCGGGTACCTGCAGGTAACCCCACGTGCTCTCCTCTTCGTACTAGCCACTTAGTCCTCCTAACAAACTGAGATACTCCTAACTGTGCCCATTTTACAGATGAGGAAACTGAGGCACAGAGAGGTTAAGTACCTGGGAACTCTTTGTGTCTGTCATCTCTCAGGGCAAGGGGACAGGATTCATAAATGGAGCAGGTGGAAGAAGAGAGCATTGTCCCCACTCGGAGTCTGTGGTTAGACCAGAGAAGTGACCATTTGGGGAAGTGAGGCGCAGTGGGGCCTGAGTGCAGACGCCTCACTTCACGGCTATTTTCCTGTCTCCATGTGGCCACCTAGCACACCAGTGACCTTCGCAGCCTCTCACGTCATGCCCCGTAGGTCCTGCACAAACTTGCTCATCTGCCTGGGGGCGAAGAGGTGACCTGGGAACAGCACTGGGGTCTCCCCATGGCCAGAGACCCCCGGGACCAGGAGGATCGCTAAGATCTGGGGGCCCCTCTGTCTTCTTCAGGCCAGCTGTCTGGGAGAAGCGGTAAGCTTGTTAGTGAGGCCTCAAGTCTCCTCAAGATCGAGATCTCTTCCTTACTTAGAAAGAGCTCACACCGGCTCAGGATTTGGAAGGAAAAAGCTCCCGCCAGCCAGCCTCTGCCAGACTCCCAGCTGTGTGTCTGGGGCACGAAGCCGCAGGAGCCGATAGTAGAAGGAATACGTCCCCATTCCGTCCCCATTCTGCCGGGGCCCTGAACCGCCTTTTGTGTTTCCCATAATTGTATTCACTCTATTCACTGGACAGCCATGGAAACCCACGGCAAAGCCCTTTTTATTAAGTTCTAACTCAAAAAGCTTAATCACATTTTGGCAGCTTTTCTCCCTGACACAGAAGCATAAACTCTCTCCTCGCTCCTTTGGCCCCTGAGGTTTGGGTGGGAAGCGTGTCTTTCTATAACATCACCGCCGTTCAGAAAAGGAGAAATCGTCCGCTTCCCAACCTGTCGGTTGGCTAGGCTTCCAGTCTTTGTTCCAGTGCCCCGGAGTCTTCCTATCCCAGATGTCTTCCCTAGATCGTGTCTTCCCTGCGAACCGGGAAACCCTGAGGGAGAGGGCCTGTGGGCTGTAATTCCTGAATAGAATATGGAAAGGAACCTGTCCTGATTTCCTTCTTTTCTTACAGTGCCAAGTCCTCCCACGGGCAGAACTAGAGAAGCTGGCAGCTCCAGGAGACAGCAGAGCTATGGCCTGACAAAGAGGCAGCCAGAGAACAGACCAAAGGAGGTTCAGCTCAGGTCACGCCAAGCGGTCCCACCCCAAGGACACAGGGAGCTGGCGCGGGGGAGGGGCTGGGCCGAAATGGGGGCGGGTCAAGAAATCCTTGAGAAAGGGAGGAGAACTGGGTTTGTAGGAAGGATGAAGAAAAATCTGGTGGGCGGGTAGCCAAGCTGTGGTGTGCCAGTTCGGCTCACTCGGGCTGCAAGAGCCCATTGTTAAAGCTCAGCCTCTCTGTGACCTTGCTGACATCACCCATCCAAGGTCATGGCAACAAGGTCGTGTAACACTCCTGATAACTGGTTCGAGCTGCGATGCATATAGGCCGTGGGCAGCCTTGCCTGTTACACATTTGAGGTCAGTGAGCAGATAAGGGTATTATTTTGCACAAACTCTTCTACAGCTTTTTTTTTTTTAAAGTGGATTTAATTTTGAAAAAGAGGTCCCGTCCTGTTTTTGCCTTTCTCAAAAAAGTGGGCTGCTGCTTTCATGAGAAAAGGCAGTGCTGTGCTCTCAGCGCTGCTTAAACAAAACTGGAAGGCTCGCCATTGCCCTACTTGCCATCTATTAATATTAATGCCACAAACCACAGGAGAAGGCCGGGCAAAGGCCCCAGCTGCACAGGGCATGGGACTGGAATGGGCTGGGCAGCCCGGATTCAGGCCGGTCCCGTCTCTGACGACTGTGTGTCCCTCCCCGGAGTCATTTCACCCCCCTGAGCCTCCATTGCCTTCTCTGTGTCACGGAGAGAGTCTTAGCATTTGGGGTTATTGCTAAGAAGAAAACAATGGAATTGAAATGAACGCTCGCCCAGCTGGAGCGTTCAGTGGGGGATCAGTGGCTCCGTTTTCCTCTGAGTTTAGGCAGCGCATCCATTTCTCATCCCACGGCAGGGCGGTTATATTGTGCCGACTACTTTCCCCTCGAGAGCACGAGTTATTTATGAATAGATGAGGTGACAGATTTGTTTTTCCTGTGCTCGCCCCTCGGCAGTGAGTGGGTCGGGGTGCGCTGGTGATGCTGCAAAGCTCAGCGGGCACGCAGTGTGATGTGTAGGAGCAGATGGGGTGTGGCGCAGCATGGAATCAGCCGCTCCCCGCACCCGGGATCACAGAGCCCCCAGTCCCTCACAGAATTCACGGTGTGTCCTGACCGACCCAGGAGCTCTGCCGTCTTGCCTTGCAATACCACTTCTTTCCAGTCTCCTGATGCAGCGTCTCGTTTTTAAATGTATTGTCTCATTTCACGAACTGGACCCAACCCTCCTCACCACTCCCATCCCGGTGCCGTCAGAGCTGAGTCAGCGTTAGGTCATCCCGAGGGCTTGTTGAAACACCCCTGGTACCCAGGGGCCAGAAAGCCCTCACATACACAAAACGTCCTCTCTTCCCACCTCTTTCTCCTTGCCTACTTCTTAAATTTTTAAAACGTTCAATTACCGTTGACACTGATATTAGTTCCAGCCCGGCACCATAGTGATTAGACATTTATATAACTCACGAAGCGATCCCCCCACCTGCCTGTTTCATTCCCGTCTTTCTCTGCCTCTCCAGGCACAGGACAGACAGTGGCTGCCCCACAGCTTTGGAGTGTCTTCCTGAAGCCCACACAACTTGCCGTGGAGCAGCATGGCAGCTGCAGCACCCTCTGCCGGCAAGGAGGCGTTCTCAGGGAAAGTGACGGCGATGTGGGTGGGGGAGGTCCCCCTGCCGAGGCGTCCAGCTCCGACTGGGGACACACATGGCGCCCCAGCCTTTCCCCCTAAGAAGCTCACTGTCCAGCGAGAGAAACGCCTCACGTTCCACAGAGGGTAGAGGCAATGGCAGCATATAACCAGGACTGGAAGAGCAGTGCAGGTTAGGTGCTGGGGGCGGGTGGGGGACGAGGCGTGCCGTGGGGCTGAGAAGGGCGGCGAGCCGTGGGAAGCTGAGCATTCAAGGACTGTGTCTGTTGTCGGAGAGCGAGCCTTTCTCGGCACAGAGTCCAGGTCCTTGGCAACTCGAGCAAAGAACTGAACGAGATACCAGAGTAAAGCAGTAAAATAAGTAGTTTATTAGAAAAGACAGTACACCCAGAAGCAAAAGTAGACCTGAGCACTAGAGGATGGCCCAAAGGCCCATTACCAAAGAGTGTGGAGGGGGCGCATGCAAAGGTGAGGCTTAAAGGGAAGAAGCAGCCGCAGAAATGGCAGTAGCAGCCGCGTGCGCTTCCCTCCCAGGACTTGGGGTTTTTATCCTTTTTCTCCAGGATGGGCTGTTCTTCCTGGGCGTAGGACCACTTGATTGGCCCCTGTGATTAACAAGAGGTCCTGTGTAGCTGTGAGTGACTGGCCTGATCCAGTTGGATGTTTTGCGTTGCCCATTTGCTCTTCCCGGGGGTAGGTAATTACAATACAAAGGGGAGTTTTGGGTGGAGAGGGGATGTCCCCCAGGCGATCACACTCTGTGGGACGTGCAGGAATGCAGAGACCCAATGCCTGCCTCTACCTACCTGCCTAGTTTCTCCTTGAGAGACGTGATCCCCATAAAATCTCTATGGGAAGCTGAGGGACAGGAGGTCTCTTCCTGCTGGGCAGGGGCATAGAGCTGTCCTTGTCTATTGGGGTTTCACAGAACTCTCACCCTAGCTGGTCTCAGATGAGAGAAAGGGGTCTGAAGCTCCACCTGGAAGACCGTGTTGGCTTCTTGCTTGTTGGGGTATCCCCTGTATCCTCAAGGCTCCTGAATGAGGACAAAAATATAAATCTGTTAGGTTATGGAACTTGTGGCTATTCAGTCCATCACTCAGGTGGCGTCAGTTGTCTAGACACAGAATGGGTTTGACATTTAGCTTCCTGGCCTGGGGGATATTAGGAAGTCTCAGGCTTTCAACTAGTTATCTGAAGCAGGGGTAGGAGACTTCTATTGTTTCAGATTCAGGAACTGATTTACAAAGCAATGAAGAAGCAAGGGGGATCTTCCTGTCAGAAAAGCAATCAAGGCCCAAGAGCTAAAAAACTAAAGAACTAGGGAGGAGACTTAACATTTTTATACTTAACATTTCTATAGAAAAGAAAACATTAAAGTTTTTCAGTGGTGGGGGTTGGTGCTGCTCAGTTGGCCTGTAACATGTCCACAGCGCAGGAACTGGAAGGAACCCTGATGCCTAAGGGTGGAGGGACGTCTAAGACATAACCAGGCAGCACCCATGGAGACCAACACTGCTCTTGAACAAGACGCCTGGCATTGACAGAGCCCCAGGGCTCAGAGCAGAAGCTGGGACTGAGCCTGTGTGAAGCCTGCCTGCCCTGACCGCCTGTGGGCGGCTGCAGCCTGCACAGAGCTCCCCGTTGCCCGTTCCTCTGGTGAGTCTGCAGCGATCCCCTACGTGTTAGGCCTGCACTGGCCATCCATGCTCGTCCTGAGCAGCTTGCCGTGTGCAAGGCGCTGTGTGACCTGGACCCGTCCCCATACCAGCTCAGTGAATGAGGTGTCATTGTTCCCACGGCACGCTTGAGGAAACTGAGGCTTGGAGCCACTAAGCAAAGTGTTTAGGGCCACACGGTGAGCAAGCGGCAGATGCAGGATAGCGTGACCGCAACACGTGTGTAGAGTTGTCCCTCTGCTGCCCTCCGCGTGTTCTGTCTCGTACCTGCCAACTTCCCGGTTGTCACACACATGGCACCTGACATCACATTTTCTGCCTCCACTAAAAAGGACCTGTGAAGGCAGAGCAACCAAACTGGCTGAGAAGAAGCTGGAGGTGGTAAATCCACCCCCAAATTCCTGGGAAAAGCCTGGTGCAAGTTCTAAGACAAGCTTAGCCCAGGAAGCTCAGCGTGGGGTTTCGGCCCAGTGTGTGCCTTTTGGGGTCTGAGCTCTTGAAATAGGGGGGGGGCCCTGTTTTCATTTGCACAACTTCTCGCAGCAGTCCTCACGGCTTTTTGGTGAAGGCTGTTAAAAGCAAACCAGCCCCTATGTTGCACAGAAGGTCACAAGCCCCTCAGTGGGGACATATATGCGCTTCAAGTTTTGGCTCATTGAAATATGAAGATAAATGTAAGCACCCTTTGGTGTCAACTCCAGCCTCCTCAGTTAGAAACGATAGTAAATGCATTGGACAGCGATTGCAGTACCCTTTTTTTATTTTTTATTTGTCTAATTATAAAGCAAAGTCGAAGTCGTTTGCATTGATTTATCCCATTTCCTGTTGTCAAGTGCGCCGTCTGTGCTTGATGCGATTATGTTAATGTACTAATTAAGTTTGATGTCCTTTATCTGCTGTCAGCCAAATAAGGAGGCAGCCCTGGAAGTATGTTTTCTCTGGATGTGTTGTGGGATAAAGAGGGAAAAGGCCCTGTGAGAGCAGGATTGCTAATCATCCGGGTGGAGGTGGCGTAGACACAATTTAATGGGAATACGTGAACGTGCGTATAAGGGGCGAGCCGCAGATGAAAAGCGTTCAGGCTGTGCTGTGTGCATCGCCTTCACCGTTGGAGCTGAAACAGCGGTACCTATGCTTGTGTGGGGGTCACTGTGTTTTCGGGGGACCCTGAAGAGAGAAAGAGCAGAAGATATTACACTTACGCATCCCAGGGCCACTGTACTTCAGATTTACCTCCCGTTCGGTTTTTTTTTTTTTCCCTGACTCAGTTCACGCAGACACTCTCATTATCTTTCATGTTTGTATTACATCTGCGTTTCATTTGGAAACTCCAGAAAGAGGCTGGAGATCATGAATAGTTCATAAAAGAGACAGGAAGAGCCCACTGTTTCCATCTGCACGTGGTCCTATGAGTAGAAGGCACCCAGGAAAACGGGCTCCCTACTCGCAGCGTCACCTGGATGCGCTTGAGAGTGTCAGAATAACTTGTACATGAACAGTGCCTGGGACATGTCACAGTCGGTGAGGACGCTAATGTCCAGTGGATGGCTCTCCAGGTCTGTAGAAATCAAGTGCCAGGGATGGCCCAGGGGCGAAAACAGAGTGGTTCCCACAGTATATTACCGTCCCATGTGAGCATAATGCAAGACCAGTGGGACTTCATACACAAACATTCTGTGTAAATTACAATTTTAGACGCTCAGGTGATGAAATCAAGACGCATGAGGGTTTGCGCTTTATCCTAAGCGTTTCCTTGCTTATTTTCCCTCAGTGATGCAGGGTGTTATCATGTAACAGAGACGTGGGAATGAGACGCAGCCCTGCCTGGGCTGTCATCCCACGTTCCCTCTTACGCTGAATCTTCTCTGCAACAAGGAGCTGGACTTACAAGCACAGGACTGAGAAACCCATGCGTAGGGAAAGGTACGTTATCAGTCTCATCCCTGTCTTGTCAAGCCCACAGAGACGTGGTGGCGGGGACCCACATTCTGGTAGATCAGGAGGGACGGATGTTCCCACTTGGGATGTCTGGGAAAGCTGGCGATCCCCAAGCGGGCACGGTCTAAGGAGGGGTGTCCCCTTCTCTCTGGGAGCTGGACTCTGAGGGGAGAGAAGGCCAGAGCACGCGGGGGTGTGCACGTGGAGGCTGGCTAGGCAGGTGGTGCCCACACCCCCTCCTGATTCGCTAGGTTTGGTCTGGTCTGCCCTGGTTTTCAGTTGATGGTTGGCTTTTCATGCATGTGGCAGGTGAATTAGAGGCACAGGGAATGGCCGGTTCCTGGAGCAGTCAGCACCTGGGCCAGTGGCTGGAGACACTCCTGGGGTCTCGCCCCCCTCACAGGTGACAAGGGGGAGCAGTAAGTGGCCTTTGTGAGTGAGGAGCGCAGGCTGAGCAGGTCTCAGCCATGGTGTGGGCAGCGGTGCCCGGCGGAGTGGACATCTAGCAGGGTCACTGGCCCGCAGAAGTCTGGAGTGGACATTGTAGGAGATGGTCGCCGGGGCTGGCAAGAGGCAACCAGGACAATTTTGTGGAAAATCCAAATTCCTTGAGGCCCCCCAGAGATGCCTGCGTTGCCTAGGCAGAAAGAATAGTGCATGGGGAGAGGGGGAGGGAGGAAGAGGAGACACAGGGAGAGGGAGATGAGATCATCCTTAAGAAAAGGTGCTAGATGTCCGTGAGAGAGAGCAGGCCCAGTACGGCATGTGGCCCCTTGAGGTGAACTTGAGCTCATTGTAGTGGATTTGAATATTATTAGCATCGAAGGTAGGGGAAACCTCCACCCCCTGTGTTGCCAGGCGAGTTCCGACTAGAGGCCAATAAGGACAAAAATCTCCATCCCGGCATGCCCCACGCCACCCAGCACGCTCAAGTGGTGCAGCAGTTCTGCCTGCCGCCCTATTTCCTCACAGGTCAGTGGGGAGAACCAGAAAGCTCCTCAGGTTTACCTCCAAACTACGGACCACGTGGTTTCGAAAGTTCACCTCTAAAATTCTGTGTATGTTTAAAATAGGTAGATATTCCGAAGACCAAAATCTAAGCCCTCAATGAGTCAGTTGCGTGTTCTCAAAAATGTGTTCTTAAACAGAAACATGCTTGATTCCCCTCTACCAGTGTGACCTACAGAAAGGGACGTCGTTGTCACCTGCCCTTTGCTTGCGGTGATTTGCATGCTAATCGTTGAGCAGTCTGAGACCAGTTGGTTGGATAATGAACTTGGTCTAGCCGCCCTGGATCAGCGTAACCAGTGTGGGCGCCAGCGGAATGTCGAATATCACTGGGAAAGGGGGGTTAATCATTAACCGACCCCATTAATTCACTTGGCATTTTTAAGCAAAACCCACATCTTTCTGTGTTACATAAGAAAAGGCCAAATGCACAGCGTTAGCTGCTGAGACCTGGGCAGAATGTTAATAGGCTGGGAAAAAAAAAAAGAAAAACAAACTTGTCATTTGTGAGCATGGCTTCCAAAATGGCTTACTACCAACAGGAAAGTGGTTATGTGCTGAAATCTGAGCGAGTTCACTTGTGGGGCCTCTCTTCCCTAAGCCGGCGGAGTCACAGCTGCCCGAGCTGTGAAACAGTGATGTTCAAGTGCGAGCGTAGGTGAGGAGTTGTGACAGTTGCTACTGAACTTGCTCACGGGCCCGGAGGAAAGGTGCACGGAGCCTGTGCGGAGCGCACAGCGGGAAGCCCGCTTTTCACACTCATCTCTGTCCTCCAGATGGTGGCTGGGTGGTCCTGCACGACCTGCAGGAGGGGAAGGGAGCTCTGGGCCCCCGCCCAGCTCCACTCTGGGGGGCCCGGCGTGGCCACATGGCGGTCGATCCTCAGGGTGTCGTCAGGGCTGAGGTCTGGGGTCCCTGTTTTGTGCCGTAGTTACTCCCTGAGGACCCAGGCGTCTGTCTGTCCAGACTCTTGGCATGCTTTCCTATCCCTCGCCTGTGGGAATGTGAGAACCCGAGCAGACTCCCTAGAGGCCATGGGGAGACAGGACACCAGCCAGGCCTGGCTCTGGGGCACATCCCTGAGTCCTGCAGAGCCACCTGTGCGGCTGCCAATGGGGAAACCTCTGCTTTCGGTTTGATCTGCCTTCCCTGGGAAGTCAGACACTTGGGTCAGACTGCCTGTCACCCCCCTCCCAGCATTGTAAACTCTAAAGTGCATGAAGCACTCGTATTACCACATTCAATTTAATCATCTCTGTAACTCAGCTCAGTAATTACCATCATCCCCATTGTACAGATGGGGAAAGTGAGACTTAGGAGGCGTAACAGTTTCAGGGGCATCAGAGCACATGAGTGATGGCAGATAGGCCACGCTTTCTGCTTCTGAGGCCGGCGCATATGCCTTTTTGTATAGAACTAAGATTGCATCGACCTCTGATAGAAATCAGCTATTCAGAGAGTAAGGGAGAGACCTACTGGATAAAGGGGGGGCTGCAGACAGAGATGGGGGGGCAGCTGTCACCTGTGTGGAATTGAAGATAAAGAGATGGCATGGGGGATAAGAGAGACCTACGTGCCTTTCTCTCCAGTGAAGAGAAAGGTGAGAAAAACGGAGGTGAGGAAGTGTGGAGAGGAGACATACAGTGTCTGGCAGAGAAAAAAATCCTGTGGTGATGGCAACCCATTATCCCCCCCAACAAATGCCCTCCACTTCTAAGGGAGGGAGGGCTTCCCTGCCTGGGTTCTTGCTGTCTTAAATTAAGAGAAGATAGAAATTCCTGTAATGATGACATATTACACGGTGGAAGTCTCGTATCACAGGGACGTGAAGCAGCGCTGAGGTGACTGCTTTCTCCCGCCCACTGTTGTCAGTCTGTGGCTGGCAAGCCCGCTCATTTCTGGGGGCCCCGGGCCCCGAACCACAAGCTGAGGGCCCAGTGGGTCTGTGCTAATTAAAAAAAAAAAAAAGCAAACCTCGGCTTCAAATTCAATCACTTCCTTTGGTATAGAAAAGAGTTCTAGGTTGTTTGGAGGTTGAGTGGAATTCCTGAGCCTGTTAACTGGTCACAGTCTGCTAGCTCTCATAATTAGCAGGAACCTACTGTATTGTGTGAACTGCTCAGTATTCAACAATGGCTGACTGGCCCATTTCAGACTGTTTACCTAAGAGGGCTGCTTTTAGCTACAATGCACGTTTCTCTTCTTGTTATTTACCTACTTAACACTGGGAGATAAGAGAGAGAGGACCCAAATCAGCCCCTCCTCTACCCCTGTGCACCCCCCACCCCAGCCACCACATCCCAGCTTTGTGGGTGACCCAGTTCTAAGTCTTGTCTGTCTATTGGGCTGCATGACCTTGGGAAAGTCACCTCTCTACCCGGAGCCTCCATCCGTCCATCCGTCCCCTTATTGGCAAACTCTGGGGGCTGAACTGAATGATATCAAAGGCCCTCAGGCTGGCCGAGTGGCACGGTGGTTAAGAGCTGGCTTGGGAAGCCAGTGGCCCCGGTTTGGAACCCACGTATGAGGGCCAGTGACACTGCCCTCTAGGGAAAAAAAAAAAAAAGATCCTCTACCTCTGAGGTGCAGCAATTGGAGGAGAAGATAAAATATCCCCTTTTCTGTTAAAATTCAGATGTATTTATTACTTCCCAAAAACCACAGCTCAGACTCCAAGCAGACTTTGAGAAGCATCCCAGCCTCTAGCCGCTGTCCGCCTGCTTCTATCTTTTACTGCAACGGACAGAGGCAAGGAGAAAAAGGATGGACCGTATTGGCAGAGCCACAGCACAAAGAAAGTAAAGCTTGTCAAACACTACATGTGGTTAAATATGTGTGTGCCCGCGCGTGTGTGTAATGGCCGTGCTCACTACGATTTTATTCTTCTGGGAGGCTATTAGAAATTTATTGGTTTGCGGACAGTACCCACGTGAGCCCCATGTGATGGCTGATATGGAAACACCAAGGAGAGGGACTCGCTTACTTCTCGGGGCGTGGAAAGCGGAGCGTAGGGAGAGCTTGGCAGCAGCAGGGGTGCAGTGATGCTGCAGAGCGGTGTGTGGACTGGCCCCGGAAGCAGAACTGCTGTGGGGAGCAGGACTGAAAAGGGGGCCGTTCTGGGTGGCACGAGCGTCTCAGGTGGATTTTTTACCTTGTTTATTGTGGAGTGAGTGAGTGGGACCCCCTCTTGCATTTACCTAAAACATTTTCAGTTCAATGTTGTGTGTTAACCAAGTTCATATGGGTATTTGAGGGTGTTGCCTTCTAGGGTTTGTGGAAGAAAAGCCGAGTTCTCATTTGGCTTGACGTTGGGGAAACCAGGACATCTGCTTAATACAACGATGGGGGTCCCAGCTGATATCCCAGTTGATCACGCGATGCCTCTCATGGTCTCTGTGGGCTCCGCCTCTCGTTGCGTTGCACGCTGGAGCCTTCACACAGATGTCTCCTCTTTCCACTTCTCCACATCTTGCTCGCTTCTTCAAAACCTAGCCCTCATTTTCCATCACCCCACCCTCTCTGCTGCCATTCATTCAGCAGCGACCACAATGCCCCAAGGCAGCTGAGTGCTTCCCGGAGCGCAAACCTCATTTCACTCCTGTCTTCCCTGGGCAGGCCGGGCCCCCTGGCTTTCTTTCCTTGGTCTGCCCAACACCTAGCTTTGTGTGCGCCACACAGCAGACGGTCTGTCCAATCGATAAACAAATGAATATCGTTAAGCGCCTATTAGCCAGATCAATAATGACAAATGCTCCCTGAAGACAATGGGTATTTGAAAATTCATCCCAGCTTTGTTCCTGCACCCCCAAAATGGT